>CM031580.1:1163019-1441409 GCA_018467065.1 Ephestia elutella | reverse complement strand
GTGTTGCCAGGGGATCCTGCTTCGATCCTGATTCGAATTTTATTTTTATTTTTTGTTCTTAACCAATTCATTGTGGTTACTTGATCACAAACATAACATGTTTTATTATATTATTATTATTTTTTTAATTATATTTTATTTTATTTTTGACTGTACACAATCTAGTGTATGTATAAAGTTAATGAATAGCCCCTCTGGCATGCTAGGCGACCAAGACTGTTTCATGAGTTTCTTTCGGCATTTCTTCTCAGCAGTGGTCGTTCCGAAATGCTAGTAGTTTGTAGCTTTGAGACATAAAATATTATGATTAAATAATTAGTTATCGACGTGAAAAAGAGCCTTCTTTGAAGGCCAAGTTTCAATAAAAAATTTTGACTTTGACTTTGACTAAGTAGTAAGTTCCATTCAATAAACGATTTTCGTCTGCGCGTTATCTACAATTTCCCGTGTACCACAACTCCCACCCACCCCGAGTCCCTCTTTGTCCTATCCCGTGTCTCGTCTATGTATACGTCAGCAGAAAATGCTCATCAGGTTGAACAACTTTTGCTAAGGCCCCATTTCTATTTATTTTATAGAGTAGCTGGTCTCTTGGAGTTCTTCATCACATGTTCCATAATCTTCAATTTTTATACGTCAGCAGAAAATGCTCATCAGGTTGAACGACTTTTGCTAGGGCGCCATTTTCCTATATGTTATAGTGTAGCTGGTCTCTAGGAATTCTTCATCAGATGATCCTGATCATCGATTTTTATACGTCAACAGAAAATGCTCGTCAGATTGATAAACTTTTGCAAAAGTACCATTTCCATATTTCTTATAGTTTAGCTGTTCTGTTAAGGTTCTTTTCTTCATTAGGTGTTGTAGTTTTCAAAATTAATTAAATTATAGCCTATACTTAATAGCTATACAACAAAAAAAGTTTCATTAAAATCCGTCCAGTAGTTTTGTCGTGAAACGCGTAAGTACATACATACAGACAGAATTTTTTTTTTGCTTTCTATTATTCTTTTTTAATGGCCCTCTATCCATTTCAGTCAAAAATACTAAATGTACAGACAAAACATTTTTACTGTTTTATTATATGTATATATACTACATATATTCTACTTAGTAGTACAAAAAAAAAATATTTTGCTTTACTCAGTAGCCTTACATGTAGTAAATAGGAAATAGTAAGTAGAAAAATAGTAATGTAGTTTTAATAATAATAAATTCTTTATTGTTCTTCTCCATTAAAACTTATCTACAGTTTTGTCAACGCATGGATCGCTGTTAGATCAACACGATCGAATTTGATTCACAATACGTATTATCTTATTTACCAATTTGAAAGGGTCATTCGTAATCTCAGTTCAAACCGATCAATATTGTATCAATAATACATAAATCATTACATACGGTTCTTTCCTACAGTCCTTTTGTATGAGTGTTTTATAAATATGCGTTCAGGTCACATATATCTATTAAATAATATGGGCCTCTACGGCGTCTGTCTGTCTGTCCTAATAAATGTAAAAAAAGTAACGGATTTTGATAAAATTACATAGTTTGTAAAACCTAGATTACACATATCATTATAAATTGTATTCTGAAGTTCCCTCTGTTAACTACTGAACACAACAATGATACTCTTTAAACAAAAACTGTTTAACAGACTTCGATGAAATAGTTAGATAGGTACATGCTTAAAATTAGAAAAATATTGATCCCAAAATTGGATTGAACTGGGGGCACAATTAAAGTAAATATAATCAACAAACTACTTCTAAGCAAAGACATGTGATTATACAATGTCATGGGCCTATTTAAATCTCGGTTCTTATCACAATGTAGTCATTCGACATATTCTCTGCTGTGGTATCAACATGGCTTGGGACTTGCGTGACAAAGTTGTGGTCATCACTGGAGGAGCTGAAGGTCTTGGCTTCACCATCGCTGATATCTATCTTCAGAGAGGTGCTAAAGCCGTAGCCCTACTGGATATCAACGAAACCCTCGGAACAGCTGCAGCTGGGACCCTGATAAAGAAATATGGACCTAATAAGGCTGCTTTCTTCAAATGTGACGTCACCAGTGATCTAGAAACAGTATCTACACGTGTCATTGATACTTACAAAACCGTTGATGTTCTTATTAATAACGCCGGAATTTTAAACGATTTTGCTGTAAGGAAGACTATTGATATTAACGTTACAGCGCTTATTGAATGGTCTTTGAAGTTTTGGGAGCACATGAGGAAAGATAAAGGAGGCAAAGGAGGTACCATTATTAATTTGGCTTCGATTTATGGATATAGAATTGATCAGTACCTTCCTGTGTATCAAGCATCGAAATTTGCTGTGATGGGATTTACAAAGTCTTTGGGACATAGCTATAATTACGAGAGGTCTGGAGTTCGAGTCTATGCGATCTGTCCAGGATTCACAGATACTAATCTGGTTAAGGAAGTTCATGTAAGCAATGAGGCAAAGGTTCAAAATGATGCGGCCAATTTTTTGAAGCAACAACTTTGGCAGAAGCCTGATGCAGTTGGTAAGGCTGCCGTGGAAACCTTTTCAAAGGCTGAAAGTGGCACGGCTTGGCTGATTGAGGGCAACAAACCGTTACTGCAGGTTTAATTACAAATATTTGATTTTGAATATTCTATACATTGTGTTGTTATATTTTTTGTAAATTAGTCTGGTTTTGTTCTTCAAAAATCATATTTTCTTAACGTAACTTCATCTAAATCTTGTAATAAAATTATCGTGATTATTTTAATTTTTAATTAAATAACTGATAAAAAGATGGTTCTTTTTATTTATTACTAGCTTTCGCCCGCGGCTTCGCCCGCGTGAAGTTCCCACAGGAACAGTGCTTTTTCCCGAAATGAAAGGTACCTTATGTCCTTCTCCGTACTTCTAACTATGTGTATGCAAAATTTCAGGAAGATTGGTTCAGTACATGAAGCGTGAAGAGGTAACAAACAAACAAACAAACTCACTTTCCCTTTTATAATATTAGTTAGGATCCAAGGTATCAAACTTATATATCCCGAATAGGAAACATTCAAAAAAAGTTTATTCGTTTTCTGGCCTATCGTCTACATGATTATTATGACTCAGAGAACTATGAGGTCTTATGTAAGAAGCATCATATACTACCCCTTGCCAGTCGGAGAGATTACTTTCTTTATAATTGACCACTGGTATGATTGATTGCCCTGAACTTATTAACAAGTTATTTTTCCACACTCCTGTGATTAACCTAAGAAAAAACCCAATAATTTCTGTTACTGGAGTTTCTACCATTTATAGACAAAATTCCTTTTTATTGCGAGTAAGTGACAAAGTTAAGTTATCACGATCTGTGGAGTTTGATATCTTTGCGAACAGTGTCAGTGTGATAAAGGGTCGGCTCACTGGTAAATTTTTCAGTTAGATATTTTTACACAACATTGTTATTGTTCAAAAAGAATTTTTATTATTATATTAATATTATCTTTATATTACTATTATTAATAACGAACAATGATTGCATCTTCGACTTTAATCACTGTTTTTGAATTCAAATCATTCTTTTTTTTTTGAGAACGTCTGTACTTTTTTTTTTCTTTAGGAAATTACTTTGTTTTGCCTCTGTAATTAATTTAGTTCCTCGACTATAGATAACCAATATGGTTCTAGTTGTGAAAACTTTTAAGTGGCTTACTGTTGCTAATATTGTTGTTATTTTGTTTTTGTTTGAAATGTCCTTGTTTTTCTAATAAATAAAATAAATAAATAAAATTATCTACTCAATAAATCAATATTGTATTGTTAAATATTTTATTGCTGTTTTGTTTAAAGCTATATAACCCACGAGCATTTTCCAGCAAATAAATTTGCGATAAGGATTGTTTATTACATAAACACTATTTTAGCATTTTCGTAACTTGGAATGAACGTATTTTTGATATTATAAAAATATTATTTACTTTAAATTTAAGTTAGAAAGAAAGCCAAAGAACAGAAACCGTTGATCAAGTTACGATAATCATGTAAGCAGAAGTTTTTTTTTTTTTAAAAACATAAACAATTCGTTTATTTAATATTTCTTCACTTTCACCAATATTGGTAGATCTTTATCTGTGTGTGTGTGTGTATACCCCTCTCTATATGTTATCAATTTTGCAAATTGAATTTAACCCACTTGGTTTCCAATTGAGGGGTAATTTTTGACATTACTTTATTTATATCACTAGCGGCCCGCCCCGGCTTCGCTCGGGTGGACAATATTTGTTTTTTAGGGTTCCGTACCTCAAAAGGCAAAAACGGAACTCTTATAAGATCACTTTGTTGTCCGTCTGTCTGCCAAACTTTTTTTTCTCATGAACGTTGAAATTAATAACGAATAATCGGATCCACGGTATCTTTCACCAAAAAAATAATTAAAATTATACGTCAACGCGATCAAGAGATATTACCGTAAATATTGCGAATTTTCGCATATATTGCAATTTCAGGCAGCAATCAAAATTATGAAAATTGGCAAAAAGCAAGGTAGAACAGCCGGTTCACGACTTTCCCGCTCCGAGTGACAGCGGCGCGTGGAAGCGGCGAGCGGCGTAACACAGAAGTCGAAAGATCTTTGACAACGCCACTGGTTTATTTCTTGATTTTTTGCCCATCTGCTCCTTCTGCAGTGGCGTAGTGAGACCCGGCAGGCGGGCGGCAACAGTATCAGGGCGGACGTCGATTTGTTGCCCCCCCAACATGCATAGTCCGCCTCTGTCCTTGAAAAAATCCTATATCCGCCCTTGTGCTGTTGAATGTAGTCAAACGTTTCCACACTCATTCTAGTGTCATAAAACTTATTCGGATGTTTCCTGTAATCTTGGTATAAATTACGAAATTCGCCGCGAAGGTATATATTTTTATTTAGTTCGTGCTACTTTCAAAACAAAAAGGGATCATGAATACGTCCACCTAAACCGCTCCGCTAATCGCTACCACAGAATTAATATCCGCTACTGAGAGTACGTGGCGTGCTATAGATAAGCCCCGCCCGCCGCCGCTTAGACTCCCGCGCCGCGCCCCGCCTAGACCGAACGCGCAAAGACGTGTACCAACCGTATTAACACTACTTATACAGAAATAAATCAGAAAATGAAATAAATAAATAAATAAATAAATAAATATATACGGACAAATCACACAAATTGAGTTAGCCCCAAAGTAAGATCGAGACTTGTGTTATGGGATACTATTTCTCAATTTCTCAATTTCTTTATTGCGTTCATTTGGTACATAAGGTCTTATAAATACAATTAACATAGGTGCACAAATGAGCCCTGCAAGGGCGTTGCAATTAAATTGTCATACATTAATGTTACCACAAAATGTTGCTTAATCGACATCGACATTTCCAATTATTATACTATACTATATTTATTAAATTTGTTATTTTCAGCTAAGTACATCGTCATTATAATAATTTCTATATAATATCCCATATAAAATTAAAATCATTATATTATTATTTAAAAAGACATTGGTTAAATAAATTAAATTACATGAATTAAATTAATTAAAATTATTACATAAATTAAAAAATAAAATTAAAAAATAAAATTAAAATTTGTCCCACTTATTTATCCATTTAACATAAAGTATTCGTCCTTGGTATAAAAACTTTTCTGTATCAAAAACTTTTTTAGTTCTTTACAAAATTCATTATATTTCTCTATTTTTCTAATATTAATAGGCAATTTGTTATATATTTTGATAGCCATATGGTGAGTACCTGAGCCAACAATATGTAGGTCGGTGTTTGGCTGTACCAATCTATTACGCTTTCTCAGGTTTCTTACATTTGGAATATCATCCATTTGCATATAAAGATTAGGATTTTTACTGACAAATTTACAAATCTCAAATATGTACAAAGATATTACTGTGAGGACATTAAGATGTACAAAGTGAGGTCTACAGCTTTCCATATCATTTATATTTACAATAATTCTGATGCATTTCTTTTGTAATAATAATAATTTATTCATGTCTACACTATTTCCCCATATAATTATACCATAACTTAGCCATGCATGAGCGTAAGCATAATATGCATTCAGTGCTGTTTTAACATTCGTACATATTTTGAGCTGATACAGTGCGTAGGCGAACCTTGACATTTTCCCGGCAATTTTATCAACATGGGTTTTCCACGTGAGATTTGTATCAAGCTCAACTCCTAGTAAGGTAGTTGTGCTTTCGAAATTAATGATGTTTGAGTTGTATTGCATTATATTATTTAGAGGTATTTTTTGTCGCGGTTTAAATTGCATGAGTTTAGTTTTAGCTACATTGATTTCCAAATTGTGTTCCAATAACCATTTTGATATCTTCTCTAGCGATGTATTAAATTCAATTTGCAAGTTTTCTCCTAATTTCGATGATAGTAAAATAGAGATATCGTCCGCGTATATTACACATTTTTTATCTAGGCATTTTGCAACATCATTTATATATATTATAAACAAAATGCATCCCAGTGTACTACCTTGTGGGATGGACTTCTTTACTGCTAATCTTTGAGACCTAATAGTTTTACTGTGCTTTCTTGTATCCTGATACTCTATTTCAACATATTGAGCGCGATTTTTTAAATATGACTCAAACCAACGGTATGCCAATCCTTGGATTCCTATGCCATAGAGCTTTTTAAGAAGTATTTTATGCGAAACACGATCATATGCTTTGGTCATATCCAGCGTTATAGCTATTGCGTAACTTTATTTATTTATTATTTCTAGAATTTCATTTGTAAAATTATAGAGAGCTGTAACAGTGGACCTATTTTTACGAAAACCATGTTGGCTATTATCAATTATATTGTATTTGTCACAAAACTTGGTAAGGCGAGTTGCCATAGCGGATTCAATAATTTTTGCAAACGTTGATGGTATTGTTATTGGTCGAAATAGTTGTGGTTCATTCGCGTTTTTCTTTTTGGGAAAATAACTATTGTCGTGTATAAAAAATAAAAAAAAATAAAAAAGTGTATGTGTTGGTGGTGTGCGCAGGGGTCTCCAACTATTTGAAGCGAAGACGGGCAATATCCCTGCGCAGTGCGATTATACACGAACAATTACTTTAGAGAGAGCCGGATGTAGTGCTCAGGATAGAGCCTCGTACTTTTGAAGTACAAGGACCTCTTGTCTAGTAAGCCTTAGGTCCTGGGAGTCATGGGCAGGGTGATATCATTAATACAATATGGTTGGGATAGAATATAGCATTTTATTCCATAAACACACTAGCCGCTGAGGGCGGGCACATGTTATACTAATACCAAAATCTGATAAGTCTTTGCCGCAATTAAAAGTTAAAATTAACATAAACCAAATATAAGGTACCTGGCCAGGTCCGTACACAAACGTCTGTGCGCACTTATAACGTTGTCCCGTTCACCATTATGATCCGTTGGGTTCGAGCACTGGTGCTGGTCGCGTCATCAAAGAGGCACGGCGCTCCTGCGACGCTCCGTTGTATGCGAGATAGTAGACGCTGGCTGGACCTTCCGAGATTTGCGCTGAGCCACTACAGGGACATCGGATCGGGGGCGGCGATGCGGCCTTTGGAAATAAGGTTAGGATCCGTGTGTTGCGCCTTGGGGTCGCCGACGACGGGGCCTGCGCCGTGGCATGCGGTCCACGGTCCGGGGAAACCGCACCCTCTGGCGATGGGGGGACACTCCAAGAAGCGTCAATTCATGTGACCGGGCGGGCACGTGGATTTCAACAGCTCATGTTCCCGACAACTTCGTGGCGGCGAATATCCCCTGTGTCCTTGCGCGTATCGCGGATTTTAAAGCTAAAGGTTAAACTATAGTCCCATAACGGGGAGCCGAGGGCGGCGAAAGTGAAAAAAACCCCAAAAAATTAATAATTGCTCAAGCCATGTTCCGTGTCGTGGCGGCCTACCTAGGAAGAGAGAGAATCGACTCGACTCGATTTGACATTCCATTTTGTCGCGCTCCGTTTCGCTTAATTCGAACGCACATCAAACCAACTTTTAAATATTCTTTAAAAGAACTAATGTTTAAATAAGGTATTTATTCGTTGAATATTATAATAATCTAAGTCGACGATATTAAAGGAGAATAATTAAAATTCTACAACAATCCTACCATGATTTCTTATTTTTTTATGATAAGAAAGGTTTGTTAGGACCCCAGACGGAACGTGTGTTGTCAATGTCAGACGTCCAACTCTGTAGATCTCAGTTGACAGTCTAATCTAATCGTGGAATGTTTTGTTATGAATGTTTAGTTTTCAATATAATTCCGTAAGTACACAAAATCGCGTCGAGTTATTGCTACCAATGGTTTCGGCGTGACTCAAAGAACGTTTTGATGTGCGGGTCTCCCTGTTTTCTTAATAAGTATTGTAAAAACAACATATGAAATTTGTGTACCGGTGTGTCACTTTCCCATTCAATTTGTCTGGAGACTAATGGATTTGAATGCCTGCTATTGTGGTGAGTCGAGAGCCTATCATGCAGGTAATACGCCACAGGAATAGTATCCCAATATATCAACTATTTCACCTAAAATATGGCATGCAAAGTTGACCAGTTAGAAGTTCAAAATAATTCTGTAGTTATCACTACACTATAGATTCTTTTAATAAGTCAGGGAAAGTAGCTTCACCAAAAGATTGGTTAATCAGATATGTCAAAGGAGTTACAAGTTCTTCTTTACAGTATTTTATTAATATAGGGGGAAATTCGTCAATACCTGAGCTAGTTTTATTTTTTAACCTTTTTATTATATTTAGCACCTCGTTATTACTGACTGCGCTTAGGAACATTGTATTTTCAACAGTCTTTTTTACCGGATGGCCCTCTGGCTCCGTATTTCCTTGCTTACTCACTCCTACTGAAACAAAGTATTTATTTAGCTCGTTGGCTTTGAGTTTTAATTATTTTTAACAGTCGCTTATTTTTGCATGATATTTTTAAACCTCTGGTAAGCCATTTCTTCCTTTTATTTTTTATTTTAATTTTTAGTCTTGGGATACAATTATTTAATATAGCTGTAAGTTTTTCGTGAAATGCAAAATAGTTATCATTAACATTTTTATCCAAAGTAATTAAATTATTCCAATCAATTTTTTGTAGCTCAGACTTGAATCTAGCCATATTTTTTTCATTAAATATTCTTTTGTCTATGTAGGATGATTGTTTTGTATGTATGTTATCGTCAGATAGATTGATTAAAACTCCTTTATGATCCGATAGTCCGTATTCATTGACGTCGATGCTAAAGCTTGGTTCCTCAAAATTAGTAAAAACTATATCTATACACCTGGCACTGCTAGAGGTTATTCGTGTATTTTTATTTACATGTTGTTTGAAATTATAATTTTTAAATAAATTTTCCATGTCTCGTTTTTGCTTTGTATTACCTTATTACCCACTATAGGACAGGCGTGCAAAACACGGCCTGCCACCGGTGGACAACCGCACAGCCAGCTCAGTGGTGCGTTATGTAGGAGACTCCGGAGTGGGTCGGTGGGTTCTTGTCGCTCTGTGGAATGTTACATTTGAAGAAAGAGACCAGGTGTATGTTGTGTTTCAATTCTAACCAAGGGCGCCACCAACTATTAGTTGGAATCAATTAAACAAGTTAATTGTTTATATATCAAGTTAAATATATTACAGGAAAATATACATATTTGGTAAACTCACTTTTTAGTAGATAAATATTCTTATTCCTTATTACTAATTCTTTCTATAGGAATGTTTTAACAAATCCTTTCTTTTCTCACATGTTTCTTAAAACAAACTAATTAAGACTAAAGTCTAATTATCATAACCTATGAAAACACATGACATAGAAAAATGTCCTTATTCTTAAAGTTGGTTATAAGACCTACCTTTTAACAAAGGTTGAGAGCGTCCTCTCTATGTGATAAAACTAGGAACAAATCATATTAGGCAAAGTCTCTGCCTTAAAATTAATTCTAAAGTTTAAATTCTAGTTATAAAATGAATGTTACTTGGTAAATCCCATTTAGGTCCTTTCCTTTTCTTCCAATAAACTGTATCACCTCGTCATTCCCAGTAATGTAGGAACAGCTGGGGGTCCTGGATTGTTGATTTGGAGACACCTGGCCATGCGGTCTTGTATCACATGGTGGTCGGCAATCCTCTTTGCTTACAGGAAGTGTTATTGTTTTACTGGGATAAATAGGGGTTATTTATCCAAAGAAGGAGATTACCCTTAGGGTCAGGGTCATTGTAACCAGTATGTACAACGAAAAGAAAGAAAAATATAAGTGGGAACTCATTCTGAAGTAGTCATGTCACGACATCAAATCACGTGCCAGAGCACGAGGAAAAATAGTTTAAACGAGTAAACTAATAAAGTATAACACGTGGAACGTGGAATATTGAAAAATAAAGCGTAAACTAACAACTTAAAACCTAAGTTTAAAAGCGGTGCACTCTGAAACAATAGAGAATGCCATTAACATCGTGTCTACAATATTCATAGGAAAACCAGCAGAACACCAGAGAGATGAACTCACATGACCGCTCCACCTTATCCTCCGTTCATGGAGGTTCTAGATTGCGAGGCGTGGAGCCCTGCGGCGTGTTCCATCCGAAAAGCAATCCAAGAAAGATCATCTTGGTCGAGGTCTATCTCCTTTACCACGTCAGCCTAGCGTTGACACGAAATCAGAGACAACATAGACTTCGACCAGAGACAAAACCATAGAAATGTGGCATTCATCTCGAAGAAAAAATATAGTTAATCTAATAAAATCCTTGTTTAAATTATTATTCTATAAATTTTGACCAATTAGCTATATTATTTACAAATATAAGTAAATAAAAAACATTCTAGCAACACGTCCGTCGCAACACACCACCTGTGTACAGGGACCATTTCCAAACGTCATCTCAAACGTCACTGTCAAACGTCACTGTCAAACATCCAAGGTGACGGGTTGACGTTATGGAAACAAACAGGTGTGTTTGTTTTGGAAGACGATCAATGACCAAAAGCGTTAAAATAATAGCTAAATAAACAATTATGTGTAATGAATGTGCGAATCAACAAACGTAAGTGCAGTATATGTGAAATTTAACACGGTTGTGTATAATACACGCAACAACCTAGAAAATTTATATTTAAGTCCCCTCCTAATATTATATTTAGTTTATTATATTTCGTATGTAATAATTTTAGTACCTTTTCTATCTGTTCGTTAAATATAGCCTTTTCTCTACTACTATCTGGCCAATATGCCACAACAATTAAGCTATTTATAGAAAGTATCTCTACTGCACATAGTTCGATAATATATTCTATTGATAAAGCTCTTATATCTTCGCATTCTTTAAATTCTATATTTTCTTTCAGAAGGATGCATACTCCCCCTCCTTCTTGCTCTTCTTCATCTTTTCTACAGAAGTGGCTCGCCAAATTATAACCTTCTACCTTTAGCAAATCAATTTTCCACGTAATAATCCAGGTTTCCGTGATACAGAGTACATGCAGTTCTAATTCTTCGGTAAGTTCTTCCATCAGGTGGAGTTTATTTGCAATACTTTGTAAGTTTTGGTATAAAATTGTAGTGGTTTTAGCGACGAAAGGAATTCTTGCCTTGGTAATTATTTTCCTCTTGTGGTGGCATAGTTTTCTCAAAATTTTCCTGACTCGTTCTGCCAGGGTAATAGTGTACATAGTTTGGTAGTGATCTACGTGATTGTCTTTTTTCTCTTTCTTGTCTTCTTTTTTGGAGCCCTTGATCATCCAAGTAAGTAGAAAGCCATAGTCCAGTATTTTTGAAGCGGTGTACACATTGCAGTATATACTTCGTAAGTCTTTTACTTAGTAGTTCAATTTTTAGTGGCCTTCTATAACCTTTCCTCCCTATTCGGCTGAAGTCTTCGATATAGCCCGTGAGATCAATTCCTGTTATATCATAAAATGCGGCAACTATTCTTTCATGTAATTCAAATTCTGATTCATTTCTATATTCATTTAATCCGTATAGCACTAAGCATTTACTCTGGTCTATTATTGGTATGTTCTGATTTTCCGGGGTGATGATTTTTTTTTCCATAGACGATTTGTTGTTGTCCGTATTTGCCTCATATCCTTCCGTGATGTTTATATTTTTTGTCATTGCTACATTATTTTCCCCAAAATTTATTTCCCTTAACTCTTTCAATTCTTCCCTAAGTAGGTTATGTTCTTTTTCCAGTAAACTCATACGGTGTTCGTTTTTTTCTAGTGCAGATTGCAGTATTTTGTTTTTCTTTTCCATTTCCGTGTATTGATTGGTCATATTTAATACAGATATTTGGAGCAGCTTAACTGTTTCTTTTAATTCTTTGTCTCTGGTATCTTGTTTTTGTGATTGTAGTTTAAATTGAGCTTTAAGTTCGCGTATTTCCTTGAGCACCATATTATTATTTGTATCTGCAGTGTTGTTCGCTACTATAGTTTCTCCACCTGGGAGCGTGTCGTCCAGGGATAATGAATCATCCACAAACAGTTTACTATTCAATTTGCGTCTATTTGTAATGTTGTTTATTTCTCTGTTTATGTCACCTGTTGATGTTGTGGCGGCAGCAGACATTATTTGCCCTACAGGTGTGTTAGTGTTATTTTGTTTTGGTAATTTTGATTTACATTGTGTACAGGACCATGATAATTTATGCTCTGTTGTCATTGTGTTAAGAAATCGCTTTTCTGGTACATTAACACATTGCAGGTCATAATTTTCTTTACATAGAGAACATGTTAAAAAAAATCTATTAGGTATTTCCTTAAGACAAGCTGCACATCTAACTGCCATGTTAATAATTCATACAAATAAATTCATATATCAATTTTTTTATTTTAGAGCGCCCTCTATCGTGATCTTTCTGCACCATTAATGATTATCCAATTGCTTACACGCACTGACGTTAAAATATTACGTGCGTGTGCTGCGAGTGGTATCCTTAGTTCTTAATGTTATTTGATATTGACAGATGGCGCTGTTTTCTTATATACATAGTAGTTTCTTAAAGTATCAATCGATGTCACTGTTGTGCTGTAGCAACTAGCAGTAAATTCAAATAAGTAGGTACATACAGTTGGGCGGTCGTCGATCAGCTGTTGTGAGTCATCTGTTCTTTGTTGACACAATGATCCACGTAGATAAACGGTAATTTTTAAATGTTTTTGGTAAATGTTATCATTGTAGATATAGTAAAGTTTACTTTTAAATGTTTATTATGCACTATCAACATAGACACTACTTATAGCACAGTTTATATTCCACATTCAGATTTGCACTTCATCGTCTGTAATTTTTGCCCATACATCTATAACACACTTAAATAATTTATTTCTTTCTAAAACTAATATTTGCCCATCACATTTAGGCACTTATAAAATTATTTGGATAACACCTAATGTATTTTTTTGCGTTTATCACTTTAAAATAATATTTGATCGCGGAGCTAATGTCAACCGTGCCGCGCGCGCGCGTCGTCCTAACTCAACGATACTATATTTTATAACAAATACATATATAGATAAACATCCAAGACCCGGGTCAATCTGAAAAAGATCATTTTCCATCTTGACTCGACCGGGGATCGAACCCGGGACCTCCGGTGTGGCAGATGACCGTTGGGCCACGGAGGTCGTCAAAATTGTACATAATATGTATAATAATATGTACATAATATGTAACATATTATGTTGTTGGAAGTCTAAAAAAAATGTTACAAACTTATTTTTGCGCTGAATTCAGTATGAGTCTTAGGGATCGAACTGCAAAGTTAAGTTTGTTTTTGAAATTAGTAGGTCTTTTAGTGATAGCTTATAATATGAGATGCTTTGCGTATACGGAAGTTTGACTCGTACTTGGCCGGTTTTTATATGATATTTACGTCATTACCTCCTATTAAAATAAATACATACCAAAACGCGCCCGGCCCGCTCAGAGATTACTGCGCCTTGCGCCTTTGCTAGCTAGCGCTAGTATAGGTGATTTCGGGGGGGATTGCCGTTTTTTGAATAACTCGTAGTATTTCGTAAACTATTGATCCAAATTACATGCAGTAAAAAGCAAATATTAAGTATATTAAGTACTTGTGACGATAGACTTGTTTAATTTGATAAGGATTAATAAGTTGTGGTTAATATTTCCAGTTAAAAAACATCTAACGATTTTAATTATTTTTAAAACATAAAAGTAGTTATTGTGGCTGAAGTATAAAAGCTAGATATATACTATTGCGGACTTTTTTGTAGATCTATTAAAGATACACATTTCCTCCATACATTGTTTTGTTACATCTCTAAGGAATTGGACAGCGTTTTCGATGAAAGCTGCCGGGCGGCAAATTTTTTTCCGACTTCCTTAACAATTATCGTCATATTACAACTAATATACACAAAACCTACACAAATTATACACTAAAACCTTCCTCAAGAATCACTCTATCTATTAGTGAAAACCGCATAAAAATCCGTTCAGTAGTTTTTGAGTTTATCGCGAACAGACAGACAGACAGACAGACGCCGCGGGGGACTTTGTTTTATAATATGTTATGACATGATGATGATGATTATGATAGCGGTGGTTGTTTAGTGCTTTAAAAAAAAAATTTACTTCTGTGGTTTAGTGGTTAAAACGTCCGCTTGTGATTGAAAAGTCCCAGGTTAGAATCATACTTGTGCTTTATGAGTCTGCTTGTATACAAGGTGTAACGGAAAACCTATATCCATATCGATTAAGCCTATTGTGACAATGGTTTCAAACTAGTTCCAGACGTTTTTAGCCTTGTACGTTTCTGTTTTAATTTTTAATTTAAAAAAAAACAATACATATACACAATTTTTTAATTTGAATTGGCACAACACTATTCACCACTATGACAGTAAACAGTTGTTGGATTCAAGGTCAATCATCTACCACTATCAAAATTAAATCACACCTCCTTGATTCTGCGCCTGGTATTGTAATAAATTAGAATTTGTGAAATAGGTTCCGCACTCTTTTTTTTGCAAATGATAACACTTTCTGTATGTCTGAAGAATTGACATTCTGACAAGATAAAAAAAGGTTTTGAATTTTTTCAAATGAACTCTGAAAAAGGGGTCACTTGCACCTTGTTAGGCTGATATGTGACCCTGAATTAATCTTCATGGTACATGACAAAAATTAAAGGTAAATATTGATTTTATACAAGGGATCCATCAAATAATGGGAGGTTCATTCGGAAAAATATCATATTTGTCAGCAACACGGACTTCGTGGAGGTCCGTGTTGCTCTATGTAGGATATTTATTTATTTTGTACTAGGATTGCAGAATCAAAAAGGTGGTGTGAGTTTGGTTAGAAAAAATATGAGACCTAGCCTCATTCTGAAAATGTATGTAACTGGCACACAGCACCAATATAACGTAACTGTAACGTAACTGTGTTACCTGAGTTGTTTATGTGTCAAAGTGAAAAATATTTATGCGAGTTTTGGGATTTCTAATTAAAAACATGACGAAAACACTGAAAAGCGACTTGCAAATGGTTCTTTTTACAATGATCAATCAATTTAAAGTAAAGTAATTAATTGGAAAATTCCCGCCGACACGTGTAAAGTGACGGCGAGTGGTTTCATTGTGAAAACTTTGATGAAAAACCAAAGGTGAAAAAACGTCAAAAGGTGACGAAAGCGGATAGTGATCAAAGTACCAGGTTTTCATAGTAACCGAGAAGGTGGAATAATTTGTGTGTGAGCAGTGCAAAGGCAACCTTGACATTTAAATACCCTGAATAGTGATGTGCAGTGTTTGTTTACATGGCAAAGATTTCGTTTTACAATTTATTTTTTCACATTCCTTTTTAAAAGTGCTGCAAATAATCTGAAACTTCACATAAAGGATCTACCCGTGGTAACAAATCTTTCCACTTCGTATAATACCCTTTCCGTTACACCTTGTATAAATCTGATTTTTGTATAGTAATTTTTCTAGATCACTATTTGTTCTACTGATGGACTGTAGTTAATGATTTATCAGTTAGTTCGAGATGTTAACATTTTAATGCCATTAATTTACTCCAATTTATTATTGGTGATGGCAAAAAAAAATCGTTGCATAGACTATAGAGTTGAAATGACTGAAATTTGTGCATGGTCATTGATAAGTCATGAAGAAAAGGAAAGAGTTTAATGTGACCATGATGAAGCCAAGAAATATGGTTGTCTAAAACCTCTATTAACACTATGCAATCCCATCGAGTTGGGTTCATTTAATACATCTTAACAAAGACTTTTAACTGACATTTCTATCGAAAAGCAGGTACATTTTAAGAGGTTTTATCTCTGTTTAAATTGAGTTCTTACTCTAACAGAACATCACTATGGGTCTCCTCCTGAAAGTGGGCATCATCAGTATCGTCGCAGTCTCAGTCCAGAGCATCCCCCGGGACAGGGCAACGACGGGTGTCATCCAAACAGTTTCTATCAGTAACTGTACTGGAGCGCCAGCGGCTGACAACCAAACAGTATCTATCAGTAACAGTACTGGGGCTCCAACGGCTGACAACCAAACAGTTTCTATCAGTAACAGTACTGGGGCGCCAGCGGCTTACAACCAAACAGTATCTATCAGTAACAGTACTGGGGCGCCAGCGGCTGACAACCAAACAGTATCTATCAGTAACAATACTGGGGCGCCAACGGCTGACAACCAAACAGTATCTATCAGTAACAGTACTGGGGCGCCAGCTGGTGACACTCAATCAGTTTCTATCAGTAACAGTACTGGGGCGCCAGCGGGTGTCAGTCAATCAGTATCTATCAGTAACAGTACTGGAGCGACAGCGGGTGACAACAAAACAGTATTTATTAGTGACAGTACCAACAGTAGCAATTGTGATTACTTTTTTATTTTGTATTTTTAAATGCAGCTGCTGGTCGGGTTCACTCTCGTTGGAATTTCGAGACTGGTTTTAGCTTATGTGCTTGAAAAACCTTCGTTTATAGCCTATTAATGTGGAGGGCTGTAACACGCAGTTTTCTTGCGTGCGTAAAGAGGTAACAAACAAATAAACAAGGGTGAGTATTTTTGGGGTGAAACGGTCGACAAACGGAATTCACGCGGGTGAAGCCGATGGCTTGGAACTCACATAAGCAAGCACCACACAACATCTGCTATGAAAACGAAACAAATATTTACCGTAAAGTTTGAAAAAAAAAATATCATTTTTTTTATCTTACAAGAAAACATTTGTCTTTAGATTGTATAAAAAAAGTATTTTAATTTATTGACTGTGGTTTATTTTAGGGTTTAGAAAGTTTAACTTCAATGAAATTTCCGCACATTCAGATGACTACAGCCCACTTTTCATGAACGAAGAAATGGTTCACTTCACAGTAAAGTGCTTACTCGATAAAGTGCCCTGTGATGATTTCCAGTCCCATAGGGGTAATGTACTATATCTTTCCTTTTATTTCATTTCTTTTTTCGTATCTGTCACTATCACAGAATTAAAAAAATATATAGAATGTGCATAGACGGTTATAACATCATAGAAGGAAAAATAAAAGAAAAGCGGGATCTAAGAACATCTAGACAGAGTTATATGAAGCAAATAAAGGAGAAAGTTCGTAAAGAGTCGTGTCGTATAGAGAAATGAAAGAGTTGGCAATGGAAAGAAAAATTTGAATGGTATACCACTGACAACAGCCTCGCTCTTAAATTCTATGATGATAATGTATATGTTACGGGCAACGTGATTAACAGGGCTGTATTAATAAGGACCGAGTATTATGAATAGTTCCCAAGAGCATCGGGCTGTTTGATAAATTTTAGTTCTTTAATAACTTAGACCGGTCCATATTATAATGCCCGACAGCCCGTGGTCCATTCAGCAGTACTAGCAAAAAAATCAGCAGCAATTTGAAGCTCCGCTCGCTTCGCTATGAGTGGTCACAAGCCTATGTGAAAGTACGGTCTTTTGATAATGACGCCAGTCGCTGCGACGGGCTACACATCTTATCAGAGACAAAATTATATGAAAACCATTGAGAATGGTCTCTTGTAACGTCGATATCAGCGTAACGTTGAGGGGAAAGAGCGGCGAGTGGGGAGCGGCTTTGCGGCGTCTCGGATTCTCGACGTCGTCGCTTGACATGGGCATTATGTATACAGGCCGATCACTATTCCAGGGACCAGACTACTCAAGTTGCCTATACGATTACATTATATACGATTATATTGAATCTGCTTTACATAAGCTGCATTGGGCTCTTTCTTATACTTATATATTTTTTTACAGAATGGTTCCCTTTTATTATAAGATCTCAGTGTGGGTTCTGTCATCCAATACAAAAAGCAAGATTCACCGCTATCACGACCTACGTCAAAGAGAAGTATCCAAATTACTACAACGCCTTGTTAGATAAATATTCCAAGGACTACTAGCCAGAAACATAATAGTTCTCATTAAAATTTATATTATTATTTTATAAAATTATGTACTTACTTGCTTTCAACCACCTTTCTCTTTCTTATCGAGTGTGTTATTACTAACACTGGTGTCACTGGTGGTGATTTAATTCAAATCGGCCAATGGCATCTGACATGACTTTTACGACAGCCGCCATCTAGCGACAGTTGCCGCATATACAATAGTACCTATTAAACAGTCAGCCATAGTGCAGGTTTCCTCACGATGTTTTCCTTCACCGGAAGCAGGTGGTGGTCTATGAGAAAACTACCATACAGGAGTCAGATTGGTCTATAAACTCATGTGGCACAGGTAGGATTTGAACCCGCCTCCTATCAGACCTCAGGCGGGTGTCATTGCCACTTGTCCACCACCACTTCTACAACCTTACATCTCAACTACCTTACATCATATTACTTGCTCTCAACCAGCTTATACCATATTGTAACATCTTCTATCAAGTGTACTCTTGCATATATTTTTTTAATATTCATTGATTGATTACGTTTTAGAAGACACTTCTTGCCACGTACGACCAAACTGTGGAATAAACTCCTGCGGCGGTGTTTCCGAACCGATACGATTTTCAGAAAACTAGTCTACGTCTTCTTGAAAGGCCGGCAACACTCCTGTGATACCCCTGGTGTTGCAGTTGTCCATGGGCAGCGGTGATCGCTTACCCGCTTGCTCGTTTGGCGCCTTAACTTATAAAAAAAACTTAATAGGTAATATATCCTAGAAAATTACACAAAACAAAATAGTTACACCATTTATAACCCAAAAACGACTGGACTGATTTTCATAAAATTTGGTCCACCAGCAGGGAAAAACCTGAAATAGTACAGGTCAGCTGAGGTGATGTAATACATCATGATTCTGTCTGTAATTATTTTGATAATGTTATGGTCTTTTAGTAATTTATTTAATAAAATGGTGGCAATATAATAAAGAACAGTATTAGAAGTATATGGAAAAATAATAAAGGATTTTTAATTTTTATCCCACAAATGATTTTCTTCTCACATAAAAAATACGGTTTGTTCCCGATGATTCTTGGTATGACACCAAGATTTTTTACACTGAGACTCAAAGGGATAAAAAGTATCGATGAGTCACAGTACCTATTACTCATTGCAACTGATGTTTTTCCTAATGAGTCGCACTCTCACTCATCAGCACTCTGTATTCCCGTTGTGTAACTTCTCGTAAACGAAATTCTGTAATACCGTTGAGTATCAGAAATTGAACAAAATCTTGGTATGACTCATCGGGAACAAACGAAAAATACTAATAAAAAATTACTAATATAATTGGAACGAAGGAAGCATATTTTTTGGGACGAGTGATTGTTTTTTGGGACGATAAAACAGTGGGCCGAACGTAGATTTTATATATCCTTGAAAACGTTTGCTTGTCCTAATCGCGTATACAACAAACAGCTCTCAGTCCATTATTCGACATTTGCATTTCAAAGTTACGTTTTGCATGTGACGTGTGTAGCATATGGCTTTCAAAAGTATAATTTAGTACAGAGCTGCGGCTACAATATTAATCATGGCGACTGACGTTCCTAGACTGACGGGCGGAGATAAGCGAAAAAGGACATGCGATTGGAGATTTATGTGCAAAGTAAGTTTGTCAGTCAGAAAATGTACATCTATAGAATATATATTAAAATATATATATATATATACGGACAAATCACACAGATTGAGTTAGCCCCAAAGTAAGTTCGGGACTTGTGTTATGGGATACTAACTCAACGATACTATATTTTTATGACAAATACATATATAGATAAACATCCAAGACCCAGGCCAATCTGGAAAAGATCATTTTCCATCTTGACCTGACCGGGGATCGAACCCGGGACCTCCGGTGTGGCAGTCTGGCGTGATAACCGTTAGGCCACGGAGGTCGACAAGACAGAATAACTTTTATTTGTTGCTATTATACTCACACATATATGTATATTATCACACACATCCCACTACCTACTAATATTATATATGGGACCGTTTGGATGTGAGTTTGTAAGAATGTTTGTTACTCAATCTGACAAAATGTGTTAGACGGATTTTTATGAAATTTGATATACGGTTAGAAAAATAACTGAAATATTTTTAATTCAGAAATTTGTATAAGAATGTTGCTCTATGGCGCATCTCGTAATATATAAAACAAAAAAATATACATACATACAATATAAAAAAAAGAAGGAATTAGAATGCTAAGTAATATAATAGCGTAAAGCGGGGACATGCTCCCACAGCATGGACTGCACTCAATTACAGATTAAATTAATAGTTACACAACTCGCTATCTGTAAAGAAAATTTCACGCTATATCCTATCCCTTGCACCATGCTCGCGCGGCTCAGGCATCCATTGCTTGCAGCGCGACATTTGTGTGGGAACTCGTCAATATCCACTGACACGCCTCTGCCGGGGGATATTAGAACTAGGAATGTCGGTTTTCATTTTACGCAATTCTATAAGTAGAACAAATTGGACTTCTTTTTGCCGTATCATATTGAAATTGTATTTTTTCTAAATAAAAGTAATTTATTTAACAACTAGCTGTCGCCCGCGGCTTCGCCCGCGTGAGTTTCGCTTAGATGAAAAATCTCTCTTGGAGCTTTTCATCAGATGTTCCAGATCTTCAATTTTTATACGTCAGCAGAAAATGCTCATCAGGTTGAACGATTTTTGCTAAGGCGCCATTTCCATATATGTTATAGTGTAGCTGGTCTCTTGGAGCTTTTCATCAGATGTTCCAGATCTTAAATTTTTATACATCAGCAGAAAATGCTCATCAGGTTGAACGATTTTTGTTAAGGCACCATTTCCATATTACTTATAGTTTAGCTGTTCCATTATGGTTCTTCATCAGGTGTTCCAGTTTTCAAAATGAATTATAGCCTATATGTTGCCCAGGCTTAATAGCTATACAACAAAAAAAGTTTCATTCAAATCCGTCCAGTAGTTTTTGCGTGAAACGCGTACATACATACAGACAGACAGACAGACAGACAGACAGACAGACAGACAGACAGACAGACAGACAGACAAGAAATTCCAAAAAATTTTTTTTGCTTTCTATTATTCTTTTTAGGTCTCCCTCTATCTATTTCAGTCAAAAATATTAAATGTACAGACAAAATATTTTTACTGTTTTATTATATGTATAGATTTAGACCCTCGTATAACACAGGGTACTAAACTTTTAGGCAACAGTCATTTGTATAAAATTTAACTCTATCCAACTTATCATATCAAAATACCCATTCAAAACTTGACTTTTAACCTCAGACCTACTTTTGTCATTAGACAGTTCATGTTTTATGAAGTATTGAGAGGACAGGTGAACCCCCTCTGTGGGGGGGGGGGGGGGCAGAGTTGAGGGGGATTACACTGGGATGCTGCTAAAAGCTTTGCTACATTAGTTACCATCAACCGTGTTGGAGACTTACAAGATTGGGTGTATACGGGAGTAAAATTTGTCAAGCAGAACGTAAGTATATTATTAAGAAGCTAGAGTAGAAACAGAAAATAGGCTGTGCAATTTGCTCAAATACGAAAACCTATGGATGTTCGTTTATTT
The DNA here is from genome assembly GCA_018467065.1 of Ephestia elutella. NCBI lineage: Eukaryota > Metazoa > Arthropoda > Insecta > Lepidoptera > Pyralidae > Ephestia > Ephestia elutella. The sequence goes on along the minus strand of CM031580.1, from coordinate 1,419,319 downwards.
GGTTGTTACTAACTGGGGCACAGTCTTTAGTTTTTTTACAAAAAGTTATTTTATCATTCGGTGCCATCGCCTACTTACTTGAAACAAATCTATTCCAGCCCATTTCCTCAATCAACTTGTGTGCAGATAAAACGCAGCAATGTTATATTGCTGCGTTTAAGTAGCTATGTATTTTCTAGACACAATGGACTCAAGGAGAACAATTTAACTTAATTAGGTTCACATGACTGCCGAAAAAATAGTTTAAACAATTAAATATGCATTTAGGTAAGAGTTTCTACTTTCAATAATAACTCTTCAAAATAGTGAAATGAGTAATAATTATTCTCATCAACTCGGCATCGAGAAGACCACTGCTTCCTTAAGACCTTCACATATAGGTACGAGCACACCAACGTCTAAGTACAAAAGATATCTTCTTTTTTATGTGCCTACTAGCTTTCGCCCGCGGCTTCGCTCGCGTGAATTTCCCACGGGAACAGTACTTTTTACCGGGATGAAAGGTACCCTATGTCCTTTTCCGTACTTCCAGCTATGTGTATGCGAAATTTCAGAAAGATTGGTTCAGTAGATACAGCGTGAAGAGGTAACAAATAAACAAAAAAACGAACGAACGAACAACCAACAAACAAACTCACTTTCGCATTTATAATATTAGTTAGGATTCATTATTGAATGTTGGCAGTCAGCTATTTAAAAGACATTGTTCATCGCCGGCTTACTGCGGACAGCTCCTTCGATAAATAATAGTATTATCATTCATCATAATTAATGTCAAATAGATTTTCTGAATATATATTGGAGTATGAATATCTATAACTAGTAGTTCGCCGCGAACTTAGACCTCGCGATTATTACTCGCGTTTTTATTAATTTACTCTTACGTATGTATGTATGTATGTATGATTGAAGAGTGCTGATGAGCAGGGTAAAATCACAGTTAAAGAAATAGTATAATTTACAATATAAAAAAAAATTGGAAACGTTTTTTCAACCCTCAAAGTCTTTCCGGGTGGTCATAACAAAATAACCTAAACCTAACGTTTTTTCAACCCTTAAAGTCTTTCCGGGTGGTCATAACAAAATAACCTAAACCTAACGTTTTTTCAACCCTCAAAGTCTTTCCGGGTGGTTATAAAAAAAAATAACCTAAACCTAACTTCTTCTCCGCCCTCAAAGTCATTCCGGGTGGTTATAAAAAAAAGACCTGAACCTAACTTCTTTTCCGCCCTCAGTCTTTCTGGGTGGTCATAAAAAAAATAACCTGAACCTAACTTCTTTTCCGCCCTCAAAGTCTTTCTGGGTGGTCATAAAAAAATAACCTAAACCTAACTTCTTCTCCGCTCTGCAAGTCTTTCCGGGTGGTCATAAAAAAAATTACCTGAACCTAACTTTTTTCCGCCGTCAAAGTCTTTTCGGGTGGTCATAAAAAATAACCTAAACCTAACTACTTCTTTACCCTCAAAGTCTTTCCGGGTGGTCATAAAAAAATAGCCTGAACCTAACTTCTTTTCCGCCCTCAAAGTCTTTCGGGTGGTCATAAAAAAATAACCTGGACCTGACTTCTTTTCCGCCCTCAAAGTCTTTTCCAAAGGTGGTTTCTTTCCAAATAAAAAAATAACCTGGACCTAACTTCTTTTCCGCCCTCAAAGTCTTTTCCAAAGGTGGTAAAAAAAATAACCCGAACCCAACTTATAATCTGCCCTCAAGTCTTTCCAGGTGGTCATAAAAAAAATAACCTAAACCTTACTTACAGCTCAGATCGTTTGGAGACAAACTTTCTTTTTTTTTATTAAAAAAATAAAAATTGTTTATTTACTCCACAACAAATGGCCTTGGACTACATTACATAGGTATGTGATAAACATTAATTAAATTTAATACCATAAAGGACAGTATCGTTGTGGAGATCTGGTGCCCGCGCTAGGTATCAAAGATCCTGTGTTGCGGGTTACCAGGTCCCCCACCTGGTGTGATACAATAAAAGGTATTATCATGTTGATATCATGTCACAATATGATTTGTGAGTTAATTTACAAATAAAAGACGAGTAATGACTTCTGTACCTAACCCTACGATGAAAATCTTGGGATCAGTAAGTTTAAACTTGAAACTTCATATCTTCTAGTTTTGGTAAATAATATTTATCAAACGATGTATTTGCCATAAAATAGTTTGTCTAACGTTGTTTTAACAATTGAAAATTTAGTTAAATAATTTGTTTGTATAATGATAATTAAAAAAAAACAATATTTGTCTAGTAATTAGTTTGTAAAATGATCCATTTTTAAATGGATGAGTTTGTCAAAGCATATGTTTTTCAAATGTATAGTTTTACAAGCGTTGTTTATAAAATGATTGTTTTTAAAATAATAATTTGGAATATGAGGGTGTACCTTACAAATCATCTACAAGTCTACAACCGCTGCTTAGATCTGATTTCGATTTTTCTAACTAATTCAGTTCCCTAAGTAAAATGTAGATGGCGCTATCCAAAGTTAGAACACGCTATGGTTTCGTTTGCTACGTAATCGCGGACATTTTTATTAATATTTCAAAAACTACTGAACCGATTTTGATGCCCAACGAACTTGAAAATTCTATTGATATTTCCTACATGCCTACCAAATTTCATCAAAATCGGACTATCGGTTGGGCAGTTATCGCGGTACAAACATATATACATACATACATATACATACATACAAACAATGTGTTTCGCCCCTAACTCGATTTAGAGACCTTCGCTCGCTTCGCTCGCTCGGTCAATTAAACTAGTAGTTCGCCGCGAACTTAGACCTCGCGATTATTACTCGCGTTTTTATTGATATACTCTGATTTCGACTTCTCTATCATAATTCAGTTCCCTAAATAAAATCTAGATGGCGTTATCCAAAGTTAGAACACGCTATGGTTTCGTTTACTAGATAATCGCGGACGTTTTTATTAATATTTCAAAAACTACTGAACCGATTTTGATGCCCAACGAACTTGAAAATTCTATTGATATTTCCTACATGCCTACCAAATTTCATCAAAATCGGACCATCGGTTCGGCAGTTATCGCGGTACAAACATACATACATACATACATACATACATACATACAAACAATGTGTTTCGCCCCCAACTCGATTTAGAGACCTTCGCTCGCTTCGCTCGCTCGGTCAAATATACCATTTAGTAAGTATTTTTTTGCATTTCCGATACTCAAATCAAAGATGTCGGCCTTCACGTGTGTTCTGGGATGCCATTATCTAAAATAATATTACATTTAAGTAGTATATTTTTATTCTTTGATGAAAGATTGGATTAATTAGGTAATTTTTTAGCATAATATATTAGTTTTATGTATTAAGTACACTCATATCATTTCATATTTATATTTTTTAATGAAGAATTATGTATGTATTTTAATTTTTACTTAAATAATTCAATATTGCGTTTTCTTTACCTGGTAACACTTGATTCTTCAGCGTAGCTTGATTTTGACGTTGACCGGTTCACTTCACTTCACTTTTTAATTGTATGGCTCCATCGTTCAGCCAAACGATGATTCTGCCCATGTCAAGGTTGAAGAAGACACAATGTTAATAATATGTACAAATATTAATTGACTATAATTATTAGTTCGCCGTTGCCGGTCCCAAGCCCGGATGAGAAAGAAGGAGGGTAGGCAGAGAGGTGATAACAGACTGCCGTAAGTTCACCAACGCCGAGTCACGGGCGGCGGTCAAGTAACCCGAAACTGGCTACAGCGGCCACGAGGAACTAAATCACCTCCAAAACGACTGACTCGCCAAGACGTTTTGCCAACGTGGCGGGATTATGGCAATTAACCTTGATGGACTACACAAATAAACCACGGCCCCCAGTCCCCAGCAGTCACACTATTCCTGGCTACGACAGCGGTCACGGTCACGGTGTGACAGGGGGTGCGAAGAATCCCTGGGTACGATCCGGCTGTCAAACACGACTATACTTGGCTACGTTTAATACGGACACGATTAGATCACAAGAGAAACTGGAAGAACTGGAAAAGGACCTCACAGGCATAAAGTGGGATGTTATTGGGCTGAGCGAAGTGAGGCGGAACGGAGAAGACACCTTACAACTAAACTCCGGAAATGTACTGTTTTACACTGGAAGTACAAATTCTGCAATAGGTAGCGTAGGCTTCCTGATAAATAAACGTATCGTCCACAATATCGTTGAGCTTCGCAGTATCTCACCACGAGTAGCTTATGCCGTACTATATTTGAACAAACGATACTCCATCAAAATCGTTCAAGTCTACTCTCCAGCAAGAACAGCAACGCACACCTTAGCCGACGTAGAAACTTTCTACGAAGATATTGATAAGGCGTTAGCGGCCGGGAAGAAGACTAAGTTTAATATAGTACTAGGTGATTTCAATTCCAAATTGGGACCTGGAAACAATGATGACAATTACATAGGCCCCTTCGGGATTGGGGTAAGGAACGACCGAGGTAAAATTTTGGCCAACTACTTAGAGTCAAGGAAATTCTATGCCATGAATTCATATTTCTGCAAAAAACCTCAAAGAAGATGGACGTGGGCCGGGCCAGGCGGGAAAGTAAAGAACGAAATTGACTTCATATGCACAGACCAGAAGCATATAATAACAGATGTCACAGTGCTCAAAAAACTCAAGATGAGCAACCACAGAATGGTCAGGGGAATATTAAACATAAATACAAAATTCGAAAGACAAAAGCTGCTCAAAAAACCCTGGCAAATCTACAAATTCCCAATGGAGTCCATAAGGATTTTGCAGAAAAACTGGATTTAATATTAAATACACAAGCCCCAGTAAACACCACCAACCACCTAGAGGACAAATATAATCGCTTGACAACGGCGGTATCAAGCACGGCACGTGACTTTTTCCGACCAACACCTCGTGCGAAAAACCCGATTAACCCCGAAACCGAAATGCTTCTGGAACAAAGACGTAATCTCAACTCAGAATGATATGGTACACAGCAACACCGTGAGCTTAATAGGAAGATATCAAAGGCTTTGAGACGAGACATACGCAAACGGAATACCAATATAATACAACGTCTTATAGAAAAACACCGCGGCCCTAAGATCTTCAAAAGAGCTACAAAAAATGGCAGTAGTCAACTTATTAAGTTAGAAAACAGTCAGGGGGAAATCGTTACGGAAACGTCGAAATTGCTTGATATAATTTCTGAATTCTATGGGGAGCTGTATGACTCTCATACCAGTAAACCAGAGACCTTAAACCCCAGCGATAAGAGAGCACCTCTAGTGAGACACTATACTGAAGACATCCCAGAAATAAGTATGTACGAAGTAAAACGAGCGCTAAAACAGCTAAAGCAGTACAAAGCTCCCGGAGAGGACGGCATAACCACCGAGCTGCTTAAGGCTGGCGGACGCCCAATACTAAAAGAACTCCGATGGATTTTCAACGAGGTGATGTTTACAGGCGTCATTCCAACACAGTGGCACAACAGTCTTGTCGTGCTTTTCCACAAAAAGGGCTCAAAAACCGATCTCAAGAACTACCGCCCGATTGCGCTTCTGAGCCAAATTTATAAAGTATTCTCACGTGTCATCACGACGCGTATGACAAAACGACTCGACGATCACCAACCTAAAGAGCAGGCAGGCTTTCGATCAGGCTTCAGCACAATCGACCACATATTCACTATAAGGCAAGTGATACAGAAAACCCACGAATATAATAGACCACTCTACCTTGCCTTCGTGGATTATGAGAAGGCTTTTGATTCTGTGGAGCACTGGGCCGTGTTTGATTCTCTACAGCGCTGCCGTGTCGACTACAGATACGTTCAGATGCTAAAAAACCTATACCAGTCCGCTACAATGACTACACAGATACTGGGTGCTTCCACGACAGTGCATATTAAAAGAGGGGTACGCCAAGGAGATATCATATCGCCGAAGCTTTTCACAAATGCCCTTGAAGATATTTTCAAAACCTTGGAATGGAACGGCATGGGTATCAACATAGACGGACAATACTTAAGTCATCTTCGCTTTGCTGACGACATCGTTCTACTTTCCGAGACACCTGAAGATCTAAAACAGATGCTCAATGATCTAAGCCAAGCGTCACGGAAAGTTGGTCTACAGATGAATCTGGAGAAAAAGAAGTGGATGGGCCCCACGGATACCCAGATTCTAATTAATGGCACAACGGTGGAGAAGGTCAAAGATTATGTGTACTTGGGTCAGAAAGTCGGGTTAGAGAAAGACACGCTGGAAAAAGAAATCGACAGACGCATACAACTGGGCTGGGCGGCCTTTGGGAAATTGACTGATGTCTTCAAGTCAAAGTTACCCCAGAGTTTGAAGACTCGAGTATATGACCAATGTGTTCTTCCAGTGATGACTTATGCTTGCGAGACGTGGACACTTACTGTCGGAACGGTCCACCGCCTTAAAGTGGCTCAGAGAGCCATGGAACGCTCAATGCTCGGAGTCACTCTGCGAGACAAGGTCAGAAACGAAACCATACGCCGGCACACAAAAATCACAGATATAGGTGAACGAGTTGCGCGCCTAAAGTGGCAATGGGCTGGACATATCTGCCGCAGAGATGATGATAGATGGAGTCAGAGGGTTCTGTTCTGGCGACCCCGTACAGGAAGACGAAGTGTAGGCAAACCAGCTGCCAGATGGTCGGACGATATCAAAAAGACGGCAGGACCGACCTGGACCAGAATCGCCGCATCAAGATCAGAGTGGAAGTCAAATCAAGAGGCATACGTGTTTGTAATATATTGGGTAAAACTAAACGCAGGCGTTTCCTGTTATCGCCGCCAGGCGTTTTGGGGTTCTCACATTGCTAGCGTGGATGGCGTCGCGTGTGGTCCGCCATTGCATTGTCCAGGGCGATATCGGTTTGATTTTAATACGCGGAGCGGTCTCGCGTCTTTTGCTTGTTGTTTAGTTTGAGTGATAATTGTGAATTTCCTGTTTGTTAAATAACTATTGAATTTGTGTTTGTGAAAAACTCTGTTATTGTGACTTTTTCTTGTGAGAGGTGAAACGTGGCTGGCTGTTCACATCTGGCTGTTCCCGAGTGAAACTACGGGAAGAAATCTATTTAGTTGTTCTGGGGAATTGAGATCTCAAGGGTTAGGTAGGGTGATTAGGAATTCCCCCTTCCCGAAGACACTCAAGTTTGGATCCGAAGAGAAAGAAGATTTAGTTTGGTAAGTGTTCAATTGTAGTTAATTTATAGGTTAGGTTATCATATAGGGCCCTGTAGCTCCCTTCATAAGCTACGGTGGTAGCAGACTGCGTTAAGTTAGTTAGGTTTTAGTCGGGCAAACGTGGTGCCGCGTGGAGATTTTTTCCCGGTACTTATTTTTACCGGTGGTTTTTTCCCGGTGAAGTTCCGGTACAGAATTCTTCCCGCCGCTCCGTTTGTCCGGATTCTCGCTGCCACATTTTCTGGCAGCAGAGCGTAGTTGCTCTGCACATTTTCTGGTAGCAGAGCGTAGTTTATCTACCCTCTATTTGTTCGTTTGTAAAAAATAATTAATTGTTTGTAAAAATTATTAGATTTTTCTTAGTTTGTTTGTATAAGAATATTTGTAACCTTTTTTGTATTTGTTTGCGGTTTGTACCGTGCGTTCCGGGTTTGTGCCATTCTCATACCTACCGCGGTTCTTCGTGTAGTTGCTTGATTTTGTTGTTTTTTATTTACCTTTTGTTATTTTTTGTTTGTGACTTGACGCGATGGCGAAGGCCTCCAATGCTAGGGCGACACTCGCCAACGAATTGAGATGGTTTGTGACGGCCGGTGGACTCCTGTCCCGGAAGGACAGGGAGGCCGCTATACTGGAAAGAGCGGATCAGCTCCGCTCACGATTGAACAACGCGGAAGCGGCCATGGCGGCGCTTACCGAAGCCGACCTTACCCCGGAGGTCTACGCAGGTCACGTGGCGGACCTGGACCAGATCCTGAGTCTGCACGATGACATCGTGGAGGCGGCGGCCGCAATAAGGGCGAGACAGGCTGGCGGACCAGCCCCTCGCACACCTGTTAGACAGGAAGGACCAGCGGTTACTGGCCGGCTCCCCACCCTTCAGCTGTCCCACTTTGGGGGTAGGATGGAGGAGTGGGTGGCATATAAAAATATGTTTGAGTCCCTGGTCGTAGCACGACAGGATTTGTCGAAGGCCCAGAAGATGGCCTACCTCCTCTCCACTCTGGAGGATGAAGCGCGGTCGCTCATCCAGCACCTCCGGGTGGAGGACGACCAGTACGATACGGCTTGGGAGTTATTGAACTCCCGCTACCAAAACTTACGTTTGTTAGCGGATGCGCACGCCGCACAGTTGATGGCCCTGCCCAAGGTGGCCAACAGGGCACAGTTGCGCCTGCAGTTGCTCACGCCCGTTACAGTGGCCTGTAACGCGCTCCGCACACTGGGGCTGCCGGTGGACCAATGGTCTTTTTTGTTGGTGCACATTGTATTGGGCAAATTGCCCAATGACATCCGCTCGCGGTTTGAGCGCGAAAATGCGGAGCGGGATAGCACCACCCTACCAACATTCACTGACTTGGTGAAGTTTTTGGAGTTTGAGGCACGGGCTGCTGAGAATACCATGACGGACTCAGCGCCATCCAGAGCGCCTGAACGTAGGCCCTTGGAACCCTCATGGCGAGGGAAGCCCCCACAGGGACGGCAACCGCCACCGCGTGGAGCTGGTGTGCGGGTTGCACACACGGCAGCAGTCGCGGGGGACGCGGACTGCCTGCAATGTGGCCGGATGGGCCACAGCCTGCTGCAATGCAGGGACTGGCAGAGACTGCCAGTACAAGATCGGCGCCGCATGGCAAGGCGGCATGAACTATGCTTTTACTGTTTGGGCAGTCACTATGCACGTGACTGTCCCAGGGCCATACCATGCAGTGCATGCCGTGGGCTGCACCACGTGATGCTCTGCATGAACCGGAACGGGGATGGCCCCCGGTTGTTGAGGCAGGGGTCCCCTATGGGCGGGGGCGCTCCTGCGCGAAGCCCTCCACCATCGGACGGAGGACGCGGCTTCGCTCGTCGCACCCCCTCGGGAGGGGGTCGCGTACCGGCGCGGGTCTTGGCGGACCGGGACCACGCGCCCCAAGGTCATGGCCAGTATGTGGCTGGCCAGGCCCCGGATGGGGCCCCCATGGGCGGGGGCCCTAGATCGGACGTGAGAGTGGGGACACCCCCTCCACGCGGGTTACCAATACCCAACACATGCAGCCGCAGCGGTTTTCTCCGCCGCTGCACGAGTACCCACGGCTGGAGTACCACCCGCCGTACCATATGTATGGCCGGGCCGCGGGTTATGCCCCCTCAGATGGGGATGTGCACTCGCCCGCCATATTATCCGGGTCAGTGGCGCGCCCCTGGTTTGGAGAGAGTGGGGAGCCCGTAACTAGCTTGCTCCCTTGCTGGGACAGAGCCGCGGACGGTTCTGCTCCCTACCGCGGTGGTCCGCGTATGGGGTCGTAGGGGAAGCCATTAATTTGAGAGCTCTGTTGGACTCAGGGGCTCAAAGCAGTTTGGTTACCACTCGAGTGGCACACCAGTTAGGTTTAGTCGTGGAAGACTCGCCTGTGCCACTTCTTGGAGTTGGTGGCATACAAGTGAAGTGTCTGACGGGCCAGACACTTGTCACCTTTTCTTCGCTGAAGTCCTCCACAATGAGGATCACGACTTCGGCTATGGTAATGGATACCATTGCGGGTTGGCACCCCTCGACAGACATACCGCCGGGTGTGTTGTCTTTGGTTTCGGGTCTGGATTTGGCCGACCCCTTTGTCTTTCATCCCGGCCCAGTGGACTTGCTCCTGGGCTCGGACGTATTGGGTTGGATTTTGTTGGGTACACAGAAGGCTCTGGGTTCGTCTTCACTGATGGCAGTGTCTACGATTTTTGGTTTCGCCCTGATGGGCCCTGTGTTTGATAATAGCACCGTGGAGGAGCCACCGGTCGTCGCATCAGCGTCCTTGGCCAAGACCATGCAAAGGTTTTGGGAGGTGGAGGAGCCACCTATGAGTTCCAGGATGGATCCGGAACACGCTGAGTGCGAAGCCCTTTTTCGATCGACCACGGAGAGGTTGCCCTCCGGTCGGTTTGTAACTAGGTTACCTTTTGTTGCCTCTCGTCCTAGCCTAGGGCAAAGTAGGGCGCTTGCGGAGAAACGACTGCTGTCCATGGAGCGACGTATGCAGCGTGACCACGTACTTCGCGATAAATATATTGAATTTATGCGCGAGTACGAGGATTTGGGTCACATGTCTCCGGCTCGAGTTGATTGGAGCTCAACTGAGCATTATTTTTTGCCCCACCACGCGGTGGTGAAGGCCTCAACGGGCAAGTTGCGGACTGTCTTTGATGGGTCCGCACCCACTTCGAACGGAGTTTCGTTGAATCTATGTTTGCATTCAGGTCCCAAATTGCATAGGGACATAATTGACATCATCTTGAACTTTAGAAGACATCAAGTGGTTTTTGGCGCGGACATCCGGATGATGTTCCGCCAGACAGTCATACATCCTGAGGACAGGCGATTCCAGTTGATACTCTGGCGTGAGCGCCCTGAGGATCCTGTGACGGTGTATGAACTCAATACAAACACCTATGGTTTGAAATCTAGTCCCTATATCGCCATCAGATCATTGCTTGAATTGGCAGAGCGGGAACGGATCCGCTTTCCCCGTGGGGCTTCCGTGCTGTCACGTGACTTGTATGTTGATGACGTGTGCACCGGAGCCCAAAGTATTGAGGAGGCCCTCCTACTGCGGGATGAATTGATTGAAATATTGAAGACAGGTGGCTACGAGCTACGTAAGTGGTTGTCTAATGAGCCTAAAGTTCTAGAAGGGATCCCGGAGGATCACCAACAGAACCCTCACCTGTTTGAGGATGTGGATGATCCCAACAGGATAGCGGTGCTGGGCATGCAGTACCAGCCGCTAACCGATATTTTCACATTCCAAGTGGACTTGGAAATACCAAAAGTCTGGACTAAGAGAACGGTGTTGTCCGTAATAGCCCGTATGTTTGATCCAAGCGGTTGGATCAGTCCAGTGATATTCTCTGCAAAGTGTCTTCTTCAGAGACTTTGGACTTTGGGCGTCTCGTGGGACGAGCCGCTGTTTGGCTCTCCATTGGATGATTGGCTCGAGTTGTTTTCATCGATTAAGGAAGTCAATCGGATTGCCTTGCCTCGTCGAATATTGCCCCCGGGAAATATCGAGCCAGCCTGCATGGCTTTTGTGACGCGTCGGAGCGAGGCTACGCCGCGTCAGTCTATATGCGGACAGTTGACGCCGATGGCCGGGTCAATGTCTCGCTTTTGTTAGGGAAGAGCAAGGTCGCCCCCATCAGGACTAGGCTGACTATTCCCAAGCTTGAGTTGAGTGGAGCTCACCTTCTCTCTAAATTGTTGCATCACGTTGCATGTGAGCTGGCGGCCACGGTCGAGATACGGGACATCTTCGCCTGGTCGGATAGCCAGGTCGCGCTTGCATGGTTGCGCGCGGCCCCACATACCTTGGAGGTTTTTGTGGGAAATCGGGTTTCCCAAATCCAGAATATCGGAATTGATATAACATGGAGACATGTGCCGGGAGAGCTTAACCCAGCGGACTGTGCTTCCCGAGGTTGTACGGCACCAGAATTGGTGTCACACCCGCTCTGGTGGGGTCCAGAGTGGCTGATGGGATCAGAAACTTCTTGGCCTGTCTGTCAGACAGACGTTACTTCTTTGAGTTTGACTGGGCTCCGTGTACATGCTGTAGTCGCTGAGACGACGTCGGAGCCGGATTGGCTACTTGCTCGGTATAGCAGCTTGGATAAGCTTCTGGGTGTTACCAGTTGGATTAAGCGTTTCATACATAATTGTAGAAACCCACAGGCAAAGCGGTTGGAGCCGATTGCAGGTGCAGAAGAGCGCCGGAGCGCATTGTTGCATTGGGTCCGTGTCGTGCAGACCGGACGGTTTGAGTCAGAGCTTCGTATCTTGCGCGACGCACGCGCTAAGTTGAAGGGCGCGGTCGCTCGTTTGAACCCGTACATCGACTCGGATGGGCTTCTTCGGGTTGGAGGCAGGCTCCGGAAGGCGGATCTTCCATATGAGACTCGCCATCCTCTGTTGTTGCCCAAGGGCGGACCCTTGGTGCAGCTTTTGGTGTCTGATCGACACATTCGTAACGCCCATGCTGGGTGCAATGCTTTGTTGGCTATTTTGCAACGCGAGTTTTGGATTTTGTCTGCCCGAAGAGCAATCCGTAGCGTTCTGTTTCGATGTATTGCATGTTATAGGTTGAAGGCATCCACGATGCAACCACAGATGGGTGATTTGCCCGCTGATCGAATCCGACCTTCGAGACCGTTTGACGGCGTTGGAACCGATTTTGCCGGTCCCTTTTCGATCAAGGCTTCTCCCTTTCGTAATGCCCGTATTGTGAAGGGCTATTTGTGTGTATTTGTTTGTTTGGCCACCAAGGCTGTCCATTTGGAGGTGGTATCGGCTCTGACTACGGAGGCCTTCGTCGCCGCGTTGGATCGCTTTGTTTCGCGTCGAGGTCTACCTTCCCTTATTAGGTCTGACAATGGCACAAACTATAAAGGAACTGTAAATTATCTTAAGGATGTTTCTGTGTTTATTGATAAAAATTGTACTAGTTTAAGTCAAATTGCTGCCCAAAGGGGAATAACCTGGAAGTTTAGTCCCCCAAGTTGCCCCCATTGGGGAGGGATTTTTGAAGCGGCTGTGAAATCCGCAAAGACCCACCTCCGCCGCATTATCGGAGAAACGGCTCTAACTTTTGAAGAGCTGGCCACAGTGTTTTGTAAAGTTGAGGCGGTCCTCAACTCTCGTCCTCTCTGTCCGCTATCTCCAGATCCAAATGACTTGGAAGCTCTCACCCCTGGTCATTTTTTGGTGGGAGGGCCGTTGAATGCCCTGCCCGAATACCCGTGGAAGGATGAACGCGTATATCGGTTGTCGCGTTTTCAAATGTTGCAGCAAATGAGCCAGGACTTTTGGCGTCGCTGGTCGCTTGAATATTTGCATTTGCTGCAGCAAAGAGTGAAGTGGACAGACAGGACTGAGCCTCCCAGGGAGGGTGATTTAGTATTGTTAAAAGAGGCAAATTTGCCCTCATTGCTTTGGCGACGAGCTCGCATATTACGTTTGATTCTTGGCGGAGATGGCACTCCGCGTGTGGCTGAGGTGTTGGTCGACGGTTCGATTTTAAGGAGAGGTGTGACCTCTCTCGCCCGCCTTCCCGTAGAGTAAGCTAGCGGTCTGCTTCTCAGACCGGGACGGGGGGATGTTTGTAATATATTGGGTAAAACTAAACGCAGGCGTTTCCTGTTATCGCCGCCAGGCGTTTTGGGGTTCTCACATTGCTAGCGTGGATGGCGTCGCGTGTGGTCCGCCATTGCATTGTCCAGGGCGATATCGGTTTGATTTTAATACGCGGAGCGGTCTCGCGTCTTTTGCTTGTTGTTTAGTTTGAGTGATAATTGTGAATTTCCTGTTTGTTAAATAACTATTGAATTTGTGTTTGTGAAAAACTCTGTTATTGTGACTTTTTCTTGTGAGAGGTGAAACGTGGCTGGCTGTTCACATCTGGCTGTTCCCGAGTGAAACTACGGGAAGAAATCTATTTAGTTGTTCTGGGGAATTGAGATCTCAAGGGTTAGGTAGGGTGATTAGGAATTCCCCCTTCCCGAAGACACTCAAGTTTGGATCCGAAGAGAAAGAAGATTTAGTTTGGTAAGTGTTCAATTGTAGTTAATTTATAGGTTAGGTTATCATATAGGGCCCTGTAGCTCCCTTCATAAGCTACGGTGGTAGCAGACTGCGTTAAGTTAGTTAGGTTTTAGTCGGGCAAACGTGGTGCCGCGTGGAGATTTTTTCCCGGTACTTATTTTTACCGGTGGTTTTTTCCCGGTGAAGTTCCGGTACAGAATTCTTCCCGCCGCTCCGTTTGTCCGGATTCTCGCTGCCACATTTTCTGGCAGCAGAGCGTAGTTGCTCTGCACAATACGTTCAGCAGTGGACAAAAATATGCTGAGAAGAAGAAGAAGATAATTATTAGTTAACTTTTGGCCGGTTTCTAAACTGCAGGGGCAACCTAAAACAACACAACAAAAAAGGGTAAGTAAGTACCTAGCTAATGTTAGTAAACTATTTACAAATGTACGGTTGAATATTGTACGGTAGGCAAAGATAAATATAATACAGAAGAGGGTCTAAATATATGTTATACAAGCAGGAGAGAGGTAGGAATAGGGTCATAAGTAAATATTATTATTATTGATAAATTTAATAAGAACAGATATAAAAGGAGTAAAAACTAAGGTAAGAAGAAAAGAGACATTGACGGGACGAGGAATGTTGCGGGGAAGTAAGTCATACAGAGAAACAAACACTTAAATAAATCAATATTGCGTTTTCTTTACCTGGTAACACTCGATTCTTCAGCGTGGCTTGATTTTGACGTTGACCGGTTGTCGTCGGTCGACATTGACACTTGGATACTTGTCAATATCTATCAACGTCAAAATCAAGCCGCGCCCAAGAATCGAGTGTTACCAATATTGAATTATTTAAGTAAAAATTAAAATAATACATAATTCTTCATTCTAAATTATAAATATGAAGTGATTTGAGTGTACTTAATAAATAAAACTAATGTATTTTGGTAAAAAAATACCTAAGTAATCCAATCTTTCATCAAAGAATAAACAATATACTACTTAAATGTAATATAATTTTAGATAATGGCATCCCAGAACACACGTAAAAGCCGACATCTTTGATTTGAGTATCGGAAACGCAAAAAATAATTACTAAATGGTATATTTTAATTATAGATATTCATACTCCAAAATATATTCAGAAAAATTTGACATTAATTGTTATGAATGATAATACTATTATTTATTGAACGAACTGTCCAAGTGTCCACAGTAAGCCAAGCCCCCATATACTTTGAACAAAGTCCTTTAGCTTTGTTCAGAGCCAGTCTTTATTGTTACTGTTTTGATTCCCGTCGACTCTCTGATGTTCTGAGCCAAGACATCTTCCGTCCTCTCACTCTACGCTTTCCAGCAATCTTTCCCATCATGATGGTTTGAAGGAGATGGTATTTCTCATTATGTGACCAATGTAAATGACCTTCTTATTTTAACGGTCCGAACAAGCTCCACCTTTTTGCTCATGCGACTGAGAACCTCAATATTAGTGATGTGGTCCGCCCAACTTATGCGATAGCATCACATCTCAAATACTTCCAGTTTCTTTCGGAGGTCTTCTAAATATAAAAAAAATGCCGGTGGAAATTACGCCCCGTATATTTCCACCTCAGGTCGTAAAGCGGCTGCCTCCAAAGTTGTTACACTTTTGTTGTTCTGCTGCGTTGTACCGCGGGATTTTTGTCGTAATTTTAAAGTTACGGCTTAAAGCATTAGTCGCATAATGGAGGGAACAGGCCACTTCCACCTCTATCTGATAACTGCCCGAGGACCTAAATTTGTGGCGAAACTTTATGCTTTTAGCAATAAAAGCGTGGACATGGGAAAATACTAGGTACTTTAGTTTTGCCACTAAGTTTTTTTAATTAATTTTGCATTTGTATCACGCTAGTAATGTTTTAACTTATTTATTTAATACTAGCGGCCCGACCCGGTTTCGCTCGGGAGAGTAAATTGTAGCATATGTCACTCAGGCATAATGTAGATTTCTAATGGTGAAAGAATTGTTGAAATCTATTCAGTAGTTCCGACGATAACCAAACCAACTCACAAACTTCCCCTTTATAATTTTAGTGTAGTGTGGGCAAAGACCCAAGCTACCAGTGATCAGGGCTCCAGAGGGTGACTAATCTCCTCACAATGCGGGCCGTGTCCAAGAGTCTGACCCAACTGCCGAGCGAGAGTCTCTCTAGATGACGACTGAGACTCTTCGCTATTAGTCCGTGACGTTTAAGAGAAAGGGGGACGTGACCAACGCTCTGAATGGTACCTGGTTCAAAGGATATCCTTGGCTATAGAGAGGGGGATGCAGCTCGCATCTTGGGTACCTTTGAGGCGGGTACAATTCCGGGTGGTATTTTTGAGTGATATTTGTTATTTTTTAATGAAATGTATGTTTTTATCATGCTAGTACTATTTGTTTGTTTGATAGACAAAAAGTTAGAAAGTCTTTCCTATAAATTATCACAAAAGATATATTGACAACAAGAAGAATGCTCTTGTTATATCATCAACAATTTTCTCATGAAATATTACGTTAAATTATTGTGGAAACGGATCTTGAAACTTTCAAGTAGTTACTTAAGTAAAATTGCACTTCACTTTATGAAATTTATTTGCTGTTTCACAAACAATGAAATAAACAAGATAAAGTACGGACAAGTACTTTAGTTATTCAAGGAGCATCGACCCAGAAGATAATTATGAGAACTGACTTCAAGCTGAACGTCCAACACAACCTATACTAACTTATCTCGCATAGCTTAGCCAGTTTTTCTATGTTTAGCTGTCGGCTATTTCCTGTAGTGGAGGCAGAGACTATGCACTACTTTCTAGGATCTATTTCGACTTTCTACGTTCCTTTCTGATCTCTCGCTTCTTATAAAATCCTCACTCTCTTCAGAAGATTTGAATATAAGAACTTTTAAACAGAAAGTAAAGAAATTTCTGACAAAGCAATGTAACTGAAATGTACATAATCAATGATTATTTAAATGACAATAGGTATATGTTTTTTTTTTTTATCTTTTATTAAATAGAATTTTATACTACATAGAGCGCACTGTAAGTTTCCGGAACTGGCCACTTACATAAACAATATTTAAAAATTTATTGCAACATTTGAAAATAGAACTATTTGGCCGTAGAATGCAGTTTGTTTCATCTGACAGTATTTTATTTTTACCTTGTGGCGCCATTTAAAAAATTGTGTGTCTGCATCAACATGGATTTAACTCGGGAAAATTTTCGTAGTATGATTTTCTACGATTTTAAGTGTAATTTGACAGCTCAACAGAGCATCGCTCGGCTTGAAACAGCTTTTGGCAATGAAGCACCATGCAAGACAACTGTTTATAGCTGGTTTGCAGAATTCAAGCGTGGTCGTATCAATCTCAGTGACGAATCTCGCGATGGTCGGCCGTCCACCGCTGTGACCAACAAAAACATCAATGCTGTGCGCCGTATGATTGAAACAGACAGGCATGTGATCTACCATGAAATTCGCGCATCCTTAGAAATAGGCATGAGTCAAATACAATTAATCCTACTTGTGTAGGACATTTGGGTGTGAGAAAGCTGTGCTCGCGGTGGATCCCACACAACTTGACCGAGGCTCAAAAAACGGACCGCGTCACTTGGTGCAGTGCCATGCTTACCAGATTCAACGAAGGTGCGTCAAATTTGGTGTGGGACATAGTAACAGGTGACGAAACATGGATTTATTGCTACGATCCCAAAACAAAGCAGCAATCGAGCGTATGGGTCTTTCAAGATGAGCCGAAACCAACCAAAGTGGCGCGCGTGAAAAGTGCATCTAAGCGGATGATTGCTTCTTTTTTTAATAAAACTGGACACGTGGCTACTGTTGCTTTAGAGAATCGTCGTACAGTGAATAGTGACTGGTACACGACCATTTGTTTGCTGGAAGTTATTGACGAACTCCGTAAAAATAACCGTAAACGCCGTATCATCCTGCACCACGACAATGCTAGTTCTCACACGGCCAGACAGACAAACGACTTTTTGAAGGCGAAAAATGTAGAACTCATGAGTCATCCTGCATACAGTCCCGACCTGGCACCTTGTGACTTTTTTCTGTTCCCAAAAATTAAGAACCAATTACGCGGTCAACGATTTTCATCACCAGAAGAGGCTGTCGAGGAGTATGAAAAACACGTTTCAGAGGTCACCACAGAGGAGTGGCACAAAAGTTTTCAAAACTGGTTTCATCGAATGATAAAGTGCATAGACGCCAAGGGAGATTATTTTGAAAAACAATAAATTAATTTTGTACCTTTAATAGTATTTTTTCAAATTCATTCCGGAAACTTATAGTGCGCCCCACGTATTATTACTAATATATTGTAAAGTAGATGATTTTGTTTAAGACTTATTATGATTTATATAATTGTAAATCCAAATTAGGCAGTCCAAGGCTATACGACTTTATTGTAAGAACTTTTTTACAGTGTTCTACAATAAAGATTAATTTAATTTGATTTCATACTCGGGTCCTTCTAATGAAGGTCCGCAATCTGATGGCAGTGTGCAGTTAATACAAATTTATTGTTGCATTGTTACATTACTAGCTTTCGCCCGCAACTTCGCCAGCGTGAATTTCCTACAAGAGCAGTGCTTTTTCCCGGGATGAAAGGTACCCTACCCTATGTCCATTTCAGTACTTTTAACTATGTGTGTGCGAAATTTAGGAAGATTGGTTTACTAGATAGAGCGTGCAGAGGAAACAAACAATGAAATAAACAAACTTTAAAAAAAATAATTTTTTTTTTTTAATTTTTTTGAATTTGAAACTTTCACATTTATGATATTAGTTGGAATGTATGAATTTATAATATTCATCTACTGTATGACATGCATATGTATATTATAAAGCAGAAAAGAAACGATTTGTCTATCTAAATAGCACTACAACTTTGTCCCCTCCTATTTCCAAGCCTCCTAGTGTAAAGGACCGGGATTCGAGCAATCAAAATTCCTGGGCGCCGATACATCACTGGATGTCGTAGAAATCTTGCCTTTTAAATATATTCGAGCCACGAGGCCCGTTATATTGCTCCAAAAAAAAAAAAAGGAAAAATATTAGCAAATATTTTTTTAGGCGCTAATAATATTGCTTTCAACGAATCTTTCTCCTCATACACGTGTATATATATAGCTTCAGTTTATTCATAGCTTTGATATGAATAATAAGGATGATACAGGAAGACTACACAAAAAATCGACTTTCTAAATACATATACATATCCAGAAAACATAACTTGAAGTTTGCTGGCCATCAACACTATGAGAAACAAGAAAACTGAATGGACCTTCAAAATCTATGATGAGATCTACTGCAGTTGGCTAAAAGACGTCCGGCAAATAATAACCGTGTTCCTCTTGTATTCCCAGTGCTATAGATTTCATACTATAGATTTCTACTTTTTCTTCTCTGAAGCTAACACTCCTTTATATATTTAAAAATGAACCTGAATAAACCATACGTGGGATTTATTTATTTAAAAACATAATAATATTATTATAGCCTGACCAGGTATATAAAAACCCTGAATTAGAGGCAGCACTTATGCTTTTTATATTGCAGTAGCGGATAAAATGGTGAGAGCACGGAGGCACGTTTTACTTTTACTCCCTACTCCGTAGGGTTGGTTAAAAAAAATTACATGTGTTTTGTAGGTAATTAAATTTCCTTCAAATTTTATTCCAATATATATTTTCCTAGAGTAGGCCATAAATGAATTACAGCGCTCTGAAGTAAAAAGTTCGACAAATTTCCAAATGCGATCAAAAATGCGTTTTTTTTTAACCCTTAAATTGTTTCTGTCCGTTCTATGTGACGTGCAATAAACACGCACACAACTGTAATTTGAATGAACTGTTCAGCCGTTCCCGCGCTTCGTTGCCTCTAGTAGGCCATCCTTTTTACTCTTAAAACAATTTTGACACTCGTTCGCAACACATTATGCAGTCTGTCACTTTTTCAAAATATTGCAACGGCCGTCTCTATTTACGCTCGTCAAGAATATTATTTTTATGTGGGTATTTCATTATTTTATGCTAATTTTATGTTAAATTTTGATTAAATAATCATTGATTTACAGTATACAATTATTTTTATTTCTGAATAATGTATAACTTTTTCGCTATATATAATAATTTGTAGATGTTCCTTGAAACGGACATTACCAAATAGGTAGCACAAGCGGTGATCTTTTCGTTCGTCCCATACAACGGACATTGCTCATAAGTGCCACTAAAAGTGTGTCTTTTGTAACGGACATTGCCAGTTGGTTACTATCATGATTTTAAATTATTAGTTTATATGATTTAGGTTTTTTATACATATATATATTTATTTAGGGTTTTAGTGGTGTTTGTTTTACAACTGACATGTTTATCAGAGATATGGCCAGGAAAACTTGGAGATCTAAGAAAGCACTTGCTCTGGTACCACCTTCTGATTCCTAAGATTCTTGACTTGAATTTGAAGATGACGAGGGAAGAGCGCGTGAGTTCTTTACAAATGATTCGTGTGAATCTTCACCCGTGAGAAGTATTTCGCCTGCAATTTACGACTTGCTTGAGTATCTAAGTGACTGCGGTGAACCGAAGAACTGGATACTTCAGATGAACCCGTAAACATTTCAGTGGACCAAAATACACCATAATGTACGACATCAGCATCGTCCTCGATCATAGCTAGGTCTTTAAATCTACCTATTTGTTTTATACCAGAAACACCATCTGCAAATTCTGTGCGATCTCCATTGACATAAATATACATACACGTCGCCGTACCAGATAAGTTACTAATACCGAATCATATCCAATTCCTCATCCTGTCACAGAATCTATTTCTTGAAAGCGCAAGTTAAATCATAATTTACTTTTAAGAAAACCAAATATACAGGACTCTTGGATGTGGATACAAGCGTTAGCTTTGCAGAACTGTTTGAGGTAGAGTCTCCATAGCAATATTCAAATAAAATTGCCAGCTCATTTGCTATCGATGAAATTATTATTTCTTACAAGGAAAAAAGGCAGAAATGCGTAGACAGTATAATTATAATTTAGGATCCATCGTTTAGATAACCTAAATGATGGTGCCTAAATTGGATCTCAAAACTAGTTAGAAGACCGATATTTTCAAAATAATGTTAAGTTTGTAATAATATATTTCTTTGATGTTTAACAGGCAGTGTCCGTTCTATAGGACATTACTAGTGTGTAGAATAGTTGGCATTGTCACTTATAAGTGACCCTTAAAAAATCTAGAAATATATATAATTTTTACTTCAAATTCTATTTTTATTCTTTATTTACATCTAAAAAGACGTAATATAGATTTTTTTTTTCAAAAATTCACCGGAATCAGGTACTGCCAATTTAAGGGTTAAAGTGCACATCTCCATAACTATTAGTCCTAGAAACAAAATATAAAATGTACATTATAGGAAATGTATTTTTACAACATTGTGTAGAACTCTAATGTAGCTAAAATGCATCTAAACGAAGGTGAGAGCGCAAATCTGAATAAAGTGGCAATTTTTTTTGTTTTTCCAACATATGGCGGGCGTGGAAGGGGGGAAAAATTGTGCCTCTTGCATTTTAAACACTTACCAACCATCCTAAATAACATATCAAAAATTCAGAACTATTGAACCATTTGTAAGTAAACCCTACCCATAGCTCTATTTTGGTCTTTATTCAATGATCTATGGACGGATTTGTATTAAATTTGGTATACTAGTAGAAAAATACCAGAAATAGTACATAGGTTACTTTATATCCTGAAATTCCCACGGGAGCGAAGACCCGAGGCGCAGTTAGTAGAAAATAAAATATTATAACAAAAAAAGCAATATTCCGTAGTTTTAATATTGAGTTTTACTCCCCATTCTGCAGGGTTGGTTAAGAAAAATGCAAATGCGTTTTGTAGGTAATTAAATTCCCTACAAATTTTGTTCCAATATTTATTCTCCTAAAATATGCCATAACTAGATTATAGCGTTCTGAAGTGAAAAGTTTGACAAATTTCAGTAAAAGAAGATTTTTTAAATTATTTTTAAGAGCACACATCTCGGTAACTATCAGTCCTAGATACAAAATGTAAAATGTAAATAATAGTAAATTTAATTATCTACAAGATTTTGTACAACACTTTCCTAGCAAAAATGAATCTAAACGAAAATATGAGCCTAAATCTAAAGAAAGTTTTTTTTTTTTTTTTTAGTTTTTTTAAGATTACTACGGACGCGGAAACTTGGCAATTGTGCCCTTTTTATTTTAAATACTCACAATAATCCTACACAACATTTAAAAAAAATCACAATTACTCGACCGTTTGTAATTTGATTCTCGTCTATTTACTGCGCTAAGTGTACACACTAAAGCAATGTTATTGGCATTCTATAAAATATGTAATACAGAAAAACAATAAAACAAAAATGGGTAGGTAGGATTATAAGGTCCATTTTTAAATATTTAGAAATGGATCTTATTTACATACATCACAGTGTCCATTTTAAACCCCTTGTTCATAAATGCAATAGCTGATTACGCTATGCAAAACTGCAACATCTTGTTGCTCCAGCAGACAGAATTCCCCGCTGTAATTCCTAAAGGAATCAGCCTTGCATAATAGCTCTAGACAGCGTTCGTAATGTTAATTATTGTACCCACCCTTTCAGGCAGCGATAAAGAGCAGCGAAAATACATCTATTTTATAGTTTAGTTAGCTTTTCCCGCGACTTCGTTCGCGCGGAAATAACTATTGTATTCGTATCTCAGTGGCGTAGCGTGCCTTGTCGGGGTCTCGTATAAAAATTTTTTTGGAGGCCCTTATATAAGGTGGACACAAATTAACTACAAATATTTTCAGGGCTAATTACTGATATTATTTAGAAAGTATATCAGTGGTTTTTTCAATTTTCTACACGCTAGTTTTCGAGAAAAATTAACGTTTATGTTTTTTGAAAACCGTAACATTATAACATCCTGTACACAGCTTTGCGTAAAATGACAATTAAAATGACACACACAAACAAAAGCCGCCCCGCCCACCGGTCGGTCGCTGTCGTTTACGTATAATAAATCGCTTGACATCTCTGTCTTTCACGCACTTTTCATAAATAAACAGGAATACAGCAAATCAATTTTATTCAACTATTAATTGGTGGGAGGAGCTTAAAGAGGTTTGAAGTCTACACATTTAACTACAGTATGATACTAAATGTCATCATTTAATAATATTTTTTTTGTTAGAAAAAACAAAAAAAAAACTAGCGTATCGATTTTTAAAATTGTATCTCCAACACGTTTATTTAGCACCCTGGAGCCAGCCCTGAAAATATTTGTAGTTAATTTGAGTCCACCTTATATAGAGGTAAAGATTTTTCACAAAAGAAAAAAAATATTGTGAGAAGAAATATTTATTTATCACATAATTTACCCATTTTACAAATAAAAATCGAATTTTAAATACTTAATATTTAACGCTTAAGGCGGGAAAAAAAGGAATTGCTTTATAGAATTTTGTCATTTGTAAAATAAAATAAATTAGAAAGTTATTATTCTTTTTCCTTACACACTTTGGGGGCCCCCGTGGCCCGGGGGCCCCGTATAATTGATACGGCAAATACGGCGGTAGCTACGCCCCTGTCGTATCTTTGGTTCTAAGTGGCATAGCAAAATAAAATTTGCGGACGATCAACAATGCAATTGAAAACCTAATTGAAATAATTATTTTTTAGATTTAATCTTTTTAGATTAATATTTCAGGGATAAATAAGAAACCAATACATAAAAGAAAATTCAAATAATTTTTTTGCTCCCTACAATAAAATTTGATACACCGAGACGTTCAATATTCGTATTCGTTTACAGAATATGAAAAATGTGAAGAACAATGCGGTATTCTTTCGTCTCTAGCGATACCGTTGATATACGGATGCTAGGAAATTCCCTCTGTACCCAGGCAGCATATATTGCTAAATTTTTGAAGACATCGCGTTCCCCGGAGTGTCTTGGAGCGCAGTTGCACTTTAGACTGCTCGCTTTACAGAAATATTGCCACTTTTCTAAATAGTAAGGAGTATTTTGTGTTTTAAGACATGGGTGGACGACATCAAAAAGCATTTCAGAACTGGATGAGAAATACTAGAGATGAGTTTCATGGAAGAAGCCTAAGTCTGAAGACGGACGAAGCAAAGGCAGAAATGATGATAATAATTCTTAACTATAATCTGAATGATATCTATATAATTGTAATCAAATATTCATATAAAATAGAAAATTAAAATGAAAACACAATGATATAAACTTCTATTACACGAAATTGGAGATCGGGGTTAACATTGATCCCGACAGAGTTGTGGTTTAACTATATTTCGAATATTATTTCGTTCTTTTATAATTTAACAATTTGTTGACTAATTATTAATTTTCTTATTTGATTCCAGATTGTGAATTACAAAATTTTTATAGAATCCTATAATTTAATACAATTTGTACAGAGACCTAAAGGAAACAATCGTTTTACTTCCGTATTTAAAGAATCATAGAGTTAATTTGTTTTAGAAAAAAGTCTAATTTTGAATTAGACCTTTCCCATTTTTGATTCTGACTTAACTGAAGAAGTACATTTACAGACACAGTTTGTTTAGTAATTCGAGTTCTTCTTTAAAAGAAGAAATGTGAGAGTAACTCGATGTAAAGATATTCCTACTCTTGGCAAACTCTATTTCAACATGACACAGTAACAAAGGTAATAACATAACTAATACGCATACTCGGAGGAGCATGTAAGGACTAATCCAGATTCAAATTGCCCCCGGCGATGCGGCAACATGGAGTGGAAACCAAACATAGAAGGACACAATATAAACAATGGACATTTCGAATATAAGGAAAGTAAAAAAAAAGCATTATAAAATAGGCTATTGACAATAAACCGAGATTTTGGATTTCGATACAACTTATGAAATAAATATCCGTAGCCTTTTTTACACGACTGACCAAAAAGGGAGTGTTATGTTTTTACACGACTGACCAAAAAGGGAGTGTTATATTTTCAGGGTTCATGTATGTAAGTACGTATGAATGTAAGTTTCTTTATTCCACCATAAGTCCTGAACGGCTCAACAGATTTTGATATGAGAGGTATTGTTAGATTCCTTGCATTCCTCCGGGTGACATAGGCTATGTTAGTTGTCGGTCGTATTTTCTATTTTTCAATAATTAGCTTGTTAAATTTTGACCTTGGAATTACCAGGCGGCCTGGAGCGAGTCCTCGCCGCCGCTTCTACGTTCTAGGATTTTTTTACTTTTAGAAAATACACCTAATTCATTTATTACAATTAAGTATCATAATTTAGTATATATTATATAATAATACTTATAATTTAAATAGATTTTCTTTTTCTAAATTTATGACAGTAGCCGATTCCTAAAGTCAAAGTCATTTTTTTTTATTGAAACTTGGCCTTCAAAGAAGGCTCTTTTTCACGTCGATAACTAATTATTTAATCATAATATATTATGTCTCAAAGCTACAAACTACTAGCATTTCGGAACGACCACTGTATGAGAAGAAATGCCGAAAGAAACTCATGAAACAGTTTTGGTCGCCTAGCATGCCAGAGGAGCTATTCATTAACTTTATACATACACTAGATTGTGTACAGTCAAAAATAAAATAAAATATAAGAAAAAAAAAAAATATAATAAAACATGTTATTTTTGTGAATTTATTGTTTTATTTTTAAAATTCATTCCCTCCTAGGGCACGAATTTGTAGGAAATACAAATGTGTTCCCGTGTGAGGGAAGAAGCATGTTAAACCCGATACTTTGTTAAAATATACACTACTTTCCGAGTATGAGAAATGAAAATATTTTTTCAAATATGATCGGCAGGTAGTTTCGACGTGGAAAAGTTCCCTTTTTGAAGGCCAAGTTTCAAAAAACTAATTTGACTTTGATTTCACAAAGTACCGCGTTCATACAATTTTTTTCTATATCTGTGTGTAATAGCTATCCAAATCTTAAAAATCTCACGGTTGCAAAGCCGCTGGGCATAACTAGTTATTAAATCATCATTCAAGGTTCAGGCTCCAATATCAGTTCCGGCCAGTATTTTTGTAAATAAATATTTCTATCAAAAGCCCTTTAGGAAATCAATCGGATACATACTCGTTTTTTTGCACAAATATACACAGTCCGTAAAGCTTTTCACTTTGAAGGCATACACCTTTCTCTTTGTAGGTCAAAGGCCATACTAGGCATCTTATAAAGCTGAGTTAATCCACTTGATAAATAGGGATTATTCCTCTAAACCTCGAGAGCTATTAGTTCAAAGGTGGTGTGTGAGCGATATCTTCCTTGTTGTTGAAATTTGGGACGAATTACGTGTTAAATTACTAGTTATTGTTACCAGCTTTTCCTGCGGCTTCGCCCGCGTGTATTCACACAGGAACAGTGCTTTTTCCCGGAACATACCCTATATCCTTCTCAGAACTTCTAACAATGTGTATGAGAAATTTCAGGACGATTGGTTCAGTAGATAAAGAACAAACAAACTCACTTTCGTATTTATATTATTATTTAGAATGTTGGCTTAGAATACATATTTTGTGCATCAATTCAGAACTCTTTATAACGAATCGCATAAAGTTTTACAGAAGCCAATTTCCTACGTCGCAGTCTGACTTGATATACTGCTTATTGGACGGTGAGAAACGACTCATCTGATTAGTTTTTAAAGCGGGGTGGACAGAACTTCGATTTGAAGTACGTACGTAGTAAGTAGTTTAGTGTAAACTAGCTGTCGCCCGCGGCTTCGCCCGCGTGAGTTAGATGAAAAATGTCTCTTGGAACTTCAATTTTTATACGTCAGCAGAAAATGCTCATCAGGTTGAACGACTTTTATAAGGCGCCATTTCCATATATGTTATAGTGTAAGCTAGTCTCTTAGAGTTATTCATCCGAAGTTTCTAGATCTTCAATTTTTATACGTCAGCAGAAAATGCTCATCAGGTTGAACGACTTTTGTTAAGGCATCATTTCCATATATCTTATAGTTTAACTGTTCTGTTTTGGTTTTTCACCAAGTGCTCCAGTTTTCATAATCAATTATAGCCTTAATGTTGCCTAGGCTTAATAGCTATACAACAAAAAAAGTTATCGTACGTGATCATACATAAAGACAGACAAAAAATTAAAAAAAAAATTTTTTTTGCCTTCTATTATTCTATTTAAGTGTCCCTCTAACCATTTCAGGCAAAAATACTAAATGTACAGACAAAATATTTTTACTGTTTTATTATATGTATAGACTATAAACTCAGATATCTGGAAAATATATAGAATGACCCAGGGACGGGGTGGTCCAAGTAATTTTTAATTTCATTTTTGTTATGTAACCTAATATACTTTGCTACTATTTGTTATATAACCTAATATATTTTGCTATCACATGGCTGCAAAGAACTCTAAAGTAACATATACACAATCGAACCTAGTTTCCAATAAAAAAAAATAACTTTAATTTACGTAAATATGTATTGCCGCCTAGTGTATTTTTCTTTGGTATTGCTGCATACACACACTACTTGTATTTTAGCAAGCGAGAGAGCGACATTCATTATCATATAAAATACAGCAGATATGCCGCAGATATATGTCTATTATATTATTCAGATTGCTGCACTCTTGCATTTTGATGTATTCTATGCTTTATACGAGCAATTCTTAGGTATATATTTCTCCGAAACGGCTCTAACTATTTTGACGAATTTTTGTATGTAGTTTTAGGTGAGTGTCACCTCTATCAAAAATCGTTTATTTACTCCATAAAAAATGGCCTTAGACTATCTGAATGAAATATGTAATTCGTGGATAACGGTGATGGTTATACTTAAGTTACTATAAATGTTATTTCTCTTGTTTACTACTCTTGTGTAACCGTTTGTTAACCCAAAAAAATAAAATAAAATGAAACACATTATTAAAAGTTGTCGTTATGTTGTCGTTGTGGAGATCTGGTGCCAGCGCTTAGCATATTATAATCATGCGAGAAAAGCTTAGTAGCCTAACAAGTATCTACATAAATAGATTAAATATATTTCACAAATAGGATTGCTCCACTCATAGGCGATGCGCTAGCAACCTGTCCTGAATCTCCATTCCATCAGAGAGCCCGCTATTCAGCTAAGCGTGGTCTTCGAGTATCACGACTCTTGACTCTGTCTACCCCGTAAGGGATAAAGACGTGATTCTATATATGTATGTATATTTCACAAATACAATAGGTAAAGAAATAAAAGCAATAACGAAACTAAAAAAGATAAATTACCAAGTAGAGCAAAACTTTGTGCAGACGACAAATGCGATTAAATAAACTTCGGTCGGTCTTTGAATGTACTGCACTCGATTGTTAGCGAGTCGATTCGGTTTGATTCGAGTTGAACGAGCGGAACTGCGATTCCGAGTCGACAAGTTTGGTTTTCTTAGATTCTCTCCGTCTTGTCTAAAAGTTTTACTAACCTTTTGCTTTAAGACCTTATGCGTTGTTACATGAGACTTGAAACCACTATAAAAACCATATGTATGCATCGTTTTTTTTTTTTTTAATCCCGGATATATAAAGAGAGTTGTTATAAGTTTAACATATCTGTGTGTCTGTGTATTTTTTGTTTAGAGTATTCTTAGCTAAGATTTATAAAAATCGGTTTCGCCGTATTAATATATTATTATCAATGTGTATTGTAAGATTTGATAATAATTGTCCGTAAGAAAGATCTATATCACACTTGATAAGAAGAAGAATGTAACTATGGTAGTTAAATTCGAATCAGTTAGCTACAACATTTTGCGGTACATATTCGCCCGGAGTCTCGTTTCCTGTAAAAACATAAATTCCGTACACAATGCTAGGCGGTCGGAAGCGTTTTTTCGAGCGGCTGCATTCATAGACCTAAAAAAATATGGCGGCACTAGTCATGTGCACCGGTCCGACGAAAACTGGACTCTTAATGTCCAGTAACTTCGTTTAAGACTTCCATTCTGGTCTAAGTGTGAAGAAAAAACATAGAATATGCCAACTGCTTCTTTTTCTGCGAAGACTGTAAAAGTCAATCAAGAGAAAGGCTTTAAACTTGGGATTCCTACCAAAGGCGATGGGCTAACAACCTGTCACTCTATCTGAATCTTTATTCCACCGTCAGCTTTTGCCCGCGGCTTCGCCCACTTGAATTTCCCACGGGAACAGTGCCTTTTCCCGGGATGAAAATTACCATATGTCCTTCTCAGTAGGTACTTCTATCTATTAGTATGCAAAATTTCAGGAAGATTGGTTCAGTAGATAACGTGAAGAGTTAACAAACAAACTCACTTTCGCTTTTATAATATTAGTTAAGATTAGGTCATCTATCCAGCTAAAGATGGCCTTGGAGCCTCACGACTCTTGACTTTGTCTAAGGGATAAATACATGATACCTACTGTATCAAACTCTGGACGTTTTGCAAATGGTCCAGTTTTGGTCGTACTCTTTCCCGAATCTGGTGGCACATAACATATGTCGCCCCAGATGGTGGGGGCACCGGAAGGGCTGATAAACGTCCCGTTTGTGTAAACAGATAAACCTGAAAGAGAAGGATGTATTCTGGAATTCCCGGCGGAGGCTGTATGAATAGAAAATGTGATAAAAGTTTTATCTGGAACCTACTTTTTACACGAGACTGACCAAAAAAGGAGTGTTATGATTTCAGGGTTCATGTATGTAAGTTTCTTTATTTCACCATAAGTCCTGAACGGCTTAACACATTTTGATGTGAGAGGTTTTGTTAGATTCCTTGCATTCCTCCGAGTGACATAGGCTATATAAGTTGTCAGTCGTGTTTTTTATTTTTAAATAATTAGCTTATTTACTTTTACACTGGCTGTGATTTTTAGTTACTAATTAAATATATAGTGGAGAGGCGCAAAAAAAGCCTATACCCAGTAGTGGGTTAATGTGGGCTGAATATGACAATGAAATAAATATACACAACAAGCTAATTGTTTAAAAATAAAAACACGACTGACAACTTACACATAGGCTGTGTAAGTTGTCAGTCGTGTACACATAGGCTGTGTAAGTTGTCAATCTAACAATACCTCTCACATCAAAATTTGTTCAGCCGTTCAGGACTTATGGTTGAATAAAGAAACTTACATACATACATACTTACATACATGAACTCTGAACACATAACACTCCTTTTTGGTCAGTCGTGTACAAAAGGAAATCCTTCGTTTGCAGTCAGCTACATGAAATAGTGACTACAAATTGTATAATACCTCTAAATTATTGCTCACGATTTCCATATTGGAAATCTTTTCTTATAATCATCATAATAGAAATACTCGTATCCGTGAGAAATATATTGTAGTCGAATTAAGGAGGTACTTGGCTTGGCTATCTATTTATCCGGAATTTCCACAGGATTGGATCTCCATAGCGCAATCTTTTTCCGAAATTCCGTCGGAAAAGGAGCGAAAGCTATCCGAAATTGGAGGGATCCATTAATAGGATTACTGATGGAGAATTACCCGTGCGTCGCTACCAAGGGCTACAGTAATAGAGGCATTCGAGTGGCATAATCGAATACATAGAATGCTTGGTATAACGTGCTGTCTGCTTGTTTCTCAGAAACTAGAGTGTAGTAAGTCGAAAAAGCGATAAACAGGCGGTCTTAAAAGTCCACTTTGACTGAAATTAAACGAAAATAAAAAATAGCACTTTTAAATAGCTCAATATGATTCGTTTCCCATACAAATTCACCACAATTTGTATTCCTTAAAGTGGCTTTTTTAATTGAAGGACATTTAAATCTGCAAATTAAACTTATTGTAAACACAACATTTTAGGAATTCAACTTTCTGGTCCGAAAGGAAATTTTCGTAATGTGATTGTACAGTACACAGACCAGACACCCTATTTTCGAATGATTGAAATTTTGTGGTTTCTCATCATACCACACACACGCGACGTTAATCGAATCATACCACACACCCGATGATGAGCCAGGTTACCGTAAAATGTTTGAAATAGGCCAACTCTTAGCTCATGATAAACAAAAGTAGCAATAGACGTAATTATATAAAATACTAAAACAGGTATTAATTTTTCACTCAATGCACTCTAATTGCTTTTATTTCGAGTAAATTTTATAGCTTCAAATTCCAGGCCATCCAGCATTAAATTCGCCCGTTTCCACCACTTACCCCATTTTCCGGGAGGTTCTAGTTTTTAAAACCCCGCCAGTAATTTATATCGCTACAGCTGCGCGTGTCGACGCCCCATTTGTCACAATAACTTTGAGATTTCAACTTGAATCGCTGTTAGAACAACTATTTTATGAACTAGTCGTCCTTTGCTCGAATTGTAAGGGCAATGGGAAGATATTTTAGAGTTATTAAATAAAAATTTTGTGTGAGGATTTTTTTTTGGTAAATAGAAGATTCGTTCACACAATATATAGGTACACAAAATACAGTTCATGACAAGCTAATTATTACAAATAAAAAACACGACTGACGAGTTTTTACTCAATAAGTACATACAAACATATAAGTTATATACATTTTTGAAATCGCCTTTTAAAGCCCTTCAATTTGATACCCCACTCGATAAGATTGATCAAATTTTATTTTTTTGCTCTGCTATTTATCGCATATATAATCCGCCATTTTGTTTTTATGGTGACGTCATATAGCCTATGTCACTCGGAGGAATGCAAGGAATCTAAAAATACCTCTCACATCAAAATCGGTTAAGCCATTCAGGACTTATGGTGGAATAAAGAAACTTACATACATACATACATACATGAACCCTGAAAACATAACACTCCTTTTTTGGTCAGTCAGTCGTGTAAAAAATGAATAAAGAAGCATAAAATAGTATTCTATTACCTATCACAAACAATTACGCTTTATAAGAGTCTCACTGTAAAATTTCAAGTTCGTTTAGACACAATATTACCTTATATTTATTTATACTGTATGATTTAGTGGTTTCGTCTTTTACGATGATGTGTCAGTTAGTCAGTCAACGATATATTAAATTAATTCAATACAATCTTTTATACTTATGAAAATAGAATATTAATCAGAAACATGTATAATTTTCCTACAGCTTGCATGATTTGATTACAGACACGTCATGTTCAATTAAACAAAAACTTTTAAAACCTGACGTTTGACCTTCTACATTTCATAATCAAACTAACGGGGTGTTTTCCCCACCTGGCAACCCCGTTATCAAATATCAAATTCAGTACCGACCGAGCGCTGGGGGAGGACGCACGCGTCGTCTCCGCAAAGTCGTGAGTGAGGTGTCGTGTGTTGAAAATGTGATTTGATTTTCAAAATGGTTGTGTTGGTTTTGCTGAGCGTGCTTGTCGGTGAGTTTTTTATTTGATTTTAATTGACGCAGTTACTGTTTGTGGGTAAATACAGTGTTTGCTTATTTAGAACGGTCGGATCAAGGATATTATATGACGGGTGCTATTAGAAATTCTATGACGAATTGGATACAGTTGCATTTTTAGTTAGGTAATAAATTCGAGTGTGTACAGCATTTACTAATATGTGAATAAAATAAATGATAGCCGTAAATAGAAAAATATAATAATATTCACGACAGAAAAAGGTGCACCGACGAGGAGACATGCGGTATTGCGTCTATTGTTAAATAATTGTTATCTTAAACCCCATGATTAAAGGATTGAGTAAGTTATGATGGTGTATGAGTTTTAATTGAGGTAATTTTTACGCCGTTTTCATTGTTACTAGAATGTTAAAATCACTATTATAAAACCATTGAGACACGATTATATCGTTAACAGAATCGACCCAGCTGTAATATTGTGACCTTTATATCAATAAACTAATAAATACTATCAAGTATTGCCTTTGAAAACAATTTTTTTTTAGCTTTGCCCCCGTGAATTTCATTTTTACCTATTTTCCCTTAGGGGTGGATTTTCGAAAATTCCTTTCTTTTTACTATAATCTCTGTCAAATTTAAAGTTTCTACTCGTACCTTCAGCGGTTTTATCATGCGTTGATATCCCAATCAGTGAATCAGCGTCCAATTTAATATTTATAGATAAATTAATGAAGGATGGTATACAAAGAGAGTATGACTTCCAAACCAGCCTAAAAGATAAAGAAAATAAGGAGAATCGGACCCCAAATTCATTCAATCTTATTTGACCATTACCCACCCCGCTGGTCCGGAAAAAATCACTCAGTGCAAGGAAATCTAATAATAATTATCTTGTTTTTCCGCCGACTCGACTGGACTTATTGGAATATTGTACTGTATTGTTTTGCTTCTGTTTCTATTTTTTATGGTCTGATCCGGCGTTTCCTTGCTGCCTTATTTTGATTGGATATCGGCTTGTTTTAGCTTCGAAGATAAGGCATGTGCAGACCGCACAGAAGTCGGAATATTAAGACAAGTGTAAATGCCATATGCTGCCTTAACGTGAATACCTGTCACAAAGATGCACCGTATAATGTATAATTTGTTTTGTCTACTCAAATAAAAAAAACTCTTTTAATTATTTTATAAGTAATGATGGAAAGACCTAAAAAAATAAATTATATGAACATCAAACCACTTAATTTGCGGGTGGCTTCGTCCGATGCACTACACTGTCTAACTTTGACAGTAACAGTAAACTTAACCGAACCAGTTAGGCAATTAATGATTTGCACCAGTTGTCAAATAGTATGACAAAAGTAAACGTAAACCGTACGTACCCTTTTATTGAGTAAATATATGCTTTCAGACGCTGGTTGACTGGCAGATACGGCCATGTGATAAGTTCTACATTGTATATTTTACCTTTTTCCTTAGTACAATAAAGTATTACCAGAGATCGGATATTCCAGTACATATTTACATAAACTTCGAGGAGTACGTACGTAACATGAGTGGATGGATAATACCGCATCTAACAAATTTTTAACACCGGGATTTAAAAATCATGAATGTTATTGAATTTTATTGAAATAATTTAAATTTAGTTACAAATTATTGATTGAACAATATTATTCTACTTTTTAGAGTTCCGTACTAAAATTGTGTCATATTAAAATGTTCTTCAAGTGAATAAAATAAAAAGAAAAACTCAATATCTTTATTCAATTTAATTTTTTGTAAAAGATATCAAAAATTATTATTTTATTTTTTTAGAGGTGGTATTATCCACTCATGTTACGTACTCCTCGAAGTTTAGGTAAATATGTACTGGAATATCCGATCTCTGGTTATAACAAACAAACAAATGTAAATGTAACTTTAACCTTGACACTAACCTTAACATAAACTTCAATTTTCGGTGTAACTAGTCTCAACAATCTTGAGAATTTATATCCAATTTATATAGCAGTAACATAGCAGCCTTCAAGGGCCATCCATCAAGGCCCAATTGATGGATTTAATGGTCAGAAAAACATACGGTAAGGTCGGGTTTACATCATGTTTACACGTAGATGTGGGAAAGGTAAAAATTCTTTACACTTTCTCAATTTTTGTTAAAATTTAACAATGTTAACAAAATTTCATCGAAATCGGTTCAGCCGTTTAGGAATTAGTGACAAACACACGTACAGAAGAAACGTACCCATTTTGATGAGAAAAATATCTACAACCTACGATTATTCGTAGTCGGCGTAGTCTCGTAGCAAACCCGTAGAAGGCTCTACGAACGTGCTACGACGACGCCTACGATCAGCTACGCAAGGAATCAAGGTATAGACTTTATTTTGACAAAATTTTGATAGTATACTAATTCTTAGCAGTGGCCGTTCCGAAATGCTAGTAGTTTGTAGCTTTGAGACATAATATACTATGATTATATTATTAGTTTTTTGACGTGAAAAAGAGCCTTCTTTGAAGGTCGTTTCAATAAAGAATTTCTGATTCTGATTAATTTTTACACCGAATTTCGGCTTCAAACATAGTTTCAATAAAACTATGTTACAATAAATTGAATGAGGAAATTTTCAAACGTCCCAATTCAACATTTTTTCGTTTTGTAAAAAGCTTAAAATAGACATTCAATTTATTAGCAAGGAAAGAAATACCTTCATGAAAAGAGCGAAATTGAAAAATGAATTATTTGATCTTTTTTGTCAAATTTAAAGTTTAGTATAAATTCAATTCAGATGGAATTTATTAAATTTTAGTGTTTTTTTATTATTATTATTACTTTTTGTATTGGTTTAGTCTTTTAAGATCCTTATCATTTAATAATAAGTATATATTATACGAACGGCCTTAAAAAATAGGATTTGATAATAATTGTGATAAGAAATAGTTTAGATTTTCTTAAAAAATCTTCTGGCTTTTATTTTCAATGTCTTACAAACTTCGCTTACAAACCATCCAGATGTCTGTGTACTGAATTAGAATGTACAAACGACTCCAGCACAGCCTGCGATCCTTTGTTCAGCTCTTGTCACTGAAAATCTTAGATCCCAAACAGAAGTACAGATTACGGAATTGTGGAGATGTGGTTTTATTATACAATCTTTTTTTATCATTGATTCTTTTCTTTAGTCGTATTTCCTCATGACTGAGGGTCGTGGTCATTATATGGAATGATGAAACACACACAACGACTCTCATGGCAATTTTAATGGAGTGGTTTGCCATTGCCTTCTCCATTTCACACACTAGCTGATAATCATCAACCAGAGTGCAGGTTTCCTCACGATGTTTTCCTTCACCGGAAGCAAGTGGTGGTCAATGAAAACTAACATGAGTCAGATTGGTATACAAACTCATGTAGCCCGGGCAGGATTCGAACCTGGGATTTTGTATCCACAGGCGGGCGCCCTACCACTCGGCCATCACCGCTTCATCATTCGCATCATTGATATCGAACGCAATTTCTTTCTGTCGATTTTGAACTTTGTTTATCCCTTCAGCAGTCCGCGACCTTATTAATCAATAGAATCATGATTTCGAGAAAAGTAGTATATATGTCTGTAGTAGTATTATTATTGTGTAGTATAAGGCTGAGGCTTGCGCCCAGCAGTGGGACCTAATGGCTAAATAAAATAAAAATAAAAAATAGATCTATGAAGAAAATTAAGGTACTATTTATGGAAGAAATTGTAGTGAAGCTGTTCTAGGCCGGACACTATACATAGAGCACATGTTTCATCTTCTTCATTCCATGATCTACTGCAACGATTTCAATCGAGACCCGCTGTGTAAGTCCTATATGTTTTGTGTGCGCTTGAGTTAACAGAAAGCTGTTTTGTTTATTTAAGCTTTTATTTAGTTTCCCGAAGCGGTGTTGGCTCAGTCGGCTAGACGCTCCACTTACAACAGAAGGTTCATATCTCACATCTGATGACTATGTACTTCTGAGTTTATGAATCAATCTGGCCTATGTACCACATGTATTGACCACTACCAACTGCGGAAATCATCTTACTGACCAATCTAGTCTCCTTCAGTCGGTGCCGGTAACATTAATTAATTGTACCTATTTATTTTGTGTATTTCTCGTGAACTATTATTAAAGAAAATACGTGTGACGATAATATATCAACGGGTGCTCAATGAGCATTATTATCGTTGAGCTGTTACCATTTTGCATTGCAGCACACATACGCACAGCACAGCATGTGTGTCACAAATTATTATTTTCTTGTACGATTGTTGGTGTTGTATGTGTAGTATAGTGTGTGTACTGTAGTGTAATTACAAATAAAGATTTTATCTATCTATCTATCTGTTAAAGATAATCTCAAAGCAGCAATAATGTCAATGTCAAGTTGACAGCTGACAACTCAAGAAGAGCAAGCAACCAACCAAGATTTGAAGATTCATTCTCGCTTCGCTATCAGCCACGGACGGCTAGCGCTCTTTTACTATCATTTTTTGTATTTAAGGCCAGGTCCAACCAAAAATAATACAGGAAATAGATTATGATCTCTATTAAGGTTTCAATCGTGTACTTTTTAATAAAAATACATATTTTCGGCTTAATTAATTCATAAAGGCATCGAAAATTTAGAAAATATTTCAGCTTTCAAGTCATGAAACTTAAAATTTTCAGCGATAACATATATATATTTTTATATAATTAGTTTATATATATGCTATATTAAAGTTTTAATCGAGCACTTTTGTTTTAAAACTATTATTTTTAAAGATATTTGAGAAATAGTTGCTAAATCGGTATAAAATCTGTTCGATCCTGCCAACGAAAGTAGAACATTGTGTTGTGCAAATAACTATCTTATTGCTACGCGCACACGCCGCGGTTAAGCGCACATGAATTTTGTTTTATGCAGCTCAGGTCGGACCTGGTCTTAACCATTTAATGTAAAGGTCAAAGATCATGATTAACCAGCAGCACCAGACAG
The DNA here is from genome assembly GCA_018467065.1 of Ephestia elutella. Taxonomy (NCBI): domain Eukaryota; kingdom Metazoa; phylum Arthropoda; class Insecta; order Lepidoptera; family Pyralidae; genus Ephestia; species Ephestia elutella. The sequence goes on along the minus strand of CM031580.1, from coordinate 1,382,066 downwards.
TTTTTTATATAAATTTCCCCACTCGACGGCCTCCACGCAAATCCTGAACACTATCAAATAAATGATTTTAATTTTTTTTTTACTTTTAAAGTGAGTAAATATACGGTGCATTCCGTACGAAAAAAAAACACTGGCATACTAACGAGTTCAGATCATGACATTTAGTTTTCCGGTATTCAGTAATAAAAATGGAGTTCAATATTCACACAAGTCCCAAAATATTTTTATGGAAAAAAAATTGCACAGTTATATAACGTCGGCTATCTCTCTTGGCATATGAGTGCCAATTCTCCCATATTGCTACAGTATGAAACTATAAAGAATGTCGCATTTGTGAATATTGCGCGAATAAAATGTATGATGCCGAAATTATTATTGGAATTTAAATAAATGTTGGAATTTTATTGTCGTGCCGTGCAATATTGGAAAACGGTTGTCAAAGGATGATGACTGGATGAAAGATCTCTACTTACCTTTACCTTTTTTATTTACCTTTTCATTTGTGTTTTGTTCACTATGTAGCAAACGCACTCAGATTTTTAATAAAAAAATGTATACAATAAAAATACTACAAACAAACAAATAAACAAGATCTTTAGAAATATCAAAAGAAGCGTAGCGTGTATAGTTTTTAACTCAATTTAGTATTTATACTCACTTACCAGTCGTTCGTCGCGGTTTTGCGATATTTTTTCCACAAATTAGTTGTTATACGGCAAAACCCCCCACGGATAAAATCCTTGGGGGAGGCCTTTGTCCAGCAGTGGACGTCTTTAGGCTGAGAGAGAGAGAGAGAGTTGTTATACAAAAAATATTTTTTTTATAACAACTAATTTGTGTATTAATTATGTAACTAATTTGTATAACAAAAAATTGAACTAATTTTGATTGAAATTTTATATTTGGATTGAAATAGGTAATTAAATAAAACTAAAATAAAAATAAATAAATTAGATGTCAAGACAAGATGTAGCCTTGCGGTAAAGTGCCCAAAAGGTTGGTACCATTGCCAAGTTGAATGGCTGGGTGGTAATTACTACACTGAAAAAAATACTTACTTATATAACTAAGCTTACTTATAAACCAAACTTTCGTCAACCCATAACTGCAAAAAGTGACTAAAAAACTTTTTGCAATATTTAACCAAACCCAGTTAGCTAATAACAGTAAACTTTTTGCTAAAATCAAGTTAACTTTATTAGTATTTTGTCAAACTTTTGTTATTCCTGAAATAGCCAAAGTAGTTAGGTTATCCTTTTTTTTACTGTAATATGATTTACATATTTGCAAAACACACAAGCCACTTTTTGCCTTTTTGCGGGCGGAAACGCAGGTAGCAGCTGGTACTCTATTTTCCTTTTTTTAATTCCTAGACCAGCTCAGCTCGTCGATACGGCGATCAATCAATTTGAAATGGGTGTTGTCAACTTGTATTGCGATCATGTTACGTAGCCCGCGGTATGGAGTTTATTTTTATTTGATGACGGTAGTATTATACGACACTCCTTTGGGAGACTTTTTGTTGTACAGGAATGTCTGAGGAATTATTTAATTTATCTAAGGAAATAAGATCTTAACGATATTTTGTAATGGTAATGTTTTTTACACGACTGACCAAAAAAGGAGTGTTATGTTTTCAGGGTTCATGTATGTATGTATGTATGTATGTATGTAAGTTTCTTTATTCCACCATAAGTCCTGAACGGCTTAACAGATTTTGATGTGAGAGGTATTTTTAGATTCTTTGCATTCCTCCGAGTGACATAGGCTATATGACGTCATCATAAAAACAAAATGGCGGATTATATATGCGATAAATGGGTCTCTATTGTTTCCCCTAATTTTTTGTACTCCTAATGTAGTTTGGTGCACAAACTTTTAGTACAACATTCATTCGTACATTTTTATGAATTCTAATTTAGTTTAGCCTATTTTTGATTCGCCTAAGTTTTTATCGCCGTATATTTACTTTCCAAATAAGTCATTAGGCCTAATAATTGATTATTTCTAATATTCACAAATACTAATTAATATTTCGTATAAAGCAATTAAGCACACAAATGTAACACCTAATTATTTCTGTTATAATAATTTCTGATAATTATTACAAAGTATTTAAATCTAATAGGGGGGGGGGACAAAAATTAAACATTGATGGATTTGTGTTTGATAAATGTCGAGAAGTAAAAGAAAGTTATATTAGGCATGTGAACTAAAGCGTGCAGCATGCAAGCAAGCGTGCAGCATGCAAGCAAGCATACAGCATGCAAGAAAGCCTGCAGCATGCAAGCAAGCATGCCACATGCAAGCAAGCATGCAGTTGCATGCGGCATTCAAGCAAGCATGCAGCATGCAAGCAAGCATGCAAGCAAGCATGCAGCATGCAAGCAAGCATGCAGCATGCAAGCAAGCATGCAGCATGCAAGCAAGCATGCAGCATGCAAGCAAGCATGCAGCATGCAGCATGCAAGCAAGCATGCAGCATGCAAGCAAGAATGCAGCATGCAAGCAAGCATGCAGCATGCAAGCAAGCAGCATGCAAGCAGGCATGCAGCAAGCAAGCATGCAGCTTGCAGCATGCAAGTATTTCTGGGTGGCTCCACCAGAAGACTCGCTCCGTCGGCCCTTCGATTCATTCGTGCACTCGACCTTGCTACGCTCGAGAGGTCGCCGGCTCGCTTCGCTCGCCACCTCCCCCTCGCTGCGGTTCGGCCTCGTGCCCTCATTTCTCTCAGGACCTCCTTCGCGAGCTTCTGGTTCCGCGCGAAGGAATAACACTCTAGTATAGGGCAAACTTGAGCCACGTGAAGTCGGGGTGCTCTAAGTCGGATCTGTGACTTATGAAGATTTTTAGGAATTATTATTAGTAGTGCATTACATCATTCACATCATTCTGAAAATGATTGACGACAGACTGGCCTGTCCTTATCTCCGGCAATGCTGTGATAGACATGTCACAGTACCCATGCCGGTAAGAAAGTACTAATAGTAATAATTAAATTTACTAATATTCAATTAGTTATAATTATAAGAAGTGATTATTATAGTAAGTAATAATTGTCTCAAACAAATTTATACGAGGATATCGTTAGGTGTAAAAAATTAAAAGCCAAACGATTATAGAACATCTAATAATAGAGACTCAAAAATTGCATGTAATAATTATTAGGCTAAATTATTATTGTGCAAAAACATCAATTAGGCGAGACAATAATTGTGCATAACATGTTTAGGCCAATAAGGTTCGGCGAAGTGAAATTAGAGACAAAAATTTTAAGCGAAACAAAGGTCAATCTTATCGAATGGGGTATCAAATTAAAGGGCTTTAAAAGGCGATTTCAAAAATGTATATCACTTATATGTTTGTATGTACTTTTTGAGTAAAAAGTTGTCAGTCGTGTTTTTTAATTTTTAATAATTAGCTTGTTGTATAATTGGAAAACAAACATGGCTGAATTTAAGATCGAAAGAAAGATACAAACCAAATTCATAAAGAATATTATATAGTGAAGATATTATGTAGTGATAGAGTTGACAAAGCTCAAACAGGTCAACGTAAATAACCGAAAATAGTGAGAACTATTCAGTTGCAAAACATTAAGGAGACCACACTATCCTCGGAGACAGAACTTGCGCCAAGTTCTTGTGTTACTTGGTAACAAGTGACAAACGCCCAGCTCAAAGGACCCTAATTTACTTAACTGTTAGTGTGACAATGAGTGATGGGTAGGAATTAGGATGTATACATAGGGTACGCTCGTGCTTAAAGAGATTGCTGAATGTTCCATCTTGGCAAGGTTTTTACTTTCACATGTGAAAGAATATCAGTCAGTATCACTGACACATACTACTACTGAGTATCACACGAAAGTGAGTTTGTTTATTTGTTACCTCTTCACGCTTTATCTATCTACTGAATCAATTTTTATTTAAATAGGCTTGAATATAGCACTTTTAAATCGTCATATTCTTGTTTTTAGGGTTCCTTACCTCGAAAGGTAAAAACTGAACCCTTATAAGATCATTTTTTAGTTATTTGACGTCATAAAATTACTTAAAGCTAAGGTTACCACCGCACCGTCTCCAAAGTGCAAGCACATAGACGTACTGAAAAGGACAACGCGTACCTTTCATCCAGGAGAAAAGAACTATACCCATGGGAAATTCACGCGGGCGAAGCCGCGGGAAAAAGCTAGTATTATATTAAATTATTTCCTTGCTGACTGAGTGATAGACATAGCACAACCAAAACTGGGTATATTTGTCTTTTAGGTTCCTTAGGGAGTGTAGGGGAGCACTATAAATCTGATATTTCGTAAAAAAATTCCACAGTTTCATTCCAGTCCACAAAGATCTTTAATTGTAAGACATATGTTGTAAAGTGACGTCTTTGGGAAAAATGCAGCAGTGGAGTTTGATGCGCCGCCTCTCCTCCATTTGCGCTCTGGAGGCGGTAGTAACCTTAGCTTTAAGTAATTTTATGACGTCAAATTAACTAAAAAACAAGTATACAACGATTAAAAAGTGCAATTTTTTAGCCGGATAGAGGATTATATAGCATAGAGATATAGGATAGAGGATTTCCCGTCCAAGGGAATAAAGTCTCAGGCCCACGCTAGTCTCTTAATATTATATGTTTTATAAACTGAATATCAAGTTATTTAATGTGTGCTAGATATGCGGCGGTAGTAACAGCAATTTTTTTATAAATATGGGTAGGTTGATGAGTCTAAATCCCGACTTTCTCAAGACTGAAGCCCTAGGGAGCAGATAGATAATAAATAGGTACCTAAAGCCTGGTGGAAATATCTTTCCTTTGAAGCGCTTTAGCAAGACACCTCGCTCCCCCTATAGATACTCGCCTTGAGTTCTCCGTCTAAAAAACATCGAATTAGATTTTTGCTAACAATAAATCGTAATTAGTCTCAATGGTGTTTAATAGTAGAACTTTATCATGGAAGTAATACACACATGTGTGCTTTTTACATAATTCATGTCACTAGTGTGCCTTATGCACTATTATTTTTATTATTTATTCATTAGGCACATCAACAACTAGTAACATTTACAAAAAACATGCTGAGAAAACTCAAATCTTTTGTTTACAATCAATCAATCAAAATATGTTTATTTGTAAATACAGGTTATACAGGTGTGAAAAAAATACATATATGTGCTCTGTATTCTGCTAAAGTGGCATCAATATAGTGTGCACAACATTCAATGTAAAGCATTGATAGCTGTGCCTGTGTCACAACCCTAAAATTATAATGTAAACAAATAGTGTGGAGAAATTGGGATTAAATAGTATTGGTTTGACCGCTCCCAAGCATTGACGTTTAATTTAATTCTGCCCCTTCTAGATACAAGGGGCAGAATTAAATTAAACGTCAATGCTTGGGAACGTTAAGTCTTGATAGCTTTTCAATGGTTCCAATAATTCCTAATTTTAAACAAATTCTTAGCATATATATCTATATATGCTATATATGCTAAGAATATATATCTATATATGCTAAGAATTTGTTTAAAATTAGGTACTACATTACTATTGGAACCATTGAAAAGCTATCAAGACTTAACGTTAGCAGAATCGATCCTTAGTACGTTAACCGTTCGCGGGCCTCATATAAAATTCTATTTCATGGCATCTTACAAATTCATAAGAGATTCCCGTTTATACTCGGTTGCGTAAATCTGTAAACATGGTTATGCACAAAAGAATTAAGTAACTTAAAATGTTATTCTCGTCATTTTAAAGAAAAGTCATTAAGATTGATAAAACAATTATTCACTGTTTGTTAACTTAGACTAGCAAAAAATAAAAAACAAATAAAAAAAAATATAGCTAGTTTATGAATCTGGGTGGGTTTCAGGAGATGACGATTTTTTTTTTTAAATAAGCTAGTCGCGACCCGAACAACAAGAAGTCAGTAACCACAAGTTTAAATCTAAATCTAAGCCAAACTGTTATATAATTTTATTCCTTAGCAAATATTTCGTCTATCAGATCCAAAGTTTGTGAACATTAACCGGCCAATGTTCGAAGTAACAGATACGCTGCGGACAGGGTTGGCGGATGTCCAAATAATCTTGGATTTTTGCGGGACTAGCTTTGTTCAGTCTCTAATTTTATTAAATGTCGATCAAGTTTCACGAAATTATATATAGCGACTGGAGTTGGCATGCATCTTTTGCAAAATTTAAAATCTTTAATTTCAAAATAGTTCATAGGATAAATCCTATGTCTGTATACTAAGAACGTTATTAAGTTTAAACAGTACCCGCATTTTTCTATCTGTGATTATAAATTGGGATATCAATAAATAATCAAGAATTGAAAGTATTAGCTGATTATTTATTCAGATAATTTTTTCCATGTACCAGTGTACCGTTCTAACTCGGAAGCTATATTATATAGCTTGGTAGTTTTTGCGTGATACATGCACCAACATACAGACTACAATTCAGTTGGCTTCAATTGACCCTACAAAACCTCCTCTCATACATTTTTTTAATACTTTCTATGTACAGTCATAGACCAGTTTTTTAATAGATATATAAAGAAAATACGATTATTGCAAAATTAAAATAATAATCAGCAATTTTATATCAATAAAGCAAAGAAATTAGTATTCGTCAATAAATGCTTGTATAAAATAGTATGTTGTCACCAAAAGTAATAAAATCGCAATGTTTTTAGGTGGTCGGTCAAAACAAACTTCTGATAGTTATCAGACATTTAACATGTGATCGGGGGTCTTGGTACCTACCTTGTTTGTCGGCGTTAAGTGCCCAAGTTATCTGTTATCTGATAGATTAGCTACCTACCTCGTTCTATGTCAGAACTATGTCGACGGTTTCAGATTTGTTTTTGTACGATACGCGTGCGCCGTTTATTTGAAAGCATTTTTCCTTACAAGGAAAAATGGAATCTTTGAACGAAAAATGGAACCTTTATAGGATCACGTCGCTGCCTGTCAGTCCAAAATGAATTTTCACGAAAACAATGAAAATCTCTCACTTGGATGTGAGTTAGGAAAGTGTTTCGAAAATAACCCTCCTGCTGAGATCATAAATGGCTGAAATATTACTCTAACATAGACATGATGATAAATTCGAATCAAAATTATTTTCACGTATACGATTTCACGTTTGGCTAACCATGGAAACCTTTGACGATTTGGGTAAAAAATTCTATCTCCTGCTTCGTCTACTTCTACTTCTGTATACCTTTGATATTGATTAAAATTCAGATAAATTTATCACTACTTTCACAGGATACCTTTAAAAAGACAACCGATTTGACATGTCAAATTGAAGCGAGTGTAAAGAAAGTGGCGAAATAAAAAGGAGCGTGTGATCTACACGCTCCTTTTTATTTCGCCATATATGGCTTTAAATATAATGTCTGAAGTCAGAAATACCAAATTCGATACATTAACGACTAACTACTCGTAAAATACAATTCGAGCTTACACATTACAAACTTTTTATGAAAAGCCTATTCCGCAAACATCCAAAGTTCGCACGCACATTGTAACATTGTAACATTTTATTTGTTTCCGAATGGCCTGGGGGAGTGCTAACTTCCATTTTAGCTGCAAAGTGGCCATACGTTCACGCGAGCACGTTTACGAATTATTTCATAGTATTGTTTACGATGGCCTGATAGAAATATTATGTGCGTTTGATGTTGTTATGTTTTTATAGGTTGGCGATTGATTTCCGAGCTAAGTATATCATTCCATAAACGGTGAAGCGACATATTTTGAGTAAGGTGTAGAGTTAGGGCGTACAGTGCTATTTATGGTCTCGTCTTGGTAATATTTTACAAGAAAATATTATCGGCCCCCTCTGTTGCGAAAGGAACAAACATAACATGTTTTATTATATTATTATTTTTTATATATTTTTTTTATTTTATTTTTGACTGTACACAATCTAGTGTATGTATAAAGTTAATGTATAGCTCCTCTGGCATGCTAGGCGACCAAGACTGTTTCATGAGTTCCTTTCGGCATTTCTTCTCAGCAGTGGTCGTTCCGAAATGCTAGTAGTTTGTAGCTTTGAGACATAATATATTATGATTAAATAATTAGTTATCGACGTGAAAAAGAGAGAGAGAAAATCTTTGAAGGCCAAGTTTCAATAAAAAAATTTGACTTTGACTTTGGAACCTCTGGTACGAAAGTCAGCGTTACCAAAATGATGTCTCTGCGGAGGACAATATTGAAAACAGCCCTGCGGGGGATTGTTTGACATGAGAAATGTGAACACCATCCATGTGAATTTGGGCCTTGTGGGGGCCCGTTGAAAGTCACCTGCCCCTGCGCGCAGTGGCCAGTCGGTTTGCGTTTTATGCCGCAGCAAATATGAAATGAATTTGCGTAAATCGATTGCTGCTGACTTTACCAAGAACAGTCCACAAACAAACAAAAACTAGTAACAAAAGTTCACAGTGACCGTGCGTAGTACAGTCAGCAAAACGTAGGTTCGTATCGCAAATTAAGCGTGCAGGGAACTTTTTCATTTGGAAAAAAGCCGATGGAAAGCTATGGCGGATAAAACTTTCTATTACGATCGACAGAAATGTATATGCGTAACAAAATAACCAGCAGACTGTTATTTGTGTTTGTTTAACTATTTGTTGTATTAAGTTACCTGAATTCTAGTTTAATTGAGACGGAAAATGATTTTCGCTTAAAATGCTAAAATGTTGCACAGTAGTATACTATAAAATATTTATATTTTCTACACTTAAATTCAATCATATTTTACCAATACTAGTAGTTCGCCGCGAACTTAGACCTCGCGATTAGTATTTTAAAAATATGAGAACGTAAATTTACTGATCCAATTTGAATTTTCATTAAAATACTATTGTAACGCGCAACGCATTACATTATTCAGTTATTGCGCGGTTGAGGAGAACAGATTTTCTAACCTTCTTTCTTCATCTATTCTGAGCTGCAACAACTCAAGCGGATATAATCAAAACCTGGATCAAATATAATATCTGTAAACCGTTTTGATCTCGAAAGAGCTACGTATGTACATCCGGCTGCCAACTCTTTTACGCCAATGTCCACGAATACTTTATCCAAAGTAAGTGATTTATAATCGAGTATACATCCCCGAACTTTATCTAAGGATAATATAACTGTTCTTGAAAACATTACAGTAACATTTCGTCACGTTTCAGGTTTCAGCTCAATATCACAGAAACTGTTTCAACAATTTTGATATCCTAATCCTAACTAATCCCAACTAATATTATAAATGCGAAAGTGAGTTTGTTTGTTTGTTTGTGACCTCTTCACGCTTTATCTACTGAACCAATCTTCCTGAAATTTCGCATACACATAGTTAGCAGTACCTACGGAGAAAGACATAGGGTACCTTTCATCCCGGGAAAAGACATGGTTCCCGTGGAAAATTTACGCGGGCAAAACCGCGGGTGAAAGCTAGTTCATTATAAATGAGAAATATAGCAATACTCATGTCATAAAATATTAAGTTTCATCCAAATCTCATTACCGGTTACAAAATTTTAGAGAAATATTTATTTTCACTAAAATACGTAAGAGTATAACGGCTAAATGAATCTACAACTATAAATGCGAAAGTGAGTTTGTTTGTTTGTTACCTCTTCACGCTTTATCTACTGAACCAATCTTCTATAGTGGATCGTATTTTAGGTGCAGCGGTCTAAGGTTTTCTATATGGCCCACCGTACCTTTTATTCCGGGAAAAAGCACTGTTCCCGTGGGAAATTCACGCGGGCGAAGCCGCGGGCAAAATATTTGCTATACGCATTCCACGAAATTAATTCAAAGTTTTGATAAGTTATCGTGGAACATAAATACATATATACAAAAATGTCACTAGATGTCGCTGATACGAAAATGAACGATTCATGTTTTAACACTTTTAACTCAATATCTCTATAACTAGTCGTTCGCTGCGAACGTAGACCTCGCGACTATTAAAATACAATATTTATTTTCACTCTCAAAAACGGCTGGATTTTGATGCCCAACGAACTTGAAAATTCTATTAACCATCCCTACATATATTCCAACTTTCATCAAAATCGGAACAACGGTTCGAGAGTTATCGCGGAACAAACATACATACATACATACATACAAACAATGTGTTTTTCGCTCCAACTTGAATTATAACCCTCGCTCGCTTCGCTCGCTCGGTCAATAAAAGATGAGCAAAGAACTTAAAAATTCTAGGAATATGTACTTGCTACACGCATTCCTAATATCAACGAAATTAATTCAACGTTTGACAATTATCACGGAACATGTACAAAAATGTCACTAGATGTCGCTGATACGAAAATGAACGATTCATGTTTTAACTCAATATCTCAAAAACTGGTGAAACAATTTTGATATACAATATACATGAAAAAAATAGTGATACTATCTCGTGATTTGTGAAGTTTCATCCAAATCTGAATAACGGTTCAAAAGTTATAGAGCAATATTTTTTTTCATAAAAATGCGTATTTCTCTAAAACGGCTGAACCGATTATGTTGCGCAACGAACTTGAAAATTCTATGGATAGTTGCTACACGTATTCTTAATATCATCGAAATTAATTCAACGGTTCGAGAGTTATCGCGGAACAAACATACATACATACATACATACAAACAATGTATTTTCGCCCCAACTTGAATTATAGCCCTCGCTCGCTTCGCTCGCTCGGTCAATTAATGCGAAAGTAAGGACGTATGTTAATGTTTTCAAATTTTGATTCAAGACGCCTAAGCAGCATAGAGCAACACAGACTACTAGCACGGAAGTCCTTGATGCTCTATGACCAAGCACACTACAAATTCTTTCATTAGAATCTTCGAGCAACTAACTTTCCTCGCGCATACATGTTGCTCTGTGGTTAGAATAAGTAAAAAAAGAAATAGCAATACATTACCATCGAATATGTATATTTACGAGTAGGGTTTATATCCTCCATTAGGGAGGCTGTATTTAATCTCGAAAATTCCACAGAAACGGAACCCCCAGGCTTATCTAGTGTAAAAGAAAAAAAATCTTCAACACATGCGTAAGACAAGAGTCCCAAAGTAACAACAAGCTGAATAAGTGTCACACGACACTCCTATTTGCCTCGTCAAGTCAGGTGGAGTGACGTCATTTGAATAACGCGCGTGTCAATGAAATATGCAATAACTGTCTGAGGGGGTGTCATTCTGTGGTGGCGAGATTTCTGATCTTGTTGGACATGAATTTAATGGGTTAGTGCTTTTATGAGAGAGTTTATAAAATGAGAGATTATTTGGCTGTATTGAGATTTTATTGACTCATATACCAATTGTAAAGCCATTTTTAAACTTTCGCGTTGCATAATTAGAAGAAAATAACAAACAGATTTTTTTATTATAATAATATACCAGCTTTGGCATGAGGCTTCGCCCGCGTGTATTTACCACAGGAACAGTGCTTTTTCACGGGGTGAAAGGTACCTTATATTCTTCACAGTACGTCTTAACTATGTGTATGCGAAATTTCAGGAAGATTGGTGTAGTAGATAAAGCGTGAAGAGGTAACAAACAAATAAATAAACAAACAAACTCACTTTTGCATTTATAATGGTGCAGTAGATAAAGCGTGAAGAGATAACAAACAAATAAACAAAGAAACTCACTTTCGCATTTATAATATTAGTTAAGATAGGATTGGATTAGTTAGGATAAGGAAAAATATTGTAAACGCACACGTACATTTCTTATTGTCAACGTTTCGACTCGAAGAAAAGTACATGCAACAGCTATTTGAAAAAATTGAAGAACAAGACTGCAGTACTACACATCAGAATACCTGGGATAACGTAAGGACTGGATACCTCAAACATCTGGTAAGGCTTTTAGAAATTATGGTGAAATAAAGCGACTTGAACTTGCTACTACTACATACTTTGTGTAAGTGTTGCTGTATTACAAAGAAATTATTTATCTATCTTGTACATTGACAACATAACAATCCTTTTTCGAGCAATTGTGTAAAATCTCAAACTCGCTGTTATACCATTGATTATATTAGACAAGAAGTAAGATATATGATAGGATGTTCACAGAGACGGTCAGGGTAGCAAAACGGAAAATTGGACGTCTCCCAGCGCCCAGCACATGTCACGGCCAACTTTCGGTAGCGACAGCAAAAACAGCCCGAACTTAGCGAGTTAACAAGTAACAAACAAACACGCAAGTTAGAGCTGGCAGCCGTCGAACTAAATCAATGGACCCCAAACTGTCGACAGACTTGGTAAATGCAGGTATTTTGTTCTTTTTTGATTTATTGACGCCAACTTGTTAAATGACGGTCTGACTTGGTTAGATAACTTTTAAACAGTGGGTCGAACAGTCGGCAAAAGCTTTCCTCTTTTTTTGACATACGTCAGATGACGACCTACGAGACATCTTGTACATACAATATTTATCAAAATTAGAAATTATAGTATCTAGCTGATGTATTATTTTAGTGTATCGATTCTGATTTTGGTGAATGGAAGAGTTGGTCAGTGTCGACCTCGAAGAACGCACTCTGACCAGATTGCGGACCTCCTTAAAAAGGGAGATATTAGGAGCACCCATAACCATGTATGAAGAGACGAGAGTGATGAGTGTAGAGGAAGCAAGAGAGATCTGTAAGGATCGTAGCAAGTGGAAATCGCTAGTCTCTGCCTGCCCCCATGGGAAAAAGGCGTGACAATATGTATGTATGTATGTATCGATTTTGCTAACGTAAAGTTGTAATCGTGTCACAACGTTTTTGATTTTTATTACTGTTTAAAAAAAAGTTTAAAACCCTTATAGGCATTAATATCTCTAGAATCCCAGAACTTTCCGAAACGATCTTTCTTTATCTTTGAAATCTCCTGTAACACAATTTTTTGTAGAAGTAAGTTAGAAACGTAATAGTGAACTGTGATAGAGTCAGCTGGGAAACAGATGAACTTCCTGGCGTTACGACTTTAGTTCATATTTCAGAGTTCGTAGCACAGACATACTAATAATTAGATATGCCGTATAAAAATAATGCCAAATAAGATATAGTATAAAGTTTCTTATCTGTATTTTGCTTCTTTGATTAACTTAGTCACCTAAGTCCCCTAAGAGTATTTACGTTGTAAAATATTATATTTTTGTTTTTTATTTATTTTTTTACTAGCTTTCGCCCGCAGCTTCGCCCGCGTGAATTTCCCACGGGAACAGTGCTTTTTCTCGGGTTGAAAGGTACCCTATATCCTTCTCCGTACTTCCAGCTATGTGTATGCGAAATTTCAGGAAGATTGGTTCAGTAGATAAAGCGTGAAGAGGTAACAAACAAACAAACCAACAACGAACAAACAAACTTACTTTCGCATTTATATATTAGTTAGGATTAGGATTTATTTAACTTCTTTACAAAAAACATGTAAATGGCGGACTTAAAGCCGGAGGCTTTTTCTACCAGTCAACCAAGAGGTGATGCAGAGAGAAAAGATATCATTTTGGGGTGAGGGCAAATGAGCAAAGGGCACAAAAACACTTAAAAAGAAAAGACAAGAAAAACTTAAGAAGACCGATATTTTTGTGGATAGCAGTCGTATATAAGTATTTTTTTATTAATTCTTACAAATTTAAAAAGAAGAAAGGCCATATCAGATGTCTTTAAGCAACATGATGATATTTTACAGCAAATTACATTCATAGAGTGTACTGTACAAGTATGATAAAGTACGGCTATACCTACCTCAAAAACTACTACTTCTTTTAACACTCGCATTAATTTTCTGATCTGGGAGCCAATTCTCACGCAATCGTAAAAAGTTCACGTTCGTAAAAAAATTCGAAATTCGAACTTTTTTCGAAGGCAACACATTTTGCGTATTCTCAGAACTTCACAATCGAAATATTTCGATCGAACATCACTCGAACGCAACGAGTGGTACTGACCAATCGAAAGAGTTTGATTTTGGCGATTTTTTTGTTGAAGATTTGAAATCATTTGATGAAAATAAATTAAGAAGAGTTCAAAGTCGCCTTTTTCGGGAATTTGGTTGACGAAGATGTGGATTAAGTGGAGATTTTCTCGACACTGTCATATTTTTCTTATCCATTCCCTTCAACGTAACAAAACTTTAAAATAATAGGGTAAATAGTAAATACAATCAAACTTCGATCACTGATATTGACACAAGGCAACTTTTTAATACGTTCCATATTTTTCAAAACAACTTAGGAAATATTCCAAATTTTACTTTTTTTAACGTTTTGAAACCGTGATTAATTAAATAATATTTTTTAAGTTTAAAAAATAATCTTACGAGCTTCGTAAATTTCGGGATATTGTGAAAATTACCAATTATTAGGTAAAAATTACAATCTTTTTCCAAGCATTTTTAAAAACGACGTAATGAAACGTAATAAATTGTCTATGGTACGTTCCATTTGATAGTTCGAGTGGTAATTGTTCTATCGTGCCCCAGAATACGAAATATAGGAAACGTTCGAACTTTATGGTAGAAACGACATCTTCGAATAGAAATTACCACACCGAAAAAGTTCTATTATTTGAGAATCGGCCCCCTGCTTATGTACGTTTTTTTTATTGTAGAGGTCAGAACCCTGGAATTTTTACGTTTTTTTTTTATAACTGGAGTTTGTTATGTGTATTTAAATAAAACAATTTAGTGAAGAACGACCTACTACTTTCCTCCAATTCCACCGAGTGCTCCGGAATCCGGGTAAAATAAACATTTCCCCAATTTTAGGGATTCGTTTCAACGGAACCAAATCGAATCTACTTGTGATTTCATTCGAGGGGTCTGTGCAGACCTCTCGGAAACCATTCCATATTTTGTTGTAAAATGCGGGGAGCAATAAATATATTGAGTTACATTGTTGGTAAAGCATTCAATTTGTTTGTGCAATAAACATCGCAGCGACGTATTCATTGCAAATTCACCTATAATGCCGCTGCATATACGACCTCAGTTCAATGTACGACAGTCTAACAAAAAATTATCATCAGCTTAAAAAGAAAATAAAACATTTACTTGGTAGGCACCGGGATACATTATTTAATATAATTCTTCTTCTTAGTCGTTCACTCTTGACAGAGTGGTCGTGATTATGGATCGGTCTTCTCGGACTTGGTTGGGATGGCTCTCCATTTATTTCTGTTGGCAGCTTTTCTGGAGCATTCTGTTGCCGGATACTGAGTTGCACTTCTGATGAGATCGAGCCATCTGGTAGGAGATCGACCGCGTGACCGCTTGCCTTCGATACAGCCCTGGATTACCAAACGTTCCATAGCGTTAACACGGGTGACATGTCCGAAGAATTTCAGGATTCGCAATTGCACAATCGATGATAGTCTCTGCTTAATACGCGATTCTTTCAGGATGGAGACGTTAGTACGGTGGGCTGTCCAGCTTATTCTAAGACGGCGACGCCAGCATCACATTTCTAAGGCGTCGATTTTTCTCCTTTCGTCTCGACGTCCAAGTTTCAGCACCATTTAAGATAATTGTAATTGGTACAACAGACGAACCTTTGTGTTTTTGGTTATCCTGCGGTCTTTCCAAATTTTCTTGAGCCGATAATGTATTAAGTACAGGTATAATAGGTACAGTACCTACTGTAGAACTGGGCACCCCTAGTACTGGCATTATGTATTCTGTGGTACTGGGCACTATTTGATAGATTTCGCCAGATTAATAAATACCTATGCCTATAGACCGATGTTTTTCAGAATATATTCAATATTGAAAATAGTATGTTTGTGCCTGTGTGCAAGTGCGGATAAAAAAAGGGTACTGGAAATTAATTGTTAAAAATACATAGCAAAATAAAAAAATCTAGAATAATATACGAGCATTCCACAAAGAGATTTATCACGGAATCTAGTTTCTAAACAGCACCTGTAATTTAAAGGGCTGTCAGGGCCGTCCATCTTGCAGCATAACAAAGCAAAGGCGAGAACGGGAACGGTTGGGAAATTCTAGAAATATAGTCTAGCACTGCGCGTAATTGCAAACATAAATTTAAAACATCAATTATAGTTAGCCGTGAGGTAAGGGTTAAAGGGAGATATATTGCTCTGTACTTCTTATTTGTAGATTCGATTTAGAATTTATTGATATATTTTTATTGTATCTTTCTTTGTTCCTTTACTGAAAAGAGACGGAATTATGTAGCAAAAAGATGGGAAGCTGTTCCCAAAAGCTTAAAGCTGTTGTCTATTTTTACATGACTGATCAAAAAAGGAGTGTTATGTTTTCAACGTTCATGTATGTATGTATTTATGTATGTGTGCTTATTTATTTATCATAAGTCAAATTTTGATGTGAGAGGTATTTTTAGATTCCTTGCATTCCTCCGATGTTGTGTCTTATTATTTAATTATTTTATCTATACTGGCCAACAAAGTAAAGTAAGTAGGTTTTATTAAAGTGTTAATCTATCTATTTATCTAACTATATATCAACGCAGAGACAAAACCACAAAACGTAGAAACTTGAAATTTTGCAAAATGAAATTAAACAATTACCTAACACAAATTTAATTTCTTGGAAATGGCTCAATCAGAATAATGTTGTAATAATAAGAATTAATGTTTAATGTAATATCTTATTACATTTATCGAGTTCAGATTTAGATTTATAAGTAATCACTTGTAATCTTCCCACCAAAAATGAGGCCAAATGCTTTCCCGAAATAGATTTATCCATTACGTTAAGTGAATTGGGTGAATTTTCTCAGCGTTTGTACCTTGATACGCCCCAGGGCTCCGATACAGTGGGAATTTTGGGATGAAAACAATACTTTTCTTCTTCTCAGCATATTTATGTCCACTGCTGAACGTATGCCTCTTGATTGGATTTCCACTCCGATCTTGATGCGGCGATCCTGGTCCAGGTCGGCCCTGCCGTCTTTTTGATATCGTCCGACCATCTGGCAGCTGGTTTGCCCACACTTCGTCTTCTTATACGCGGTCGCCAGAACAGAACCCTCTGACTCCATCTATCGTCATCTCTTAGCCCATTGCCACTTTAGGCGTGCAACTCGTTCATCTATATCCGTGATGGAAACTATACTATCTTGAGCTAATATGGTCATTGGGATCGAGTATGTCATGCACTTTGGGAAATAGCTGGAGAAGGAATGCTCAAGATCGCAAGGAATGGCGTGTGGCTTGGCACTTTATCCATTCCAAAAACACCCATTGAACAATAATTACATAAATCATAATACATATCCAAAAGAATTGCTAGAAAATTTAAAAGAATTTTCGAAAAAAATTGGAGTTATGAATCATATTGACATGAATTTAAGGTTACGTTTGGAACAAATTGTACTGAGTAGCTTAAGATGGGTGCTTTTAC
The DNA here is from genome assembly GCA_018467065.1 of Ephestia elutella. Classification (NCBI taxonomy): domain Eukaryota; kingdom Metazoa; phylum Arthropoda; class Insecta; order Lepidoptera; family Pyralidae; genus Ephestia; species Ephestia elutella. The sequence continues at coordinate 1,364,656 of CM031580.1, read as the reverse complement.
TTTATTTGAAACTGGATAGCATCAAGGCACGCGGTTGTGTTTCAGCAAAGTTTGGGAAATTAGACGTATACCTTTTATCAACAGACTCAAATTATAAGTGCAGTCACGAGTCTTCATTTTCTCCTTCTTTTTACCACTTTTATGTGGGGTCGGCACATTATGTTAATTTCCTCCATTTCGATCTATCGTATGTCATCTCATTTGGTACTCCCTTCCTACCCATACTCTTCCATCCTACCATCTTTTTTTGGATCTTCCTCTATTTCTTTATCGTTACTCGCATATTACGTACACTCACGAGTAATAACATCAAAATCCATACTAATATTATAAATGCGAAAGTTTGGGTGTGAGTTTGTGAGTTTGTGAATTTGTGAGTTTGTGAGTTTGTGAGGATGTTTGTTACTCAATCACACAAAATCTACTGGACGGATTTCGATGAAATTTGGTACAGAGGTAGATAATGACCTGGAATAGCACATAGGCTACTTTTTATCCCGGGAAAAAGCACTGTTCCCGTGGGAAATTCACGCGGGCGAAGCCGCGGGCAAAAGCTAGTAACATTATAAAATTAAAAGAGAATGTGATAATGTGTATATTTGCGCGTATCCGTGACTGTTCAGTTGGCAGTTTGTAAAGTTACCCGACATGGAGCTCTATGCGGTGGTAATAACATCAAATTCTTTTTGAATTTAGTTAGGTTGATGTGTTACTTTGCTCTGAATAACTTTGAGCTTTCAATACGTAGTCCTTGTATGCTTGAAATTGTGCAAACTATGCACAATTTCGGGCATACAAGGACTATTTTTAATCATACTATCCAGGTTAATAAAGCAAATGGGTGTTTAATGCATCATGGGTTGTATCTGCCACACGTACGTCTTTACACATCGCCGCCCCGGAAAAACTCTTGATCAAAGCTTTATTTGAATGTATAAAAAATAACACGACAGTGTAAAAGCAAGATGATGATCATTCGATCCAGCCACAAAACGAACATTGAGACATTTAAAATTGCCAAGCAAAACTTGGCCCAATGTTTGCAAAAGTATTTGGAGAGATGAGACTTTCTTGATCCCCTCGATCTCGTTTGGAGAAAATCACGTAAAAAATATTTATGAAAAAAGACTATGATCTTTAATTCAATTAAATTCAATTCAGGCAGGCGAGAATTAGGCAATTGTAGTTTGTTAGGATACCTTAATGTATGTTTTCCTGTTGTATCCCCTCGTTTCTGAAAAAAGTTTGGATAGCGTCGGGCGAATTTACACGTTTCCAAAATGTATATATGCAAGGTAAAGTTAGGATCTTATGTTTTTTGAAATGTGGTCTACAGCTGTCTATTTGTCTAATATTGACCATTATTCGAATCAGGCGTTTTTGAAGAGTAAAGGCTCTATGCCAGTCAGTTCCGTTACCCCACAGATTGGTACCGTAACTTAGCCACGAGTAGTTTATAGAGACAGTAGAAGCCATAGTACCATTCTTTTTAGAATTTTTTGTCTGTCTTTCTGTCTCATATAGTTAGGTTCATCTTGTTAGCTTTATGGTCTGTTTGTCTTTCTGTCTGTATGTTTGTAGCGCATCACGCAAAATCTACTAAATCAATTTTGATAAGGTTTCCACTGTTGTATTGTTGTAGGTCTTACTTAAAATCTGGGTTAGGTTTCATCTTAATACGCGCCGCTTATTACCTGAGATATTAACAATAGTAAAATATACGCGGACGAAGTCACTGCACAGGCTCTTAAATAATATGACAGTGTTAATAACGATGGTGATCATCTGACGAACTTGCGATAAAAAGATATAATAATTTATTTATTATGACAACAGGGCCCATATATGTTAGTAAAATACATCTTAAAAACTAGTTGTTAGTAAAGAACAAAAATTTGGAACCTATAACTAAAATTATTTTTGGTAGACAAGTATCCCCCCACAATGCTTTAAAAAGGGTGAGTCATACCAGAGCTCTCAGAATGATACTGGAGCTACCGCGAAGTCTTTGCAATAAGGAGGCTGTCTTCTTTCGCATTATGGCAATATATTAATATTGCCAAGCAAAACTTGGCCCAATGTTTGCACAAGTATTTGGAGAGATGAGACTCTTTTGATCCCCTCGAACTCGTTTGGAGAAAATCACGGATTATGGTGTGATGTATCAATACCTACTGGGGCTTTATAAAATCCATTGGATTGACTTTTTAATTTGTAATACTGTGAAAGACTCTCATTTCTGTCCCTCTTGATATTATAACTATTACTATAACTGAGCTCTGGTGTTTCACTGCCATTGAAAAGTCTGTAGGCAAAAATTCTAGTATATCTAAATGCCAAATTCCATAAAAATCCGTTCAGAAGTTGAAATGTGATTGGCAAACAAATATCCTTACTACTTCTAACTTCTACAGTATGTAATGTATAAACTGTATGTTTTCCTTTTGAAATCTCAGGAAACAAAACAAAAGAAGTTAAAGTTTAAGTAATAGCAGCAAAAGAAGCTTAAAATACCGAGAATAATGGTCGAGTCGACCTCTGAATTAACTTTGCGTGTAATATTTCAATATCCTATAATTAATTGCTCACTTCTGTCATTTATATCGGAGAGCGATAAAGCAGGAATGGCAATATCAAATTGGGCTCGTTATTACACAAATACGAATCGCTTTTTTATTCATTTCTCGTGCGTGACATAGCGCCGTTCAATGATATGTTTATGTTATCGCTGGACAGAATTAAAAAAATATATTTTTACGAATTAAGTCCAGCATTTGTTATTTCTTTCTAAACTGGTATTGGAAAGAATTAAATTCAAAACTTATTCTGAGAACTTATATTACAAGTCAAACTCAGATAACTGAAGCGAAAATGGGCATCAATTTGAACGCGGCTTCGCGATGATTTGATTTTGCTGAAACTGAACCATAGGTTTCATCTACACTATAGCTATCAAGTGAGCCCTTGAGCGATTGTCAAAATCATGATCACAATCATGAATTTTAAAGATCACCTTAGATCGACGTCATAGGTTGGCACCGATGTAGCTATTATCGGGTAGCAAAGACGAGCATATGGTAAAAACGGTTGGCACATGGTTGGCACCGATGTATCTATCGGGTAGAACAGTCGAGCATATAAGGTAAAAACATATCCAGTCCAGTCGCAAGAACGCATATTTATGCCAATGGTGACATAATATTGACGTCTGTGGCAGTATCGCAAGTATTTATTTACTAGTTTGAGATAATCTTATTGGCTGTGTTATTGGAAAAGTTCGTCTTGATACTTTTCCCATCTTATATTTATTATTGGACCGGCGACTCACCCCAGCTTTTGGAATTCATACTTTAATAAAACTAAGATTATATTTTATTTCTTTAATCTAATAACTTACTCAATATAAAGTGATTGGCATATTCTGCCTTAAATATTTTTTTTTATCAAACTTAGATGTTTCTTAAAAAATATAATGTAGAAATCATGTTTCAATCGTCATTGCTGCTATATTATATTACATCTGTTTTCTTTCACCCTAAATAGATAATGATGATGAATAAATGAATCTTGGCCGCTAATGCCTCCCAGTTCATAAGTTATTGATCGATTTCCTTTCTTTTTCTCTATTTCTAGTCGTGTCCCTGAAGTCGTGTCCCCGTGTCCGTGTTTTATAATATAGAGCGGCAAATGAGCAAGCGGGTCACCTGATGGTAAGCGATGACCGCTGCCTATGGACAACTTCACCACCAGGGGTATCACAGGAGTGTTGCCGACCTTTTAGACTCGTCTTTTGAAGGTTACGATGTCGTATCGGTTCGGAAACAATCAACTTCCTCCAATCCTTCGTTGATTTCACAGTTTGGTCGTACGGGGCAAGAAGTGTCTTTTAAAACATACGGCGGTTGACAGCCAGTTATCCAATTAGTGGGTACTTTAGCACTGGAATACATAGAACTCGGATATTTTAGAATTAACATACATCGTACTCGCATTCTTTAACATTGGGTACTTTAGCTCTAAAATACGTAGACTAGGATAATTTAGAACTAACGTATATCGACATTTCATACTTAGATTCAGTAGCGAAATTCTTAGGACCATGGACAATAATGAACATTACACATTGTTTCTTGGGAAGCCACTCATATTAATACATTTGATAAACATCCACTAGAATGCAGATTTCCACATAGGTAATTTTCCTTTATCTGAAACAAGCGCTAATGGAGGTACAAAAATAAGCAACATTTACTTCAATGTACGCTAGTGGAAATAACAGATGGGTTGAAAGTAATATCATTATTCTAAGAAACAAAGTTACACTATAAAAGCAACGAAATGCTAAAATAAAATCTGAAACAATAATAAATATAGTAACATAGCCATTTCGTGGCGCGCACTATGCTCCCACTTTCTGAGAAATGTATTCCATTATAGTGTGACATATTCAGTGCCGAGGGAAGTTCTAAATTGTTATTTACACTACGGAATCCGGCGGCTTCACTCGAGTTTTCATTATATTAAAATACAAGTTATGGCTCTCGTGAGGCGTACTGCGACGCTTCTTGTATTATATATTTTGGGTAAGGCGAAGGTTTGTTTTAAAAGTATTTCTGCTCACATTGAGATAGCGAAATATTACAAGAATATTTTACCATTCTTGGTGTCTGCCTATCCGTATTCAAGTCTTGCAAAATAAATTGTATTCTATCTCTCTTTCATCTAAGCGTTTTCCCGGTTGCATCCTCAGCGTACGCGTCGGAGCCCAGGGTCCGCAATTCCGCATTCCTACTTCTTCTTCTCCACTTCGCACGATCTTCGGCATCCTTGGTTGTGAGGCCACAAAATAAATTTTAAACTTCCCTCCCTGTTAATTGAAATGATTGCTTGATTTTTATAATTTGTACCTGATCTTTGATGGGATCGAAAGGTAATCCAGGAAACTTCATCAGTTTGGACTGGTTGGAGAGCAATTCTTGTTTTTACAAGCGTAAAGGTTGTTACACACATATTCGGATCGGCGTTGTCCGTTCGGCAGTGTTAGTCGAACAACAAAGCCTCCCCGAAAGCAATTACTACACTTATTCTATCTATATATATTCGTTTTTCCCGCTCAGCTATGCCGATTTAATGCCGGCCCTAATACGTGTGTAGTAACCCTTAAATTACATAAATAACCAGCCACGACTTAGGCCTAACTTTATTATAAACATAACCTAGGTTTTCTTCCATAAATCAGCAGTTTCTTTAGGTATCACGCAGTGGCCCCTTGTCGGGGATCCTATCTAACTTGATTGGCTTTCATAACCCGCTCTCCATCCCGAACTTTACTTTATTCTGTTACCAACTCCAAAGTTTCATGTCGAGCAATTTTAAAACATTTTCTTGGTAATAACTTTGGAAAAACTAAACTCCTAGGTCAAGATTCTTTGAAGTTTTTAATTGCTACAAAGCATATGATTCGTCATCTTCTTGATTCCATAATTTTTTCATCACCAAGTATTATACTTTTTTTCGTGGTCTCTTCAAATTTATATCCGAACCACTTTTATGACATGATTTAGGCCTTCTCATATATTTTTTTGATCGTTATGTATTTGTGAATTAATTCATATAAGCGCTTCTGAAAAAAAAGTCTATTCTTAGAAATCAGATACCTCTACCTACATGATAATAAAATTGTGATATTCACTAATATTATGTACTTACTTAAATAATTGATTGTCGTTTGTCGCTCTCAACAAAACCGAAACCGTACTATGTACTCGGCCTTGAAGATCAAGGTAATAAATACAAGAGGCTCGGGCGCCTGAAGTGTGAATTATACAAAGAATGTTATGAAAGTTTGTATAGAAAAGTGCCGTTTATACATTTAGGGACTTTTTCCCTGAGATAGCGAGAGTACCTAGTTGATGATTCATAGTCGATGTTACGCGAAGATGAACTATAAATGCGAAAGTTTGGATGTGATGATATATTCAAATATAGGTATGTATATTTTCTTCTTTTAAATTTATGAAATATTGCATCTAAAGCTTGTAAAATTATTTCCTGACCGTACCTTGGCTAAGCCATTACATTATTTTACATTAATCATGGTAATTTTCAAAATATCTTTCTTCATCCAACAAAAGCAAATTTATTTGATAATTACATAGCCAAGTATCTTTTCTAATTAGTTGGTGATTTCTCAAGTAACTCATTTTTGACATCACCAAAAAAAAAGAATCAAGAATGAAGAAGGTCATGTAAAAATTCAAAAAAGATCTAGTAGAAAGATATTTACGTAATTCATAAAAAAACTTTATATTACACGGACGCAAGTATTTCCTTAAATATTCCAATTATAATAAGACCAACTCAGACAGCCCAAGAGACATAAAACCCAAGTCCTTGATATTTTTTTTATTTCCCTGATTAATAAATGAGAGCACGGTCCGTGTTTGCATAGTATTAGGGCTCATAAAAACGACCGTATTGACAAAACATTCCTCGTTTTGTTGGAATAAGGAGATTTGTTTGCATGTACTTGGAGACGAATTTTGAAGGGTCCAGTGGAAACAAACATAAGTTAAACAAAAAAGCTGCCCGAATTTCAGTTTTGTGAAAATAAGAATTGAACTTATAAAAATAAAACTTCTCAATATTTGACGCGCTCTCCGTCGGACATGAAAAAGCTATGAAGTTTGGATATTATGATACTATAAAATTTAAATTTTATTATCATATTGATTTTCTTAAAACTTTTATGTCAAAATGATAACATAAGCTTCATCAAAAACATTTATAAAATTTTCTCAAATCTCTCAAATTCACGCATAGAAACATATTTTACTGGCACGATTCAAAATAATAAAAAAGCATGTGAAACACTCCAACACCAGCGAAACCCAATTTCCTGTCAAATATAATATTTTTTTATTTTCGTCACTCGAATATCGATGACAATAGGAGCTTTTTATGAAAAATGTAACGTGGAAATTTCCTTTATTTTGTCATCGGGTACAATGAGCGCGGACCTATTGAAATTACAATGCCGCGTTCAAAGGTGTTAAATTAATGATGGGTATTTAACCCCTGATTTGGAAACAGGGGTGATATTTAAGGTAATATTCTGATCGAAATACACAAAGGGGACAAGTCCCAATTAGTCTTGAGACTTTAAAGAGATGGCATCCACAGATTTTTCGATATAGCAGAGCACAAATAAATAAAAGATTCATGCTAAGTCACGTCATGAGAGTAGTTATTATAATTTGCAAGCGTGAAAGCTTAAAATAAAACTTTTTGTAATATGATTTTGTTTTGTGTTCTAAATTAAATAAAATTGTATTAGTCGCATAGCCCGGCTCATCAGGCAGACTTGGGGCTGGCATATCTGACAAGATAAAAGCCCCTAAACCTCTAGATTAAAAAAAATAATAATCAGGTAGACTAACAGTTACTACAACCAAATACGAGTAGTAAATAAACTCTAGCGAGCTCTACAACTATACTTTAACTTCGCTCCTATGGGTTGGCTAGATAGTTCAGTATTTCTCAGCAATGACTAATTTGATTAATTCTAACTAATAATCTCCAGCAGTGGACGTCTTTTGGCTGAGAGAGAACTAATAATATGAATGTGGAATTGAGCTTGTTTGTATTTCTTTCACTTCGCTATTGAATGCCGGATGGATAGACATGATTACCTATCTTTTATACGATATAGGTGGCAAGTCAAAACATATACATTGCCGTGGACGGCGCCACGGAAAACAGTTTATATTCGTTATAGACTGGTTACAAGCAATGGTTTCTGAAATATACTCAAGATAGCTACCTCACTTTTACTTATCAGAAACGCAGCAGTAAATTTCGCAGAGGGAACGAAAAACTACCAACTGTCAGATGTAAGTAGGATCCAGTTATGGGCAATTGGTCCAGTTAAAATCAGACTGTTTGCAAAAGGTCCAGTTTTATGTGCGTTTATTTTCCTTTTCGAGTTTGTTAATTTATTGGTGTTAGAATTTGCTAAAGTCACATAAAACTAACTAACGTTATAAAGACTATCGTTGTCTAGAGGCAGCAGTCGTATTACACGCTAATGGCAAAGGCTAATGAAATAGGCTTAAAAATAGCACTATTAAATCGTAATATACTTAATTAATGCACTTAAAATTTAAGCACAGGTTACCTCACGATGTTTTCCTGAGGTAACGTAGAAAATGGTCGAAGAAAATAACCGATCATAAGTCAGATTGAACTACAGACTTAGAGGAATATCTGCCGCCGTAAAATTTTAAAATGCGCAAATTAAATTAACTCATTTAAAAAAAAATGTAATCCAGATGGCACACGACCTAATATAATGGTAACCGACATAACGTAAGGTATCTAAGGATACCTCCCATATTACTGTTAATTCGTAGAAAACAGAAGAAATAAAGAAATTTACATAAACTTTCACTAAGGTAGTCTGGAAAGATTGCACTTGCGATAAGCCGCCTTTTTGTACGCATCCTAATCTTAACTAATATTATAAATGCGAAAGTGAGTTTGTTTGTTACCTCTTCACGCTTCATCTACTGAACCAATCTTCTTTAAATTTCGCATACACATAGCTGAAAGTACGGAGAAGGACATAGGATACCTTTCATCCGGAAAAGCACTGTTCCCTGTGGAAATTCACGCGGGCGAAGCCGCGGGCGAAACCTTGTCACCTATAATTACGTCACAATTTTTGTCCATGATGTTTGGTACAATAAAGAGTTTTTACTTACTGACCCACATAAACCTGAAAACATGGCACTTCCATTTTTGGTGGCGTATAAAAAACTGTTAAAGTGGTGGTGGCCGAGTGGTAGGGCGGCCGCCTGTGGCTGCAAAAAAGGTCCCAGGTTCGAATCCTGCCCGTGTTACATGAGTTTGTATACCAATCTGACTCGTGTACCTATGTTAGTTCATCGACCACCACTTGCTTCCGGCGAAGGAAAAAAATCGTGATACTGATTGATGATTATCAGCTAGTGTGTGAAACGGAGAAGAACAATGGCAAACCACTCCATTAAAATTGCCAAGAGAGTCTTTGTGTGTGTTTCCTTCCATATAATGACCACGACCCTCAGTCAATGACTAAAGAGATAAAAAACTAAAATGGGTTTGGACAGGACTTTTTGTATAAGTGTTTTAGCCCATGTTCTAGGGGCTCTGGTCCGTGGGTAAAGAGGTTCGACCAATTGATGTGATCCTGGATTTATGGTTATCTTGTTGAGGGTCAAATGGAAGGGGATATCTACTCATAGGTAACTAGATTTCGCCCTGGGGTGCGATTTTTTAAATGTTTCTCTCGCAGGAAATAGGTTAGAGGAGTGGTATACGATCGTCTTAAATTGTTCAATGAATATCTCTCATTTCATTGGCTTTTGGTATTATAAACAAGTACCTAAGTAGAGATAGATACATAAAATCTTTGTAGCCACAGTACACACACACAAACAAAAACACAGCTCCACTAACATAAAAAGAACATAATAATTCATGACAAACATGATATGCAAATAACGTCATAAAATAGATTTTTTTTTGTAATATACAATTTGTAAAAGCACAATGAGCCAACTTAATGCTAAAAATATTTATACCAGCCACGCTATACATTATTAACGGGATAAAAAGTACTCTATGTGCTCAGCCATTCCAGGAAAAACCCGTATACCAAATTTAAGAATACCTAAATAGGTTTTAAAGTGCCCGTTCCTGCTTCAATTCAGATTTCCGTCCTACATATCTATATGTGGTAAGGCGTCTAGAAATTATCTTGTATTACTATTATTAGAAATAGTTGTTTGTTTGTTAATTTATTTATTTATTTATTTGTTACCTCTACACGCTTTATCTGCTGAACCAATTTCCCTGAAATTTCGCATACCTACACATAGTTAGAAGTACTGAGAAGGACATAGGATACTTTTCAACCCGGGATAAAGTAGTATGGGGAATTCACGCGGGCGCAGCCGCGGGCAAAAGCTAGTGGTAGAATAAAAATACTTTAAATATAACACTCCTATTTTTGTGTAGTCGTGTAAAAAGGGAATCCAGATGCAAAACTATGATGAAATAACACACGGGAACTGAATCGATATCAAGATAACTTCAACACATGCGGATACGATCGATTTGTAAACATTTGCATACATTTGCAAGTTGTGACGGTACCAGTGTCATGTACGAGTTGAATATTTTCACTGAATTTAGTTCAGTAAATTGTATTTTGCCAAAGACAGATGCTAGTAAGGTGTGATATTTACACCTTTTCACCCTACGGTTGGTCTCTTTTGTTTTATAGAGTTAATATAGGTATCTACACAGAATAAAATAAAGAATTTCTAAGATACACCTATTAGTTATTATTCCGTAGACTTCGACTTTTATTTGTTTCAACGAGCTTTATTGAGCGAGCCTAAAATGCAGAATTTCCAAGATGCATTTATTAGTTATTATTCCGTAGACTTCAACTTTTATTAGTTGAAACGAGCTTCATTTAACCGAGCCTAATAAAACTGTTTTAGCAGTTTTTAATTCACCATTTACCATATTTAAAACGGATGCTATCCGTTTAAAATACATGTAAAAATAGCAGTTGAGGAAATTACAGAGTGCCGCTGCAAACGTTGGCACAACGTGGCGTGTATTTCTACGGAACCCGGCAATTTGCTTCATAACGAATTGAAACTCCATTTACTTGCACCTAAATTAATATTCTTTGTTATTTCTGTATTTTTTGTAATGTTTTTCTTTGACGTTTTCACCTTGCACCCAATCTATCACTTGCTTTATAATTACTAATATTGCTTAGCATAAAGTTATACTTATCCAATCCTACTTATACTTACATAAAAATGTGAAATTTAGGATATGTATGAGTATGTTTGTTATTCAATCATAACAAATCTACTAGACAGATTTCAATGAAATTTGGTACACGTGTAAAATATAACCTGGACTAGCAGATAGGGTAATTTTCATCCCGATATTCCCAAGGGAATGGAGCATGGGAGTGCAGCTAGTAAATTATATTTTATTCTAATGTTTCTACTCGAAACCTATAAACAAAAACATATACTTAGTCCCAAACAGACGTAGGTAATTTAGCATTCAGAGAGACATCTAAACAGACACTTAATACATTATGCACATGTGTTATTTATTCATAAGTAAACTTTGCAGACAGTTGAGTTTGACCGAAGCTGGTGGAATTCATCTTTAAATAAATATTTTCGAAAATTTTATTTTTGGAATAGTTTTTTATTCGAGAGAGTTGTAACAAAACTAGCTTAAACTCTCGTTTGTACTTTCTCAGAATAAAATATAAATTTATCATAGCAACCTAACTAATTTATAAATGTGAAAGTGGGTTTGTTATTTTGTTACCTCTTCACGCTTTATCTAATTAACCAATCTTTCTGAAATTTCACATACATATAGTTAGAAGTACAGTGAAGGACATAGGGTACCTTTTATCCCGATAAAAAGCACGGTTCCCGTGAGAAAATCACGCGGGCGTAGCCGCAGGTAAAAGATAGTAATATATACATACATATATTGAATATACCACAGAACGTAAATTTAAAAATCTCATCTATTATTTCTGTCGAGTCCATAGAACAACATAGAGAGCGTGGAGGTTCGTGTAGCCTTATCGTGTGTTTTTAAAGAGAAAAATTATATCCCGAGGAATCTGAAACGGAGCGATAATCGAACACATAATTTTAATGAAGGTATTCATTAGAATTCATGACAGAAGCCCGAAGTTTTAATAACGACTACGTTTATAACATCCAGTGAGGTACGAGTATGCCAGGAATATAGAGTTAAGGAGTAGGTAATATTAAAGAGCTTATAACTTAATAATAAAGTTATGCATTGCATATCATATCATGTTTAGATAAGTTCTTCAGTAGTTTGCAAAGCCTAGTAACAAACGAAATATCCTCAAAAAATTTGCATCTTTATGCGACCGCCCAAATTAAGGCTGTTTTGCACCATGTTACTTTGACAATAACAGTAACTTAAATTAAACTGAAAATCCAGTTAAATTTCCGATTAGGAGAAATATGAGATGCACTAGTTATATTCAAGGCTATATCAAAAGCCAACGTTACTGTTAACGTGGCACTAACTTTTTCAATAACTTCAATTTTGGTGCAATCCAACTTTATTCTTCCTCGGCGACCTCCGTGGCCTAACGGTCATTACGCCGTCCTGCCACACCGGAGGTCCCGGGTTCCGATCCCCGGTTGGGTCAAGATGGAAAATGATCTTTATCAGATTGACCTGAGTCTTGGATGTTTATATGTTTATCTAAAAGTATTTATTTAAAAATATAGTATCGTTGACTTAGTATCCCATAACACAAGTCTCGAACATACTTTGGGGCTAACTTAATTTATATATATATTCTTAGAACTAACTCAATATGTGTGATTTGAAAACACTACCGGAAACGATTGAGACGCCATTATGACTTACAATAATTAGCAGAATTAACTCCAATTTAATGTTTTAATTAGATATATTTTGTATAGGTCCCTAAAATGACGCTAACGCCATATCAAAATATGATCTAAATATTATAATGTGTTGCCGTCACGACCAGACCACGTTATTAATGACTGCCAGACACAGTGACGCCTGCATTATTGTGTCATACATTATCTTGGACAACATACTATGATACAGCGACATACAGGCGGGTCGAGTTAACCCAAGTGACCCTTTTCTTGTTAACAATGAAGTTATATGTAATTATCTACATGGGCATAAGTAGTTAGGCTTTTCCTAAAGGAGGGAGAGGAGAAAGCCAAAGGAAAGTAAAATAATTTTTCGGATCTATGGTCGAGGTAATGGCGGTCCGAATCGCCCAAGAGCAGCGGTGCGAATGGCATAAGATACCTTACTGGATACATTGGGCCATTCGCACCGCTTCAACGACTGTGGTGCGAAAGAACCCATTCAAAAAGAGCTCTTGTGCGATTCGGACCGCGATTCGTATTATTTGTGGTGGAAACGACCAAAGACCCAATTATCTGTCACTAGCTGTCGCCCGCGGCTTCGCCCGCGTGAGTTTCGCTTAGATGAAAAATCTCTCTTGGAGCTTTTCATTAGATGTTCCAGATCTTCAATTTTTATACGTCAGCTGAAAATGCTCATCAGGTTGAACGATTTTTGCTAAGGCGCCATTTCCATATATGTTATAGTGTGGCTGGTCTCTTGGAGCTTTTCATCAGATGTTCCAGATCTTCAATTTTTATACGTCGGCAGAAAATGCTCATCAAGTTGAACGATTTTTGTTAAGGCACCATTTCCATATTACTTATAGTTTAGCTGTTCCGTTATGGTTCTTCATCAGGTGTTCCAGTTTTCAAAATGAATTATAGCCTATATGTTGCCCAGGCTTAATAGCTATACAACAAAAAAAGTTTCATTCAAATCCGTCCAGTAGTTTTTGCGTGAAACGCGTACATACATACAGACAGACAGACAGACAGACAGACAGACAGACAGACAAGAAATTCCAAAAAAATTTTTTGCTTTCTATTGTTTTTTTTAGGTCTCCCTCTATCCATTTCAGTCAAAAATATTAAATGTACAGACAAAATATTTTTACTGTTTTATTATATGTATAGATAGATTGTATTTATAATTTTTTACTTCCTTTTTTCCCTTAAAGTAAGATTTATCTTTAAAATTAATTTCGACATTGGAATTTTTTAGTAGAAATTCAATCATTATATTTGGATATTAGAAGTAGCAAGACATAGCGAACTGATTTAACTGAACTGAATTATAACTGAAAATATGTCAAAAATTGCCTGCGAAGCCTAATTTCCAAAAACGATTAACGTGTACACTGATAAATGCAATTGGTTTCTGATATCCATGCAATTGACAGTCAAAATATTCGGTAACATTTGTAACACTACCCAAAAGCTTTAACTGTCTGAACTAAATGGAATGTAATTATACTGTTTGTGAAAATTAATAGCATTGCGTAATTGTTACCTGAGTTCATATTACGGAATCGTTCATTTGTTTGGAATCGTATGTTTAAAGCCATTTTTGTTTAACAAAATTATTGCTATTATTATTTTGTTTATTTGAACTATATGTAGATCTCCACGCGAAGAGGGTAAAGTACTAAGGACATAATAATATATTATCGATTCCATATGAATTGTATTTTTATTCCCACTATAGTATTATAAACTAGCTTTTGGCCGCAGCTTCGCTCGCGTGAATTTTCCACGAAAACACTGCTTTTTCCGGTATGAAACGTACCCTATGTCCTCCTCAGTACTCCTAACTATGTGTATGCAAAATTTCCGGAAGATTGGTTAAGAAGATAAAGCGTGAAGAGATAACAAACAAACAAACTCACTTTTGCATTTATAAATGTAATCTTGTGTGCTAATAAAGTATTCTTGTTTTGTATGATATTAGTTAGAATGCGAAAGTTTGGATGTGTGCGAGTGAGCATTTGTGGATGTTTATTACTTAATCACGCAGTCTACTAGACAGATTTCGATGATATTTGATACACGAATATAATGTAATCTGAAACAGTATTTATTGAAAATATCCACTCGCGGGGCTCATATTATTAATATAAGTAAAAATAGAAAAAATTGTAATGGATAAATAAATCAAATAATGCGTGTTTATATTTTTTTTACAAAAATGGCGTACATTCCCAGTGAAAGTAATTTCATTGTGTTTTTGTTCAGTTTAAATTTAAAATAAAGCCGGCCAAGTGCGAGTCAAACTCGCGCACCAAGGGTTCCGTACACGCAAAGCATCTCACATTATAGCTTTTAATTAAAATACCAACTAGTTTCAAAAACAAACTTAACTTTGCAGTTCGATTTCTAAGATTCATACTGAATCCAGCGCAAAAATAAATTTGTAACACTTTTTCTTAGACTTCCAACAACATATTTACAATTTTCATATTCATTCCTGTATAAGTACTGTTACACCTTGCTTTTTGCCAAATTTCATAATTTTGGGTCAACGGTAAGTACCCCATAGGTTTGGATTGCTGCTTGAAATCGCAAAATATGCGAAAATTCGCAACATTTACGGTAATATCTCTTGATCGCGATCACCTATAATTTTGATTATTTTTTTGCTGAAAGAAACCGTTGATCCGAGTATTAGATATTAATTTCAACTGGATACCTTGCGTTCCTGAGAAAAAAAAAGTTTGACAGACAGACAACAAAGTAATCTTATAAGGGTTCCGTTTTTGCCTTTTGAATTACGGAACCCTAAATATATATAGTTTCCAGTGGTATGCACAGAATGTGGAAAAAATATATAAATCTTTAATATATAGCGAATACGTTTATGTTAATTATAACATTCAAAGGTTATCGAAAATTTCGTTTGTTTGCGAACAAACATGGCCCTAGCAGGTCCAAGTAATTTGTGAAGTTTACTTTCCCTAATATTGCTCAAACAAACCAACATCCAATTATAACTTCGCTGTTATGATTTTTCTCGGCTAATCATATTACCGTATTGCGCCAAAAGAAATTAGAAATTCTATTTAGTACTTACTAGCGATCCTTTTCGACTTTCCTGAAAAATTTTGATTCTTAAAGGTACATAGAGAAAACAGCATCAATATCTGTTATGAAGTACACAAGATCCAAACGTACATACGGACATACACGCAGCTTTACGTTTGAGAAAATGTTGTGTATTTTTCGTTTGGACAGACGCGACCGGATCGTTATCCTACTAATAAAATAAGTTTTGATGTGAGTTTATAAGGACGTTTATTACTCAATCACACAAAATTTACCGTACCGATTTCGAAGAAATTTGGTACAAAGGTAAAAAAATACCGAGAATAGCATTTAGGATACTTTTTATCCAAAAATTCCCACGGGAACGAAGCCCCGGAGCGCGGCTAGTTTTATATAAGATCCGGTAAATTTTTCCTTAAGATAAGTGATAAGTTCCTAAATATAGTGAGAGAACGCTCACGCCGACGTAAAGTTGAAGCTGCCGCTATTAGTCGACTGCTGCAGTTTGCTACGTCGCCAGCATGCAGTTACAGCAAAATGCTGCTCGTATGTTTGGTGTCTTAGACTTCAAAAACAACACGCCTTTTAGTTGTACCTAAGTGGCTTGCATCCAGCGTCTTAAGTTTAAAGAATATTTTGGCAAAACGTATACCTACTTTACAAGCACAAGGTAAAACGGGTTCATGTCGACCTTTTCGTATTTATTTTGATCCCTCCTAACGTTGTTTGCCCTTTGACCCGGGCTGGAGGCCACTCGAGTCTCTTTATATGTTTATTGATCCATTAGGCATCTAATGCACGTGTGTTTGCTTATTTTTAGCTCGAAAATACTATATTTGTTAAGATTAAGTGTTGAACGCAACCCCATTATTTATTTGGTGTAACGAAACGCACCCTATGTAGTTTTGCCGCCTTTATATCTGTCAGCTGTCACTTCATCCATTCTGTTCGCTTCGTTGTTACTATTTTTGCATTGCAATAAACCAAGTCTAATAAATAATTAAGTTGTTTGTTCTCAAATCCAACATGGTAGCAGAGCGTAGTTGGCAGAAGAGAGAACACTGTTTATAATTGAGTCGAGGACAGCGAGGTTTACCGGCAACCGGCAAAATAGTTTTGAGGTTAAAACGAGGTCAGAAGAGATTCATCAAGATGGGCTCAAATATGTTTCAAATAGATAAGCTAACCGGTCGCGACAACTTTGCGACTTGGAAGTTTAGCATGAAAACGTATCTGGAGCATGAAGGGCTATGGCAATGTATTGAACCAGGCGAGGAGGGAAAACCGGTCGATGCAGACAAAGACGTTAAAGCCAAAGCAAAGTTAATTTTACTTATGGATCCCCAGATATATGTGCACATTCAAGAGTGCACTACAGCAAAGCAGGTGTGGAAAAGCCTGCAAAAATCTTTTGACGACAATGGATTGACCCGCAAAGTTGGTCTACTAAGGGATCTTGTGAACACATCCCTGGAAAGCTCAAATAATATTGAAGAATATGTTAGCAAAATCATGACCACAGCGCACAAGCTGCGAAATATCGGGTTCGAAGTCAATGATGAGTGGCTGGAAACACTAATGTTGTCAGGACTTCCGGAAGCATACCGACCTATGATAATTGGCCTGGAGAGTTCAGGAGCCAACATAAGTGCTGATTTAGTGAAGACAAAATTGTTACAAGAGGTCAAATCAGAAACTGCTAGTTCGGCTTTATACACAAAGTCAAAGAAAAACACATCAAATGTTGTTCAGAAGACAGGAAAGCCATTTAGACCCCGTTGTTACAATTGTAATCGCATTGGACACTATGCAAAATTCTGTAAGTCTCCGAAGAAAGCTCAACAGAAAGAAGAAAAGAAGGCTGAAGAAAAGAAGACAGAATCTTCCAGCTTTGTTGCAGCTCTTTCTGCTTCCACTGATGAAGAAAATTCAAATTGGTTTGTAGACAGCGGAGCATCTTTGCATATGACGTGTAGGAAGGACTGGCTATACAATGTTAAGGAGCCAACAGTGAAGAAAATTACAGTGGCTAATAAAGAACCACTTTCAGTGAAAGGAGTTGGTAGTGTTGATATTGAACTACCACAGGGCAAGATTCAGGTACAAAATGTTTTATATGTCCCGGGCTTAGCAGCCAATCTGCTTTCAGTTAGTACTATAGTCAAAGCAGGTTATAAAGTTAGTTTCAATACTGAAGGTTGTGCTATTTATGATAAAAATGCTAAATTACTCTGTACAGCAATGTTAAGAAAGAATTTATATATATTACAAGCAAAATGTAGTTCAGAGATTGCTCACTTGACATCTGATACTGAGGTTTTTAATGATACTTACTTATGGCATTTGCGTATGGCACATTTAAATGTTTTAGATGTAAAGAAGCTGCCCAGCTGTACAGAAGGTGCTAAGCTGACTCGGGGAGACCTCAACATCCCCACATGTGTTCACTGTTTGGAAGGTAAACAAACCAGGCAACCATTTAAAAATGCTGGCACCAGAGCTACTCAGCCGCTACAAGTAATACATTCAGATCTTTGTGGAATGATGGAAAATGTGTCATACGGAGGTATGAAATATTTTATTACTTTCATAGATGATTTCACCCGATTGGTACATGTCTATTTCTTGAAAGATAAGTCAAGTGTCTTAGAAGTATTTATTGATTTCCAAAAGAAAGTTGAGAATAGGCTCGGTTTGAAAATACAATTTCTGAGGACAGATAATGGCCTAGAGTATTGTAGCAGTAAATTTGATAAGTACCTTGCCAGTTGTAGTATAACTCACCAAACCACCACCCCATATACCCCTCAGCAAAACGGGCTGGCTGAGAGGATGAACAGAACTTTAGTTGAGCGGGCACGCTGCATGTTATTTTATGCTGGATTAGAGAAGCGTTTATGGGCCGAAGCTATAGCTACAGCTGCTTATGTCATTAATCGTTCTCCCACCAAGTCACTGGGAGGTAGAACACCTTATGAATTGTGGATGGGAAAGAAACCTAATTTGTCTCACATGAGAATTTTTGGCTCTGATGCTATGGTGCATGTTCCAAAGGAAAAGTGCCAAAAATGGGATAAAAGGTCCGTTAAAATGATATTTGTAGGTTATTGCGATAATACTAAGGGCTACAGACTATTTGACCCAAAGACTCATAAAATACTAAAAAGCAGAGATGTTGTTTTTATAGAAAAGTATTCTTCTAATATGCCCAATAATAATATTTCAGTACCTGTCACCGGTGAAAATTCATCGCAGGATGAGAGTGCAGCTTCAGACCCTGTGCAGCTGCAAGATGATTCAATAGAGTCTGTATTACCTTCACCTCCAGGTAACGACATTTATGAAAGCCCTGACTCGGATGATGGATCATTCTATGAACCAGAATCAAGTGATGTTGATAAGCTTTCTTCGCCTGAACTGACACAAAACATTCGGTCGAAGATGACATTGAGACCACGTACGAAGGTAAATATACCCGATAAGAACAATGAAAATAGCTTGTTCTGTATGTTTACAGATTTTTCAGAACCAGAGACAGTAAGTGAAGCATTATCATCCCCGCAAGCTTCAGAGTGGAAACAAGCTATGGATGAAGAATATAATTCTCTGATTAAGAATAAAACGTGGAGTCTTACAGATTTACCCCTGGCAAGCAGGCTTTACCTTGCAAGTGGGTATTTAAAACTAAGCGAGATCAGAAGGGCAATGTCATACGTTTTAAAGCAAGAATGGTGATAAAGGGCTATGCACAAAGAAAGGGTACTGATTACGAAGAGATCTACTCACCGGTGGCAAGGTATACTACTTTGCGTTATTTATTTGCTCTAGCAGCTAAGTTCAGCTTTGAAATAGATCAGATGGATGCTGTATCTGCATTTCTACAAGGAGAGATTGATACTGATATTTATATGAGGCAGCCAGAAATGTACGAGGATGGAAACCAGGTCTGTCATTTACATAAATCTATTTATGGGCTGAAACAGGCTAGTAGGCTCTGGAATATTAAATTGAAAAATGTTTTACATGAAATAGGAATGATTCAATCAAAAACAGACCCATGTGTATATTATAATGCTGATAAAAATACCTACATAGCTGTCTGGGTTGATGATTTAATAATATTCACTTCTCAACAAAAGGTGAAAGACATGTTGAAAGAAAAACTGATGTTTCATTTTGAGATGAAAGATTTAGGAAAAGCTAGCCAGTGTGTTGGCTTAAATATAACAAGAGGAGAAAACAAAGTAATGTTAGATCAGGAAGCTTATATAAAGCAAATACTCGCAAGATTTGATATGTCAAACTGTAAAGCGGCAAGGTCACCAATAGAAGATGGATTAAAATTTAATGAAAATGAAGATGTTCTGCATGACTGTCCATACCAGCAAGCTATAGGATCTTTGTTATATCTGGCGATGTGCACAAGACCAGATATATCTTATTCAGTTAATATGCTCAGTCGATTCAATAAAGAACCTAAGATGGAGCACTGGACAGCAGTTAAGCGAATATTTAGATACTTACAAGGAACAAAAGATCTTAAACTGACATATACAAAAGGACAGGATGTTGATATAACTGGATACTGTGATGCTGACTGGGCAGGAGACATCGCTACGAGACGATCTTGCTCGGGTAACATATTTCTGTTTCAAGGTGGAGCTATATCATGGAGTTCACGTAAACAGCAAACTGTGGATTTGTCAACGGCAGAAGCCGAATACATGTCGATGGCGTCAGCTACTCAAGAGGCGCTATGGCTGAGGCAATTGCATATAGAGCTCGGACAGCAGCAATCTAACACTGTTTTGGTCTACTGTGATAACCAAAGCACTATCAAGCTCACTTCAAATGATTGTTATTTACCACGGTCTAAGCACATTGATATAAGATACCATTTTCTTAAAGAACATGTACTAAAGTGTAATGTAAAATTTTGTTATTGTAGTGGTCAGAAAATGGTAGCTGATATTCTTACTAAGGGTACAACTTTAGATAAGCATTTGTTTTGTATAACTGCAATGGGATTGCGTTCAGGGGAGGATGTTAAGATTAATAGTGTTGAACGCAACCCCATTATTTATTTGGTGTAACGAAACGCACCCTATGTAGTTTTGCCGCCTTTATATCTGTCAGCTGTCACTTCATTCCATTCTGTTCGCTTCGTTGTTACTATTTTTGCATTGAAATAAACCAAGTCTAATAAATAATTAAGTTGTTTGTTCTCAAATCCAACAATATTTTAACCAAAGAATAATCAATACTACGCGCAGACTTTAGCGCTTGCACATACACTCAATAACTGAAAATCAGTGTTTTTGTACTAACGTGCAGAAAGATAACTAAGTTATGGCCATTTTGCTTTGCTGCAGCACTCTAATTGATTATTGTGTTATTTTGTTATAGTTTAAGCCTTTGTTAATTAATGCTTTAATGTCGGTGGCAATTCGAATAAACGTAGATACCTAAGTATTCTTCTCTATTCCGAAGCATATATCTCCTAAATCTTTGTATCTTCTAAATAGTTGTACCTACGCATTTGGTGCGTTAGTACATAATATCTCGATGACGCATTTGTAATTATTATATATGTAGGGCAGAATTTAGAATAATTACACAATTAGAAATGACACTGTAGTATTTTTAACCGACTTCAAAAAAGGAGGAGGTTATCAATTTGTCGTGATATTTTATGTGTGATAAGGTCTCACTATATGTCTGATAATGTACAACTAACAAAGTAGTGTACATATACAGTTAATTAACGGAGAATACCAAGAGAGATTTTTTTAGCATTTCGCGTAAATAAAAAAAACATTTACGAAATTTTCCATTGGGAAAAACAACAAACAATGTACTAACATTGAATAAAACAACAAACAAAACAACAATGAATGTATTAACATTGTTTACCTCCCATAAACGTGAACTACCATCTCACTATTTTTGGAGTTTTTCAAAATTAAACATTATGCATTCGGAAATTTGTTGTTTTTTGTAAGTAATAGGTATTTATAATTCATTTGACAGTACATTTGTATTAAGACAAAATATTTATCTTCGCCCGGGCGACGATGTGATTTAGAATCTTATCTACTTAATCATTTTCTAATTTACCCCGACGATGTTTACTAACGCACACAATCACTCTAGTTTCCCATTCAGCCTTCAATTTTCTCGTCAAAACACTTCTGAATTAAGCGATTCCTTAATTCAATCAAACCTATTTGGAATTTTCGACGTAATCTGATTTGATTTACCCGTTCCTTTTTGTGTTGATCTCGTTTGAAAGAGTGGAGTTTGGCTCAGATGATGCAACAGTCTTTTTAGGAAGAAATCTTGGTAATATAAAATACTAAAATTTGTAAGAATGTTTGTTAATCTTTTACGCAAAACTACAGGACCGATTTCCATGAAATTTGGTACATTGAAATTCCCACGGAATCGGAGTTCTAGGGCACAGCTAGTTAAAAGTAAAACAAATGTTTATATTAACTATATAGTTCGTGTACACTGTACAGAGTTCAGATAGCCGTTGGGACAGAAAAGTTCTCGAGTGGCGACCACGAACCGGAAAACGTAGTGTTGGCAGGCCTCCCATTTGGTGGACCGACGACCTGGTGAAGGTCGCGGGACGCGCATGGATGCGGGCAGCGCAGGACCGGTCAACGTGGAAATGTTTGGGGGAGGCCTTTGTCCAGCAGTGGACGTCTTTCAGCTGAGAGAGAGAGAACATTGGGGGGTAAAAACAGCAACTATGATGAATAGCGCAATATGATCTATTTCTCATTTCCTAAATATTTAAAAATAAACCTTGTAATTGGTTTACTAAGGTTAATGTTTAATCATTCATCATGCCTTTAATCCCCCAGAATAAAACTCCAGCCTTGCACGAGGAACGAGTTGGATAGGAATTTGAATTATTTCGATCAGACATTTCCCGACCTTGATATTTTAGAACTTTGACGTGTTCCGTATTTGACATTCTCTGACATTCTTTGACATTAACCGATGTATCGAACTTTTTGACAAACATCGCATTTAATCACCACTGAGTCAAATTCAATGATCATGTTAGTCAAGCGTAAACATCATCACCTTGAAATTCTGACAATGATCATAATGATTTTGATACGGATTCTCACGCGTCTTGTTAGCCGGATCTGCCGACTAGTTTCGACTTCATATGGAAGTCATTTTCAAGGCGAGTAAGGACCGTCTTTCCGACGTGACAGACGGCCCAGTTCAACAATGATCATGTTAGTCAAGCGTAAACATCACCACCTTAAAATTCAGACAATTATCATGTTAGTCAAGCGTAAACATCATCACCTTCAAATTTTGACAATGATCATGTGAGTCAAACGTAAACATCATCACCTATTCACTATATCACATTTCCCTTTCGCTATAAATTTTAATACAGGTCAACTCATAAAAAAACACATGAAAAACATAATAGCCTTCCAATTTGCATGAGAATGGGGCAGAATAAGGTTAGAAGGTCCCTGGTAATGTGGTATAAATATTGATAGTTAGTTTCAAAGGAACGGCGTGGGACCGATTTGAATGTACAATTACATGTACAATTCTTTTGCATGAAATGCCTTTGTGAAAAGATTCTGTTCCATTCTTTCTTTTCCAGTAGGTTTATAATAACACTGGGGTGATTTTTTTTCACGTCACCTAAAGGCTTCTGACATGAAATTGAAGACTACCGCCATCTACTCCTTTACACAAAATGTGAAAATGACATACCTAACAAAAGTCAGATTGTACAGTACTACAATATAAGATCATACATATTATAGCGCAAGATTCCCGGGAGAAGGTAGAGACTATGGACCTCCACTTGCCATGTTGACTAATCAGAATGACTATGATCCGTTTCCCATACGAATTCATCACAATATAAATTTCTCAAAGTGGCCTTCTTAGATCGGCATCTTTCTTGCTTCCATTGGAAAGCAAGAAAGATGCCGATCTAAGAAAACAACAACAGCATTATTTTTTGCAAAAATAAAAAAGTAATTGAAAAATAAAATATCTCTAGTCTTCGAGGGAGTGACACTTAAACACTATATCGCAGACTCAATTTTCTGTGAAAACATCGAAAAGAAGACTGACATCATCATTGTTGTATCATTTATTCAGTTTAACGACTGCCCAATGAACCGAATAGATCCGGTTAGTCACAAACAGAGCAGCGAGCCACGAGCCTACGACCTTTGTATGTGCTCAATCAGAGGAGATTAGCTAAAGTCAACCGTCGGAAATGCTAGATAAGGAACTTTAGACTTCGCTTTCTCCATAGCAGAAACTAAATCAATAATAACTTGTCGTTCGCTGCAAATTCAGATCTCGCGATATTTTTTCAACAAATTTTAAATTGGGTTGCTCAACTTTGCTATACCTTTTTTTCTATTTTGTCTTGGTGTTGCAGACGTCAGTTTACAACATATGTGTTTTATAATTAAAGAACTGTCTATGTGGACGAATATACATTGAATTGTAAAAAAGTCATGTCAGATGCCTTTAGGCGACTTGAATAAAATCTGACACCAGTGTTACACACAATCCTTAGCTTTAGCTCCTTACCTTAGCTTTAAGTAATTTTATGACGTCAACTAACTAAAAAACAAGAATTTGACGATTTATAAGTGCTATTTTTAAGCCTTTATAATAAAAAACAATTAAATTTGACTCGATAAGAAGAATTGATAAAAAAAAATGAGCGTCAGAACGACAGATATTTTTCATTAAAAGGCAGCAAATGACAATTGTATTTACCTTAAATACAGTATTCTGTGGATTGAACATGCAACTAAATACAAAGTCACTCCGTTCGTTTAAACATCCAGTGACTTTAACTTACAAATTCAAATAAATCATTTCATAGCGTAAGTAAAGTTTGGAGGTATGATCCCTAGGTGACAAAAGGAAAATTTCCGACGTGGCGTTATATATTACTTGAGAAGTTATGGCTTTAACATATATTATGCACGCCAAACTTATGATAAAATCAGATAATGCAGTATTAACCTATTTGGTACGCAGTGACATAAAAGCTTATTTTCCTATCATTCAATCATATATAAATTCCATACTTTTACATACCCTAGGCACTACCACATACTATGTAGAGTTGTTATAGTACTAACAAGGACTCAGGAATTTGTTCCCGTAGAAATTTCGGGAAATCCTCTCTTAGTGCTCCCCTACACTCCTATAGGAACCTACGTGCCAAATTTTAGCTTCTATCGCCCAGTAGTGTTGGCTGTGCGTTGTCTGTCAGTCAGTCAGTCAGTACCTGAAGAATCCTAACTAATATTATAAATGTGAAAGTGAGTTTGTTTGTTTGTTCGTTGGTTTGTTTATTTGTTTGTTTGTTTGTTACCGCTTCACGCTTCATCTACTAAACCCAATCTTCCTGAAATTTCGCATACACATAGTTAGAAGTACGGAGAAGGACATAGGGTACCTTTCATCCCGGGAAAAGGCACGGTTCCCGTGGGAAATTCACGCGGGCGAAGCCGCGGGCGAAAGCTAGTTATATATATATTGGTAATGATGATATACATTATATATGTTATATCTAATTGTATTATATAATTCAGATTTATGTTTAGGTTTACAATAAACTAAATAGTTATTGAGAAATTAAGCTCGAGACATGCTCGAGACAGATCAAATAGCAAGTCTGACAGCGTCAAACGAGCAATTAGACGAGATCCAAACTTTAATAAGTTGCTAATAGATATCTGACTTGAACCTAAATGAAATCTTCCGAGAATAATCAAATTTAATTTAAAACTTTAGGGGCTTAGTAAACATTATATATTACTAGCTTTTGCCCGCAGCTTCGCCCGCGTGAATTTCCCACGGGAACAGTACTTTTTCCCGGGATGAAAGGTACCCTATGTCTTTCTCTGTACTTCTAACTATTTGTATGCAAAATTTCAGGAAGATTGGTTCAGTAGATAAAGCGTGAAGAGGTAACAAAAAAACTCACTTTCGCATTTATAATATTAGTTAGGATTAGGATTATACCACTTTAATTCTTGTTTGTTATTTTGGCCTTTACTTATAAACCAAAACTACTACTGATGTATTACTACTACTAATTATGTATTTAAGTAACTATGTGCTTAGTTACTTCTTGAAGTAGTTTTATTTTAGATATGTACATGGCATTTATTTTATTTGATAAAATAATTGGTAGTATTGCTACGGCTAAATTTAATAGCGAGATAATAATTATTAAGAAGCTCTCTGTCCTCGTATCGGGCAAGATTGTGGTCAAGAGCAAACCCATCTTTAATAAAATAAAAAAAAGGTACAGAAAAGAACTGTTAATTACTATATTATGGCGTCATTATTTTACGAATGAAAATCGTTATGAAAGTCTCGTCGCGAAAAAATAGTAGACTTTTTTTTTAAAGAAAAATACCGGTTAGGAAATATTAACATCGCCAATTTGTTCAATTTATTCATTGGGTTTAGAATCAATTTTCTGAGTCTTTGAATCGGGGTTTTAGGGTTAGTTCCGAAATCATTATTTTAGGATTAGTATGTAAAGGAGGGAAGGATTAGTATCAATTACTGACTTCATTTAGTAAACTTTTAATAGGAACATTTTAGTTAGAGGCTTTATTTAGAAGCGGCTTTCATGTAAAGTCAGCACCATTTGGCTTGAAGCATTTTAATCTTATTAAATTTTGGTCTATGTACCTCTATATTGTAGTGGTCAGGATAAATGAAACACGAATTAGCCAGTGAAGTCCACTGTCTAATTTTGTGTTTCATTTCAATCCTGGCTGCTATCTACAGAGGACAGTCAGTGTTAAATATAGTTTCTCCTAATGTCTTTTCATCTTCGTTACACCAGCCATGGTCAAATATGACTGTTGCAATAAATATTCAGATGTCAAACCTAAAAATCACGAAAAAGTAAAGTAAATGCTGTGATGCAAATGCAAACTGGCCATCTGAAAAATATTCCATCGATATACCAACTAGCACCCGCATGTCTCGTGGTTCTCATAATCTTTAAGACTTGTTTGTTTGTAATATATTTATTGTACGAGTAAAAAAAAACAATGACTAAAATAGAAATGTAAATGCACAATGGCGGACTTACCCTGTGTAAGCATCTCTTCCAGTCAACCAGCGTTAGGTCGAGAGGACATTTTTTTTTTTGGATTTTTTGAGCATCGCAGATGCAATTAGTACTAAAGTACTTTCATATAGAAATAAGATATGGTGAAAAAATTCCATGCGAGCAGGACTTGAACCCGCGACCAGGTCTTTATACGACCTTGCTCCTTTTTTCACCATATCTTATTTTTATATGAAAGTACTTTTGACATTTTTTTTATATATTCAATAAGAAGCAAAGGTAGTATACGCAAACACAAAACATGCCTATTTACTCTTGCCTCAAGTTTTCAAAAACTCCGAAATTATTAGTGTCAGGAAACAGCGACGCGGTGAGAGAATTCCATACATTAGTGGTTCGCATGATAAAGCAGGACAGACAGCATTTAAACAACTCTCTCTCGACTCGACTTGTTTATTTATTTAAACTTAAGTGTACAGAGTAAAAGCATTGTCTCACAGTCAAACCTTAGGGCTGAGCATTTCATGTGGGTGTTAATAAATCCTTTTAAATTCAAATTAAATTAATTAAACTTGATCTTTTGTTGCAGCTCGCAGCGTCTCCCACACCATCACGCTCCTGGACGTCCCCCTGTGGGTGGACCCTCGCAGAGACGCAGAGCTCCGCTGCCAGTATATCAGGCAAGCTCAGGACCCGCCACTGCATTCTGTCAAGTGGTACAGAGACACAGCTGAGATCTTCCGATACACGCCACAGGAGGTAACTCTTCATTTGTATCAACTTTGTCAATCTTCTCTAGGTTATGTTCGTGTTAAGGTCTCCTTGTATCAACTCTTCAAAAAATTCAAAAATTCTTTATTCTTTAATGCATAATACATAGGTTGCAGGGGCTCACCAATTAAATTTTATAAAACCTGTGTCTGGTGAGTCCCGCTCTTTCGTAACATGACATATCACAGTAAAGAATAAAACTAAATGCATAACAAGTAATTTAGAAAGTTTTAATCTTAATGATGAAGTGTATGTGAACTACGAACTAATCTTCTACGCCTTTGACATTTAGTTTTTTATAAAATATGGGTTTTCTCTTGACTACAATCTTTCTCGAGGACAGAGAAGGGGCCTATGGTGTAGCGAGCATGCCCAGAAGCAGCCTATTCGCTCTGGTTTTGAAAATCCAGGTGCTCGGAAACACAGAACGAATCTTTGCAGTTAATTCGTTTATTTACTGGAAAACTGCCTATAATAAGATTATTCTATTATTCCCAGATGTTTGTGACATCCTCCTGTTAATACCGTATATAAAACCTCCTTCCATCTACAGAGTCATTTACGTATTTTTTTTCCACAAAAAATGCCACATCCTGGTTACTCAGAAAAGTTTAAAAAAGCAATATCCGCAAGAATATAAAAAACATTTTCATTCCTTAATCTTCCGCCCACATTGCAACCTACAATGTCATTTAAATGGAGCTGAGATGATGAATCAACAAAATTGCTGAAGATTGTGTAGGCGAAAGTGTTTTAGCTAATTATTTCAGGTAGTATTATACTTGCTAATTATAAGTTATATTTTATAACATAAATGGTAGGTATTATCATGGATCAAATGTTACAAAGTAGTATTATAATGATGACTGAAATGGAAAAAAAATAAAACTGAAGCATTTGAGTAAAGCTTAAAAATTTCTATTAGACTTATAGAATTATTTTGTGCCTTTGTAAGAATTCTTGAGTTGTACTTTTCGAGTTTTTGAGATGTAGTACTTCGCGTTGTACTTTTTTACGTGCAAGAACCTAAAATCAGTTTTTTTTTTCAAAAAATTAATTTTCAACAAGAAATGTTTTAAACCACTCTATATTTGACATTTCAATAACAGCTCGTAAAATATTTGAACACCTAATAATAACAGTTGAAATATTTTTAATTCAACCAAGAATTTCATTAGTTCTTCAGCCAGTTGCAGGAGGTACATAAAATGTTTAATAAGCTTAGTTGCCAGTTTCTAAGAAACTGGATTTCTCAACATTTATGTTTTATAAACGTATCGCTACCAAATTAAGTTTCTCGGTATTCGACGGTGAAATATAAATGATTCACGAAGGTGTGGGAGTTTAAATGAGTATTTGGTTTTAAGTTGGTCTATTTTCTCTGTTTGACCTTTCGTTGGATACTTTCCGAAAAAGAAACTTATTTTGTAACAGCCTGTGATTCCATCCGCATCAAAAAGTATCTTTCGTTTTTTTCATACAAACTTTCAGTCCTGAATTTGGAAAAATCAATCAATCAAATACTTTATTTGTAAAGTAAAACAAGTAGTATCAGGTATACATGTTTCATGATATAGTGTCTCTATGTTTTGCCAGTAATAATTAGATTATAAATTACATGTCAAAATTTAATTAATTAATATCGTTTAAAAAGTCATTTCATTTGCATTTGCCAATAAAAAATTAAACTGTTTTAAGTATTTTTTTTTGTGTGAGGCAACTTATTACATACTTGGAGCTAAGCCCAAAAATGCCATATCTGATGATTAGGCCATGATACGCAAGAGTCTATATTTACTTTACTTCGTAAATTATAAAGGGCAAGCACATTTATTTTTTTGCAAATTTGTTCTGTTTGCTGTTTCCACGTTAATTTACTGTCAATTTATAATCCTAGGAATTACGTATTATCTACTACGTCTATTTTAGTGTTATTATATTATTATAGAGTACCTACCATGTAGCTTATGATTGATCTCATATGCATACCAAATTTCACCAAATCGGTCCAGAGGCAGAGGCAGTCTTTCGCATTACATATGTACTTTCTATTTTTTATAAATATCAACCCTCAAGGGGCCGCATTAAGACAGGTTGCCTTAATAAAAACTATATAGATATATAATAAAAACAAAAACTGATCGATGACTGATCTATCAAAGCACAGCCGAAACCCCTAGACCTAGAAACATGAAATTTTGCACAAAGGTCCCTCACGTGACGTGATTGAGTACTAAGAAAGAATTTTGGAAATTCCACCCCTAAGGGGGTGAAATGGGTGACAAATGAAATTTACTCGAGAGAAGCCGAAGGCAAAAGCTAGTACAAAGTCAAAGTCAATTATTTTTATTTATATAAAAATAGCACTTATAAATCATCACATTCTTGTTTTTTAGTTAGTTGACGTCATAAAATTATACTTAAAGTACTTTTACTTTGTACTTTTTAAGGCAACAGTTTTTTCCCTCTTTAGTGGTATTTCCTCATGACTGAGGGTCAAGGACGTTATATGGAATGAAACACACAAAACGACTCTCTTGGCAATTTTAATGGAGTGGTTTGCCATTGCCTTCTCCATTTCACACACTAGCCGATAATCATCAACCAGTGCTGGTTTCCTCACGATGTTATTCCTTCACCGGAAGCAAGTGGTGGTCGATGCAAATTTACATAGGTACATGAGTCAGATTGGTATACAAACTCATGTAACACGGGCAGGATTCAAACCTGGGACCTTTGCAGACACAGGCGGGCGCCCTACCACTCGGCCACCACCGCTTCAACAGTTAGTTAATTTTGTTGAATTAACGTCTAATTTCTATACAAGGAATCCATTAGTGAAATTGATTGCCAAAGTCAAGTTGTAACGACTTCAGAACTCACCTTCTCCAAGATACCAGCTCATTATCCATTAATTGGTTTGACGGTACCAGAATAGTAGCGATGCTTGTTTACTTGAGCTTAGTAACCAAGACAAATTTGTTTTAATTTTAGCACAAATTAGAAAATGGAATCATTAATTTTAGCACAATTTTAAAATGGAACTTTAATTTGCTAATTGCACAAATGAGTGTCAAGCTTGTGCATTACTCACGACTCATCACAATTGCGCCAGTTTAAGAACATAACATTGTCTCTATTGTATTCCATTGCACTTATATTTTCAACTAGCTGTTGCCCGCGGCTTCGCCCGCGTGACTTTGGCTTAGATGAAAAGTCTTTTTGTGTTCCAAACTGTTTCCTGTGTTCCAATTTTCGATTTTTATACGTCTACAGAACATGCTCATCAGATTAACCAAGTTTTGCTAAGGCGCCATTTCCGTATATGTTGTAGTGTAGCTGGTCTCTTGAAGTTATTTATCAGATGTTCCAGATCTTCAATTTTTATACGTCAGCAGAAAATGCTCATCAGGTTGAACGATTTTTGCTAAGGCGCCATTTCCATATATGTTATAATGTAGCTGGTCTCTTGGAGCTTTTCATCAGATGTTCCAGATCTGCAATTTTTATACGTCAGCAGAAAATGCTCATCAGGTTAAACGATTTTTGTTAAGGCACCATTTCCATATTTCTTCTGTTCTGTTATGGTTCTTCATCAGGTGTTCCAGTTTTCAAAATGAATTTTAGCCTATATGTTGCCCAGGCTTAATAGCTATACAACAAAAAAAGTTTCATTCAAATCCGTCCAGTAGTTTTTGCGTGAAACGCGTATATACATACAGACAGACAGACAGACAAGAAATTCCAAAATTTTTTTTTTGCTTTTTATTGTTCTTTTTAAGTGTCCCTCTATCCATTTTAGTCAAAAATACTAAATGTACAGACAATATTTTTACTGTTTTATTATATGTATAGATTATAGACCATTGAAATCTTAACCTTAACCATAGGCTACATCTATCAGTGAGTCCTGTGGATCTTAACTTAGATAGTAATATTTATTGACGACATAAACTGTGCTGATCTTCATAAATACCTTTTTTTACATGTGGAAATGGCCGACCCACGCCAATCTCCCACGGGGATGGGAGAGAGGCAGTGTGGGGCTTGAACTCACTAACACCACATGGTGTGCCCCTCTTGTCGCATAGAGACGTGGATACAGGAACACCTGACTAAGTCCGGTATTCAACTGTGCCACGGCAGAATCTTAATAAATACCTAAGTTAGGTATTTATAGTAGTTAGGTATAGTTATCATAAAAAAATCGGACTGCGTTTGTGACTGAATCAAATAAGGGGTTAAATAAGAAGTTGCAAATTGATTAAATCATTACGTATTTTAAATGTTTATTTGATAAGTCAATTTAAACGGAGCATAATAAGCTAACCAAGTCAGCGTTGTAACAAAACTTAGTTTGCAGGAACTTAGCTCGAGCTGGCTACAAACGCTGAGTTTATTAAGTTAGACGTGACGTCATAGGTTAGGGTTCAGATCCTTGGCTTTGTGGTGGGATTCTACTTCAACTATTGAACTATATTTGGTACACTCCGATTTGTACTCAATTAACATTAAATGCCACAAATATTTAGACATCTAGCCGTATTTGGGAATTTGCTTTCAAAATATGGTCAGATTACGGATAACGATTACTGATTATGGATTAAATAACGGATTTTCGATTTTATTTTTATTGACTTTAGTTACTCGCGAAAGCTTTTAATAATTATTTAAATTGGGCGAACAATGAAAGAAACTCTATCGTATTAAAAATTGTGATTAAAGAATTAAAAAGAGTGTTGTTTCCTAAACACAAGTTGTAAGTACCACTTAGAAAAAAAAAAAACATTATTACTAACAAAACAAAAATAATCAATCCACTAAAAATAATTACCTACTTTAATCAACTCTCGCGTGTCTTTTTCTAGACATTACCAGAATATCAAACTAGAATGAAAACCCACGTCAAGAATTTCAAAATTTAAATGCTAAATGACTCTTCAATTGTTTCTCTTTATAAAAACTAATACCCTATTCACAGCTGCTTCGATTTTGACAATAAAAGCGATCAATTATTCATTTCTTCCATTAAGGATTCTAATCCGTCACCTATTTTCATGGCAAGACTTCCTCCTAAACCAGGATTAATTCTGTCCACTAATTAACTAAGTTCGCGTCGGCCGTCAAATTAAATATTGAAGCCTCAAATTGGCCTGAAGTTCAAAGAAAATACGCCGAGTTTGGAAGTTTGGCGGTAAATAATAATGTTTGTTTTGCGCTTCGCGAACTAAACGCGGTTTAGCCGCGGTTTAGCTCTTGTAGGAGAAAATATTTGAGTTGTAGCTCATTGCAAATATTAAAATAGTTAATACTAATTAATTCGCAGATAATTAGTAGAATAATTGTTATATGTCAGGTAATTAATACGAGGGTTAAAATTGAAATAATCTGCGAATCTCAGATCAGAGATTCTGTCTTAAGGCCAGGTCCAACCCCACATTCGAAATAATTGTAATTTTTCATGAAGAAATTTACCTAATTAGAGTTTAATTACGAAGTGGAAAAATAATACAGGATATAGATTATGATCTCTATTAAAATTTCAATCCTGTACTTTTTAATAAAAATACATATTTTCGGCTTAATTAATTCATAAAGGCACCGAAAATTTAGAAAATATTTCAGCTTTCAAGTCATGAAACTTAAAATTTTCAGCGATAACATATATATTTTTTTATATAATTAGTTTATATATATGCTATATTAAAGTTTTAATCGAGCACTTTTGTTTTAAAACTAATATTTTTAATGATATTTGAGAAATGGTTGCTAAATTGGTACAAAATCTGTTCGATCCTGCCAACGAAAGTAGAACATTGTGTTGTGCAAAAAACTAACTTATTGCAACGCGCACACGCCGCGGTTAAGCGCATATGAATTTTGTTTTTTGCAGCTTAGGTTGGACCTGGTCTTAATGCGATTTGAGATAAATCTGTAGTGTTCTCTCAATGAGGAGAAAAAGAACAATAATTATTTCTGATTTTGAAATTTGTTTCGTAAATCCAAATAAATAGTCAGACAAATATATATGTAACTGTTCAATCAATATAAAATATTAAAAAATTTGAATAGGTTTCTTGATGCTTGTATAAGCCTTAAACAAATATATTTAAAAAAAGTAAAGATTCGCTGGCCGCACTGGCCAGTTAGAAAATTAGAATAAAAAAGTATAATGAAAAAAGAGCGCGAATTTAAAATTGTGAAAAAACATAATGCAATATTTTATTGTCGTAGTTGGTCGTAGTTCAGTTCGGTTTAAGATCAAATTGTATTTTATGTTATAAATAGTTCTATTTATATGTTAAGTTAATTATTAGTTCAACAGTGAAAAGAGAAACTCAGTTCTTCGAACAGCAATATAATTCATCCCAATAGTTCAGCAGCTGCATTTTGATTTCTCCAGTCCAGTTACATTCACACCTCCCTTTTTTCACATACTTTTCCTCAACCCGCTAGTATCACGTTGTACAATGCTCCATTCAGTCTTACTCTTGTCCGGTTTTTCTCAGTAGTACTACAGGATCGAACAACACCCATAATAATTCAGAATCCGCGTTTGATATGCTTAGGATTAATTTCCAGTAGTGTTTGTGTAGCAAAGCAGATAGTTCACTAACTCAAAGCTGTGTGTCTGTGTGTGTTTGTAATGATATCAGTCAAACTAATTGGTAAACACTGAATTGATAATAATATAAGATAAACAGAAGTGAATCTATAAGACTCTAGTCATAATCAATGCAATCGAATTTTTGATCAAATTTATATTTTATAACCGACTTCAAAAACCAAAAAGGTGGTTCTCAAGTCGGCTATATTTTTTTTTTAATTACTTGTAACGGTAACACTGTACACATAGACTTGCGAGATTAAATAGTGACGATATTTGTATATAAAAGACAGCAGGTAGGACCTTCTATTGACTTTATTGCCTAATTATATTCAAAATTCTATGTTGCTAATAGTTTCATTGATACTATTCAATCGAATGTGAATATAGGTAATAAACCACTGAAATTGGCTATTAAAATGTATCACTACTAATTTATTTATTCATATGGCGTTTAACAGTCGTTCTTATAAGTAATAATTGTTTGTGTCTTTAACTCATCGCTCATTAATTTATTCAGTCATGTACAAGATCGATATGATCCGGAAAATCTTGGATTTTTCTTGGAAGTTTGTAATTTTGTTCCCACTCAGTAATCAAAGTCAAAGTCAACATAACTTTAAGTTGGACGCCTTACTTACTTGTGAAACGCACCCAGACCCGAAGGAATTTTCGTTATTTACAACCATTACACTTGCTCCACAGTAAGGGACAAAATTAAGCCTACACATTTTGATGTCGAGTTTTTGAATCGTTCTATCCCCATAGACATTTAGTTTTAGTGAACCGAAATCAACTTGATATTCCCATTAAAGATCATTTTACCTGTTAAATGTTAAGTCTACCTTCAAAGTTGCGGTCGCCCCCGCGAACATACATACACAGAGCTAAATTAGAACCCCACTTCACTAGAATTGTGGCATAACCCAGTTCCGCTAACCTTATTCGGTTTTAATAAAATCAGTGACGCGTGCCTTTTACGTGATAAGCATAGATATTAACCCAAATAGACACCATACTTTATTCAGTAAAAATCTCTATCTTTATTAACGAGAAAAAGAAAGAAAAAACTAAAATAAGAACCCGCCCCTTAAAGTTTCCGGCGCAAAGCTGTCCAAAACGCTGGCCGCGTTGCTGCGTTGAATGGCAATAGCGACCTTTTGCACCAGAAAAAAGCAGGAGCCCTATTTTTGAAAGTGTGACATACCGCCGAAAACGAATAGACTAATATGTCGCACTCGTCATAATATGTCACTAAAAACATAAAAGCCGTATTTTTGAAATCATTCATCTAGCATGTTGCCAGTGATATGAACATAATGCGAGAAATATATTCTGGTCCATTCTACGCAACTAAAACCGAATCGGTAACGAATCGTAAAAAAAAATGTTCGTAAATTTTCAATCAAAGAGAACGTAAGCGTTAAACGGAATGCAAAAATAAAAATTCTAATAGACTCCATCTATATCCGTATCCGGTTGTCTATGTCATTCATGATTTTGACGTAAAAAACGTTCGAAATTATTCGACACTCGTTGCAAATTATTCTACGCTAGCTTTCGCCCGCGGCTTCGCCCGCGTGAATTTCCCACGGGAACAGTACTTTTTCCCGTGATGAAAGGTACTGTACTTCCAGCTATGTGTATGCGAAATTTCAGGAAGATTGGTTCAGTATATAAAGCGTAAAGAGGTAACAAACAAACTCACTTTCGCATTTATAATATTAGTTAGGATAGACGATTCAAAAATACGGAATAATGGATAACCAAAAAAAAATGAACCGACTTCCAACATAAAACTTAAAATCATGAAATAACAATATAGAAAAATGTATTGGCATGCTACCTACTGAATGAGGTGAAGTCGGTGCCAAGTGCAGGAGTAAGGGTGTTATGTAATTGCTTAGCTAGGCATTTTATATATATATATAAAATGCCTACATTACATATACACATTATACATTAGAATCGTGTTTGCATATATATATATATGCAAACACGATTCTAATGTAAATTTAGATTATTTAATTTTATCGGCACCGACTTCACCTCATTCAGTAGGTAGCATGCCAATACATTTTTCTATATTGTTATTTCATGATTTTAAGTTTTATGTTGGAAGTCGGTTAATTTTTTTTTGGAAAAAAGTTTTATTTTATTATTTTTAGTGCTTCTACACATATTTTCTTTAATAAAAACTTAAACTTTTCTTCTGGCCGAAAATAAAGAATTAAGAATTCGAAACTTTTTATGTCAGTTTGATTTGAAATGTCAAAATATGTCAAATTGTCTATTATTTTTGGCACATAAATAGACCGAAAGCCCGCGACGACCAAACCCTCCTTATTTTAAAAATGCTGAATGTTTCTCTGCGTGGTATATACGGTTTAAAACTATTAGCGACTAGGTGTGAAGTTTGGATCTTAGTTGCTTATGCAGGTAATATGGCTAGCAAGGATGATTATAGGTATAAAAAGCACCCTTGGGGCCTCCCAAAGTAACATAAAATTCAGATTTTGTAATAAAACAAATATAACTATAATTTAGTAAAGTTACAATGTCTGGCAGGGGTTTGTTTCTGCACCAATTGCTTGGCAATGGATGTCATGATTTCTCATATTATTCGAAATAAAATCTTAAAAAAAACTTTTACTTTGAGGAAATTGGGCTATCACTTTAAATATGATTGCTACAAATTATCTGCCTAAGCAATCATGATCCAACTTTTATAGTCGCTAATCGCTAATTCTGTGTTGGGGACATGCATAGAAAATCTTGAGTTTTCATAAAATAAGGAAGGGCATGCTGTCGCGGGCTTTTGCTCTATAATCCAATGTTTGAATTTGAAAATTTTGTTAGGTATCTTCAAAATTACCGAACAGATTCTGACGTGGTTAAAATGGGACAAACTTGGGAATAAACTCTTTCGATTAAAACAATAATTTCGGAAATCAGTCCACTATAGGCGTAGAAATCGGCGAACATACATAAAAAAAAAAACATACATACATCGAAACATATAACCTCCTCCTTTTTTGGGAAGTCGGTTGAAAATAGGGCCTCAGGAGCGGGAGTCGCTATTCTGCGCCCGAGTTCCCTAAATAGGCCTTTAGCCTCCATGCCACAACAGCTGTTTCTAATGGTTTATTCATTTGTATTAAATATCTACTATAGAAAGTTCTAAGAATGTAACGTATTATCTCGTGCCGCTTAGTCAGTCGGTAAACCCGACCAATCGGCATTTGGTCCGCGTAGTGGATCATGGCCCAACCTCCATATCCGTCCATAAGGAAGGCCAGAGTGTCCTACATAGCAGTTAAAATAGCTGATGATAATGAAACGCCATACGATTAAATAAATCATGATGAGAAATGAGAAAGTGCTTAAGAATAAGCATGCCCACTGCAAATAGAATTTAAACTGAAGACCTTAGATGTAGAATTTTGCATTAGCAATAACAAACCTCCGTGATTTTAGTTATATGTGTATTTTGTATCTATAAATTTAATGATAACAAACAAATAAAAATAAATAGTATCTCATCAGCTTTAGTGTCAATTTTCTTTCACACTGGGAGGTCTATCTACTGAAAGGCACAATGTGTTTTTGGTCAGTTTATGATAATAACGGATTATAAACCCATTTTAATTAATATATTTGTACATATTATGTGTAAAAATTAATAAACACCTGCCTTTATGTGAATATGTGGTATCTACTACGGTTCATGTCAGTGGTAATAACGTCTTAACTTGGATAATAATGGATTTATCTCAGCCTCTTTGACGGGTGTGTGGAGGCACAGTTGGCTGATTCGTTCATTAAGTTTTAATTACTTTTGTGCCACGTAATTTAATAGTTATTATATTTTAAATTTATAGGTACCCTATACATATAATGTGTATACATGAAAAGAAATTACACAATTTGTATAATTTCATTTTCTTTTCACCTAGAGATATATAGAATTAGACATATTGTTTCGTGGATATACATTTTTACTGAGCAATTGATCAATTCTAAAGCTCGATTCATTCAATGAGGGAAGGGTTTTAACTAAAGAAAAATAAGTAGTTCATAATAGGAACATTGCAAAAAATTCATTGAACTAGACTGGCTTATAAGATCTACCACCTCGAGGCAATTTTTTTTAATAAATTCGATTTTGCCACCCTATGGTTATTCCTGCTAATATCGCTGATTTGTGTAGTGTATCCCAAAATTACGATATAAAAAAAAATACAAGCAAATAATTTTCCTCTTCTAACATTCTGATTTAAACTATTGAATATGTAATCAGACTTTATCAGTTGGTTGCAAAGAGTTGGAATTTCTTTTGATAAATTCTTACCGCAAACACTTGAATATGTGAGTTTGGTTAAAAATCGCTGACCCTACCTCGGCGCCGCCTCTGATCCCGTGAAGGATCGCCTCCGAAGGCTTTGTGTGGTACAAGGCATGAACTACAGGCTAGTCTCAACTATATGGAGAGAAACCTGACTCTCTTCAAAACCAGAGTGGATAGGCTGCTTCTAGATAAGCTCGCTTTACTGTAAACCTCATCGCTGTCCTTGGGCAAAATTGTGGTCAAGAGCAAAGCCACCTTTCATTTAAAAAAATACATAGATATTATCACGCCTTTAACCCGTGGGAGTAGGCAGAGACTAGCGATATCCACTTGGTACAATCCTTACAGATCTTATGCATAAGCATAAGATCTGTAAGGATTGTACCAAGAGATAATAACCAATAAGATATATACAAATGCATATCTCCATACATAAGTATAGAATAATATAAGACCTCCCAATAAGATATATACAAATGCATATCTCCATACATAAGTATGGAGATATGCATTTGTATATATCTTATTGGGAGAACTATCAAAGCTTCAAGCCCACCAATCTATGGCTTATCTTTTCAGTTGCTTATCCCCCTAAACTTCTTATTTTGATGTGGTTTAATATTGGTCAAAAATAATCTGATTAACAATGGATATTTCAACTCGAGACAATGATTAAGTTCATCGACTAATATATCTTTTAAACTTACAGGAGCAAATAAAGTTGGTATGAGGGAAACAAAATAGGAACTTTCCAGTCAGAATGTTCGATCGTTTAACCCACTCAACCATCAACACAATAAATAAAAAAGAAACTATAAAATAAATAACTTTTTTGAAACCTATATACTCTGGTAGAAGTTTCCACAATCGTTCATTTTAAAGTTTTAGTTTAGGCATTTACTTGCTAAATATTAGAATTCAGGGGTACAAGAAACAATAAGCGAATTTCTCAATAATATATCTTCTTCTCTCAGCCGAAAGACGTCCACTGCTGGACAAAGGCCTCCCCCAAGGATTTCCACAACGACCGGTCCTGCGCTGCCCGCATCCATGCGCGTCCTGCGACCTTCACCAGGTCGTCGGTCCACCGAGTGGGAGGCCTGCCAACACTACGTTTTCCGGTTCGTGGTCGCCACTCGAGAACTTGTCTGCCCCAACGGCTATCTGTTCTACGAGCTATGTGCCCCGCCCACTGCCACTTAAGTTTCGCGATTTTGCGGGCTATGTCGGTTACTTTATTCTCCTACTGATCTCCTCATTTCTGATTCGATCACGCAGGGAAACTCCGAGCATAGCGCGCTCCATCGCCCTTTGGGTGACCTTGAGCCTTCTTATGAGGCCTATAGTAAGCGACCACGTCTCAGTTCCGTATGTCATTACTGGCAACACACACTGGTCAAAGACCTTAGTCTTGAGACACTGCGGTATTTTGGACATAATATCTTACGCAGAGATAAAATGAGTAGGTAGATACTACTAACAGTCTCTGAATTTTAAGATTAACCAAGCGTCTGAATCAATAAATGAGTGTAAATAGATTTTACAGAAAGTAAATATTGGTTTAAATCTCAAACAATATACTGGACATTCATAGGTACCCGATTCAAAAATATCTTAGCTTTCATTAAAATTGGTACCACAAAATTCCCAGTCATAGATAACTCAACATCCTTTCTTTCCATCCACAAAATTTGTTCCATCTAAATTCCAAATAAAAAGTCCTTAAAGTCTTCTGAATGTTTCTTTTACTATTAAAGAAACTTTAAGGAACAGGAAATTGAATGCCATCCTTCCTTATTTCTCTTTTTATTGCACTTAGTAGCGTCTGAATAACTCGTTAAAGAATTTCAAACAAACGAAAAGAGAATGCCATGCGCCATGAGTTTTTAAGTTTAATTTCTTCTAAGTTAGAAATGTCTAATCTTGTTTTGAAATTAAAAGTTGCTATCCGTTTTTATGATAGTAGTCAGTAAGCTGCTTTTAAATTGTTTCTAAAATGTGTTTAAATGGAATTGATATAAAAAATGTTTGTAATTATGTGGAAATTAGACCTTATTACATTTATAGTATCGTTAATTCGCAGAATAAAAATAATCGTTATAATGACTCGTCTGCTAGCATTGCAAATTGGCCACTTCAGAGAAAATTTTTGTTTTCAATCATAACTGTAATTGAAAATTGATCAAAATATATGAATTAAGAAGAATCGTTGAAATACTTAGTATACGCTAACCAAACCATGTCTGAAAGGCTTTTCAAAATATTTGCTGTTAAGATTTTTTAAATTTAATATTATTAGTAATCAAATTATGCTTGCGATTAAGTGAATATTTTTTTTTTGCCGATAAATCAAACCAGCCTAAACTGCCAATATACATACATACTATCGAACAGATATTATACAACTAGTAAGGAAAAATAAAAATTGGTTAAATACTCCTTATACGTAACTTGTGCCACACCACACCACCTGAGATGCTGTCCTCGCAAAATTCAGAATAATA
This sequence comes from Ephestia elutella, assembly GCA_018467065.1. Lineage (NCBI taxonomy): Eukaryota > Metazoa > Arthropoda > Insecta > Lepidoptera > Pyralidae > Ephestia > Ephestia elutella. The sequence continues at coordinate 1,323,735 of CM031580.1, read as the reverse complement.
CGCGTCATCCGTCAGGCGCGATTCTGAAAAACGGAGCGGTTATCATACGAATTATTGCTGGCTCGGCGGGAGCTGTAGGTAAAATAAAGGGTGCCTTACAGGAGGAGAGTTAGTGGCAAAGTGGCGCAGTAGTATACTGTGGGTGAAGTAAAGGGTGCCTTACAGGAGGAGAGTGGCAAAGTGGCGCAGTAGTGTTCTGTGTTGGCGATCTCTGTACTATCTCTAAGTTTAGTGTGGGCCGTTGAGTGTTGTCTATTTGTGAAATAAGCGGGCAGAGTAAATGTAGTAAAAATGATTTTAATTAGGCAATTTGCAGTAATTTTTGCTTGTCAAAAAAAGCTTAGTTATTTAGAAGTAAATAACAAATATGTTTCTTTTTGTCAACGTTTTGGCTCAAGATACTGTCATGATTATGACCTACTAAATTCTAATTATACAAAGTTAGTCAATAATTTACTTATAACCAAGTTTACAACCGCCTGGTTTTACAACCTGTTGTGTAAGATCTTTTTAATTTCAAATACTTTGACTCAGTAGATTAGTTTGCAAATTAACTCCACTGTTTACTCTTCTCGTGTAAACGTTTATAGTATATTTGTACAAAAGTTTGCCGATAGCACGCGAACTGATTTAGCGAAGTTCAAGCAACCCAGTCGGAAAATTAAGTAAACAGTATTAATTGTGAATATCAGCAGATACATTGGTACCTTTGTTGACTTGCCTAATTATCAATTTTATTTAACACAGCTAATGAGAAGAGTGATCAGTGTGGTGGGATTTGATTTCCTTGGGGAATTTTGGAATGTGAAGTAACTTATGTAGTTTTACTTTACCACTGCATAAATTTTCATGAAAATCTGTTTAGTTGGTCTTGTCTGAAGGGGTACATACCAGTAGATTTAGGGAGGAGGTCATTGAGGTCATGACCCGCGCTCTGGGCCTTTTTGACAGGTATATAAAGTTTTCTGTAGGAACTCAAAATAATCCCAGTACTGTTTCTGGGGTTATTTGGAGTATAGACCACGAACTCGACCATGTGAATCCCCTGTCGCGAAGGCTAGATTCGCTCTTGATATACCTACATAATTATATCACACTTATATTAGAGGAGGGAGGATCATATGAGGAAGTATTTGTGAGTTTGTTTGTAGGGGATTATCTTCGGAATTACTGAACCGATTTCAAAAAATCTTTTTCTAATTGAAAGTAACATTATACCTGAGTGACATAGGCTACAATTTATGTACATGTACCTCCCAAGCGAAGCCGGGGCGGGGCACTAGGTTAAAATATTTTATTTTATAAAACCGGCTGCTATCCGAGGTTCCGAGTCAGGTTAAATGGCCTTTAAAGTCCAAAGGTTTTACTTCATCCGAGGATAAAATTTCATCGAAATCCATCTAGTCATTTTATTGTGATTGGGTAATCATAACACCCACACTTTGATTTTCAATATTCATAAAAAGTAATATTTGAGAATAATTAACTAGAACTTTATTTTAGTTTTTAATAATAATAATAAATCTTTATTCAATAAACGTAAGCACTAAACTTAAACAAGGGACTTAGTATGAAAAAAACTTACAGAAATTAGTGCCTAAGATAGTATCTGAACGATCCTGTGTTTTAGACGGTTTTTAATTGTTTAATGAATATTTCACCCGTTAAATAGAAATAAATTGCTCAAAATTAACCTTTACTATTCCAAAAGTCCTTGGATATTCCGAAGGTAATTAGAAATAGTCTTGAATAAAAGGTTCAGAAACCCTGGCGTGGCGTTCATTGCCTCACATTTAGCTGTAACGTGCAGGAATCCATTCTGAAAACTGCTGAATTCTTCATCGATTTGTACAGCCACGTCTAAAAATACTGTTTGAAGCGTTTGTACTATTTCGTTTTGATTTTAACCGACATTTTAAAAGTAAGAGGTTTTAATCCTATTATTAAGGTGCTTCAGTCTAGGAAATGGTGATTTTGTAAAGGCTAATTAGCCAGAAAAATCTGTCAAAAATATATGTGTACAATCAGGTCTTGAGTTTTGATATGGTTTTGATTTACATTTATATTTTTCGTAACATAAAAACTACTAAGCCCGCCTTTGCGCTCATTTTTTGTATTTTGTTTTGTCTCTTTTTGTATGTTCTTTTTGTAAATGGTGCAATAAAGTGTTGATCTATCTATCTATCTATCTACTATATGAAAAAAATAATAAGGGAATGGCATGAATTTCTTACTACTCTCTACTGTTCCGAAATAGCATTGACGTTCGGGCAAAAATTGACGTCAAAAATACACCATTTATTTTACTTCAATCGCTTCAAATCTCATGCATGCTAATGTGTATAAAACAAAGATCATTCGCCCATTTTGCGTTATCGCTTGGTGCGCATCTCTATACATACAGCGGAGGTGCAGGATACCTAGGCATGCTGGTTACTAGAGTTTCTGTGTTTTTGTTGAGAAGAATGAACGACCAATCATTGAATATTAAAAATTTATTATCTGTTTCACGCAGCTCTCGTGCTGCAACTAACAATCTGCTGTTCACATTATTTCGAATGTACGGGTGAACCCAAAAGTTGCGAGATTTCCTTTGGCGTCTATTATGATGATAGTTTAATACAATATCATCATCATCCTCACTCGATCCACTCGACATGTTTGCTTTTTTTTTTAATTTCCCCTTTATTAACCGAGTGCATTTGTGAGCAATAGTAACAAACCTGACTGAATCCTTGCAACTTGAGTTTGCAACCTGTAGCATCGTGTGCGAGGTACAATTTATAATTGGTTTGTAATTGTAATTACTGATTAGTTCCGTCATTTTTGAGTAGCTCCGTGTGCGGACGGCCTTTAGTGAACGGTAACGCGATGGTGATGAAGCGGTGGTGGTACCACCATTTTCACAGTACCAACCGAGCAGTGGTGTTTTCAATTGTTCATTCTCAAAGTAATCGTTATTAAACCCATTTCGCGGCTAATGCGTGATTAATTACAAACATACAACCTTTGATTCATGACAAAAAAGATATACACAAAAGAAGATGTATGCCAAAAATATACATGTCCCTTATCGAATCCAATCTACATCAGGGAACAATTTGTATGCGATCCAAAGCCATGTATCCCAAAACCTCGTTATCTTGGAAAAAATCAAGCAGCGACGGGAAAAGGATTGCAAATTTTGACGAAAACCTGAACGCCAGCATGCGCTTTGAAATACGTTTTTTTTTCCTTTTCCTTTACCTTTACCTGTTGTCCTAGGTGAAGCATAAATATCAAATGTATCAAATAACCTATATACTTCGTAAACTTGTGGCCTGTCGTTGTTGTGTATTTATTGCCTTGTAGCACAGGATCGCATCGCGCCGCGTAGCTTTCTGTCGCTTACTTAGGACACCGAGTTAACTCAGTCACAAAGGTAATATGTGGCATTCCACGTCAAAAGAAACCTTATGGTCGTTGGCGCTTAAGTCGTTTTGTGTAATAATTATTGCTTAATAGCTATGTTACAGTTTCGAAAAAGGAATCATACGAGTTTACTTAGCTCATAATAAGCACAATGTCGTAAGTGCCAACGACCATAAGGTACCTTTTCCCGTGGATTGACACATATATGTAGAAGTGACGTAGACGAATTATTTTGTCCCTTTGACATAAAGTGCATAAGCTCGCGCTCACGCACGCTCAAACAAATATTTTTTTCAAAAGAATAAAAATATCGCGCCGAAAATCGATTTCTAGACGTCAGCAGTTTTAGCCACTACACTACAAAAGTCGCCGTATACAAATGTAAAACGATTTTCTCTTTTTCAGCAACTATCTAACTTTGCTTACACAAAACGGGACGAACACACTGCGTTCCTATCTACGTAATGTTTAGCAGACAATGCTCGAGCGTCATACATAGATATTTAAATGAAATCGCATGAAACTTCTTCGTTTTATTATTCTATTTCTATTGCTATACTATTCTCTTTGTTAACTTTGTCTCCGAGGAATATCTGTATCACAGAACTTGGAATAATGAGGCGAAAAAAATGCCATTTGCTGTCTTTTACGTGAAAATATCTGTCGCTCTGGTGTCAATATTATATGATTCCGTGTACCTAACGTACAAATTCATCAACTATATGAATTCGTCAAACTGTAGCCTTGTAGACCTGCTGAACAAACAAACTAAGTAGACTAGCATTAGCCCCCGCCCGCAAAAAGTATCTTATGTATTTTACATACAAAATTTGACCCCCCATTTTAGCCCTTTGGGGGTTGATGATAAAAACAAAAGTAGCCTATGTTTGACCCTGGTTCTTCAACTATATCCATACCAAATTTCATGAAAATCGGTCTAATGTTTTAGCCGTGAAAGCGTAACAGACTTTAGCATTTATAATAATAGCATGGACTAGATAGCAACGGATCATAAGAGCTTATAAGGCTAGAGTTGTGAAATAAAACAGATCCGGCACGAAGGAAAATCTAATTTGTGTGATGTACCATGTTAGTTGTCGTATCTGTTGTAATTTAATTCTACTTATTGTGACTCAAGAAGATTCTACCATTGAAATAATGTTTTACTAGTATATGCTCTGGGACTTTGAAGCAGAGGACATTTTGGGATGACTATTATTGTAAACTGTATTTGACAATTTAATGAAATACCTGTTCGAAGGAAAAGTCGAAGCTAGGAGCTAGGAAAGCCAAGAAGTGCATTTATATACCAAATACAGGAGAAGGCAAGGGTTGTGTCGTATCATAGACATAGAAAAAAAATCCGGAAACTTTATGTGTCGTATAGTTTTGATGGCAGAAGATAGATGCGAAAGGTTAGATGTAAGTTTGTGAGTTATTTGTTACTCAATAATGCAAAATATACTGGACCGATTTTGATGAAATTTGATATACGAATAGAAAAATACACAGAATAGCAAACAGGGTACTTTTTATAACGAAATTCCCACGGAAGCAAAGCCCCGAGACGCAGTTCGAAAATCCTAACTAATATTTTAAATGCGAAAGTGAGTTAGTTTATTATCACTTCACGCTTTATCTACTGAATCCATCTTCCTGAAATTTCACATACACATAGTTAGAAGTAGTGAGAAGGACATTTTCCCCGGGATCAGTGCTTTTTCTCAGTGATCGGGAAAAATCCCGGGAAAAAAGCACTGATCCCGTGGGAAATTCACACGGGCGAAGCCGCGGGCAGAAGCGAGTAGATAAATACATCCAATATATCTATACTATAAATCCTCTTTATAAGTTGATTACCTACCCTGGGCAGAGCGCACGTTCCAAATGGAATGAAACTTATATGAAGTAAATTGAATTTTCCAGCTCTAGGGATGTCGACTCATGATCTCGGCAATATTGAGTTCTCACCCACGCCCAAAGCAAAAACTGAATTGTAGTCTATTCACAAGCTTCTATGTTCACCTTTGTCGGATTTATAAAATTTTGCAAGTTTTATGATGGTCCTAATAAACTTGTTAATCTATGGTAAAAATGGTTCATTTTATTCAATTTCAGTACAAAAATATATTATTTCTGTGATATTTTTTTACACGTCGTAAGTATATTTACTCCACGTCCAAGACGGCTGAACAGATTTTGATGTGAGATGTATTTTCAGATTCCTTGCATTTCTCCGAGTGACATAGGCTATGTGTGTTGTTAGTCGTGTAGCTTTTTTGTGGTTTACAACTAGGTACGTGTATTTTTATTTGAATAAAAAACATTTAATTATATTATAGTAATTAAAGATAAGACCAAAGAGAGAGACCAGAGATATGTAAAGGAAGATAGGGGAGGCTATTGCCCAGCAGTGGGGCACACATAGCTAGGAAAAAAAAAGTAATTAAAAAACAAAATAAATTAAAGTGTTGTTGCGTGTATTATACACAACCGTGTTAAATTTCACATATACTGCACTTACGTCTGTTGATTCGCACATTCATTACACATAATTGTTTATTTAGCTATTATTTTAACGCTTTTGGTCATTGATCGTCTTCCAAAACAAACACACCTGTTTGTTTCCGTAACGTCAACCCGTCACCTTGGATGTTTGACAGTGACGTTTGACAGTGACATTTGACGAAGACGTTTGGAAATGGTCCCTATACATAGGTGGTGTGTTGCGACGGACGCGTTGCTAGAATGTTTTTTATTTACTTATATTTGTAAATAATATAGGTAATTGGTCAAAATTTATAGAATAATAATTTGAACAAGGATTTTATTAGATTAACTATATCTTTTTTCTCCGAGATGAATGAATGCCGCACTTCGACGGTTTTGTCTCTGATCGAAATCTATGTTGTCTCTGATTTCGTGTCAACGCTAGGCTGACGTGGTAAAGGAGATAGACCTCGACCAAGATGATCTTTCTTGGATTTCTTTTAGGATGGAACACGCCGCAGGGCTCCACGCCTCGCAATCTAGAACCTCCATGAGCGGAGGATAAGGTGGAGCGGTCATGTGAGTTCATCTCTCTGGTGTTCTGCTAGTTTTCCTATGAATATTGTAGACACGATGTTAATGGCATTCTCTATTGTTTCAGAGTGCACCGCTTTTAAACTTAGGTTTTAAGTTGTTAGTTTACGCTTTATTTTTCAATATTCCACGTTCCACGTGTTATACTTTATTAGTTTACTCGTTTAAACTATTTTTCCTCGTGCTCCGGCACGTGATTTGATGTCGTGACATGACTACTTCAGAATGAGTTCCCCCTTATATTTTTCTTTCTTTTCGTTGTACATACTGGTTACAATGACCCTGACCCTAAGGGTAATCACCTTTTCTGGATAAATAACCCCTATTTATCCCAGTAAAACAATAACACTTCCTGTAAGCAAAGAGGATTGCCGACCACCATGTGATACAAGACCACATGGCCAGGTGTCTCCAAATCAACAATCCAGGACCCCCAGCTGTTCCTACATTACTGGGAATGACGAGGTGATACAGATTATTGGAAGAAAAGGAAAGGACCTAAATGGGATTTACCAAGTAATATCCATTTTATAACTAGAACTCAAACTTTAGAATTTATTTTAAGGCAGAGACTGCCTAATATGATTTGTTCCTAGTTTTATCACATAGAGAGGACGCTCTCAACCTTTGTTAAAAGGTAGGTCTTATAACCAACTTTAAGAATAAGGACATTTTCTATGTCATGTGTTTTCATAGGTTATGATAATTAGACTTTAGTCTTAATTAGTTTGTGTGTGTTTGTGGCCTGTGGTGTGGTGTGGCCTGTGGTGTGGCCCTAGAATAGCACCAACCCATCTCTTCCCGTGGGTGTCGTAAGAGGCGACTAAGGGATTTAAAACACCGGAGGATGGGCAGCAGCATCTTTCCGCGTAATATGCCATTACACTGCGATCGCCAACCCGCCTGCCAAGCGTGGCGATTACGGCAAAACCCTCCATGGATGAAATCCTTGGGGGAGGCCTTTGTCCAACAGTGGACGTCTTTAGGCTGAGAGAAGAAGTTTGTTTTAAGAAACATGTGAGAAAAGAAAGGATTTGTTAAAACATTCCTATAGAAAGAATTAGTAATAAGGAATAAGAATATTTAACTACTAAAAAGTGAGTTTACCAAATATGTATATTTTCTTTTTAATATATTTAACTTGATATATAAACAATTAACTTGTTTAATTGATTTCAACTAATAGTTGATGGCGCCCTGGTTTAGAAAAGAAACACAACATATATCTGGTCCCTTTCTTCAAATGTAACATTCCACAGAGCGACAAGAACCCACCGACCCACTCCGGAGTCTCCTACATAACGCACCACTGAGCTGGCTGTGCGTTTGTCCACCGGTGGCAGGCAGTGTTTTACACGCCTGTCCTATAGTGGGTAATAGTGTCCTTCAAAGAATTAAGGATAGTCCTACTTAACCAATGTAGTGCTATATAACTTAATATTTTTATACCTAACGGTGATTTGATTGGTCGAAGGGCAGGCAAAAAATGCCCTAGTATCGACCAATGACGGACTACGGGCAAAAATCGGTAATTTTAAACACTGTTTATCAACTAAAACTTCGGAATTCCAAATTGGATACAGTATAAAAGTGGGGGAGCGGAGGAATTCCCTGTCGTGGGGCAGCTAAGAAAAAAAAACGCTATGAAAATTATTTTATCATGACGTTTAGTCGGGTTTAGATTGATTACTTTTTACAAAACTTCTATTCTAAATAACTACGTAAAGGTTTAACTCTAAAAGCTTGAACAGAATGCAAAGATTTTTATTTCGTAAAAAAACTTATATTTTTCGAAAACTTTACTAATGTTTTTCGAAAGGCGTTTTTTAAGGGCATTTTTACGGCTGTAACTCCTATGTAGTGAATATGGGCTGCTCTTGACCACAATCTTGCCCGAGGACAAAGATGGTACTACGGTGTAGCGAAATTAATTCAAAATCCTTGGAGTACCTTTAGCTTTAAAGCTACTATGAAATAACAGTTACTATAGAATGACAGTGCTATTCATCTGGTGGGATAACATCCCATTTTTCCCTATTCCTTTTGACTCATACCCAGGAACATACAAAACAGGACCTTCTTTGAAGGACACTTTAATTATGTAATGGAGTTAGACACGGAATTTGGATTAATATGTGCCAAATAGAAGTGGCATAGACGAGTTATTTTATCTGACTCCTGACTCTGAAGTTGTAATTAGCACATAATTTTCAGTTGTTCATTGCTTACATACACTTATTTTGGAGAGCAACAGATATTTACATATAAAAGAGAGCAAATAAAATAAATATTCTTTCATTTATTCATTTCTGTTTGCTGAATTAGTCCAAATTCTGCGGAGTTTGACTTTCATGTTTCATTTTTAATTTTCATGTTTTCAGTAGGCCTGTGAAAGGATGAGTTTATTAAAAGGATGAAAAGAAGATAAGGGTTTCCATTTCATCAAAATGGCGGAATAGGGAATTGGGCGGACTTTGGGCGGTCAAACGTTCAGGCCACGCGAAGAATTCGACCGTATTCAGAGTAATTCTCCCTTCATTTTGAAATTAGACATAGCTATTATTTTAATGTTATGTTTCTAATTTCTGATAAATAATATCTAAAAAGCCATATAAACCTTATAGTAAGTACCTAACAATGTTACAAACAAATTTAAATTCCGCTGGGCTAGCAACTTGTCAGTTTATCCACCAATATTCGGCTAAACGTGGCCTTGTAGCCTATCCCATCTACCTCGTAATTATAATAGCTTTACGTCTTTTTTCTCGAGATAAAAAGACTATATTCCTTTTCAATTTTTAACTCGACTAGAAAAATTCACAAAAAAGTTAAAGCATGAATGAGTAAAATATAATAAAGATACGCTCGAGTCGACACACTTAGAAGAAGATCCACTCAATTAATACCTAATATATTTGAGATACCGGCCATTCATACTTTAATGTCGAGTCAAGGTTGAGATACGATATTTTTCCGATATTTAGTCAGAGATAGTCGATCATACAATTATTGTGTGGGTTCAAAGCAATCTTGTATATTTCTGGTACGAAGCAGCGATACTGGCCGGCCGTATTTTATTTTCCTGTAAGGGCTTGACTCCACAAGAGAGAAGTGAGATTTGTGAAGCGATAATTAGAAGATGTGTTTATCTACTACGTTTAAAAAAATTGCCATCATGGACCGCTCGTCATATAAAATAAATGAACATTTGGCATGACACATCATGTGCCAATAGATGTTTTACATAAAAAAATCTCTACTGAAGCTAGATATGTGGCTAGAGCAAAGAATGCGAGCGTCGGCTATTCAAACTGTTTTTCCATAAAAAAACCGTCACCGGTTGCTTGCGATACAAGTACATAGGTATAGCTCATATCTTAATTTGTTCTAATTGCGCTAAACAAATTTAAGATTTCTTCTCCATTTATTCTAATCGCAAATTTGGTTAATATTTGAGACATCTTTTTTCTCTATAATCAATCGTCTGCACTGACGAGCGGAGAAGGGATGTATAAATAATGTTTTGTTTTAAACAAATCTTCTCTCCTATCATCTCCTCTCAGCTCTTTTGTAGTCCGGTGATAAAGCCGGACGTCCACCGCGAACTGTACATAGCTGCGCTAGATTTTCTTACATAAACGTAATCGCAACTATGTCAACTAAACTAGGTAACACAGATTTTGCTGGCTAAGTTAACTTAGTTAGACTAGTTTGCAGTGGACGTTAGGCTTAAAGTATTTCACGGAGCCATTACGCGTAATCGAAAAAATATTTATTTGCTCTCTGATTTACTGATGGTCGTGATATTATTTCCTTTAGGCTTTCTTTACTTTGCACTGGCTTTTAGATCATGAGGCAAAAGAGATGAAAAATAAGTTTAACTACTCTTTTCAACTAACTGTCACAATTAAAACTCAATGGTTTTGTTTTTTTGTGAAAATAATGTGTTCGGGAAAATAAATATCAAAACGACTTTTTCTACACAAACGACGCATCTTTTATGCCTTGGGCTCAGTCTATTTTGAAGTTGAAATGTTTAAATGTCGCATTTCTTTTTTCTTTTTTTTAACCTATCTCATCCCACTGCTGGGTCTCCCCCATTTCCTTCCTAACCTGTCTGTCCCCTGCGAATTCCATCCATTTTTCTTCAAAATGTCTAAGTCGTCGCTCCAACATTATAGCCATTACCATGAATCACATTTTCCACGTTTATTTGATTATTATCCAAATACTCGAAACTACCCATCAAAGTTATCGATAAAACTATTTTCACCCTGATAGCATCACGGTATACGTCAGATCAGATGTACGCTTCGATTATTTTATAAAGGGCTGGGGTGAATATACCTACAGTACAGGTCGGTAATCACTTCCACTGATAAAGGGTGTAAAAATACCCTTGGTAGGTATATATGTATATATACTAACTTTTAGCGAAATAAAAAGAGAGGCGTTCAATGTGTTTCCAGTATTAATCTTGATATCTTCTAACTCGATATCTTTTTATGTGTCTTTGACTATAATTATATAGAAGAACTAAGCCATAGACTTACTTACGAGTACTATCCAGGCTCAGTGCGCCAAAATGAGTCTTGGCCTCCAACACAGTCGCACGTCCCTGGTCCCGCGCAAGCTCCCGCCAGTCGTCGCCAACTTGCAGCTCGCGCAGACTCAACCATATTGCTCCAGCGGTACATGGGGCGGCCTACCGGTCCTAGACCGACTGGTCAGCCCAGATAGGCTCTCTTCACGGCTCAATGTTCCTCCATTCTCACAACATGGCCGAGCCAGCGAAGACGCTGTGCCTTCGTCTCGCCCATATAGGTTAGGCTCGCCGATGAGATTTTCTACCTTGGCAATGCTCCGGATTCTCCATTTGCTATCAGCCGCTATCACAAGCCAAAGGATCTTGCGAAATATTACTTAGCCATAGACATAGAAAATAATGATATTTTTTAGAGTTTTCTGTAACCGATTCCTAAAGGAGTTTATTTTGTTAATTTTTTTTATTTATTCCCTCGCTAGGGTACGAATGAATTTGTATGAAACATTCCCTTCCGGGTGAGAGAAGAAGCATGTTCAACCCGATACTTGTATTAAATATGCACTATTTTCCGAGTATTAGAAATGAAAACAATTTTACATCAAGGTCTAAAGGGTAATGCAGTACATGCATCAGCAACTCCTTTGGGGTGAATGCAGGTGTATTATCGAGGGTGGTCGTTTATCATGAGCTAATTTCATTTTTATTTCAACGTACCTACATTATGGAAAAATGTTTCCCTATTTTTGTAGTAATAGCATAGTTGCTAGAGATAATGGTGGAGTAGTTTTAATATTTAATGTGGTGATGTGTCTTTAAAATTATGGCGTTAATAATACACCTCCCTTTTTATATGAAAACAATAAATAAGTGGTCATATGGGAAAGTAGATCACGTGCGTCATTATAAAGTCTGACTCATGTAGATTTTTGTATACTTTTCAAAATAAATTGATTCTTTTTACCAATGCATTACAAGTATTATTACTACGTTACTGGACACGTAACTAACCAACAGTTGGTGATCCCGACGTAATTTAAGAATCCCGTAATTGTACATATTTAAATGTTTTTGACCCCCCATGGATAAAATCCTTGGGGGAGGCCTTTGTCCAGCAGTGGACGTCTTTAGGCTGAGAGAGAGAGAGAGAGAGAGAAATGTTTTTGAACGCAGCATATTAAAAAACCATATGTGAGACACGATAATTTTCTACTGTTGATAATTTATTTTCTAGAGATAATGCGTTTACCTCATATTATTTAATTTGAGTAACATTCATCATCATTTGTCCATAGTTGACTTTTCTTTGGTCTTGGTCCACATTGCTATACGGGTGTGAGACGTGGGTCCTGAAAAAAAATAGCTGCGATCGATTACAGGCTTTCGAGATGCTTTACATTCAACGTCAAAGTGCTTGAGCGAGCTAAGTGCAAACAGGAACTGATGTCCAACATTGCACAAAGGAAAGTGGCCTTCTTGGGGCACATACAAAGGGGCCCTCAACACGCATTTCTGAGGTTACCAAGGCTTGCCAAGATCCGGCAAGAGGGCACCAGGTCGACCGCAGAGGAAGTGGATTGACGACATCACGACCTGGACAGGACTTAGGTTTTGGAGACTAAAATGGGCCGCTAATGACCGGGAGAGATACCGCATGCTGGCCTCCAAACTTCATTTTGAAGATGGCACCCCTTGATGATGATGATGGCTTTTCTTTTAAAAATTATGTTAAGAGTTCCTCTACACTTTATTTTATTTATTTATCTAGCTTGTAGCTAGAGAAATAAATCATTCTAATACCGTTACCTAATTCAAGCAAGGATGGCGTGTAAAAATCTATCCCAATTCCCTTTCAAGATTACTGTAAGTAACATTTTACATCCCTAACATCCCTTGGGAGCATCCTTTTCTCGCATCACCAATTGCGACCTAGAAGAATCTGTGTAAAAATGTAAATGGAGGATTTTAAATAGAATTTTTTAGTATCCTTGTTTCCTATATTGAGAAACTAGCATTTGCCCGTGACTTTGTCCGCGTGTAATTTACTATTGTTAATATCTCAGATTCTTAGCGAAATTGCTGTAGCAATAAGGCCACCATTGAACATATATTGTATTTCTGTTTTTATTCATTTATACATAAAACAGTAAAAATAAATTTGTCTCTACATTTTTAGTATTTTTGACTGAAATGGATAGAGGGATACTTAAAAAGAATAATAGAAAGCAAAAAAATTTTTTTGGAATTTCTTGTCTGTCTGTCTGTCTGTCTTTCTGTCTGTCTGTCTGTCTGTCTGTCTGTATGTATGTACGCGTTTCACGCAAAAACTACTGAACGGATTTGAATGAAACTTTTTTGTTGTATAGCTATTAAGCCTCGGCAACATATAGGCTACAATTGATTTTGAAAACTGGAACACCTGATGAAGAACCTTAACAGAACAGCTAAACTATAAGAAATATGGAAATGGTATCTTTGCAAAAGTTTATCACTCTTATGAGCATTTTCAGTTGACGTATAAAAATCGAAGATCAGGATCATCTGATGAAGAATTCCAAGAGACCAGCTACTCTTTAACATAAATGGAAATGGGGCCTTAGCAAAAGTCGTTCAACCTGATGAGCATTTTCTACTGACGTATAAATAAATAGACAGGACACGTCATAGGACAAATAGGGACTCGGGGTGGGAGTGGTTGTACACGGGAAATTATAGATAACGAGCAAATGAAGATCGTTTATTGAATGAAATATCACTTTAGATTCATTTTAACCCCTCGACTGTACTACGAGTACCTAATATATTTCCGCGGGACACGGGATAACCAAATGGCTGAAATTTTGAGTACTATGGAGTTTAGGTGTTTACAGTTTGGAACACAAAAAGATTTTCATCTAAGCAAAACTCACGCGGGTGAAGCCGCGGGCAACAGCTAGTGGTACAGTAAAGAATTACTTAATTACTTACTTAATATGATGAATCTAATCTGTTTAAGTTAGACCTTTAGCAATAAAACTGTAAAAGTGGCAATAAATTTAATGCAGTCGTTTTTGCGTCATGTGTGCACAAACATACAAACAGAAATATAAACTATTACCCGCTATAGGACAGGCGTGTAAAACACTGCCTGCCACCGGTGGACAAACGCACAGCCAGCTCAGTGGTGCGTTATGTAGGAGACTCCGGAGTGGGTCGATGGGCTCTTGTCGCTCTGTGGAATGTTACATTTGAAGAAAGGGACCAGTTGTATGTTGTGTTTCTATTCTAACCAAAGGGCGCCATCAACTATTAGTTGAAATCAATTAAACAAGTTAATTGTTTATATATCAAGTTAAATAATAACGTGCGCGGTGCGCGGTGTGGTATCTGTTAGCGAAACGGAGGGCTTGCAGCCAGTGGACAAACACCATCCTCCACTCGCGGTCTCGGTGGCAACGCTGGAAGCAGAGGAACAGATTGGGGCGAGTCGTGAAGAAGGCCAAAGGCACGCGTCTTCGTTGGCACGTCAATGGAATTTTCGTAAAGCGGATATCCAGAGGTTGTACACAGTAATAGCGAACATAAATTGGAGTGAACTGTTTCTGAAATCAAATCCAGACGAGGCAGTTAATTATTTTTACGAGCAAATTACTAATGCCATAGAAAAGAGCGTCCCTAGGAAAAAAACATCAATAGTTGAATCAAAATACAATTATCCAGAATGGTATACAAGACAAATTATATCGGACATACAACGGAAGCATAAACTGCATAAACGCTATAAGGAAAGTAAACTGGAAACCGACTATAAAGAATTTTCACTATGTCGAGCTCAAATAAAAGCAGCAGTAGAAAAGGCTCATAACCAACATAGTGACTGTTTGCAAAGTAATCTGGCAAAAGATCCGAAAGCTTTCTGGCACTTTATCAGGGCGAAAAGAGGCAATATCAACAAGCAAACTTTGATAAAAGATGGTCGCATACTTTCTGGTAGAGAGTGTGTGGAAGAATTAGCCGATTTTTTCTACTCTGTGTACCACACGGAGCCGGCAGAGTTAGATGTTGCTTCGGTAAGCAAGTCGGTATCGTCGGGCGCAGCAAGAGTGCAGGTGCATAGGTTGGAGATGTCAGAGGTAGAACAAGCATTGACGAAGCTTAAGCCGAAGCATTCCACAGGACCAGATGGAATTCCTCCTTTCATTTTGAGGGACTGTCGCGGGGTGTTGGCATTGCCACTACAGCATATATATAACACATGTCTTGAAAATGAAAGATTCCCGGAGCAGTGGAAAATATCAAGAGTTGTACCTGTGCCAAAGGGACGAGGGGGAACTAACGCGTGTGATTTTAGACCAGCAGCTATCATGAGTGCCCCGGCGAAGGTTTTTGAGTCAGCAATAAATCACTCGGTGTACTCACAGGTAGAGGCTCAGCTGTCAGATGAACAGCACGGATTCCGCCCCAAACGCAGCACAACAAGTAATCTGTTGCAATTTATGACGGTATTGGTGCCTGCGATAGATGCGGGAGGGCAGGTAGATGTAGCCTATTTCGATTTCCAGAAAGCCTTTGACACCGTGGATAATGATATCTTACTCATGAAGTTGGCCGTAGCAGGTTTCACACCAAAGACTCTCGCGTTCTTCGCAAGCTATCTGAAGGACAGGCGTCAATATGTTGATTGGGCCGGATATCAGTCGAAACCATACTTTACTAGGTCAGGAGTCAATCAAGGGAGTAATTTAGGGCCCCTAGAATTTAATTTAGTAATAAATGACTTACCAAGGGTAGTTAAAGAGTGCAAGTGTTTACTGTTCGCAGACGACCTAAAGATAGCAATGGAAATAAGAAGTCCAACAGACTGTGAGAAGTTGCAAGCGGATATCGATAAAGTGGTGGAGTGGTCCCACAGAAACCGGTTACACTTTAACATATCCAAGTGCACCATAATGACATTCACAAAATTGCGAAAACCCTGCATACACCAATACTGTATAGATGGAATTCCAATACAGCGTGTAAAGCAGACGAAAGATTTAGGTGTGTATTTCACTAGTGATTTAAATTTCCGCGAGCATATAGTGAAAGCTTGCAAGAAGGCTTACCGAAATTTGGGGTTCGTACTGCGCCATTGCAGAGAATTTTCAAATCTGAATGCGGTGCGAGCGTTATACGAAGCACTTGTGAAGAGCCATTTGGAAGGGAGCGCGTGTGTGTGGGCACCCCAGGAAACTAAATACAAGTTGATGGTGGAACGGATACAAAACAAATTTACAAGGTACCTGTATCTCAAATTGTATGGGGTGTATCCGTTCTACCCATTGATGTACCCAACACTATTCGTTCTCGGGATGGTCGGATACAATTCGCTGGAAGTTCGACGAGAGCTAACATTGGCTAAATATTTATTTAAAATATTAAGGGGGAGCCTTAGCAACCAAGCTGTATTGCAGTGGATTGCGCTTTGCGTGCCCAATCGGTACGTATGGCGGCGGCGACAGCCTCCTCTATTCGCGATACCACAAGCGCGAACGAAGATGCTAAAGCACACCCCCCTGACTCGAACAATTAGAGTACTAAATGAGGTAGCGACGAGAGTAGACGTATTTTGTTGTCCTTTGACGGAATTCGTAAGAGTTACATTGTATGTACTGTGTTATAGTAGAAATAACTTGTAAATTAAGACCTATACTATTGCATTGGGTGTACCTGTAATAATAGTTAAGGAATGTTTGAATAAATAAATAAAAAAAAAAAATAAAAAAAAATAAAAATATATTACAGGAAAATATACATATTTGGTAAACTCACTTTTTAGTAGTTAAATATTCTTATTCCTTATTACTAATTCTTTCTATAGGAATGTTTTAACAAATCCTTTCTTTTCTTACATGTTTCTTAAAACAAACTAATTAAGACTAAAGTCTAATTATCATAACCTATGAAAACACATGACATAGAAAAATGTCCTTATTCTTAATATTGGTTATAAGACCTACCTTTTAACAAAGGTTGAGAGCGTCCTCTCTATGTGATAAAACTAGGAACAAATCATATTAGGCAAAGTCTCTGCATTAAAACAAATTCTAAAGTTTAAGTTCTAGGTATAAAATGGATGTTACTTGGTAAATCCCATTCAAGTCCTTTCCTTTCTTCTAATAAATTGTATCACCTCGTCATTCCCAGTAATGTAGGAACAGCTGGGGGTCCTGGATTGTTGATTTGGAGACATCTGGCCATGTGGTTTTGCATCACATGGTGGTCGGCAATCCTCTTTGCTTACATGAAGTGTTATTGTTTTACTGGGATAAATAGGGGTTATTTATCCAGAGAAGGTGATTACCCTTAGGATCAGGGTCATTGTAACCAGTACAACGAAAAGAAAGTAAAATATGAGAGGGAACTTATTTTGAAGTAACCATTTTACGACATTAAACTACGCGTCAAAGCACGAGTAAAAATAGTTTAAACGAGTAAACTAATAAAGTATAACACGTGGAACGTGGAATATTGAAAAATAAAGCGTAAACTAACAACTTAAAACCTAAGCTTAGCAGCGGCGTATCCTGGAACAACAGAGAACGCCATTAACATCGTATCGACAATATTCATATAAAAGACCAGTAGAACACAAGAGAGATGAAATTACCTGTCCGCTGCCTCTTATTTTCTACTCATGGAGGTTTTAAAAAGCGAGGCGTCCAGCCCTGTGGCGCGCCTGCGTACCGAAGAAAGATCATCCTGGATGAGGTCACCTCCACGTCACTCTCACCTTTTTTGACACGAAATCAGAGACAAACATCGATTTCGACCAGAGACAAAATTATAGGAGTGACATTCATCTCGAAGAAAAAAAACATAGTTAATCTAATAAAATCCTTGCTCAAACCATCATTCTATAAATTTTGACCAATTACCTATATTATTTACAAACATAAGTAAATCAAAAACATTCTACCGACGCGTCCGTCATCACTATACAACTTGTTGCAGGGACCATTTATGCGTTAAAATAATAGTTCAACAGACGTAAGTGCAGTATATGTGAAATTCAACACGGTTGCGTATAATACACGCAACAAGATATACAAAAATTCAATGCAGCATAAAAAATCATGTTGGCTACTTTTGGTCCTGTAACGTCATTCGTATTTTTCTGAAATGTCTCATATTTTCAGTCATAAACCAGTTACACTTATGTGCCTATAAATAGATGAAATTTGAACCGAGATCCTAATGCTAGAAGTCTGTAGATAATAGGGTAAAGTGCATTGCCAACTTCTAGGTAATGAGGCCGTGAATCGTTGCTGCGGTACTAAAGCCGTTTGGGGTAAATCGACTAGATACAAAAATGCACATTTAAAAACCTTATGAAAATGATCATGAAACAATTTTCAACAGCTTTTTCACATTAAATTATTATTTTGATTTGCATAAAAAAGTATGAGTTATGTTTGCTTATTAGCAAATCAAAATAATAATTTAATATGAAAAAGCTGTTGAAAATTTATTTATTTCATAAAAAAAATGATTTCTTTTAAAACACCTCGTTGTGTCCATTACTTGTATTTTATTGTTTGAGCATTTAAAATTCAATTGTAAAAATAATATATACACATCAATTCTTCATTCAATCAAGACGATCAATTCTTTTACTCCATACATATATGAGGGATAGCATAGGCTATTAGCCTTCCCCTAAATTCGTATGGAAAAGAAATATCATGAAATCTTCAATGAAATATCTCATGAAAATTTATATCCCATTGAACCAATAAATAAAATTGAAAATGAGCTATAAAATAAATAGTGGAGTAAATTGAATAGAATGTAGTTAGAACGAGACGTGCTATCGCTTGGTAATTTATTCCTAGCTCCCGGTTGTTCCGGCGGTAAATAGTGTTAGCTTGAACAGCTGCAAGTTTATGATGTCCTGGTACTTCGCCAATAGTGTTCAGTACTAGCTGTGCCCTGGGACTTGCATGCCTTGGGAATTTAAGAATAGATTTTTTTTTTTAAACTGGTATAAATATTTAAAAATAATTATTACAAGTGTTGAGTCTCACGAAAAAAATTTACGAAATTATTCCGTGAGACTGACTTTCAATTTCAAATTATATATTTTTTTCCTAGCTATTTGTGTCTCACTGCTGGGCTAAAGCCTCCCCTAATTTCCTCAAAAATAAAGAATGATCAATGATGAGAATGATGTCATTCTTTGTCAAGATTTATATATTCAATATTTCAACTCCATTTAAACTCTACTAGCTTTTGCCCGCGACTTCTCCCGCGTGAATTTTCCACGGGAACAGTTTTTTCCGGTATAAAAGGTACCCTATATCCTTCTCAGTATGTACTTCCAACTATGTATATGCAAAGTTTCAGGAAGATTGGTTCAGTAGATTAAGCGTGAAGAGGTAACAAACAAATATACAAACAAACTCACTTTCGCATATATATTATTAGTAAGAATTAGAATTAGGATACGTGTACCAAATTCCATCCCATAGTTTCTGGGTGAAAAATTAACGAAGATACATTCAAACAAACATCCATTCTCGCTTCTCCCCGGTTGTTCCGCGGTAATTACTGTTAGAGGTTACGGGGCATATAGTGGAATCCCAAATTTTATACATCCATCTTGCCAAACTTGCGTTATTTATTTACTAGTTCCTTCCCGGCTCTCTCTCAGTAGGAATTTTAACGCTTTTTCGACCTTTTAATGCATACCAAGATATACACAGGTAGACTCAAATTATGCAGATTTCTGTGGATACTGATAATACATGAAATATTTATTAAATTATAATTAAATTAAGTTCAGTTTAAGTTAAGTGTGAACTGGCTACACACTGCCCAGGATAGAGCAAATTGGAGGAGGTTGAAGGAGGCCTACACCAAAATGGTCGAGGAAGGCTTGAGACGATGATGAAATTAAGTTTAAAATCCTTTATTTGTAACAAGAAACGAGCTAAATAAAACACAAACAATGACAAACGTTCCGGTAAAAACTATATTATTTTCCGCCTTACATAATTTAATATCTGTTTTTCAAAAGTTAATTATAATTTCCCATGCATGAAAAAATTAAACGATTTTTTTAATATCCACTTTACGATCAAATGTTGGCTGCGAAATTTTTAATTAAGGCAATAACGTCACGCCATTAATTTTGAACGGCCATAAATATTCATAAATCGCATATTAATGAAGAAAAACAATAGGACACCGTGTCTCCTGCCATTTCAGTTTTCGAGTAATTTTCTCGCATACAAGTTATGAGTAAAAATAACTAAAAAAATAATGAAAACTGCCCTGTTTCCAGAAAGACAGACGTGAAAAGCCGTCTTGACGTCCGGGATACCGACACTACACCGAAGATATCCTATACGAGATTAAAATGGCTCTCAAACAGTTAAAAAACAATAAGGCACCGGGTGATGATGGAATCACGGCTGAGCTTCTGTAAGCAGGTGAAACGCCGGTATTAAAAGCTCTTTAGAAGCTATTTGATTCCGTCATACTCGAGAGACAAACGCCTATGGTATGGCACAAAAGTGACGTGGAACTCTTCTTCAAAAAAGACAAAATCTTATTGTAGAATTATAGGCCTATCTCACTTCTGAGCCATGTCTACAAACTGTTTTCGAGAGTTATTACGAATTGTCTCGCTTATAGGTTTGACGACTTCCAGCCTCCCGAACAAGCCGGTTTCCGAAAAGGCTTTAGTACTGTAGACCACTTACATACGCTGCGGTCGCTGCGGCAGATTATACAGAAGACTGAGGAGTATAATCAGCCATTATGCTTGGCGTTTGTGGACTACGAGAAAGCCTTCGATTCGATCGAGACCTGGGCTGTACTACAGTCTCTCCAACGGTGCCACATTGACTATCGATATATCGAAGCGCTGAAGTGTTTGTGCGAAAACTCCACCATGTCGGTCCGTCTCCAGGATCAATGCTCGAAACTTATCCAGTTGCAGCGAGGGGTGAGACAGGGAGACGTGATATCTCCGAAACTGTTCACCGCCGCCCTGGAAAATGTTTTCAAGCTTCTGAACTGGAGCGGACTCGGTATCAACTTCTCTGAAGGTTGGAGACTCTACACTCGAAGTTGTTGACAATTATGTATACCTGGGACAAACAGTTCAGTTAGGTAAGTCCAACTTTGAGAAAGAGGTTAACCATCAAATTCAACTCGGCTGGGTAGAGTTCGTGAAGCTTCGCGATATCTTCTCGTCCGCAGTGTCTCAAGACTAAACCAGTGTGTGTTGCCAGTAATGACATACGGAACAGAGACGTGGTCGCTGACGTGGCCTCATAAGAAGGCTCAAGGTCACCTAAAGGGCGATGGAGCGCGCTATGCTCGAAGTTTCCCTGCGTGATCGAATCAGAAATGAGGAGATCCGTAGGAGAACTAAAGTAACCGACATAGCCCGCAGAATCGCGAAACTTAAGTGGCAGTGGGCGGGGCACGCACATAGCTCGTAGAACAGATAGCCGTTGGGGCAGAAAAGTTCTCGAGTGGCGACCACGAACCGGAAAACGTAGTGTTGGCAGGCCTCCCACTCGGTGGACCGACGATCTGGTTAAGGTCGCGGGATGCGCATAGATGCGGGCAGCGCAGAACCGGTCGTTGTGGAAATCCTTGGGGGAGGCCTTTGTCCAGCAGTGGACGTCTTTCGGCTGTGAGAGATTGATAAAATACAGACGACATGGTCTGTTGATTAGAGAGGTTTCGATAAAAGCTGGAAAGAATGGCCAGTGGAATAAAATGGGAGAGGATTTTGTCCAGCAGTTGGACGTAGGTGGCTTAGAAAAAAAAATTGTTAGCATAGAATACTAGTTTTCTGACTTCAAATGTGAAAACAATAGTGTTAGATAATCAGTTTCATTTTAGAGAAATGAAATCGTGTGTTTTTTAAACGTTTTAATCTAGACATTTTCAGCATAGAATAAAGCTATATTTTCACAACGTAAATAAAAGGAGTGCCTCATGAAAACGATGTTATATTATAAAACGTACTGTACGCGCTAAAATAGAGGAAAAATTACGTTAAAAACGACGGAATTTATGGTAATCGAGTTTGCATATTATATGTCTTATTTAGGGCCACGAAACTGGTATCTTGCCTATAAGACAATAGTGAGATATTTATTTCAAAGAAAGGTAAAGTCCATTTTTTATAATTATCCTATTAAGTAAACAATTTTACCATGTCTTTGTATGATTTTACAACAATACAAATTAAAATAGACTTTTTAGGAAATTACAAAGTACTGTTTACATAGCAGGACAATTAAGAAAAAAATGAGTTTAGTCTTTATACAAAATCATTTTCGCATACGACACGATCCAATGATCAAACCTGGAAGAAATTGCTTTAGCGATAAGGCCGCCTTTTGCACATCTTCTTTTCTTTCTTTAGTTATAAGTTACATTGTGTATCTGGAAATGTGATCTTGTGTGCTAATAAAGTATTCTTGTCATGTCTTGTCGAATGAAAAATATTCGTCTGAAAAGAAATTGTGCGCTTGTTTGTTTGTGCATATTTGAATGTTTTACTTTGTCTTATGTACAGATTCCTATCTGTATTTATACGAGGCTTAAGATATCCATCTGTTGTCGAAAGGTCGTTGGTTCCAATCCTACCCCTGCCATGTATGCTAGTAATTCATAAACCACCACTTGCTTCCGGTCAAACATCGTGAAATAACCTGAACACTATTAGACTGACATTTCAATCGCCATTCGCGTGGCCCCACAACGTTGCTCTAAAACATTGAGTGTAGGAAGTAAGCTTGGCCATCTCTGCATTATTTAACAGTTGATGATTAACATTCAAAACCAAACGCAAATTGTTTACAGAATTGAAACCGTCAGGGATTTGTTTAGTTAGGTATTCTGAGGAACTGTACAGATATCATTAATATTTTATACGTAAACAGTTGGATAAACTGTTAGAATACTTGATTATTTATTAAGCTATAAAATTTAAATGAGTTAGGGTCGAATGGATCAAGATCGTTTGGCCTTTGTTGCGATCAAGGGGCGTCCTCAATGTGGATATGGTACAGATATCTGAATAATTTAGTAGTACTGAAAAAGGCATCTTCTATATTTTATTTATGATAAATGATTGTTGCTTTCAGGCACTTTAGAAAACAACGTAATTGAACATTCAAATTCAACCGAATATTCAATTTAATTGAGTGAGCGAAGGAACGTCCTTGCTACGAGACTTAAATATGTCAAACCCGACAAAATAGCGCTTCTGTGTGCCTTTTCTTATATTTTTTAAGATTTGTGTGAGATATGGAAAGGGACAAAATTGGCCTAGTAGTATTGCGGTGGTCTGAGAGGGGAGTCTTCTTATTAATCCATATTAAAACCGCTTGAATAACTTTATCACATTATTTAATTCTATATCTCTTACAAAAACATTGTTACTCCTATAAAATTCCTGACCAGACTGACTCTGACATAATACTAATCAAATCCCTATTTCTTCCTTTTATTTAAAATGACAAACTTATTTCTCACCAGCATTAACAAAGAACCATAAATAAAATTCATCCTCCAACATCCCCTCTGAATTTTATAACATTAATAACTATGAAAATATTAATATAAAACCTTAAATCAAAATTCCACATCTCCAACCTACATTAAACTATTAAAACCCCATAAACTATTTTCCTACCTACCTTACACATCTAAATAAATATTAACTACCCCCTTATTAAACAATTTCAAATATCAACCAAACAAACATATAAGATAATCATCAATTAAAACAATTTTAAATTAACTCCCAAACCTTAAACTAACCTATCATCGAGATAACTTGTTTCCTCCAAACCTACCTCACTATTTAACATTAAATTAAACTACATCACTCTCACTGAGTTCATAAACATCACTAATCACTAGTAATACACTTCTTCAACCGTAAAAACTTCGTTCTATCTAGTCCCTTTGTTAAAATATCCGCTAAGTTAGAATTAGTGGGACAGTATGACACCTCTATTAAGTTTTGTTCTATTTTTTCCTTTATAAAATGAAATTTGACATCGATATGTTTACTCCTTCTATTCAATATTCCGTTTGGCGTCGCTCGCGCGCGTCAAAAAGATATTTTTTTAATGAATTAGAGAAAAGGAAAATAAAGGATTGAGAATACGTTACATACACATTTGACGTTGTTTGCCGACTGACTCATGTCATCCCGGCGGAGCGAGGGTCGGCCACCCCGCCCCCCGCGCGTTCCCCCGCTCATAGTGACGGAGCGCTAGCATCCTGCCCCCCCTTAAAGGAGCTGGAGGCTACTTTTGAGTTTTCCCATCCTTCCGTGGGAAGCAGACAGACCCTATTGAGGGCTCTGCGCTCGATGCCGCGGTGGGTTGTGAAGTCAGCTACTCGGCATACACCGTCTGTACCAGGGTACAAACGGTTCACCCTTCCCATCTTCCATTTTAGTGGTGGAAGTGGCTCTTTGAAGACCACTAAGTCTCCCACCTTCAATTCCTTGTTGCGCGATTTGTTTTTATTTCTTTGTTGCATTTCCGCCAGATATTCCTTTGACCAGCGGTTCCAAAATTGTTGGCGACATGCCTCCATGACTTTGTAACGGTTGTGATGTCCGGTCTTGACGTTGTCGCAAGGCGGTTCTGGTAGCGCAGTCAGGGGGCGTCCGACGAGGAAGTGCCCCGGTGTCAACGGGGAGAGATCGGAGGGATCGGAAGATAATGGGACAAGGGGTCGAGAGTTGAGGATAGCCTCAATCTGTGTGAAAAGTGTGGTTAATTCTTTTTAACTTTAAAGCGTTAGAATAATTTTCAAATATTATGAAATTGAGAAATGAATTGTTATCTTGAACATGATGAACTTTTAACTCTGGTAAGTTTACATTAAAATTAGGAGGTTGTGGCCATTCAGAATAGTGACTTAAGAGAAACGCGGGAGCGTGCCACCAGAGAGACGAGTCTACAAGAATGGTTGGTTCAACGCCCCTTGACGCCATGTCAGCAGGGTTTAGATCTGTGGGTACGTATCTCCACGAGTCTCGTTCTGTTAGCTCATGAATTTCATTGATGCGATTGCAAACAAAGGCTTTTAGGAGTTTAGGCTGTGTTTTGATCCAACCTAACGTAATAGTTGAATCGGACCAGAAAGTTTTTGTCTTTATTTCGCAGCGCAAGGCGTTACAAATTTTTGAGACTAAGCGCGCGCCCAGAAGAGCTGCGCATAGTTCAAGTCGTGGGATAGTAACAGTTTTCAGAGGCGCAACCCTCGTTTTAGAAGATAGTAAATTGATGGTCACAACATTAAGATTATCAGTGGAGCGGAGATAAACACATGCAGCGTAGGCATTCTGAGAAGCATCCACGAAGCAGTGGATCTCCGTTGACACTGGTAAGGAACACAGAGCAAGTCTAGGAATAGACAAAGAAAGTAATGAGTTAAGTTGGTTAGTTAATACTTTCCATTTTTTGGCTATGTCATTGGGAACAGGATCATCCCACCCGAGTTTTAAGTGCCACAAGTCTTGGAGTAAAAGTTTTAATGTAATAGTGCAGGCGCTCAGAAGACCTAGTGGGTCAAATATTTGCATGTGTTGGAGAGAATAATTCTCTTTGTTGTTTGTTGAGTATTTAAGTCTAAGTTAATTGAAAATCTAAGAGTGTCGTTACTAGGAGCCCATAGAACGCCTAAGACGCTAGACTCTTTATTAAAATCAAGTGATTGAGTTTCAGTTTTTTCTGAAAGGATTTGAGGACAATTGGTGCGAAATTTGCATATAGGAAAACAAGCTGATGCTAAAGTTTTAGTGATATTTTCATAAATATGTTTTAAATCAAGTTCATTTGATGCTCCCGTAAGGAGATCATCAACATAGAAATCCTTTCGAATTACTTCAGAGATCATTTGATCAGCACATTCATTGGCTAACTGAATTAAACACCTAGTACTTAAGAAGGGAGCTGAAGCCGTCCCATATGTCACTGTGTTCAGTTGTAGTGTGTCAAGTGGCCTTCGATCCTTCAGGGTGTCTGAAGAATCTTCATCATTGCGCCATAAGATGAGTTGTAAATGTCGTTGAGACTCGTCAATGTTGATTTGTCTGTAATGTTTAGTTATGTCACCGCTAAGCACATATTGATGCTGGCGAAAGCGAATTAAAATGTTGAATAAATCATCTTGGACAACAGGGCCAACAAGCTGAATGTCATTCAATGATAAATTTGAAGTTGTTTTCATAGAGGCGTTGAACACCACTCTGAGACGTGTTGTTTCACTAGATTCCCTTATGACTGGGTGGTGGGGCAGAAAATATCCAAAATTAGGAGTTTTAATTTTTGTTAAATGACCAAGATTTTCATATTCTTTAATAAAGTTTGTATATTGTTCTTTAAGGTTAGGGTTTTTATTTAATCGTTTTTCTAAGTTTAGGAATTGTCTTTTTGCTATAATATATGAATTGCCTAATGCCTTTTCTGGATTTTGAGAAAATGGCATCATAACAGAAAAATCTACCATTATCAAGACGTTTGGTATTATTGAGAAAATGTTGTTCACAGTATTCGTCGCTGACAGACATAGGCGGTTTAGAAAGTTGGACCTCTTCAAGATTCCAAAATTGGGATAATTTGTCACTTATTTCCTTTGTAAAGTTACAATAAATTTTCTTTTTAAATCAGACGAATCATTAAGGTTCAAGTTATAATTAAGTGGACCTGCAATGACCCAACCAAGCTTGGAATCTTGAAGTATAGGCAAGCCAGATCCTAACTTGATTTGATTAGGAGATAAGATATCAAAGAAAATTTCTGCCCCTAAAAGCATGTCAACCTCGGATGGCTGATAGAAATCAGGATCAGCCAAACAAATGTTTTTTGGTAAATTAAGTAACAAAGGGGTCCACAAACGCATTAGGTAAGTGACCAGTAATTTGAGGCATCACTAAGCATTTTAAGTTAGCGTTGAATGGACTAATTAATGATTTAATTTTTAATTCGCAACTTTCAGATATGAATAATGGTTCATTATTTATTCCAGTTATGTTTGTGCTAATACTTTGACTTGATAAGCCTAATTTATGTTTTAGGTTAAGTGTTAAGAATGAGGATTGGCTGCCAGCGTCAAGGAGAGCTCTAGCGCGGTAAGTAATTTTAGTTTCAGGATTAATGACATTTATTATAACTGTACCCAGTAGAACCTGGTTAGAAGATTGAGCAGATAAAGACACAGGTGAAGAATTTAAGACTGTGTTGTTATCCTTTTGAGAATTTATGTGAATTAATGTATTATGTTTTTGGTTACAGATTCTACAGGTGCCATTTAACCTACAATCATTGACATCATAACCTTTACGAAGACAGTTCAAGCAAAGTTTAATTTTTAAGACCTCATTAAATCTGTCCTCAGGAGATAAAGCGTTAAAATCACTACATTCCACTATTCTATGACCTTTGTTACAGAATGGACAAGACAGGGAACGGTTAGATTTACTTGAAGCAATTAAAGTTTTTTCTCTATGTTGAAATGTATCCCTTTTGTCATTTTCAGGTTTTTTATCTTTATGAAATATTGCTGGTTTGTCACTCTTATTAACAAACATAGTTTCAAGAATGTCTGCTTGAGTGCGCAAGAACTCAATAAAATCTGATAGTGTAGGCAAGTCGGAGCAAGTATTGTTTCTCGATTCTTCCCATTTTCTTAAAGTAATAGGGTCGATTTTAGTTGACACTAGCTGTCGCCCGCGGCTTCGCCCGCGTGAGTTTCGCTGAGATGAAAAATCTCTCTTGGAGCTTTTCATCAGATGTTCCAGATCTTCAATTTTTATACGTCAGCAGAAAATGCTCATCAGGTTGAACGATTTTTGCTAAGGCGCCATTTCCATATATGTTATAGTGTAGCTGGTCTCTTGGAGCTTTTCATCAGATGTTCCAGATCTTCAATTTTTATACGTCGGCAGAAAATGCTCATCAGGTTGAACGATTTTTGTTAAGGCACCATTTCCATATTACTTATAGTTTAGCTGTTCCGTTATGGTTCTTCATCAGGTGTTCCAGTTTTCAAAATGAATTATAGCCTATATGTTGCCCAGGCTTAATAGCTATACAACAAAAAAAGTTTCATTCAAATCCGTCCAGTAGTTTTTGCGTGAAACGCGTACATACATACAGACAGACAGACAGACAGACAGACAGACAGACAGACAAGAAATTCCAAAAAAAATTTTTTGCTTTCTATTGTTCTTTTTAGGTCTCCCTCTATCCATTTCAGTCAAAAATATTAAATGTACAGACAAAATATTTTTACTGTTTTATTATATGTATAGATGATATAAATGATTAAGACATCCCATTGCTTAGTTGGCAGTCCCAAACTATCAAGGGCTCTCAAATTTTTAGAGATATGATCAATTATAAATCTAAGAGACTTGAAAGATTCACGAGTAAGAGGATCAATACTGAATATGGCTTTCAAATGATTATTGATTAAGATTTTTTTGTTATCAAAACGTTGACAAAGGAGATCCCAAGCTACTTGATAATTATTTGATGTGAACTCGAGAGATTTTATAACTACAGCTGCGTTACCCTCTAAACATGCTCTCAGGTAATGAAATTTATTTATGCTGGAAATAGACTCGTTTGAATTTATCAGTGAATCAAAAGTATCTTTAAACTCGAGCCATTTTATGTAATTTCCATCAAATTTAGATAAACTAATAGTAGGCAATTTTATACTATTTAATTTTCCACAAGTTACTGTGGTGACAGATGATTGTTGTTGACTGCAGTTACTGGTTTTGTCGTCACACAACTTGGCATGTGATTCAAGGATTTCTTGAGCCACAGCAAGAGTGTGATAGTACTGAGCCTCAAATAAATCTCTTTCCTGATGATGAATGTCATCACTAGATAAGAGTTCAATCTTAGTTTGAGTGTCATCGAACTCACCAAATAAACTTTCAATTTTAGATAAACGAATTTTTAATTCTTTTATTTGCAAACCTGAGAGGGTGTCCACAGGGATAGTATAAAGTGGGGTAACATAATTTTTAAATTTAGTTAAAGCTCCTTTTTTGTACCTCTAATCGTAATCAAGTCCCTAAGTTGTAAATTGTTGTAACTAGAAGTCTCCGCCTTATCTATTGGATCAGACATTATTATCGAGTACCTAAAGACCTAGAAATAAAACAATGAGTCGAGCAGTCGTGCTAGAGCAATGTGCACCCCAAGGCAAATAGGTTATGATAAATGAGCGCGTTATTATGAAGGCGCGCTTATGTACCTATATGTGCACGAAGTGTCAACAGCAATTTTAAAACGTGCTATGCATTCACTAGATATGTATCGAAATACATAACCTTATATTAAGACAAGATGCAAAATGAGCCGGCGTGGCAGTCTCGTGCATGTAATGTTCATGTAACAAAATGGTGGATAGGATGGCTTGGGATTACGATGTGCACGAGAGAAAAATATGGCGCATGCAACAAGATTTTATGTACAAAATAACTTATCCTAGGCTAAAATAGCCTTGGCATCGTTGTTGGTAACTTATTACCAACAACACGTATACACGTCCTACGGCTAAGGAAGATGCGTTTCCCTGTTTACAAGGACAGCATGAACATGTGCTTAATGTTTCGTGTGCTGCAATTTTAAAGGCTTATGTACACACAAATTAAGAGCACAAAGGTAGATAGGTATACAGTATAATGCCTCAAGAAAATAAAGGACATAAAACTTTTTTCCAAAAAAAATGAACCGACTTCCAACATAAAACTTAAAATCATGAAATAACAATATAGAAAAATGTATTGGCATGCTACCTACTGAATGAGGTGAAGTCGGTGCCAAGTGCAGGAGTAAGGGTGTTATTTAATTGTTTAGCTAGGCATTTTATATATATAATATATGCATACACGATTCTAATGTAAATTTAGATTATTTAATTTTATCGGCACCGACTTCACCTCATTCAGTAGGTAGCATGCCAATACATTTTTCTATATTGTTATTTCATGATTTTAAGTTTTATGTTGGAAGTCGGTTCATTTTTTTTGGAAAAAAGTTTTATTTTATCATTTTTAGTGCTTCTACACATATTTTCTTTAATAAAAACTTAAACTTTTCTTCTGGCCGAAAATAAAGAATTCGAAACTTTTTAGGTCAGTTTGATTTGAAATGTCAGAACATGTCAAATTGTCTATTATTTTTGGCACATAAATAGACCGAAAGCCCGCGACGACCAAACCCTCCTTATTTTAAAAATGCTGAATGTTTCTCTGCGTGGTATATACAGTTTAAAACTATTAGCGACTAGGTGTGAAGTTTGGATCTTAGTTGCTTATGCAGGTAATATGGCTAGCAAGGATGATTATAGGTATAAAAAGCACCCTTGGGGCCTCCCAAAGTAACATAAAATTCAGATTTTGTAATAAAACAAATATAACTATAATTTAGTAAAGTTACAATGTCTGGCAGGGGTTTGTTTCTGCACCAATTGCTTGGCAATGGATGTCATGATTTCTCATATTATTCGAAATAAAATCTTAAAAAAAACTTTTACTTTGAGGAAATTGGGCTATCACTTTAATTATGATTGCTACAAATTATCTGCCTAATCAATCATGATCCAACTTTTATAGTCGCTAATCGCTATTTCTGTGTTGGGGACATGCATATGAGAATCTTGAGTTTTCATAAAATAAGGAAGGGCATGCTGTCGCGGGCTTTTGCTCTATAATCCAATGTTTGAATTTGAAAATTTTGTTAGGTATCTTCAAAATTACCGAACAGATTCTGACGTGGTTAAAATGGGACCAACTTGGGAATAAACTCTTTCGATTAAAACAATAATTTCGGAAATCAGTCCACTATAGGCGTAGAAATCGGCGAACATACATAAAAAAAAAACATACATACATCGAAACATATAACCTCCTCCTTTTTTGGGAAGTCGGTTGAAAATAAAGGATGCAAACTTACCATATAGGAGGTAACAAAGCAATGATGGATGGATGGAATTAACTTACTGAACACTTCACACAAATTGAGGGGGAAGTGAATTTTAATAAGGAACAAGGACTCCCCTGGCACTATTCACAACACGGAACACAATTTTATTTTGATTTCATGCAATAATGGCGGCTTGCTAGAAGCGTGGGGCGTGGACGTGTCGCTGGCCTCAAGTTGAGAATTCTTGTATGATTTAAGTGATTCTTGAACGATTTAAAAACGTCCCTGTTCGGTCGCCACTTTTGGCGTCGCTCGCGCGCGTCAAAAAGATAATTTTTTAATGAATTAGAGAAAAGGAAAATAAAGGATTGAGAATACGTTACATACACATTTGACGTTGTTTGCCGACTGACTCATGTCATCCCGGCGGAGCGAGGGTCGGCCACCCCGCCCCCCGCGCGTTCCCCCGCTCATAGTGACGGGGCGCTAGCACCGTTCTTAATTAAAACTATGGCTGACTGATTATCGACAAATAACTGCGTTTTTGGAACTTTTCCCGTTAATTCTTTAATCAAACTTTGTATGTAAATCAAGTCTTTGATACATTCTGCGGCAGATATGTATTCAGCCTCAGTGCTTGAAAGAGAAGTAACGGACTGCTTACGTGAGCACCAGTGTACGGGTCCGCCACCATAAAAAATCACAAAGCCGGTCGTACTCTTTCTTGTGTCTGGGTCACCTGCGAAATCTGCATCACAGTATGCTGTCAAACTTAAATCCCTATCTCTATGATAACAAATTCCTGTACCTTTTGTGCCTTTGAGATACCTAAAAATATTTTTAACGTTACTAAAATCATTCAAATTCGGATTTTCTTGATGCCTACTACAATAACCTACATGAAAAGAAATATCCAGTCTTGTTTTGTTGACTAAATATAAGAGCGAGCCAATATATTGCCTAAATTGATGTACATCATTATCATTACCCTTCCCCTCTTGATGAACATCGATTAATAAATCAGGATGATAACTTTCCCTCAGATGATTATATTTTCCATTTTCCAACATTTTTTCTATATATGTTTTTTGATAAATTTTCAAATAATTATCTTTAACTAAGACGTCAGTTCCTATAAACCTTTCAACTTTATCAAATTTCTTTATTTCAAATTCTTTTTCTAAACCTGAAATTATTTTATTCAATTCTAATACACTGTTTCCTACCAAAATTCCATCATCAACATAAATGGCTAAATAAATATCTTTTTCTTTACATAAAAATAAACATGGATCTAATTTTAGTTGCGTAAACCCTAATTTTTTCAAATAATCTGTCAATCTTTTATTCCACATTAATGGAGCTTGTTTTAAACCATACAAACTCTTTTTAAGTCTACAAACTTTATTGTTCCCGTAATTATAGCCTAATGGTATTTCCATGTAAATATTTTCATTTAAATTCCCATATAAAAATGCTGTTTTCACGTCAAACTGTTTCATTTTGTACCCTTTTTGCACCACAATCGATAACAATAACCTTACGCTTGTAATATTCACCACAGGGCTATACGTTTCCTTGTAATCAATATTATATTTTTGTAAAAATCCCCTAACAACCAATCTCGCTTTATAAATTCCGCCAGGTTTGATAGTAAAAATCCACTTGCTCGTCAAAATTTTCCTATTTTTTGCTTCTGATTTATCCACAATTTCCCACGTTTCATTCTTTTCCAAAGAATCTTTTTCCACTTGAATTGCTTTTTCCCAATGTTCCTTTTCTTCACTCTTTAGTACTTCTTTATACGTTAAGAATGACGTTTCTAAATCGTAATCATTCAATCTTGTAGGTAGTCTCCTCTCTCTTTCTGGCAAAATTCTTCTAACGATGTTTTCATCTACTAATTCAACTGCATCCTCAAATAAATCATCTCTATCCTCTGTTCTAACTATATTATTCCGATTATCTTCAACAACATCTTCATGTCCTAAAGAAACCCTATTATTCACTTCATTCTCCGAATCTTCTCCAATATTCCTTCTAATATCCATTTCCTCTACACTATCTTCAAAAATATCCTGTTCTTCAACATTTACTTCATCTTCTACTTCAATTTCTTCAATATTTTCTTCCATTTCATCAACATTTCCTTCACTTTCTTCTATATTTGTGATTCCCCTCTCAAACTTAACATCTTCATTTCTTTTCTTATAAAATTCATATTTCTGCTACTATTTCTTCCTTGTGTAGCTTCCCTATTCTTAAAAAAATTATTAAACTCACTACTCTTCGTATATTTTCCACATTCTTTTAAATATTCCACAATTTCCGCACTATCATCAATAAATGACACATCTCTAGAATAATGAACTCTATTATTCACTGGATCCCATATTTTGTAACCATTGTTAGTAAAACCAACAAGCAAACTTTTGTTACATCTTGAGCTTAGTTTATCTATTTTCGTATTTATTTTGAAATATGCCAAAGAGCCAAAAATTTTTAAATGTTTTAAATTAGGAATTCTACCGAACCACATTTCCGCTGCTGTTTTGTTATTGACTGTATTTGAACATCTATTTGTAATATATGTTGCCGTCAACACTGCTTCACCCCACAATTCTTTTGGTAAATTGTTATCTAACAATAAAGCTCTAGTTCGCTCCATTATGGTGCGATTAAAACGCTCAGCTTTTCCATTATGTTGAGGTGTATATGGAATAGTATAATCAATTATAATTCCTTTGTTTTCGCAAAATTTCCGAAATTCATTGCTACTATATTCACCACCATTATCACATCTAAACATTTTTATTTTCCTGTCAAAATGATTTTCCACGAAATTTACGTAGTGTATAACTTTTGAAAAAACCTCACTTTTTGTTTTTAATAAATATACTTTTGAAAAATTAGTAAAATCATCGATAAATGAAACGTAATACCTATAACCATCCCATGTTTCTAGACTAAAAGGTCCACAAACATCAGTATGAATAATTTCTAATGGTTTTGATGCTCTTTTTCTCTCTGTGTTGAATGGGTGTCTACATAATTTTGACTGGATGCAGACTTCGCAGTTGTCTACAGACAGATTGTTACCTTTAATATTGATACTTCTGACTAAATCTTTTGTTTTAGAAATTGGAGTATGGGCTAAAGCCCTATGCCAAAAATGTTTATTATTGGTAACCAAATTGACTGACCTGCTTTGTGACTCATTACGGCTGTCGTACCTGCACACCCGTAAACTCACGCTGTACAGCCCGTCACTGCTTCTCAAGCCTGTAGCAATGCATGTCTTGTCATTTTCGTCTTTAATGAAGCATTTATTTCTGAAAAATTCAATTTTGCAATTATTTTTTGTTAAGGTTGATACGGATATTAAGTTCTTCTTTAATTTCGGGACATATAAAACATTTTCCAATCTTAAATGGTTTGGTTTGCATTCCAGATCGCCACAAATATCAATGCAGTGAATATTTCCGTCAGCTGTCATTATTTTGTAACTGCATTCCTCTGTATTGCAAAAATAATTTAAAGAATTTATTGTATGACACGTTGCTCCAGAATCTATGATGAATTCGACTTCTTCTTCATAAAAATTATTAAAATTTCTTACCGAATAATTCCCAAAGTGTGTATATTCTTTGTTCAGACAAAATTTTGTGTAGTGTGTCGAACTTTTACAATACTTGCAATTATATTTAGCTTTACATGCTTCCACTTTATGTCCTTCTTCCAAACATTTGTAACAATTTGACATTTTATTATAATTTCTTCCTCTATCCCTACAAAATTTTGATAAATGTCCTCTCCGTCCACAGTTATAACAGGTTTTTACTAAAAGGTTATCAAAATATTCCGGTTTTCCAATTATTTTATTTTCTGCTTTCACTTTTGTTTCTGTTCTGTCAACTTTTGTTTCATTTCTGTCATTTTCATTTGTTTTTTCCTGTATTTTCTTTTCAAATAATAGTCTCGATGTTAAATTTATTAATGTTTTTTCCGAAGCACTTGTTGCTTCCCAAGATGTTCTAAAATGTTTCATGTTTTCAGGCAGACTACATAGAATCTTTGAAATGATTTGTTGATCTGAGATATTGCTTCCTAATTTTCTGATATTATTTGCTATGTTTTCCAGTTTGCTTATATCGTTCATTATATCTCCATCATTAAATTTATAATTATAAAATTCTTCTAAAGTATGACAAATTTGCGTATCTTTACTCCCTAAAAATATTTTGTCAAATTTTTCTAACATATCTTTTGCTGTTTTGCACTCCAAAACATAGTTAATATATTTGTCGTTTACTGAATTTAAAATCCAATATTTTACTTTAGCATTGTTTTTTACAAAATCTTTGTCTGTAATATTTTCTAATTCAATCAATAATTTTAATTTCATTTTCCAGTAGTGATAATCTTTTTCATTGTCTAATTTATTTAATCCATCGTTTTCATCCATCTTTTATTTTTATATATTTGTCTCTCTCTCTCTCTCTCAGCCGAAAGACGTCCACTGCTGGACAAAGGCCTCCCCCAAGGATTTCCATAACAACCGGTCCTGCGCTGCCCGCATCCATGCGCATCCCGCGACCTTCACCAGGTCGTCGGTCCACCGAGTGGGAGGCCTGCCAACACTACGTTTTCCGGTTCGTGGTCGCCACTCGAGAACTTTTCTGCCCCAACGGCTATCTGTTCTACGAGCTATGTGCCCCGCCCACTGCCACTTAAGTTTCGCGATTCTGCGGGCTATGTCGGTTACTTTAGTTCTCCTACGGATCTCCTCATTTCTGATTCGATCACGCAGAGAAACTCCGAGCATAGCGCGCTCCATCGCCCTTTGGGTGACCTTGAGCCTTCTTATGAGGCCCATAGTAAGCGACCACGTCTCTGTTCCGTATGTCATTACTGGCAACACACACTGGTCAAAGACCTTAGTCTTGAGACACTGCGGTATTTTGGACGAGAAGATATCGCGAAGCTTCCCGAACGCTGCCCAGCCGAGTTGGCAGCGAGCTTCTCGTCGGTCCGCAGTGTGCACGTGTTATAAGTTGCCAGGGCCAAAGGTCGTCGGGATTGGTAGCCTGGCATCTGCCGGGGATTCTTAGCACCCCCTGCCCCGCCGTTACCGTGACCGCTACCAGAGTCCGGGATAGCGGGGCCGCCGGGGACTAGGGGCCGTGTTATGGGTGTAACAACCATAGGGGGGTTTTGCCGTAATCGCCACGCTTGGCAGGCGGGTTGGCGATCGCAGTGTGATGTCATAGTACGCGGAAAGATGCTGCTGCCCATCCTCCGGTGTTTTAGATCCCTTAGTCGCCTCTTACGACACCCACGGGAAGAGATGGGTTGGTGCTATTCTAGGGCCACACCACAGGCCATATATTTGTCACTTCTATTAAAATTAGCTCCTTGTAAATTCTAATTTGCTGTCAACCATCTTGGTTTCTTGATTACAAAATATGTAAAAAACAAAAAAATATCACAAAGAAAATACCTTTACATATCAAATCATTTTCCGAAACGTAGCGAGGCCCATCACCTATTGCGGTGGTCTGAGAGGGGAGTCTTCTTATTAATCCATATTAAAACCGCTTGAATAACTTTATCACATTATTTAATTCTATATCTCTTACAAAAACATTGTTACTCCTATAAAATTCCTGACCAGACTGACTCTGACATAATACTAATCAAATCCCTATTTCTTCCTTTTATTTAAAATGACAAACTTATTTCTCACCAGCATTAACAAAGAACCATAAATAAAATTCATCCTCCAACAAGTAGTGCCCGGGCTTCACTCACTTTCAAAGTCTAATCCATATAGAAGCATTCGGATTTTCAATTTATTAATTAAATAGTTACGTCATTACGTATTGTGCGCAAATGTCGAATACACAAGCAATCTATTGCGAAACATAGATAACATATCTCCCATAGATATTCACATAATTATAATAATTACAAAATCCTAATCCTAACTAATATTATCCTAACTAATATTATAAATGCAAAAGTGAGTTTGTTTGTTTATTTGTTTGTTACCTCTTCACGCTTTATCTACTAAACCAACCTTCCTGAAATTTCGCATTTACATAGTTAGAAGTACTGAGAAGGACATAGGGTACTTTTCATCTCGGGAAAAAGCACTGTCCCTGTGGGAAATTCACGCGGGCGAAGCCGCGAGTAAAAGCTAGTATAAAATATTTAAACCAGGGATTGCGCTTTAATGGTGCCCTTATTTTCTTTTTACTATTTTTTGCCAATTTAAAGAGTACAAAGGCCTCGATAACCCTGCAGACGTAGAGAAAGAGCTCCCATCCTAATTTGGGCTCTTTGAGAGCTCTCCTAACGAGATAGTTTGAAATCAAACGTCTTTTGGGACTATATTTCACAGTCATTAGAAGAAACACTCCAAAAATATGTTTGTGAGAAAGTTATATTACTTTATTTTCTTTCTAGAAGTTTTTAGTGAAAATTTCTTCAAATGCTCAAAGCTAACAAGGTTCAATATTTTGTCCCAACCGATTCTTGGATTTTGTTTCTAAATAATCTGTTACTATTATATTTTTCTTAACTTTTCCGAGTCGTATCTTTTTTTTAGGACATAACCATTGCTGATCTTTATCTGCACAATATCCCCATCTACAAAATGCTGAATTTTCTTATCAAAATATATACCTAATAATAATATAATTCTAAACAACGCCAAACAACATCACATTTCACGATAACTGCGCGTATAAGCATTATTAACCCCTAATTGACCCCCCAAACGGGTAGAATTAATTGTCCCGACCAAAATGTCCAACTTTAAAATGTCCAGTAATAGTCCAATAGGTTTATGCGGCTCTACTTAATTTTTCAGTGTGTTGTAGATAACTGAGATGTAATTTTTTTTAAGTCACTTAAAGGCATCTAATATAACTTAACGACTACGGCTGTCTCAAGACAGCAACCGTATTACACACTGGTGAACAGCACAGTCAACCACTACGCAGGTTTTCTCACATTGAAGGTTGATGATGAAAATGACCGTACATAAGTCAGATTGATGTTGTTAGATCGGATATATTTACTCTCATTTCAGACTCAGGGCGATTCAAACCTACACTGAAAAAAAAATAGATTCTAGCTAAGATTTCAAACCTATGTACCTCTCGAACGTAACTAGAGCATATAACCAAATCAACTGATCCACCACCTCTTCATTCCTTTTTTCCATGTGTTTTAGTGCGACGTACGGACGCCCTGTAAAAGCATGCCTAGCCTGGCTTACTAGAACCTTCGGATATGATACTAAGGCACCAAACACACGAGCAGCATTTTGCTGTCGACCACCCAACTGCATGCTGCCGACGGACGCAGCAAACTGCATGCTGTCGACACAGCAAATTACAGCAGTAGACTAACCGCGGCAGCTTCAACTTCGCGTCGGCGTGAGCGTCGACAGCTAGTCGCGCGCAGTTTCGTCAGTCGATTGCAAATGGCTTGCTGCGGCAAGCTGTCAGCATTGGTCGGCACTCACGCCGACGTGAAGTTGACGCTGCGGCGGTTAGTCCACTGCTGCAGTTTGCTGCGTCGACAGTATGCAGTTTGCTGCGTCGGCAGTATGCAGTTTGCTGCGTCAGCAGCATGCAGTTATGTTCGACAGCAAAATGCTGCTCGTGTTTGAAAACGTCCCAATTTGGCCGGACCATGGCCCATCTTCGATCTCGACGCATCCAGGGGGTAACGGCTGATTACTCTTTACGACCACATTAAAAATTACGACGACCTTTGATGGTTGAAGGAACACGTTTTATTTCAATGTAGCTACAATGTATTTGTTTTTACAAGAGACTTGGCATTTTTTACAAATATTAGGTACCTACCTACAATGAATATTATGATTTTTTTAAATTAAGTCGATTAAATCTTTCAAAAAAGAGTTAGCAATGGAAAGAGAAAGATAGAAGGAACTTACCGACAAGAGCCTCGCTCTGAAATTCTATGATGAATTAAAAATTGTATGTATGTCAAGAATGAGAGAAGCGCAGGAATGAGGAGGATAACAGAAAGGGAGATGCTCAACAGTGCCCTGAAAATCGCTGAAATGATTATTAAGAAGTACCTATGTGTACATGAATTAATTGTCCTTTGTTATTTTTCACCAAGATACAAGAATAGATGTATTAAGTTTTAATAGTATTCCATCCACTATCCAGCTAAGCATTGCCTTTGAGTTTCGCGACTCTTGGCACTGTTTACCGCGTAACCAACGTATGGTTGGTTTTAAAGATCTATTGATCTGGCAACTTACGCAATAAAAAAATTCCTTACCCTGAGCTGATAAATGATTTTTTTTTGTCAACAGTACGAGACCAGAGCGTTCAACAACACGGAGATATCGGTGATGAACAGTTCCTGCGACGCCCGGTCCTGCGTCATCACGGTCAAGCCCGAACGTGGTACAGCCAAGTACACCTGCGAGGTCTCCAGTGAGGGGCCGAGATTCGCTGTCGACAGAAGATCTGCTAATATGACCTTGGCTGGTGAGTCTGATATACTAGTACACTTCTGGACAAACAGCCTCTCTAGTCAAAAAGAAGAAGATTCCTCAAAAAGTCTACTGATGCATATTCGTGTTGCTCTGCTTATCCTATCGTCGTATGCTAAAAGACCTGATAGATGCTAAACATATCACAGCCAAGTACACCAGCGAGGTCTCCAGCGAGGGGCCGAGGTTTTCTGTCGACAGGAGGTCGTCCAACATGACCTTGGCTGGTGAGTCTTCTTTCACTCATCAAAAAAACATGGATCTCAATGAGGCCAATGTCAGGGAGATTGCTGTGGCCCCTTTTTGGTCAAGAACCATTGATTTTATTACTATTTTCTACCCGAAAAAGATAGGACTGTCAATACTCTTGCTGTGATCCAGATTAACAAGTCTAGTGAGTGTTCTTATATTAGTCCACTGGCGTACATTTTGTGTTGCTTTGCTTGTTCTATCACATATACATTAAAAGACTTGGAAGATGCTACATATGATGGCCAAGCAGGAGTATGGTAGCCATTAAGTCATGTCAGATGTTTTGAGAAGAATATCTAGTCTACTAGAATTCCTTTTTTCTGAAAGACCAATATGACGCCAATCATCATACTGGTCCTCACAAATCACCTACAACCTGCCCGAAACATATTCAGAAATAGTAGTCTGCTGTTGGACTAAAGTCTCTGAAATGAGAGCAAAAAAGGGACCAATGATGGTCTTATAGCCCCTACTTAAAACTGGAGGAGTTGCCCATAACTGCCGCCAGTAATGAATATCATCAAAATAAATGTAATGAATAACAAAATTTTAAGTGTCCATCAAGCATTTTTGAGATGGATATTATATTTTTTATAAATGTTAGAAATTAAGTATCATTGAAACATTTTAAAATTAGTAATAAAATATCTTTGATGTTCTCTTAAATAGAAGTATAATTGGATTGGCAACTTTAATTAGACTAAAACGGATGATTTATCTTCAAAAGAAGCACAAACTTTTCATTTCAAATCAAGTTTTAACGTTTATTTAGTTTTGTACATTTTAATTCATAAACTTTTTAAATTCAAAAGTTCGTTAATATATATTCAGTATGATTTTAAAAATAATAATTGTTCAATTCAATTGAAAACAAATGCCAAGTAGTCACGACACCAAAAATCTAGAAAAAATTCAAATGTGAGACACTATTTTCAAAGAATAATATTTACTATGATTATATAAATATTCCTAACCCTAAACATTTTTATGACACTCTTTTCCTTCGACAACCTTAACACTAAAAATGTCAAGAACATTCCAACAATTTATTTGTAAGTCTCGAAATATTCTACTGAATAGTAAATACGAAATGATTCCACATAAAAGGTACATGAAAATATTTTTATTCAAGCGTACGACGACACGCCCGCCCGTCTCAATAGTGGGCGCCTTTCATGTTTTGCATTTATAAAAACGTTGATTTCTGAAAATATCTCATGGCCCTTTCAATATTTACTCGTGTGCTGTCAATTTATTAAGAAGTCTATGACATGTGCTCATTTACTTCAAGTTTTATTTAATGTCAGTGTTCGTCGCGGCAAATCTTGCAACAGAACAGGGAAATATGATAATTAATGTTACGCGATATTTTATTAATAGAATACCTACATATTTTTGGGAAAGCCTATTTCCACGAAGTGATATCATAAGAATGAGCGATTTTCTGACAGCTAAATTAAGAAAAAAAAATCAGTATAAAAAAATCTCAACAGATGGCGTTTTATTGAAAGCCGAGTCGTAATAATGGCTGTACGTATATTGTGCGCCTTTTATTGTCAGCCAGAGACAGAAAAAAAATCACCTAACAGTTTGACAGTTGCACTAATCACAATATTGATATGTTCTTTGTTTTTTTTTTTATTAGGTTTTTTTTGAAAAAAATGCCAATCCTATGCATTTTTGCTTTTTGTATGGTCTCGCCTTTTACTAAACGCCACCTATGAAGTCATCTGGAACTATTATTTTTTTTAATTTGGGTCTCGGAAAATCCCTCATTGATTTGGCATAGAGATAGTTGAAGACCTAAGATCAACTAAACGATACTTTAAAATATTAAAAATACACAAGATAGTATATTTGATGATCTTGGAGCTTTCCAAATTATTCTTCTTAATCATCATAATTATAATCATCATCACTGCTGGGTGCTTGCTTTTAATTTAACTAAAGCTTTAAAGTTACTATGAATTGTCTCTTTGCTTTTGAAAAGGGCTATGCATGTGTGTATAATGTGTTTGCGCAATATTGCACATTGCACACTGTCAGTCGCAGAATTTGGAATAGCAACAAAGAAAAGTGTAATCGTCTGTTATATGATAACTAGCTTTTGCCCGCGGCTTCGATCGCGTGAATGTCTCACGGGAACAGTGCTTTTCCCGGGATGAAAGGTTCCTATGACCTTCTGAATACTTCTCACTATGCGAAATTTCAGGAAGATTGGTTTAGTAGATAAAGCGTGAAGAAGTAACAAACAAATAAATATTTATAATATTAGTTAGGATTAGGATACTAGCTGCGAACCAGGGCTCACGTCCGTGTACCAAATTTCATCGAAATCTGTCCAGTAGATTTTTCGTGATTAAGTAACGAACGTTACACATCCTTACTCATGTCCAAAATGTATTTATAATTATAAGAAACATCTATCGCTCTGACGCACATTTTATAAATATTTTTTTTTTTAAATTTATTATTGAAATTCGCTCTGAAATTCGATTCGATTAGGTGTGTTAGTTAGCTTCTGAATCCTATGAGAGTCTGATGGTGACAAAATAACGTGTTTTGATACTTCTATTATATTATAATTTCAATTTCTATGCTGTTAGTGCTTCAATGGAATGTTAAATATTGAAGTTGCAGCTTGCATGCATTCGATGTTGACTAGAGAATGTAGTTTGGATGTGAAATTGTGTAGGAGCCAGCACATGTTTGCTAGTAGTTTTAGATAATTTCATTTTGTGTGTTTGTTTCCTTCATTAAAATCATTCACTTTTGTGACTACACAAATGTTTTTAGCTTTTGCCTTTTAATTAATTTTTATGTTGCTATCTTTGTAAGATCAAATCATCTACTCGTACTGAATCGGAACCACTTTTTATTAAAGACTCGGTGAGTGATAGTAACTACCTATAATTTATTAAGAGACTATTCGATTTCACAATTTCACAATAGTGTGCAATAGTGATAAGTTTAGGATGGTTTGCACCGAGATTTAAAGTTTTTCTTGGTTAGTGTCAAAGTTACCAGTAAAGTTTACTTTTGTCATACCAGGTGGAAGTCATATTTTGCCTAACGGTACGGTTAAAGTTATTGTTACTGTCAAAGTAAGACGTAACCGAACCTTACACCCGGTTTCTGAAACGCAAATCAATGAAAAAGTAACGTAGCAAGTTGATAATCTCTATTTAAGAGCAGTTTTGGTTTCTGAACAAGCCTTGTGACAGTTTGTCATCGATTTGTTGTTCCAAATGTCAGATCTCAAATTAATGTCGTATTAATAAAGTGACGAAAGTCGAATTTGACATTTGTTGTCAACGAAAGAGACAAAACTAGAGCGTTGGATGTTACAAGGAGTATTTAGAAACTCCTTGGATAGAAACAAACATGAATGAGTGAATGAAAATAGTCAAACTGCGATTAGATAATTCTAC
The DNA here is from genome assembly GCA_018467065.1 of Ephestia elutella. Classification (NCBI taxonomy): domain Eukaryota; kingdom Metazoa; phylum Arthropoda; class Insecta; order Lepidoptera; family Pyralidae; genus Ephestia; species Ephestia elutella. The sequence goes on along the minus strand of CM031580.1, from coordinate 1,280,511 downwards.
GGTGAATAGCTTTTCAGAAACCCAAAATTGTTTAGCAGATTGTTAATTATGACACTCTGTTACAACTTTCAATACTTGATATGTTTTTCGGAAACCGGGCGTAAGTGTCTTAATTTGCTAGTCAGATAATAACGCAATTTTTTTCTGCTGCTGCCAATGTATGGCACCGCTATAGATAGATAGATAATGATTTATTCTCAATCATTTACATTTTGTAAAGAAAGCATAAAACAGTAACAATACAAATGTGAAAGTATAAAACAAAATTAAAGTGCATGTTGTATGTGCTGCTATCGCATGAAATTGTCAAAGAAAGGACTATATTTTTTTCTTAACATGTCCAAAGCCAGGTTTGCGATCACAATGGAACCAGGACGTCCAAAAGAATTCAAACGCCTATAGAAAAATGGGTTGTTCCAACATTCAAGCCAGATTCCGTAATGTAGGTCAGCCTAGTCCAATTTTAGTTAGATTACGTACGGAATATTACTACCTACACAGTTTCACGCAACATGCCCATCAGTGTTCCTCTAATTAATTAATAATGTGATATCAGAAATGGGCAATAGCCCAGACTAAACTGGCTTTCGACCAAATGCCCAGTACCAGCCCAATTTGTCTGAAACTGGACAAACTTTAAAATACACCTCGCTCAGGCCCAAATAGGTTGAGCGGTCGAACATTTGACTCTATCTACCTAACAACCTCCTTCTTCATTTATTCAACATGTGATTTGCTATGATTAATGAATTACTAGCTGCGCCTCGGGGCTTCTCTCCCGTTCGAATTTCGGTATAAAAATTACCATATATGTGCAAATTTCATCAAAATCTAAGCAGTTGATTGTATGAGATTGAGTAACAAACATACTCACAAACTCACATCCAAGCTTTCGCATTTATATAATAGTGTAAAGTTATGAAAGCGAGAGATCTGTAAGAATCATAGCAAGTGGAAATCGCTAGTCTCTGCTACCACAGGGAAAAGGCGGGATAATATGTAAGTGGTGGTCTGGCGAATTGTCGGCCTTTGATAGGCGGTGGCAGCAGCTAGCGAGCGATAGAGGTAGTTGGAGAGATAATAGGGAGGCTTGTGTCTATCAGTGGGACCTATTAGCTAAATAAAAAAAAATGTATATCTATGTCTACAACTTCTTGAAAGGCCGGCAACACTGTGATACCCCTGATGTTGCAGTTGTCCATGGGCAGCGGTGATCGCTTACCATCAGGTGACCCGGTTGCTCGTTTCCCGCCCTATGTTATAAATAATTGGTCAAAGAAGACGGCCAGGAATGATCGCACAGTGCACCTAATTCTCGAGGTGTCGCCGCAGCTATGGCAGAGGTTTGTCGAGGCAGGTGTGGTGCACATCGACTTTAGAAGGCATAGGGTCTTTGACCAGTCGCCGCTCGTCCAGTGCTCACGCTGCCTCGACTACGGGCATACGAGGAAGTGGTGCAAAGAGGAAGAAGATGTGTGCAGCCACTGTGGGGGCCCGCACCTAAGAGCCGAATGTAAGGCACAAAAGGCGAGAGAGCCACCAGTCTGCTGTAACTGCGCCAAAGCGAACGAAGACCGGGCGGACCATAGCGCGTTCAGCAATGACTGCCCGATCAGAATCCGAAAGGAGGGCCTGGCAAGATCGGCAGTCGCCTACTGCTAAGGTGGCCACGGGCAGCAACGAACAGTCCAACAAGACACCGAGCGCTATTTACAAGACAGTACAAGTCAACCTCCAAAAGAAGAGGCTGGCCATGCAAGAGTGGCTCCAAGAGTCACAGAAGAGAGGAGTCGCGATAGCACTACTGCAGGAGCCTTATGTAGGAAACGGAGAGAGGATGAAGGAACATAGGGGGACCAGGACGTTCCAGTGCACTAAGGACGGCACAGGGAAGGTTAAGGCGGCAATCGTCATATTCGACCCGGACATCCCGGCACAAGTATGTGCCGAGTACACCACAAACAACATAGCAGTCGTCAAAGTGAAAATTGGCACAAAGGAAATAGGACTGGTCTCCCTGTATTTTGAACCGGACTCCCCTGTGGAACCGTACCTGAACCAACTAAGGCAAATCGCACGCTCCCTGGAGCCACTCAGCATGGTCGTGGGGGGAGACTTCTATGCGAAGAGCCCATGGTGGGGCAGTATTGTAGCGGACAAGCGTGGAGCGGAAACGGCTGGAGCGTTCGGGGAAATGGGCCTACACGTCCTCAATGCTGGGGACACACCGACTTTCTACACAATTAGGAACAACAAGGAGTTCTCCAGCATTGTGGACGTGACGGCGTGCTCACCCGACTTGATCCCAAAAATGGATGAGTGGACTGTGGACCAAGGCTACACGAGTTCGGATCACAATGCGATCACGTTTAACATAAGGGAGGCAAAGGTGGAGGGTATGAGGATAGAATGCACAACAAGAAAATACAACACGAGGAAAGCCAACTGGACTCAATTTCGTGAGAAATTGACCCAGTTGCTAATAGACAAACAAATAAACACACAAAGCATTAAAGAAATTAACAACACAACACAATTAGAAGAAATAGTTACCACATACACGAACACAATAGTAGAAACAGCAGAACAAACCATACCCAAAACCAAAAAGAGCAAAAATCTCGACTTGATCTGGATGACGCCGGAGCTCGAAGAAGCGAAGAAGGAGATGGTCCGCAGGAAACGCAGGATCCGTTGGGCAGCCCCGAGACGCCGCGACCACGTGATTACGCAATACCTGCAACAGAAAGAAAAATATGAACAAGAGGCCAAGGAAGCGGAGATAAGAAGTTGGAAACAATTTTGTGAAAAGCAGGATAGAGAAGGAATGTGGGAAGGAATTTACAGGGTGATAAGCAGGACGGCCAAGAGACAGGGGGAAGTGCCATTAGTGAGGGAAGGGACTGGGTTAAGCGCGGAGGAATCCGCACAATGGCTCGCGGAAACCTTCTACCCGAAGGACAAGGAGGAGGAGGATAGTCAGTACCACCGTGTAACCCGGAAAGCAGCCTCGTCTGTAAATGCAAAGGGTCATGATGAAAAACATGACCCTCCATTCACCCTTGAGGAGCTGTGGGAAGTGGTGAACGAATTCAACCCGAAGAAAGCGCCAGGCTCCGATGGACTCACGGCGGATATCTGCGCCCTCGCAATCTCGGTCAATCCGGAATTTTTCCTAGCGCTGGCAAATAAGTGCCTGGAAATGGGGTATTTCCCGGTTTTATGGAAAGAGGCCACAGTAGTCATCCTCAGAAAACCGGGAAAGGCCGACTACACGACTCCAAAGTCGTACAGACCCATAGGGTTGTTGCCAGTGCTGGGAAAGATCCTGGAAAAGCTGTTGGTCCGGAGGCTAAAATGGCACCTTCACTCGCGTATCAGTACTCGCCAGTACGGTTTTATGCCACAAAGAAGCACTGAAGACGCCCTCTATGACCTGGTAAACCACATACGAGACAGATTGTCGGACAAAAAGATAGTTGTGCTGGTCTCCCTGGACATAGAGGGGCGTTTGATAGTGCTTGGTGGCCGGCCATAAAAATACGTCTGGCTGAGGAAAAGTGCCCAGTGAATCTAAGAAGAGCCATTGATAGTTATCTGGACCAAAGAAAGGTGACCGTGCGGTACGCAGGTACCGAAGCCGTGAGGTCCACAAACAAAGGATGCGTGCAGGGATCCATTGGCGGACCCCTCCTTTGGAATGTCCTCCTAAATCCGCTTCTGGTTGGACTTGAGCGCCGCGGGGACTACTGCCAGGCGTTCGCGGATGATGTGGTGTTGCTCTTCGTGGGGGACACAGCTCTGGAGATCGAGGGACGTGCCAATGCCGCTCTGGCCTATGTGCAGGAGTGGGGTACGCAGAATCGACTTAAGTTTGCGCCCCATAAAACCAATGCAATGGTCCTGACGCGCAAACTTAAGTACGACACCCCGCGCCTGAGCATGGGCGGGATAGGCATTGGAATGTCCCAAGAAATCAAGCTCTTGGGACTCTGGATAGATGCTAGCTTGACCTTCAATGCCCATGTTACATATATATGTAACAAGGCATTGGCGATTTATGGGCAGCTGTCCAGGGCCGCAAGAGTGAGCTGGGGACTCCACGAGGAGGTCATCAGATCAATCTACACGGCAGTTATAGTCCCTGTAATAACATATGCTGCGGCGGTGTGGGCACCGGCAGTCGGAAAGCTTGGCGTGCAAAAGAGGCTGAACATAGTGCAGAGGGGATTCGCGCAGAAGATGTGCAGATCGTACAGGACGGTGTCCCTCAATGCCGCCCTAGTATTGGCGGGTGTCCTCCCCCTGGACCTCAAGGTGCGGGAAGCAGCCGCCCTATATGAGGCCAGGAGGGGATACCCGTCCAAATGCTGGGCGACAGGGAGGTGGAGCAGAGGGCAAAATATGCGGATTCGCCTCACCCTGCGGAAACTGTGGCGATACAGTTTCAATGCCTGGAAAGCCAGAACGACATCGATGCGAATAGCTCCCAACAAGTCAGGATCTATACCGACGGTAGTAAGATAGAGGGGAAAGTGGGAGCGGCCCTCTCTATCTGGATCGGAGACACTGAAGCGAGAACGCGGAAGTTATCCCTACCGTCGTATAGCACGGTGTACCAGGCGGAACTGTACGCCATAAGTGAGGCGGCAAAATTTGCCCTCAAAGGTAATCAAGTGACGTACGCCATCTTCAGCGACTCCCGCTCTGCACTAGAAACGGTAACGAACAGCGGCTCCACCCACCCCTTAGCACTAGAGACCCGAGACCACATTAAGCAGTGCCGAAAACAGCGTAAAACCTTGAATCTTTATTGGATCAAAGCGCACGCGGGTCTCAGGGGTAATGAGAGGGCCGATGAGCTGGCCAAGGAGGCAGCGCTGCACGCCAAGCGTAAACCCGATTATGACCCATGTCCGGTTTCGTTCGTCAAGCGACAGATCAGGAATCAGTCGCTTGAGGAATGGAACCGGAGGTACGTCACGGGAGAGACGGCCGGCACCACTAAGGTGTTCTTCCCGGATGCCACCGCAGCATATAAAGTGGTAAGGCAGCTGCAACCGAAAGCGGCGCTCACGCAGGTACTGACAGGGCACGGTGGATTCTCCGAGTACTTGCATAGATTTAAGCGCAAGGAGAGTCCATCGTGCATCTGCGACGATGCAACAGAGGAAACTCTGTTGCATGTAATACTGGACTGCCCTGTCCATGGAAAGGAAAGATTTAGCATGGAGCAGGAGTTAGGAAAGAGATTGTTAAGGGAAGAGATTAAAGACGTAATGGAAAACGAAAGGGAAAGGGGAATATTTTTGAAGTTTTGTTTGATGGTGGTAGAAGATGTGAGGAGGAGAAATAAAAATTGAGGTTGTATTAAAATAAACAAAGTATAAAAATTTTTAGTAAAAAATAGACAAAATTTTGTATTTTTATACAAAATAAGCAACAAATAAGAAAAACAATTAGTCGATATATATAATTTGAAAAATAAAAACTCTGTCCTATGATAGAGGAAACCGGGTACAAATTAAAAAAAAAAAAAAAAAAAAAAAAAATTGGTCAAGTGCGTGTCGGGCCACGAACAATGTAGGGTTCCGAAGGTACCTATCCTGTAGAAATGCGGACACATGAACTTATATTTACTTCCACTTTTATATAACTAATGAAAATAACCTAAGTATATACCAGCGGTTCCCAAACTTATTTTGTCTACTGCCCACTTTGAGAATAAATATTTTTTTAGCGCCCCCATTTTTTCACCTTTTTAAAAACCACTATAACTTCAAATTAAATTAATTAATTATTGTGACCTTATCTCATTCGACGCTCAATCGTACTCAACAAGTCCGAACAAGTATTCAATGAACCAGCAAACTGATACAGGAATGCACAATTCGGGTTATTTAACAAAAACTTGTTAAAACATGATAGATATCTACGAGTACTAATAACTATTAAAATGCGAAAGTGTGTCTGTTGCCTTTTTATTTGTTTGTTTGTGTCTACTTTCATTACGAAACGGAGCGACCGATTGACATGATTTTAATTTTTTCTATATTCAATAAAATAGGACAGATATATGAACTACGCAGAGAAAAATATAGAACCGAGTTTGAGCAATCTTTTAATTCATATTAGTTGATGTTGTTCACAAGTTGTTGTTGAGAGTCGAGAGCTCTTGCAGTCGTTGTTTAAGAGGCCTCCTAGCTAAATAAAGCTAGCAAAAAAAAAAAAACATTTTCTTTCTGGGTCTCTTACCGCCCCCCTTGAGACCTGCAGCGCCCACAAGGGGGCGTTATCGCCCACTTTGGGAACCTCTGAGTATATACCATCATATAGAATAAAAATTGTTCCTACGAATATTTTTCATACTAAAATCAATTTTGTAAGTTTATCGTCTATTACTCATTAACGTGTAAAGTCTACATAGCCGTGATAATTTTCCTTTTAAATTCATTATATTTGCTAGTTGTTATAATTGGTTTCATGTACCCACCCACCCTCCCTCCACCATTTTCCTGTTCGAGAGGGGGGGGGGACACTCGACTCTAACAAAATTTATCACTTTAAAGTTAAATATTTCGCACACAGATCCCTAAATCAAAAAATGTTCTACAGACACTCATAATATTTTTAAAAGACCTATCAAATGACCACACAATGGTATAATCGAGAGAAAAAAAAATCATCCCCACTTTAGGTGTAGGGGAGGCCCCCTAAAAAAAATATTTTTCCTAATTTTATTCTACAGTTCGCTCCGCGTAATAAATATTTATATCTCTACCAAATTACAGTTTTCTAGTACTAGTAGTCTCTGAGATTAGCCGCAGACAGACGGACGGACGGACGGACAGACATGACGAAACTATAAGGGTTCCTTGTTTACTTCGGAACCCTAAAAAAGAAGTACCTAAGTTTTATGTGATAGTTTGACTAGTGTGATTAATTAAAATTTTATTCCTCAGTGTTGCCCGAGTACGAGCCGCTTATCACCGGTCTGCCGACCCTGGTTCAGGCTGGAGAACAGGCGCTGGTCAACTGCACGTCAGACTACTCCCTGCCAGCCGCCACTATCGACTGGTTTGTGGACTCCGAGCCTCAGGAGGTAAGTCTTTAAATAATAAATAAAATAAATTTATACGAACATATCATAGATTGAGTTAGCCCCAAAGTACCAAGTTCAACTTGTGTTATGGGATACTAACTCAACGATAACTATATTCATAACAAATCTGTATATATATCAAAGACCCAGGTCAATCTGAAAAATATCATTATCCACCTTGACCTGACCGGTGTAGTGTATTCATGTTTATTTTACTTTTATTCTTGTCTATTTTACTATTATGATTACTTATTTAGCTCAAAATGTTATTTTTTACACTTTCTATTGTAAAATTTCTACGTTGCTAGGGAATATTTCTTTAAACTTACCGCTATATCTTCATTTTTGGTTGTTTTATAGTATATATGTTTTTCCAACATATTTAATGTACTTTTCTACACTTTTCGATGATCACTTCTTTAAATTTTATTAAAATTATTTATGTCTTTCCTTATTATAAACAATTTTGATTGTCAAGGATTGTGACAAGTCAGATTTTATTTTTCTAAAATTCTATAAATTTATATGCGAACCTCTTCACAAATGTTCTAATTTCGTATTTTATTTGAAAATTATGAAGCAATACGAAATTCTAAATCGAGGCCTATATAAAGACACTGAATGTCAGTCCGGGTCAGTCTTGATCTTCTGAGAAACAGAACGGTACGAACTATAAAGGTCTTGTCTCGGGGCCTGCTGACCCCGGGACCCTGCAAGCCTTCGCGTCGTTAATCAATATCTAACACGAAGAAGTTGCTGTGACCTGTGGATTGAAGTATGGAATAAAGGCACACACTATCGCCTGCCACCCCTGCTGTGCTGCTGTGACCTGTGGCCGAAGCCTGGATTAAAGGTACTCACTTTCGCCTGCCATCCCTACTGTACCGCCAGTACATCTTCAACCCTATTGTGCCGCCGGACAAACTTTACCCCTGTCGGGATTTCCCCGGCTATCCTGTCCGTGCCGTATCCGTAATTTTATTTGGAACTCTATCCGTGTCTGTGCCGTATCCGAGATTTCTTTGGAACTCTGTCCGTGCCCGTGTGGTGTATTTTTTATATTTTAAATTGTATTTTCTATTAATTTAAATTAAATATTAATTTCTCTTAAAAATCTGTTATTATTACATAACAGTTGGCGCCCATCGCATCTTTTGGCTCTGTCTCTCCTCTAAATTCTAAAAAACACACCTACACGTTCTCTTAATTTTGGCTTAGATTCTCGACCTTAAACACTAAATTAACTTCACACTGGTCTCTTTTTCACATAGAACTCATTCATACTAAATATTTATTCAATAAATATTTATTTTATTGACTAACTTGACTTGGACTTAGACTCTATAACTTGACTTTAACTCTTTACTAAACTAAGGTACTATACTTAGGTACTTTACTTTGTACAAGTACTCCTAAACTTTTACTAAAATGTCTCGTCCAATTGCATATAGTCTGCTCAATAAAGCTGAGTTAGAATACGAAGTCAAGGTTAGACTGGAGGAACCAGCTGATAAGCTCCCTCAATTAAAAAAACAAGTCGTTTCGCTTACGCAATCTATATTGAGCGATGACATTATAGATTCTCCTTTGCCAATTGAGGATGATCTCAACGGGATTGAAGCTACATTAACTTACACTGAATTAAAATTAGTCTCACTTGAGTCGGGTAACTCAAAAATTCTCCCTAAAATAGAGACTTATTTAAATCATCTACACTATCGCTTAGATAGAATTGATTTAGATTTACACAATGATAAAAAAGAAGAATTTGATGTCCTCAAAAATAAATTTGTCGAACTTGAAAAACGATTTGAACCTTTTACTTTTCTAAACGCAGAGCAAAATGTTTCCACGCCCACTCCACCCCTTCCTCAAATTACAACTTCACCTATTCCTCAATCTTCTTCTTCTGTTCTCAGTAGTTTCAATCCTGAAATCCTACAAAATTTGGTACTTCCTTCTTCCTTAAACGACCTAAAAAAGATTTGCTATGATGGTAAAACCTGTCCGAAATCTTTTCTTCAAAAAATAGAAGAATTTCGTATTTCTCGAAATATTTCGAAAGAGAAACTTCTAAACAAAGCTTTCGAAATTTTTACTGACAATGCTTTACATTGGTTTAGATTTCAAAAAGAACTAAATTCTAACTTAACTTGGGACGAAGTTACTAATCTTTTGATAAGAGACTTCGGTGAACCTGACTACGACTATAAACTACTAAATGCCATCAGGAATCGAACCCAAGGTGACAATGAACCCATTGTAATTTATATCTCAATTATGTTCGGTATGTTCTCACGTCTTACCAAAAAACTTTCCGAGTCTGAGAAACTCGAAATTTTACTAAGGAACATAAGACCTTGTTATTCGATGTTCGTAGCCTTAAAAGATGTTGACTCTGTCGTTTCTTTGATCAATACCTGTCAAAGTTATGAGAAAATTCTAGATAGAGATAAAAACTTTAAGGAACCTGATAATGAAAATAATTCTTTTAGCTCTGAATTTAATTATAAATTACCTTCCCCTTCTACTTCGAATGCTAAACAATTCTTCAACAAAAATAATTTTCAGTCTCAGTTTCAAAAACATACTTACTTTAATAAAAATAACTCTCAGCCTCAATCGAAGCAATCTGTAAATACAATTAATAAGTCTGCTAGTGTATCTCCTAATCCTAATATCTATTGCGTACGCTGTCGTACCAATGGTCATTCTCTTAACGAATGCCCTCAACCTAGATTTTTAATATGTTTTAAATGTGGTACAAAAGATGTTAAAACTCCTGATTGCCCTAAATGCAATGCACGCAAATCTTCAACTAATTCAAAAAACTAAAATGTGACTTGGATAATAAATTTAATCATAAAGATTGGAATGATTGGTTATTAACAATAAAAAACTTTTTCCTCTGTTATAGAACTTCTTCTGTTCTCTATGAGAATGAAAAGGATTTTAATCGTCCTTTTATCAATGTATCAATTGATAATGTTTCATTATCAGGACTTTTAGATAGTGGCAGTTCTTTAACTATTTTAGGAAAAAATTCACATCTTGAAATTCTGAAATTGGGTTTTTCGTTATCCAAGTCTAAGTCGGTTGTTGTGTCTACTGCTAATAATCATAAACTCAAATCTTTAGGTCACTTTGATCTTCCTATTACTTTTAATGGTCAAACTCATTTAATTAGAGCTTTCGTTTTCCCAGAAATAACTCCCTCACTAATCCTTGGGGTAGATTTTTTGGAAAAAGTTTAACTTAGTACCTAACTTATTTTCTACAATATTTAATAATAATTGTCTTGCAATTTCAGACGATAAAAAAATTTTACCTTACGATAATCTTTCCAAATCTCAGAAGGATATCGCTGATGATATCATTAATCGTTTTAAAAGTATTTCTTTTGAAGAAAAGGGTGAGTTAGGTCGAACTAACCTAATTTGTCATAAAATCGATACTGGCGATAATCCTCCCATTAAACAACGCTCGTATAGACTTTCTCCTATAAAACAACATGCGCTAATCAACGAGGTTGATAAGATGCTTGAATGGAAAGTTATTGAAAAATGTGAGAGTCCTTGGTTATCTCCCGTTTTAATAACTCCTAAAAAGAATGGCGAATGGCGATTCTGCGTCGATAGCAGAAAACTTAATTCAATTACTCGAAAAGATGCTTATAGTCTCCCTTTAATCAATGAAATACTGGATCATTTGAAAAATGCTAAATACCTTTCTAGCATTGATATTGCTAAAGCTTTTTGGGAAATTCCCATAAATCCTGCTGACAGAGATAAAACAGCATTTTATGTGCCTGGTAGAGGAATGTACAGATTTGTTGTCATGCCCTTCGGACTTACTAATGCTCCAGCTACTCAACAACGTCTTATGGATACGTTATTTACTCCTGAATTTGATAATAAAGTCTTTTGTTATCTTGATGATATCGTTATTATTAGCGAATCATTCGAGGAACATATATCGTTTCTAATCAAAGTATTTGAAAAACTATCTTATGCCGGTCTAACTATTAACTTTGAAAAGAGTGTATTCTTTAAAAACGAATTAAAATACTTAGGTTACGTGGTAAATGAACACGGTCTTTGTGCTGATCCTAAAAAAATTGATTCTATTCTGGAATACCCTATTCCATCTTCTCGTAAAGAAGTTCGTCGATTTTTAGGAACATGTAGCTGGTTCCGTCGATTTATTCCTAATTTTAGCACTATTGCTGCTCCGCTTAATAAACTAAATAGTGGTGGTAAAAATGCTGCTAAATTTGTTTGGAACTCAGATGCTAATCAAGCTTTCCTTAAATTAAAAGAAGCTTTAGTAACTACACCAGTACTTTCTTGTCCTGATTTCAATCTCCCTTTTTCAGTGCACACTGATGCATCAAATTTTGGTATAGGAGCTATGCTTACTCAAATAAAAGAAGACAAAGAAGTTGTCATAGCTTATATGAGTAAATCTCTTAATAAAAATGAACAAAACTATTCTACTACAGAGAGAGAAACCCTTGCTGTTATCACTGCTCTCGAACATTGGCGTTGTTATTTAGACAATGGCAGACAATCTGTCATTTACACGGATCATGCTGCTCTAAAGTGGTTTCTAAATCTGTCAAATCCTTCTGGCAGACTTGCTCGATGGACTGTACGTCTATCTTCTTTTAACTTCATTCTAAAACATAAAAAAGGTAAAGAAAATGTAGTACCGGATTTGTTATCTCGTTCTAAAAATCTATCGGATAATAAAACTAACTTAAATGTTTCAGTTTTAACGGTGGAAGAACAGTATAATAAAGTTTTACAAGGCTGTCAAAACAATCCTGATAGTTTTCCAAACTATACTATTAAGGACAATAAGCTTTATCGTTTTTCTCGTTCCCTTCATACTATAACGGATGACTTCGTATGGAAAGAAGTTCCTCATCCTGGTGATAGAGAAAATCTGATTAAAAGTAATCATGGTTTGCCTGGTGAACCTCACCTTGGAATTTTTAAAACCTATAAAAAACTTTCTCTTTTATATTATTGGACAGGAATGTTCAAAGACATTGCTCAATTAATAAGTGAATGTGAGTCTTGTCTTGCTTATAAGCATCCTAATCATTCACCTTATGGTCTCATGGGTAAACCTAAAGTTTGCTCAAGACCCTTCCAATGTATTTCTCTTGATTTAATGGGTCCTCTTCCCATGACAAGAAAACGCAATCAACACATCCTAGTTGTGAATTGTTGTTTTTCTAAATATACTTTAATCTTTCCCCTTAAACGTGCTATCGCTAAAGATATTATCGAATGCCTAGAAAACTTTGTATTTCTTATACATGGTGTACCTCAAACTATTATTATGGACAATGGTTCTCAATTTCAATCTAGAGAATTCAAAAAACTTCTGGATAACTATAAAATACCTTTTATCTTTTATTCACCTCATTATTGCCCGCAAGTCAATCCCACTGAAAGGTATAACAGAACTATTGTTACGGCTTTAGCGTCTCTTGTAGGTGATGATCATAGATCCTGGGACATTTTTCTTCCAAAAATCCAATATGCTATGAACAGTACAGTTAATGCAGTTACGGGTTATTCCCCAGCATTTCTAGTTTTTGGCAGGGAAACTATCAGCTGTGGTTCTGTTTATACTCCTACGAATAACCTTGACGAATTTACTTTCTTACCTCGTGATATTTATGCTACTAATATAGGATTACTTGCGACAATTTTTGACAAAGTACAAGTAGCTCTATTTGACTCCCATACTAAAAATAGTATTCGATATAATTTACGACATACTATAAAAGAATTTAATGTCGACGATTATGTTTGGCGTAAGAACTATGTGCTCAGTAATGCCGGTTCTTACTTTAGTGCCAAATTAGCACCTAAATTCGTTCGGTGTAAAGTTATACAAAAACTCTCTCCACTGGTATATATCCTTGAGGACGCTAGCGGTTCTCGTGCAAAATGGCACATAAAGGATATCAAGACTTAGAATTTATTTTAATTTTACTTTTACTTGACTAATGTATATACTTTATTTTTGTTTGTTCCCATCTTCAATTACTAGTTACATTTTTGGCATTTTCTCATTTCCTTTCATTTTCATTGCTATCATCGGCTCTTAAGCCTCTAAAGAACTAAACTAAAAATGTTCTTCTACATCTCTCTACACAATCTTGTGTTGAGTCTTTACCTTGCATTTCTATTGTGCACTACTCTCTTTACGCAAGTTGCTTTGCGTACTTATTTATCTATTTCTTCCTTTGAGCGGTTGACAACTCGTAAAATAAGCCCTTGTTATACATAAGAAATATATAAGAAGTACTATACTTACATACATTCATTCTTACTTGTAAATATTTTCATTATATCTTTATTACATTACTTTCTTACTGATGAGCGGCTGACTACTCATAAAATAAGCCTTCAGTCATATCATATTCATATATCATTCATCATCAATGGGATTTCAGCGTGAGCGGATTACAACTCCTTAAATAAGCCAACTGTTACGTAGTACTACTAGGCAGGTACTTATTTTGGAGTAGGAGCCATTGACTGTGAGCCCTACCCCTAAGTTTGATCGATTTTAGTATGAAAGGTTTATTGTAATATGTAAGATTTGGTATGATAGGCTGGTATGAAAGTGTTGTCTATTAACCTTCAAAATTTTCACTTAGTGTAAAAATTTTCAGGGGTTTTGGGGGAAATGTAGTGTATTCATGTTTATTTTACTTTTATTCTTGTCTATTTTACTATTATGATTACTTATTTAGCTCAAAATGTTATTTTTTACACTTTCTATTGTAAAATTTCTACGTTGCTAGGGAATATTTCTTTAAACTTACCGCTATATCTTCATTTTTGGTTGTTTTATAGTATATATGTTTTTCCAACATATTTAATGTACTTTTCTACACTTTTCGATGATCACTTCTTTAAATTTTATTAAAATTATTTATGTCTTTCCTTATTATAAACAATTTTGATTGTCAAGGATTGTGACAAGTCAGATTTTATTTTTCTAAAATTCTATAAATTTATATGCGAACCTCTTCACAAATGTTCTAATTTCGTATTTTATTTGAAAATTATGAAGCAATACGAAATTCTAAATCGAGGCCTATATAAAGACACTGAATGTCAGTCCGGGTCAGTCTTGATCTTCTGAGAAACAGAACGGTACGAACTATAAAGGTCTTGTCTCGGGGCCTGCTGACCCCGGGACCCTGCAAGCCTTCGCGTCGTTAATCAATATCTAACACGAAGAAGTTGCTGTGACCTGTGGATTGAAGTATGGAATAAAGGCACACACTATCGCCTGCCACCCCTGCTGTGCTGCTGTGACCTGTGGCCGAAGCCTGGATTAAAGGTACTCACTTTCGCCTGCCATCCCTACTGTACCGCCAGTACATCTTCAACCCTATTGTGCCGCCGGACAAACTTTACCCCCTGTCGGGATTTCCCCGGCTATCCTGTCCGTGCCGTATCCGTAATTTTATTTGGAACTCTATCCGTGTCTGTGCCGTATCCGAGATTTCTTTGGAACTCTGTCCGTGCCCGTGTGGTGTATTTTTTATATTTTAAATTGTATTTTCTATTAATTTAAATTAAATATTAATTTCTCTTAAAAATCTGTTATTATTACATAACACCGGGGATCGAATTTAAGCCCCTGGTTCAGAGGCAAGGTCTTTACCAATGCGCCACGGAGGTCGTCATCTATGTATCATAGCATTTCATGAGACTATGATGAATGGAAGGATACACAGTTGTTGATCAGAGATGGCTTTTCCTACTTTAGGTAAGTAAATTTATTAATCACAAATTATAAAACGCTACTGACACTCCACTACTATTACTACTGTCCACTGACTAACCGCTAGCTATGTGCCGCCAAGAAATTCCCTATTCTCGAAAATTTTCGGGAATTTCTCAGTTTTTTAGGAAAAATTTCCGTTCTCTAGAATATTTCTGAGAAATTTTCAAGAAAGTTTCCGCTAGTTCTTTGAAAATTTCGAAAACACCCACCGCCGACCAAGCCGGGAAGACGTGCTAGTTATGGTTAAAACTTATCCCGCGGGATAAGTGACCCAACAGATATTTTGAATTGGTCAATTGGTCAATGGATCTGGCTGCCACAATTGAGTGGTTTTCCGATTTCTCTGAACGTCCCGAACCACTGAACTTGTGCTAAATTAAAAGAGTCTTTTGTGCTCTATAAAATAACATTTTTAATAATAAGGCAAAGTCGGCTTGCACCTGAGAATGAGTCACAGAACGACGAAATGTTTAGTTTGTAACCGTGACGCCTGTGGTTCTTTTAAGATAGACTTTTTAAACATATTGTGCTAACTTTTTCCTCTAAATTCTAAAAGCTCCCTTTTGTCGGAATTATTTTTTGTTTCGGTTTTGATTTGGAATTTTTATACATCATTTCATCCATTTCTTTCACTCATTTAATTTTCTTTTTAAAATAACAAGCAAATTCATGTATTTCTTATTTTACCTGTTAATATTCCTTTCCTGTAGTTAATTTTCCTTTCTTTTATTTTTATTTCTTTGGTGTGTCTAAATAATTTTTTGTTAAAGGACATTGGTCAAATTTTTTTTTGTTCTAAAATTATACTCGTGTTTTAAGCAGTGTTTCTTTTATTTTGAAACCCAAGTTTCACTGCACAAGGTACTCATAAACATTCGTTACTCATTATTAAATATTTCCAACGATCAGTTCGTATTTAATTTCTTCTCCATTCATACGAATCCAATTCAGTCGTATGAATTTATTGATGTTTAATGTTATGACTGAAATTAATGACACCTTTATTTTTCAGCATTATTGCTCCCAACTCGCTTTAATTTTGACTTTTATTTTTTATTTATTACACTCTAGTGACAATAACTGTAAGCATTGAAACACTATTTTGACTTATCTATTCATTAAATTACCATTTTTATCAACGTGCTTTTTCCCGGGATAAAAAGTAGCCTATGTGCTATTCCAGGTCATTATCTACCTCTGTACCAAATTTCATCGAAATCCGTCCAGTAGCGATTTTGCGTGGTAACGCGGCATGCGTTCTGGGCACCTTTGCACCAGAAATGCTAGAAGTGTAATTTTATATTAAGCTGTTTTATTTATTTATTTATTAATATTTGTACACAACAAACACATACAAAGGAAACATAAAACATAGGAAAACTAAGTACAAAGGTATTTTTATTATTTTAATGTAATTTGTATGTTTTTTATTGACATATATGTAAGTGTTGGTTAGTTACGAATGCGTGTTGGGTGACGTAGAATGATACTCGTTATGCGTTGGTAAAAAGAATCTATTTATTTTAAAATGTACTACATTTTATAGCTAAAATTACATGAGTCAGACGTTCGTATGACGCACGTGATTTACAATACCCTACATATATTTTGACTTATCTATTCATTAAATTATTTCATCAAACAACAATCAATTCAAAACTGAATATCAAGATGCCTATGCTAATACGTAATAAGATTTACACAAACATTTGTGTACGATTTTGTATGTATTGTGCTCATTTTTATGTTTGTGTCCATTGTACCAAATACTATATTTAAACTCTTATTTCATTGTACTCACTTATTTGATATATTGCACTTATTTTTTTCTACGATACCCCTATAAATAAATATATTAATATCTCTACACACTTAAAAAGCTTTCGACCTCCCCTTTGACCTTCAAAGCTAAAGCCCAGTCAGTAAGCTCATACGTGATGTCGGAAGCTCGGCTTATGAAAAAGTCATGCTACGCGATCCCGGCATACTCATAAAAGATGCGATAACCTGACTAAATAAAATATAACCGTTACTGAGCAAGCTCGCTCAATATCACCGTGTCAATTTGTATTATTGTATTATACTTCGCTGTATATTCTGGCTACTTCCTCCATAATTTGGACTAATACGAGTATTATAAATGTTAAAGTTTATGAGAATGGATTTTTGTTACTCTTTCAGGCTAAAACTACTCGACGGATTTCGGTGTAATTTTGTACACAGATAAAATGAAACGTAAAATAACATATATAGAACTTTTCATCCCGATATTCCCACGGGCAGCTAGTAAATTTATAATTCACTAAATCTTATCTAAATTGGTACAATGTATCACACTTTTATAACATCACGTCGAACGAAAAAGTTTCAATCAAGAAATACAGCAGATATTTTCGGCCAATAAAATGAGACGGCAGATAATTGTACGCAAACATTTGTCACGTGATTTCAGCGAAAAGAAGGAGCAAATTTATTCCACGTCCGATCCCTAAGGCTGAGGTTCCTCCAGCGTGGAGAAATGTAAAAAAACGCCTAATCAGATTGTTTGAAATTGCCACCCATTTTCTGATTTCAAGATGCATTTGGAAATAAGTACTTGCTACTATTTAATTTTATAACTCTGGTTGATGATTATCAGCTAATGTGTGAAATGGAGAAGGCAATAGCAAACCACTCCATTAAAATTGCCAAGAGAGTCGTTGTGTGAGTTTCATTCATTATAATGACCACGACCCTCAGTCTGGAGGAAATACGACTAATGAGAGAGATACTTTAAGAACAATTTCAAAGATTGCCGATTTCAATACTGATAAATAAATAATATATATATATATACGGACAAATCATACAGATTGAGTTAGCCCCAAAGTAAGATACATAGGTAGTGAGATCTATTTCTCACCATCTGGTGAAAATAGATCTCACTAATCATGATCTCACTAATATGTAATTAATTATCTAATTAATTACAGACACAGGGTTATACTTCCCATCACGTCAAAAGGCCGCTGGTAAGGTGAGGAGGGAGTGAAAATTGCGCATGGGTACGGCTGACGAACCAATCGCGCGCGCCGGATGAGACCCGCCCGACCCCCGCTCACCGCATAGACTGATATATCGCCTATTGCGCAGCTTAACCGCCAGCGACCTTATTACGTGACGGCAACTATACCTGTTTTAATCCATACTAATATTATAAATGCGAAAGTTTGGATGTGAGTTTGTGAGTTTGTGAGTTTGTGAATTTGTGAGTTTGTGAGGATGTTTGTTACTCAATCACGCAAAATCTACTGGACGGATTTCGATGAAATTTGGTACAGAGGTAGATAATGACCTGGAATAGCACATAGGCTACTTTTTATCCCGGGAAAAAGCACTGTTCCCGTGGGAAATTCACGCGGGCGAAGCCGCGGGCAAAAGCTAGTATCTAAATAATCTCTTAAAAAAACGAGCGAGCCGTTTTTACACGACTGACCAAAAAAGGAGTGTTATTTTTTGGATATGGTGTGTGGAATATCTCTACTTATTTAAAACAAATAGCTTTCTTCCCCAGCTTCCTATTGTTACACACTTCCATCTATATATGAGAAAGAACCCTATTTTTACAGATAATACAGAAAAAAGCGAGATAATAGATGTTACAAACCAAAATTGAATGCTAACTTATAATTATTATGCATTTTACCTATTTCAAAGTTTTTCGCAAAAAGAGAGCTGATCAGAGATAAGCAACAGTTCAATATTGGTTGCGAATCCGGAAAAGAGTGTGTATATCTATCAGGAGCCTAATAATGGCAATTTTCCGAGGAATTTCGATGGAATATATTTCTTTTGATTGATGAATTTCCCGCCTCAGAGGAGCATTCGCTCAAATTCCAGGGGGTGTCACTTACATTTATTCCACACGATGGCATGGTAAACAGCCTACATTATATCTGCCGCCGAACGTACATTATCACAAGCGCATAACGTTCAGATTGAGCATACAAGTTATTTCCACAACATTGTAGAAGAATCTTTAATTTTTACATGTCATCAGACTTTTCTTTGACTTGCCACTTCTTTATCGTATGTAATTTTGTTGGTGCAGCCGTGCGTAAATCTTGTAAATACAATATTAAAACTGAATACATATATTATCCAGTAATATCAACAAAGTATGAATGTTTATTTTTTAATGTATCACGCCAAAACTAACACGCATATCCAAACTTTCAAATTTTTATTAAATTTGATGGATGAAAAAATGGAAAGGATTTAAATTTTAATAAAAGACGTCATTCTAAGTACAACAAAACTTTAGCAAAATCCTGATTTCAAAACTTACAAATGATCGTTTAATCTCCTCTCCAAACTGGCAAAGAAACCCCGATAATTTTCCGCTGAGCCCCACTTATAACCCGATCAAAGGCCCACCTCGGAACTTTTTAAAACGGCTAATCATCGAAACTAAAGGAAAAGATTAAGACGGCGCGCAGTGAACTTTTTTTCTTTATGTGCTACAAGAACTAACAATCTAATAACTAATTGGCCTATAATTATGGGGGCTAGTATTGATATAACAAGCTAATTATTATTATAAAAAAATAAAAAACACGATTGACAACTCACATAGCCTGTGTCACTCGGAAGAATGCAAGGAATCTAAAAATACCTCTCACATCAAAATCTGTTAAGCCGTTCAGGACTTATGGTGGAGTAACATACATACATGAACCCTGAAAACATAACACTCCATTTTTGGTCGGTCATGTAATAAAAATAGGCGAATAACATAGTAAAAAAAAAATGTTGGTATATTCTAACCCTTTTTCAACTTCGATATATCGTGTCGGAAAATGTCAAAGATGGAAAATATTAAAATCGGAAAAGCTTACCAAGATGCGCTCAGCCTCTAAAACTGTGACAGATAGTATGAGTAAATTGGGTATGATCGACTGACTATTTTATTTTATACATCATTTGAACCTTTCGTTGGTGCACGGAGGTAATACGGGTTATTGTTTTAAAATATCTCATTTATTTTCAAACTAATTGTGCTAAACTATAATATCTCAAATTTTTAAAATTTATGCTAAACAATGTACTAAACTAATTGTACGGCTCTTTAGTAGTGATCTTTGAGCACACAATTAATTTTAATATTTCTCATCACCGGCTTTTCTGTCACCGCGCTTAGTCTCAACTTTTTTCCAAGTTCTAAAGGGCCCAGACCGTCCGTTCAGGAAATTAAAACCCTACGGGTTGAAACGAGACTTTTGCGCAGTTTATAGCACCAGATATTGGTGAGTTCTCGCCCAAAACGCCCGAACTTTTTCAAACTATCCAAAGGATTTAAATAGGGTTTAAGTTGAGCATTTTGCAAGTAATCCAGTATCGGCTGGGCGCATACCCATGTCTACTTGGTATCCTTTGAGACTAATAATAATTCAACTTGAGTTATGCTCGTGCTGATTACGAGGCGAAGATTAGATTTTAATACGTACCTAAAGGTCAATTAACTATCACTTTTAATAAGGATTTTAAATTTATTTGGATCTTATCTTTACCCTTTAGAAGGTTGTGAACTGATCTTAAGGTGACTTTAGTTAGTGATTGAAATGTCTGATCTTTTGCACAGGCTGACTTTTACAAATTTTCTCTGTTTTCGTTCCAGATTGAATAATATAAACATCTTATTTTGTACGATCACGCAATTCAGTTTCATTATGTGCCTTCACAAATGTATAGATGTGTGAGATCAGAACAGATTCTTAGTAAGAGGGCTATTTATTTGAGAGAACAGCAATGATGTTATTTTGTTTTAAAAATAAGAAATTGGGTGCTATTTATTTGAGAGCACAGCAACGATATTATTATTTTGTTTTCAAAATTATTCGATCGATTTTTTTATTTTTTTATATATATTATGACGCCTGTTTTCATCGGTGTGGGCAGAGACCATCGATATCTTTGCTCTCTAGATATATCTCGTTTCCTCTACCGTCATCACTCCTCTACACTTCTTATAAACGTTTATACACAATTCCACAGGAACCGTTTTGGGAAAAACCTTTAAAAACATAATTGTAAGACTTCATTATTCATTTATCTTTTCAAATACCATTTATGATATATCAGAAATGATACAGGTCATATCACGTCGTTATCCCTAACGGGTTAGTCAGTGCCTGGACTCGAACTTCATGCTTAGCTAAAACTGGGCTTTTATTAAATTGAAATTCAGAAACGTGTTTATTTATATGGCTGCTAATTGCCACCATGAAATACAACATAAGCAAATGTTATTACGTTTCAATATAAGTATTAAGTACCCGAGTGTTGTATGAAACTCAATTAATTAAGGTTTTTAGGCTTCCGTCGGAAAACTCGAGGCAAATGTTTATTTCTCGCGATTTTCCCCGCTTCCCGCAATTTGCGCTAAGCTTAGGCATTTTGTTCACTTTATTAGACGAACGCCCGAAAAAGAAGTGTAATGTTGTTATTTAATACATACAATTTTTGTTTTTTGAAAGATCATTATTTAATATACAAATTATAACATACCAGCTGGGGCTTCGCTGGGAATTTTGGGATAAAAAATCTATGTCCAGGTTATATTAACAAATTTCATCGAAATCCTTCTTGTAGATCATGTGAGATTGAGTAACAAACATAATTACACATATCCAATCTATCACATTTATATTTACATTGTGATTTGTATCGAACAGCTGGTTTTTTTTTAGATTTCAGAGTCGGTCCCATACAAAAAGTTCCTCATATTTATGAGTACTTTCACACCTAGAGAGGTTTCTGGTGGTGGTGTGTGATGTATACAGGGTGATTTGTAAAACACCACAATCCCATACCATACCATTGTATGGGATGGGATTGCTTTTTGTTATAATAACATTGATGCAATTCCCAACAATCAAATTTAGCGTAAACTGAATAACTGCTGGCCAATTTTGAACTCAATTTATTTTCGATCAGTTTATGCAAGCAATGGTTTATTATTTTAATGTTAGTGTTTTGCAATATTCAGCCGGTAATTTTCGTTCAAAATATACAGTGTGTTGTTATGGAGATCGCTCGGAGCTACATAATACGTCATTGAAAATAATTACGCTATAATTACATGGTCTCTTTTCAGACTAAAATTATTTATAGAATTAAATTTTCCTAGAAAATTTTATCACTAAATTCCCACTGGTACGAACCGGGGCGCTACTAAAGTTCCTTGATCAAAACTACTCGAATCGGTGAATAATTAACATTGCAGCATCATCATTCAATCAATCAATGAATCAATCAATCGTGATCACACGCTCATCAATCCATTCCCGTCAATTGGCTCTCTGGACCATTAGCATCGGAACCACGGGTCACTGGGCGACTCTATTCAACGTAGATCTTGTTCACAATGGGCGAGTCAGATTCATTTATTTATTTAAAAATTTATGGCACAGAATTACAAAATTATGTACAAATATGGCGGTAATGACATATTATGTCATTCTCTACCAGTCAACCATTAGACCAAACAGAGAGTAGTAAGGTGGTACGATAAAGGGCAATGAAATGTTACGTGGCAGCAGCAGATTTGACTACTATGAAGTAGTCTTCTGACCGCTTTAATTGCCACTGTAATTAACATCGCTATACGGTTCTCTCTCTCCGCTTTTTCCCTTAGAAGAATATAGTCATAAGAGGAGCTTTTTGTTCGTCTACTTTTCCTTTCCCAATTTGATGTTGGTGTTGGGTCGGCAACATTTGCAAGTCGACTCGACGACGAACCAGACTTAATGTGCTGTGAGACAGACTGGACAATACCCTTCAGAGAACGAAGTCGAAAAGATGCATTCACACTGAGGGTCTTTCAAGAAGGCTGCCTTAAGGTCATGTTGGACCGAATCGAAAATTTATTATTTTGTTGCTTTCGGCAGTCAGGTCAAATACTTTTTTGTTTCGATTATTATTATATTCGATTTATTTCTACCGCTAGATGGCAGTAGTCATAAAGGTCATGTCAAATGCCTTCAGCCTGCTTTTAAAAAAAATCTGATCCCAGTGTTAGTTATAACAAACACAAACAAACAAACACACTCAGCAAGAAAGTACAAACTCAGAAATAATTTTAGGTAGGTCGAAATACATTACAAAAAAAATATATATATAACCACCAATACAAGGATATAGACATCGATTAAGTATATAATTCCGTCTCTATGGTTTTTAAATGTCTATAAGTTATCCATTGTCATAAATAATGTGTATTTACATATTTTTTTTAAATAATTCTTTTAATTTGATGCTTGCTGTGAGCACATTTTTATCCATTGTTTTAGCAGAGATAAAATAGATTTTTTTTATTTTCAACTATAGTTCTGAGTAATTTCTGCGTAACTCCAGTAAATTTATTTAAAAATCTCCACATGAAATTATATACAACAGACATATCGTATAAATGGTGTCCATAAATCAAGCCTTGCCATGCTAATGATCCGTATAGCGTGACAAGATAAATCTTGAAATATGATCTGGCGATGATACATCATACTATATCATATAGTATCACTTTAGGGATGCTGTTAGGTAGGTATCCTAACTAATATTATAAATGTAAAAGTAAGTTTTTTTGTATGTTTATTTATTTGTTATCTATTCACGCTTTATCTGCTGAACCAATCTTCCTGAAATTTTGCACACTCATAAAGAAGTACTGAGAAGAACATGGGTACCTTTCATCCCGGGAAAAAGCACTGCTCCCGTGGGAATTCAGGCGGGCGAAGCCGCGGGCAGCTAGTACAATATAAAATTTTTCCATTACTGACATAGTGACTGACAGACATTGCGCAGCCAAAACTAGTAGTCTAATATAGTCAAAATTGTTCTATATAGAGACACCGGGATAGAGTACATTAATTTTAAACTAATACATAAGATGTCTATCTCAATGATATTTAAAGGATAATAACAGTCAATAACAGAAAAAGTGTAACAATCCCTCTCTCCCACAGGACCCGCTAACCGTCGGCGTGACACACGTCTCCAGGGCCGACAGCGAAGGCCTACGCGCCTCGTGGAGGACCCTACACGTATTCCCTGATGACTACGAGACGCACAGAGGATACTTGTCGCTGCGATGTCGCGCGACGCTGGCGACAAAGCCGCCACTCGTGCGCAGCATGTCTGTGCGACTGTATGTCGCCAGTCGCCCGCTCATATCTTCTTATATGTTTAGTAAAAATAGTAAGTAACTTTAGTTTCTTATTGCGTTTGCTTTATTTTTTTATTGCATTTTTCATGCATCTGTGTATATCCCTCACGTGTATAACTCAACGCAACTAATATTATTAATGCAAAAGTGACTTTATTTGTTTATTCTTCAAGCTTTATCTACTGAACCAATCTTCATGAAATACACATAGATAAGAGTACTGAGAAGGATATAGGGTACTTTTTATTCCAAAACTCCTACGGAAGCGTAGCCCTGGGGCGCAGCTAGTTGTAACTAAAATGTCAATAATTGCGCTTAATAGAGCTTGTATATGTATAGAGTGTGATAAGTAGGTAAAGGAAGCGATAAAGATCTATTAGGATTTATAGGTATATAATTCAGATTTCTGTAGTTAAGATCGTATCAAGTGGAAATCCGTAGGCCCTGCCTACCCCCGTGGGAAATAGGTGAGATACTGTATAACGTAGGTAATTTAAATTCCTTGCAAACTACCAAAGTTTTCAAGGATGCTTAGATGAGGCTACCTGTGTCAGATTACATTCTAATTCGATCAACGTTGTGTTTTCACTAGATAACAAGCAAATAGTCATTTAAATTTTATATTTGTAATAAAATCATGACAAAAAAAAAACACAAACGGCTTATAGCGACCGCATTTAACAAACCAAATAACATAAAAAAGCCATTCCCCGCGAAACACCTTACAAAATCTTACGTAAACTACGTTTGTATGACACGGAATTGCGTGAGTGTAGGGACTCCAAATCTCGGGGATAAAGCGGGAAAGAAACGCTGAATTTATTACCGAAATGACTTTTAAACGAGGCGCGCCTGTCGTCTCGACGAAAAAGTTTGCAAGTTTAAGACGGCATATTTTGTTATTTTTTTCTTTTACTTTTGTAAAAGAATGTTTCCTTTAATTGTTGTAAGTTATAACTGTATAAAATACTATAAAACTTAATTATAACTTAGTCAAGTCATCAAGTAAATACATACATACATAGATTCACGTCTTCTCCCTTACGGGGTAGACAGAGCCAAGAGTCGAGAGATTCGAAGGCCACGCTTAGCTGAATAGTGGGCTTTCTGATGGCATGGAGTGGAGATTCGGATATAGTGACAGGTTGCTAGCCTATCGCCTATGAGTGGAGAAATCCCTGGTTTAAAGCCCTTTCCCTCGATTGACTTTTACAATCTGCGCGGGAAGAGAAGTAGCTGGCACATTCTATGTTTTTTCTTCGCTCCCAGACCAGCATGGAAGAAATCTATAGTGCTAATTAGACTAGTTAACAGAGTCTCAGAGTCAGGCAGCTCTTTGTTCTCCAGATAATTCTTAAAAAACACCGCCTGATCGGGTTCGATCAAAATTTACGCAAGCACAAACGAGTGAAGTACACGGTCTGTCCAACCTTAGCTCACAGAACAATACTGGCCAAACGTAACTTCAGAGTACTTAGTTGCGCTCTTTACAATCAAATAAATAAATCCTTAAATATATATCCCTGCACAAAATATAAATGTAAAACAATTGTCCAAAACTGGTTAAAACGTCTAAACTATGATGAAACAGAATCCCTCCTACCCTAAAAAACTGCAAAAAAATACATGATCCTTAACTTTACAAAACGCCATAAAACGTGTTTCTTTCCACTATGTGATTATCTGTCTATTTATATCTACTTATTTATATACTATATAACAACACACATACATCTTAAGCCTCACTTTCATACATCCATACATATATACCAGTACTCATTCACTCACACTCATTTATTCTATTTTCGCTCACCGCTAAAATACATAAAATGTAATAGGTACCAATACTAATTTTATCTTGAATTTTTGTTATGTATAATCATGTCAAATTCAAAATATAGCCTTAGGCCCAATCACAGATTAGACTAGCTGGGCCTAAGCAAAGCCTCTTTTCTTTAATGCAAGTAGCCTGTCGGAAGTATAGTGTGGGTAGGTACTTATCACGACCTATGTACTAGACTTTGAAAATGTACCGCGCTCTATCCATCAACCGATCGGTTGTTCATCACCCGAGATACAGATCTATGTCTAGTTCGGGGGTGAGCTCCCGGTTGGAGGATGGACTGGCCGCCTTCACTACTTGCTAGTTTTGTGTCCTCTTATTTATATGTATACATATTAAATACTTGTACTTAAAATACCTACCTTACTGTAAAAAAATAATTCAGGCAAATAAAAGACTTTTTACTTTACTCTTACATGTGTTAATAATACTTTTAAAAAGATGTAATCTAGATCATTTATTTGTATTCAGCTTGAAAATTTTATGATACCTTAATCACTTTTCGAAGAATTAACCTAACAGAACCTGTTTTTGTTCCAGACGCCGCCGTTGCCAGCAACAACTCCAACCGCGTTCGTTCCGAGCTGACTTTCTGGACGTTTCTACTGATCTTTACGTCACAAGTGCCTTGTGTAATGAAATAGTGTACCATTTGGGATATACGTAAACGTGTGCTGTGAAAGTGTATGGTATAATTAGTGTAAACATTTATTTATGACTAAATACCTATAGTAAAATTGGTGGAGAACTGATTTTGGTTAATTTATATGTGAGAAATGTGCTACTGTTAATTAAAAAAATATATAAAATAGGAAATATCTTTTAAGTTTATGATAAAGATTATTTGAAGATACAGAGAGAAGGTCTTCAGTGAAACTTAAAAATGGAAAAATCTAAAAAATACATTTTGTTAGGACAGCAATAAAATTGACTGAGAATAATTATTTCTATCTTCTGTATGATTTCTTTCAAAATACTGAAAAAATTTTCCTTCTTCTACGAAAATAATTTCATAATGCACATAAAATAAATAATATCAAGACACAAGTGATTTACCTTACTGCTTATACTCGTACTTACCTATTCCTATTCAAAATATAAATTATAAACACCCTGATTTGTTATCGTTTTTTTAGGAATTTGTTAAAGATATATATTTTAAACTCTTTTTTATAAATCCAATAATATTAAGGTAGATAGTTCGATACTTAAATATTGTATATACTTAATATAAAAAATCGTTATTGATGTAAATAGAGTTAATTAAAATACATGTGCAATGAATTTAATCAAATAATATTTATAATTAAGTCTTTTTATGCGTGATTTAATCCTAGTATCCATACTAATATTATAAATGCGAATGTTTGGATGTGAGTTTGTGAGTTTGTGAGTTTGTGAATTTGTGAGTTTGTGAATTTGTGAGTTTGTGAGGATGTTTGTTACTCAATCACGCAAAATCTACTGGACGGATTTCGATGAAATTTGGTACAGAGGTAGATAATGACCTGGAATAGCACATAGGCTACTTTTTATCCCGGGAAAAAGCACTGTTCCCGTGGGAAATTCACGCGGGCGAAGCCGCGGGCAAAAGCTAGTAAGTTTATATTTGTAAGTTTTAAAAATATTTATTTATTTTTTAATATCTTGCAAGTTACCACTTAGTTTTCCTTCCTCATACCCGAATAGGTAAGTAAATAAAATATGCATGGTGTAATTGAGCTATGCTCACATACGGCTCTTGTTATTTATTTTCTTTAGCACACTCTGGACCGGTCGTTATGGAAATCCTTGGGGGAGGCCTTTGTCCAGCAGTGGACGTCTTTCAGCTGAGAGAGAGAGTACACTCTTATTTTATTTTAGTTTGTAACATATTTTCCCTTTAGGTACAATTTTAATAGCTTCAAAAAAAAAACAAATTCGAGTTAAAAATCTGACTGCTCATGATATTTCGTGACGAAAATTATCATACATACCTATATCACTTTAGGTATGATTTTAATAGCTTCAAAAAAAGTCAAATTCGAGTTAAAAATCTGACTGTTCATGATATTTCGTGACGAGAAATGACATAAGTATATCACTTCCGGTACGATTTTAATAGCTTTAAAAAAAGTCAAATTCGAGTTAAAAATCTGACTGCTCATGATGTTTTGTGACGAAAAATGACGATATTTGAAATTAACATGCATTTATAAACGAAAAAATAATTTCGTTGACTACGTTGCTACCAGGTTGCTACGTATGATAATAATGTAGCAAATACGCCGCAAAGTCATAGCTTATTTGTCTCTGCAAAATGCGGAATGCTCTAAAAACATGAGTTTAAAATACTTTTAATGCTGGCAACATTTGAGCACGTTTTCTGAACAAATGCTCCGTGTCCGCATTCTCATATTAAACACTCGTTCTGTTGAAAAGGTGAAGGAATTAAAACTTTTTATTTAACTCTCAACTGCGAAGCAATTTCCCGTTGCTGAATAAAAAAGGAGGGAATCTTTTGAGGAATGTTCTACTATGTACTATACAGTTGCTAAGAAAACTTTAGCTACAAAATGCTATTTTTTTGCTTAATTTAATTGCTCCATCCACTTTTAGGACGTCATTTAATGACTTATGGATAAATTAAAATAAAAGTGATATTTAATAGTTATTTTGAATTGTTGTAATATAATCTGCAAATAATTGTATTAGAAATGTAATTTACAGAAAGTTTGCTTTTTCGTAAATGTAAATAAAAAATATCGATTGTATAACAACGATTATTCTTAAATATATATTATACGATACTCGTGTAATATATTTAAATTTGTTTGTATATTTATGTGCCAATATATAGACAGAGTGAGTAAATTAAATTGAGATTATAAAAATGTAATATTAAACAACTTATATATTTGTAGGCATCAAATTCAGTTTCGGAGAAGGAAGAAAATTCTTAGAAAAGATTTGTTTTACTATACAGTTATACATATATATTGTATATTTTGTAAATACAAAAAAATAATCTCAATTTAAGTTACTCTTAATTTTAGAGACTGTCTTTCTTAAAATAATAATAAAATGATTACGACATTTAATGTCATTTTTCAGTGGATGTTGTAAAATGCAAAATATAATTTAATTTCTGTTTATATTTCATAAATAATATATAATGATATGTTTTAATGAAAATTATGTCAATTTCGTTAAGGACTTAAATAAATATTTTACATCGGCCTCTCTATGACCAATGTAACACGTGTTAAAACTTTCACAAAAAAAAAACATTTATTAAAGAAAGAAGAAGAAAAAATCATACCAGAAAAATCATTCGTTTCATTTTAGGTGCTTTGGATATTCTTATCATCACTGAACTTGTCAAATTTCCAAAAATGTAATTTTGCAAATTATTTGATATTTCTAAACTGTTTCTTCACACTGTGCAGCAAAGGTCTGTAATAAATGTTATATCTATACAAATTGCTTTTGTGAAATGCTTTTGTAAATACTTGTATGAATTAAATATGCAGATCTGTTATAAATTTGAGTAAGTCACGGTTGTATAGTCAATTTTGTCACAAAGGCATACTCTCGATTGAAACGGAATTAAATTTTAGCCCTATGTTATTAAACATTTTCTTTTCAAATAAAACAATCCATATTTTCATTCTATTAAAGTCTGTGGCGTAACGCAAAGTCGCGTCTAGTCACCCTCCCTTCTCAGTTATACATGCAAACTGTCGCAGTTATACATAACACCTTTCGTGCGAAAAAAAAGGCTTTCTTTTTCTCAAAACTTTTTGATGTAAATCATCTATTGGCGCAGCTTGGCAGTAACACCGTCTCAAATACCTTGATGTAAAATGACATGATGCATCTTGGCACGATGTTAAACGAGTTACGAAAACAGATTTTTATTTATTATTTCGAAACTAGTTTCGGTTAAAGGAATATTATTCTTTATTCGAAACTAGTTTCGAAACTTTGGTTTCGAAAGTGGCCGAAGGGGTTTTTTTACATATTTTATTTTTTATTTTATTACATACGATTTGTTTTACACATGCCGTGACATCTAACTTTTTTTAAATGTTCATGTAGATTCCGTAGCGGAGTCATATGCACCATTGATTGTACGTACGAGTATCGTGTATAGGAGTAAAAAGAGTTCTATTTCGTGCATTGAAAAACCTCCAAAAATCTCGACAGCATTCGGCAAAACCTCTTCATATTCACGTAGCGAGTTGCTTGATAACAATACAAAATTCATGCGGCTGGCGGGTCTATCGACGACTGATAAAATTTTCAGTCCTCAGGCCTCACTGTACAGCCGACTGCACGAGTTACCCTACATGAAACTCTTTGCCTCGGTAATAACGACGAATTCGCAATGAGTTTTGGTGGGTTGATTCGCTATTGAGTGTACTCACTCACGTTCTGAACTAAATACTGCTTAGGATTGAGCATTTATTTAAATGTCTCGTTGCCTGGGAATGTAATTTTTGAGGCATAGCACTTTTGTTATGAATACAAATATAAGACAATTTTAAGGATTGGTTATAAACTTAACTGTGCAACGTCTTAAGATTGTTTAAATTTTTAGGCTTCGCAAATAAGTATTTTTTAATATGTGTGTTATCTTCTGAGAATGGTTTGGTAAAAAATAAGTTATTTTTCGTGTTTGGAAACATTTTTTTTTCTTATTCTTGTAGTTTTTCGGAAAGATAAAAATATCTAAATATAAATTGTACCTGTCAATTTAAATTTTAAAAATGAATATATTATTGTTATTTTAATGATTGTATCATTATAATTTACTTGATAGAGAGTATGCCTAAAATATAAATATGTTGTCTATTGTACAGTATACAAAAAATAAATCTATCTAAATGGTAATAATAAATAAATTATGGAAATCTATGTGTCGTCTTATTTTTTACAACTTTATCCGATATTAAAAATAAAATTATATGTTTGCTTACATACTTGAATGCATACATTACATATATCTACAATAAATTTCTACTTAATAAAAAGATTCTCATCTTATTTTAAGTTATTTTTTTAAAACTTTATTATATCTGCCTCAGATATTAAAAATAAAGTTAAATGTTTACTAGCATACTTAAATACATATCTCTACATTAAATTTATATTTAATAAAAAGATTTTCATCTTATTTTCAGTTATTTCGTGTTTATTTTTCACTTTATTTGACATTGAACGATCACAATAAAGCCGCGTTATTACGTTCTGACAAAATTACATTTTTCTCTTCTATTCAAGTTGCTGAAGATGTTGACTGAAACTAAATTACATCTTGGATTTACTACAGCTCTGTTAGATTAATAGAGCTGAGTTGTTTGTTGATTAAGATTGAATATAGGTATATTTTAAGAAAATAAAGCATGTTTGTAATATATTGGGTAAAACTAAACGCAGGCGTTTCGCATTGCTGCCGCCAGAGGGCGTTCGGGGTTTTCACATTGCTAGCGCGAATGGCTCGCGGACGGTCGCAATTGTCCTATGCGATATCGGTTTGATTTTTAATACGCGAGAGGTTCCGCGTTCTTTGATTGCTAATTAGCTTGAGTTGTGTTTGTGAATTTCCTGTTTGTTAAATAACTATTGAACTTTGTGTTTGTGTACCCGTCATGGTGACTTTTTCTTGTGAGAGGTGAAACGTGGCTGGCTGTTCACATCTGACTGTTCCCGAGTGAAACTACGGGAAGAAATCTATTTAGTTGTCCTGGGGAATTGAGATCTCAAGGGTTAGGTAGGGTGATTAGGAATTCCCCCTTCCCGAAGACACTCAAGTTTGGATCCGAAGAGAAAGAAGATTTAATTTGGTAAGTGTTCAATTGTATTTAATTTATAGGTTAGGTTATCATATAGGGCCCTGTAGCTCCCTTCATAAGCTACGGTGGTAGCAGACTGCGTATAGCTTGAGTTAGATTCTAGTCGGACAAGCGTGGTGTCGCGTGGAGATTTTTTCCCGGTACTTAATTTTACCGGTAGATTTTTTCCCGGTAAAGTTCCGGTACAGAATTCTTCCCGCCGCTTCGTTTGTCCGGATTCTCTCTGCCACATTTTCTGGCAGCAGAGCGTAGTTGCTCTGCACATTTTCTGGTAGCAGAGCGTAGTTTATCTACCCTCTATTTGTTCGTTTGTAAAAAATAATTAATTGTTTGTAAAAATTGTTAGATTTTTCTTAGTTTGTTTGTATAAGAATATTTGTAACCTTTTTTGTATTTGTTTGCGGTTTGTACCGTGCGTTCCGGGTTTGTGCCATTCTCATACCTACCGCGGTTCTTCGTGTAGTTGCTTGATTTTGTTGTTTTTTATTTACCTTTTGTTATTTTTTGTTTGTGACTTGACGCGATGGCGAAGGCCTCCAATGCTAGGGCGACACTCGCCAACGAATTGAGATGGTTTGTGACGGCCGGAGGACTCCTGTCCCGGAAGGACAGGGAGGGCGCCATACTGCTAAGAGCGGATCACCTCCACTCACGATTGATTAGCGCGGAAGCGGCCATGGCGGCGCTTACCGAAGCCGATCTTACCCCGGAGGCCTACGCAGGTCACATGGCGGACATGGACCAGATCCTGAGTCTGCACGATGATATCGCGGAGGCGGTGACCGCAATAAGGGCGAGACAGGCTGGCGGACCAGCCCCTCGCACACCTGTTAGACAGGAAGGACCAGCGGTTACTGGTCGGCTCCCCACCCTTCAGCTGTCCCACTTTGGGGGTAGGATGGAGGAGTGGGTAGCATATAAAAATATGTTTGAGTCCCTGGTCGCAGCACGACAGGATTTGTCGAAGGCCCAGAAGATGGCCTACCTCCTCTCCACTCTTGAGGATGAAGCGCGGTCGCTCATCCAGCACCTCCGGGTGGAGGACGACCAGTACGATACGGCTTGGGAGTTATTGAACTCCCGCTACCAAAACTTACGTTTGTTAGCGGATGCGCACGCCGCACAGTTGATGGCCCTGCCCAAGGTGGCCAACAGGGCACAGTTGCGCCTGCAGTTGCTCACGCCCGTTACAGTGGCCTGTAACGCGCTCCGCACACTGGGGCTGCCGGTGGACCAATGGTCTTTTTTGTTGGTGCACATTGTATTGGGCAAATTGCCCAATGACATCCGCTCGCGGTTTGAGCGCGAAAATGCGGAGCGGGATAGCACCACCCTACCAACATTCACTGACTTGGTGAAGTTTTTGGAGTTTGAGGCACGGGCTGCTGAGAATACCATGACGGACTCAGCGCCATCCAGAGCGCCTGAACGTAGGCCCTTGGAACCCTCATGGCGAGGGAAGCCCCCACAGGGACGGCAACCGCCACCGCGTGGAGCTGGTGTGCGGGTTGCACACACGGCAGCAGTCGCGGGGGACGCGGACTGCCTGCAATGTGGCCGGATGGGCCACAGCCTGCTGCAATGCAGGGACTGGCAGAGACTGCCAGTACAAGATAGGCGCCGCATGGCAAAGCGGCATGAACTTTGCTTTTATTGTTTGGGCGGTCACTATGCACGTGACTGTCCCAGTGCCATACCATGCAGTGCATGCCGTGGGCGGCACCACGCGATGCTTTGCATGAACCGCAACGGGGATGGCACCCGGATGTTGAGGCAGGGGTCCCCTATGGGCGGGGGCGCTCCTGCGCGAAGCCCTCCACCACCGGACGGAGGACGCGGCTTCGCTCGTCGCACCCCCCTCGGGAGGGGGTCGCGTACCTGCGCGGGTCTTGGCGGACCGGGACCACGCGCCCCAAGGTCATGGCCAGTATGTAGCTGGCCAGGCCCCGGATAGGGCCCCCATGGGCGGGGGCCCTAGATCGGACGTGAGAGTGGGGACACCCCCCTCCACGCGGGTTACCACTACCCACCACATGCAGCCGCAGCGGTTTTCTCCGCCGCTGCACGAGTACCCACGGCTGGAGTACCACCCGCCGTACCATATGTATGGCCGGGCCGCGGGTTATGCCCCCCTCAGATGGGGATGTGCACTCGCCCGCCATATTATCCGGGTCAGTGGCGCGCCCCTGGTTTGGAGAGAGTGGGGAGCCCGTAACTAGCTTGCTCCCTTGCTGGGACAGAGCCGCGGACGGTTCTGCTCCCTACCGCGGTGGTCCGCGTATGGGGTCGTAGGGGGAAGCCATTAATTTGAGAGCTCTGTTGGACTCAGGGGCTCAAAGCAGTTTGGTTACCACTCGAGTGGCACGCCAGTTAGGTTTAGTCGTGGAAGACTCGCCTGTGCCACTTCTTGGAGTTGGTGGCATACAAGTGAAGTGTCTGACGGGCCAGACACTTGTCACCTTTTCTTCGCTGAAGTCCTCCACAATGAGGATCACGACTTCGGCTATGGTAATGGATACCATTGCGGGTTGGCACCCCTCGACAGACATACCGCCGGGTGTGTTGTCTTTGGTTTCGGGTCTGGATTTGGCCGACCCCTTTGTCTTTCATCCCGGCCCAGTGGACTTGCTCCTGGGCTCGGACGTATTGGGTTGGATTTTGTTGGGTACACAGAAGGCTCTGGGTTCGTCTTCACTGATGGCAGTGTCTACGATTTTTGGTTTTGCCCTGATGGGCCCTGTGTTTGATAATGGCACCGCGGAGGAGCCACCGGTTGTCGCATCTGCGTCCTTGGCCAAGACCATGCAAAGGTTTTGGGAGGTGGAGGAGCCACCTATGAGTTCCAGGATGGATCCGGAACACGCTGAGTGCGAAGCCCTTTTTCGATCAACCACGGAGAGGTTGCCCTCCGGTCGGTTTGTAACTAGGTTACCCTTTGTTGCCTCTCGTCCTAGCCTAGG
This sequence comes from Ephestia elutella, assembly GCA_018467065.1. Lineage (NCBI taxonomy): Eukaryota > Metazoa > Arthropoda > Insecta > Lepidoptera > Pyralidae > Ephestia > Ephestia elutella. The sequence goes on along the minus strand of CM031580.1, from coordinate 1,245,743 downwards.
GCAAAGTAGGGCGCTTGCGGAGAAACGACTGCTGTCCATGGAGCGACGCATGCAGCGTGACCACGTACTTCGCGATAAATATATTGAATTTATGCGCGAGTACGAGGATTTGGGTCACATGTCTCCGGCTCGAGTTGATTGGAGCTCAACTGAGCATTATTTTTTGCCCCACCACGCGGTGGTGAAGGCCTCAACGGGCAAGTTGCGGACTGTCTTTGATGGGTCCGCACCCACTTCGAACGGGGTTTCGTTGAATCTGTGTTTGCATTCGGGTCCCAAATTGCATAGGGACATAATTGACATCATCTTGAACTTTAGAAGACATCAAGTGGTTTTTGGCGCGGACATCCGGATGATGTTCCGCCAGACAGTCATACATCCTGAGGACAGGCGATTCCAGTTGATACTCTGGCGTGAGCGCCCTGAGGATCCTGTGACGGTGTATGAACTCAACACAAACACGTATGGTTTGAAATCTAGTCCCTATATCGCCATCAGATCATTGCTTGAATTGGCAGAGCGGGAACGGATCCGCTTTCCCCGTGGGGCTTCCGTGCTGTCACGTGACTTGTATGTTGATGACGTGTGCACCGGAGCCCAAAGTATTGAGGAGGCCCTCCTACTGCGGGATGAATTGATCGAAATATTGAAGACAGGTGGCTACGAGCTACGTAAGTGGTTGTCCAATGAGCCTAGAGTTCTAGAAGGGATCCCGGAGGATCACCAACAGAACCCTCACCTGTTTGAGGATGTGGATGATCCCAACAGGATAGCGGTGCTGGGCATGCAGTACCAGCCGCTAACCGATATTTTCACATTCCAAGTGGACTTGGAAATACCAAAGGTCTGGACTAAGAGAACGGTGTTGTCCGTAATAGCCCGTATGTTTGATCCAAGCGGTTGGATCAGTCCAGTGATATTCTCTGCAAAGTGTCTTCTTCAGAGACTTTGGACTTTGGGCGTCTCGTGGGACGAGCCGCTGTTTGGCTCTCCATTGGATGATTGGCTCGAGTTGTTTTCATCGATTAAGGAAGTCAATCGGATTGCCTTGCCTCGTCGAATATTGCCCCCCGGGAAATATCGAGCCAGCCTGCATGGCTTTTGTGACGCGTCGGAGAGAGGCTACGCCGCGTCAGTCTATATGCGGACAGTTGACGCCGATGGCCGGGTCAATGTCTCGCTTTTGTTAGGGAAGAGCAAGGTCGCCCCCATCAGGACTAGGCTGACTATTCCCAAGCTTGAGTTGAGTGGAGCTCACCTTCTCTCTAAATTGTTGCATCACGTTGCCAGTGAGCTGGCGGCCACGGTCGAGATACGAGACATCTTCGCCTGGTCGGATAGCCAGGTCGCGCTTGCATGGTTGCGCGCGGCCCCACATACCTTGGAGGTTTTTGTTGGAAACAGGGTTTCCCAAATCCAGAATATCGGAATTGATATAACATGGAGACATGTACCGGGAGAGCTTAACCCAGCGGACTGTGCTTCCCGAGGTTGTACGGCACCAGAATTGGTGTCACACCCGCTCTGGTGGGGTCCAGAGTGGCTGATGGGATCAGAAACTTCTTGGCCTGTCTGTCAGACAGATGTTACTTCTTTGAGTTTGACTGGGCTCCGTGTACATGCTGTAGTCGCTGAGACGACGTCGGAGCCGGATTGGCTACTTGCTCGGTATAGTAGCTTGGATAAGCTTCTGGGTGTTACCAGTTGGATTAAGCGTTTCATACATAATTGTAGAAACCCACAGGCAAAGCGGTTGGAGCCGATTGCAGGTGCAGAAGAGCGCCGGAGCGCATTGTTGCATTGGGTCCGTGTCGTGCAGACCGGACGGTTTGAGTCAGAGCTTCGTATTTTGCGCGACGGACGCGCTAAGTTGAAGGGCGCGGTCGCTCGTTTGAACCCGTACATCGACTCGGATGGGCTTCTTCGGGTTGGAGGCAGGCTCCGGAAGGCGGATCTTCCATATGAGACTCGCCATCCTCTGTTGTTGCCCAAGGGCGGACCCTTGGTGCAGCTTTTGGTGTCTGATCGACACATTCGTAACGCCCATGCTGGGTGCAATGCTTTGTTGGCTATTTTGCAACGCGAGTTTTGGATTTTGTCTGCCCGAAGAGCAATCCGTAGTGTCCTGTTTCGATGTATTGCATGTTATAGGTTGAAGGCATCCACGATGCAACCACAGATGGGTGATTTGCCCGCTGATCGAATCCGACCTTCGAGACCGTTTGACGGCGTTGGAACCGATTTTGCCGGTCCCTTTTCGATCAAGGCTTCTCCCTTTCGTAATGCCCGTATTGTGAAGGGCTATTTGTGTGTATTTGTTTGTTTGGCCACCAAGGCTGTCCATTTGGAGGTGGTATCGGCTCTGACTACGGAGGCCTTCGTCGCCGCGTTGGATCGCTTTGTTTCGCGTCGAGGTCTACCTTCCCTTATTAGGTCTGACAATGGCACAAACTATAAAGGAACTGTAAATTATCTTAAGGATGTTTCTGTGTTTATTGATAAAAATTGTACTAGTTTAAGTCAAATTGCTGCCCAAAGGGGAATAACCTGGAAGTTTAGTCCCCCAAGTTGCCCCCATTGGGGAGGGATTTTTGAAGCGGCTGTGAAATCCGCAAAGACCCACCTCCGCCGCATTATCGGAGAAACGGCTCTAACTTTTGAAGAGCTGGCCACAGTGTTTTGTAAAGTTGAGGCGGTCCTCAACTCTCGTCCTCTCTGTCCGCTATCTCCAGATCCAAATGACTTGGAAGCTCTCACCCCTGGTCATTTTTTGGTGGGAGGGCCGTTGAATGCCCTGCCCGAATACCCGTGGAAGGATGAACGCGTATATCGGTTGTCGCGTTTTCAAATGTTGCAGCAAATGAGCCAGGACTTTTGGCGTCGCTGGTCGCTTGAATATTTGCATTTGCTGCAGCAAAGAGTGAAGTGGACAGACAGGACTGAGCCTCCCAGGGAGGGTGATTTAGTATTGTTAAAAGAGGCAAATTTGCCCTCATTGCTTTGGCGACGAGCTCGCATATTACGTTTGATTCTTGACGGAGATGGCACTCCGCGTGTGGCTGAGGTGTTGGTCGACGGTTCGATTTTAAGGAGAGGTGTGACCTCTCTCGCCCGCCTTCCCGTAGAGTAAGCTAGCGGTCTGCTTCTCAGACCGGGACGGGGGGATGTTTGTAATATATTGGGTAAAACTAAACGCAGGCGTTTCGCATTGCTGCCGCCAGAGGGCGTTCGGGGTTTTCACATTGCTAGCGCGAATGGCTCGCGGACGGTCGCAATTGTCCTATGCGATATCGGTTTGATTTTTAATACGCGAGAGGTTCCGCGTTCTTTGATTGCTAATTAGCTTGAGTTGTGTTTGTGAATTTCCTGTTTGTTAAATAACTATTGAACTTTGTGTTTGTGTACCCGTCATGGTGACTTTTTCTTGTGAGAGGTGAAACGTGGCTGGCTGTTCACATCTGACTGTTCCCGAGTGAAACTACGGGAAGAAATCTATTTAGTTGTCCTGGGGAATTGAGATCTCAAGGGTTAGGTAGGGTGATTAGGAATTCCCCCTTCCCGAAGACACTCAAGTTTGGATCCGAAGAGAAAGAAGATTTAATTTGGTAAGTGTTCAATTGTATTTAATTTATAGGTTAGGTTATCATATAGGGCCCTGTAGCTCCCTTCATAAGCTACGGTGGTAGCAGACTGCGTATAGCTTAAGTTAGATTCTAGTCGGACAAGCGTGGTGTCGCGTGGAGATTTTTTCCCGGTACTTAATTTTACCGGTAGATTTTTTCCCGGTAAAGTTCCGGTACAGAATTCTTCCCGCCGCTTCGTTTGTCCGGATTCTCTCTGCCACATTTTCTGGCAGCAGAGCGTAGTTGCTCTGCACAAAGCATATTTATTGATGTTGGATAAAAAATTACTGGGAAAATTATTCGGATATAACTGCGCGAGCATGCATCGGCGGCGGTAGGCTTCGACGTGAATAGCATGCAATTATGGAACTTAACTATCAACTTTATTTTTATAGAATAGTAGGCAAACGAGCATGCGGGTTGCCTGATGGTAAGCAATTACCGCAGTCTATAGACACCAACGATCCTAAAAAGGTCACTGATGCCTTGCCGACTCTTTGAGACTCTTTGAGGCAATCAGCTCAGCAGCCAGCCCAGCAGTAGTGTGTATGGACTATAGTAGTCAACCCAGCAGGAGGCCCTGCAGCGACGAGTTCAGGCAACAGCAGTTGGCTCAGTAGCTGGCTCAACAGCAGCAAATGTGGGATATGGCAGTCGGTCCAGCAGCAACAAGTGCAGGCTGTAGTAGTAGGCCCAGTGCAGTTGAAAATGCACGGATTGAAATTGACTTGATGGATATATTTTTAATTTCTTGATTTAGTTAAAATAAAGTAACTTACAGTTGTCTTCTTGTCTTATTTTTTAACGTGGGCGCCATTATCGCAGAGACTCTTAAATAATACATCACGGGTCGTTGATATTATTTTAATGGTAAAAACATAAGACCCTGGACGGGTCTATGTTGTTTTATATAATATTAAATATATTTAAGATATATTATTGATCTTTATAATATTAGACGATAAGTGATTTACATAAACTGAGTCAAGAATGATATCAAAATGTAGAATCGAATGTGTATGAATACAGTTTAAAATTTATGACAGGTGAAATAAGTATGTATGTGCCAGCGCACGCATAAATGGATCAAAGAGGATGAACGCGTCGCCGCGTTACATACTTCAAGGAAGTTTCAATTTCTTTTAGCAATTGCTATCCGACGCGCGTTCGAGTTACCCACGAGATGGCGTAATAAAAAATTATAAATTAATGTAAATGTATATAACACGATCATTAAAAATGCTACAGACAATGAAAAAATTTCATAAAAAAATCTAAGAAAATATACGGGAAATTTCAGCGGGCGTGACATCCGATGAATGAAGAATTCTATAGCTTTTATATGTTTCTGGTCCAAAATGGGGTCTCCTTTTGAACAAACCGATCGGATGTCACGCGCGCTGCCTGTCGCCAAATACAGGTACCTTGATTTTACAAGCTTCTATTTATCTTGGTTTGGTCAAATCATAGCACGGAATCGCCAGTGAATTTCCGTGTTCTGTGGGCCAAATCTAAAATGAAAATATGAACATAATCGAAGACAATGGTTTTTTTTAACTTATGCCTAGATTTCGACAAAGGACTGGACGGTAAGGACTACTAACGGTAAGTGGTACAAAAGGATCTGTAAAATTAACAGAGCACGGACAAAAACTAGCAGGAGTGGAGCCTTGATTGAACACTATGAATGTCGTGGGGCCTTTTCAAGCTGGAACTTGTCAAAAGCATTCAATGTCAGTTGTAGGCAGAGGAGTCGATGAAGCACATCTTATTTGAGTGTGAGCAAAAGGTTGGCACCACTTTAGAGATCCATAACCGGAGTTAGAGAATTATATTTACATCGCAACAGGTGATATTCTAAAGCTCATACCAGTTATTTTTTAGAAATCACAGATTGAATCTCCATGATGCAGCCATCTCACTTTTAATAGTCCCACTTAATAGTCTCACACTTTTTCAATTTTAAAATAAAGAGGTACAAAAAGCCTCTTCGTGCTGGCTTTGGCCTCATGAACGCCTCATGGTCGAGTATCCCAATGGACCCGTAGCTGAAAATACATATCAATATAATAATATATAAAGAATCTGAATAAAACAATTAGTTTACAAATAGTTTCATTATTTTCTTTATTTCTCTTCATACAAAATATAAAAATACTATTATGTGTGTTTTTAATATATTTGCATAAATCTGCTGGATCCACTTTGAGGAGCTTTCAACAAAGCTTTACATAAAGCTTGCCCTGTCTCATTCTTCACAAAACATCTGTAGTTGTTACAAAAACTCTCATGAAATCTTTTTCTGAGCTGAATGTTGGTAGCATTGTTAAATTTATAATAAAATTGCTATTCTGTCATTTACAACTTTGGAGATAGTTCTAGTGGTCTAAAGGTGAACTAGTCTTGGCAATAGTGGCTTACTTGACTGTGAGAATCACGTCTTTATCCCTTACGGGGTATACAGAGCCAAGAGTCGTGAGACTTTAGCTGAATAGTGGGCTCTCTGATGGAATGGAGATTCAGATGGATTGACTGTGAGTCAAGCCTTATCTCGAGATAATGATTATATTTCACCTGTCCCCATGTGGTGCACCGCATGGTTGCTCAGTTGACAAGGCGTTCAACTTACGTCGGAAAGAGCGCTGGTTCAAATCCTAAGCGCAGCTTTACATGTACGTACAGCAGAAGATAAAACTGTCCGTCACCGAATCCTATCTCAGAGAGGTCAGGTTGGAGCATTACTCCAAATAATTGTAAACCGGTAATAATATTTATTTCGTATATAGAACTCATAAATGGCGATGGACTGGACATATGCTGAGAGAGAAAACTGAGAAATGGACTAAATTAATAACAGAGTGGTACCCAAGAGGTTGTAAAAGGAGTAAAGGACGACAGAATACGCGTTGGGAAGACGACTTGAAGGAGACTGCTGGTCCATTATGGCTCAGGGTGGCAAGAGACAGAGATTTATGGAGATCTTTAGAGGAGGCCTATGTCGAAAGACAAGCTATCAGGAAAAATAATGATTAAGAGTAAATGTGTAGGTACCTACTAATACTAAGATAGCAATAAAGGCTTATTTTATTTAATAATATTTATTGATAAAGAATTAGACCTAAAACAAAATATAAAAATGTTTAGAAAAGATAACACACACTATAAATTAAAACCACTTCCGAAACAAAACTTACCCTTATTCCAAGGGTCTTATTGTTATCAGATATATTATTTTAACACAGCTTTATATTTATCTTTACAATGATTAGAGAATAAGTGATTTATATAAACTGGGTCAAGAATGATAACCAAAATGCAGAATCGAATATGAATGAATACAGTTTAAAATTTATGACAGGTGAGATAAGTATATACGAGTATGTGCAAGCGCACGCATAATAGATCCAAATATGATCAACGCGCTGCCACGTTACAAGGTTATCTGCTCCCGACTATACCTCTGAGTTTGTAGATCACTCTGACTCATGTACGATCAATTTCATCGACTACCACTTGCTTCCAGAGATGGAAAACATCGTGAGGAAACCTGAAACTAGCCAAATATATATATAGTGTTTATGCGACTATTGTTTGTGATATGCGATTATTGCTCTTTAATCTATAATAATAAATAATAGTTTGTTTAAACGCGCTAAACTGTGGAACTACCAGTTTGTAGCCGTCTTATCATCAAAACTAAGACATCTCATTAAAACTGAGAAAGACATGACTCTCATGCTATTATGTCGGCGATGCAGACTATATTTTCGGACGCATCAAAGTCCATTTTAAAAGCGAGTGTGAAACGCACGATGCCTCTCCTAATGAGTCCAAAAATGTGGTAGAATAAATGAAAATAATCGTAAAAGCTGGTAAACTTATGTATGCGTGTATTTGACGACCTTTTCAAGAACAATAACTCTGACATCTAAAAAGGACTATTTGTTTTATTGAAAACTTAAGGTTAAAGAAGTACAAAACAGTTTGGAACATGGCGGAGAATGTTCTAAACTATACTTCTTTAACTTTAAGTTTTCCTCCTCGTTCTGTAACCTTAAGTTTGAAACTACAGTCGACATTCCCGATATAACATCACCTTTGCAATACCAATTTTCGCAATCAGTAGGACCGTATGCTTGTTTCGTACTTACTTAGTTGAAGCCGACCGGAGATTTCTTGGAGAGGAATGCCTTCCCGAGATAATCATTAGCTCAGCGCTTCTCACACAGGTATTTCTGGGAAATTAAGATAAGGCTTCGGTTTTACAGGCCGCTGTTTTACAGTTGATAAAAAGGCCAATGAAACTTTTGACATCCATCATTACTCCTTAGGTAATTTGAATAAAAAATATGAATGAATGATAATTTCTTTGCAGTCTTTTTTGGTGTCCATGGACTGCGGTAATTGCTTACTATCAGGTAACCCATATGCTCGTTTGCCTACTATTCTATAAAAAAAAGTAAACATGGTACAAGAATATGGCCTATGCCAATGAATAAATAATAAATAAATACAATAATTCTTATTTATTAATTTAATAAATCACAAAAAAATAGATTAGGGTTTTAGGCTGCTTGGAACTATTTAAAGGAATTGATTGGGGGTGGACAATAGAAAAAGCTTGTATATGAGTTGTTCATCTCTTTTCGTTAAATTACGGCAGTGAAATAGAAAATGTAATTAAAAAAATACGAATAGAATTACGAGAGAAAACGTCAGAATCTATCTAAACACTTCAAAACACTAAACTAATAAAAATGTGGATTAAAGAGACATATAGAGATAAACACATACAGAATACTTATTTGTTTAGTGGCAAATCGCAAACGCCATAAGAAAGACCGCCGCCTTATCCCCTGCCTCGCATGACTGATCACCCAATGGATTATAAGGTTAAATTAACTCCACAGAAACTCCAAACGAGGTACATTATACTTACCAAAGTCGGGGAAGTCATGTACAACATAACGTACTCATAAAGTCATGTACCAAAGATATTCTTTAGCTCTTGGCTTTGGTTGCTTGAACCTTTTCAAAAACTGCACTTCTTTTGGTAAAAACGTATAAAATATGCCTCATTTGGTACTTAGTTTAAGAGTTGTATGTAGAGTAATAAGGTTTTCGCGCGCAGAAGTTCGTGTTGCGAGGTTTTAAGAGATAAACAATTAAACATGGTGATGTACTTTAATTTACGATATGTAATATAAATATTACAATTAATTATTTATAAAGATAAATTAAAAACTAAAATACAAGCTAATTTAAAATACCTACTAAAATTAAATAAAAAAAATAAAAAATAAATACAATTAAATATTTATATATTTTAACGTTTTAAGTCAGGCAAAACTCAATAAGTCAAAGAATTAAGTGGATGTGTGGTATAATTTAAAAGTCGTTAGCCATTCCATTGTTGTATAGTTTTAAGTCAATTATTTAATATTGCATGTTTGCTCAATCTAGTTTCTTTCACTAGATTCTATTTTATTGGGTAAAATGACTACAATCTCTAACTAGGATACTACTTAGAGATTCAAAAAGAAAAAAACTAAACCATTATAAATAAACCATTCGATCAAAGCCCGGGAACTTAATTACTCAAAGCTCGCTACATCATCGGATCCTTAGATATGAGTTCGGTTTTTTATTGAAGATCAATTTGCATATCGTACGCATGCCGTTGATTGGTAGCTCATTACAATTCAGACATTAGAATTCCGGAGGCGTTGCAGGAAGTAAACACGAAGATAATTTGGATCAGTATTTTTACATAAAAATGGGTAATATTTTTTCTTGATTTTATTTGTATAAGTAAGTAAGGTTTTCAATTACAACTAGCTGCGTCCCAGGGCTTCACTCTCTTCGACATTTCTGGATATATTGTAATTGTATTGCTGGTTTGTTGCTAATAAAGATGTATTATTAGACTAGCCGCGCCCCGGGGCTTCGCTCCCGTGGAAATATCGGGATAAAGAGTACCCTATGTGCTATTTCCGGTATTTTTCTACCCGTATATTAAATTTCATCAAAATCCGTTCAGTAGTTTTTTGCGTGATTGAGTAACAAACATCCTCACAAACTCACATCCAAACTTTCGCATTTATAATATTAGTAGGATTTATATATTACCCTATGTACTTTTCTAGGTTATAGGCTATCCGTGTACCAAATTTAAACAAAATTTGTCAAAAATTAAGTCATTCAGTATTATTAATTAAAAATCTTTCTCAAAATCTTTGATGAGTGTTCCAGCAAATTTTCGACTATGAACATTGCATTTTTTGTTACTTACTTCATATTTATAGATGATGTAAGCAGAATTTGACTCGTAATAAACGTCATTTAATAAAACAGCGAACACAAAACAAAGTTCTGAACAAAACAGCTTTTCAGCCCAAGTGCAGTAAAATGTATGTAAATGATTTATTTTGTTCCAAACTAGTTTTAAATGGACACCGTTTATTTGTGAGAGCTTTCCGGCTCACATCCAGAAAATAAACTTGGCCTGTTTAAATATTCAGAAAGCTTGCGCGGGGCGGAACTTTCTGGTACGAGCTTTTTGTCGGAGTCGAACTGCCTCTTGGTCTTAGCCTATGGGTTTGAATCACGCGGGAAGTATAACATAAATTACAAGAAACAGATGTAAATAAATAAATCCTACTTATATTATAAAAGCGAAAGTTTGGATGTTAGTTTGTGAGTCTGTGAGTTTGTGAGGATGATTGTTACTCAATCACGCAAAATCTACTGGACGGTTTTAGATGAAATTTGGTATACGGATAGAAAAATACCGGGAATAGCACATGGGGCACTTTTTATCCAGAAATTCTCACGGGCGCGAAACCCCGGGGCGCGGCTAGTAAATAAAAAATTAAATCATTTATCCAGAAATTAAACCTTCTCAGGCACTTTTTCATGTCAGACTAAAAATTACATTATAATTCTCAATGCTAAAAGCAGCATTACGGACCAACTATCTATTGCTGAGAATAAACGCCTAAAGAAACTCATTATACTATTATTATTATCATCTGCGTCATAGAGGCCAACAAAAAAAATAAAATACGAAACGTCACAAAATATAATATATCATATGATGTTCATTAAAAGTCAAGTCGAAATTTCGATTAGGTTGAGTGTCATTGCTCCTTCTATAATCTTAAATATTATTCCGACTTCTGTGGTTCAGTTACAGGAACTAAATAAAAATCTTAAAATAAAAATTGTATTGAATATTTATGAAACTGTCTACTGATCTAACGTGTAAGTAAAACGACTATAAAATGCTGCTTCCAATGACCGTAGCGTGGTCTTAGTTTAAAACTTTATCTTGTTTGAATATTCAGCTGCAGCGCTGGACTTAAAGTTTCAGGAGCTTTCTGGCACGGACGGAAACAGACTGTCGTTTGTGCTTAGAGTACAAATAGAAGCGTAATGTATAAGGACTAAGAATTTGACGTTATATTAAGGCCGGTCTCCACTTAAAAAATATCTCCGCTAAACTCAACCGAATTAAATTTTAGTTAAAATTTTAATTTTCAATTTATTTATTGATTTATAAGTACTTGTTTGAGATGAAATACGTCGTACAAGGATACTTTAGTTAGAACTACATCGTATTAGCATACTTCGACATTGGATAGGTAACGTACATCGCATCACATTTCATTTTTAGAGAGCGACAGATGTTTTGATATAAAAGGCAGCACTTCTTTGAAATGTGTTAAAGTAGGGTTAAAGCACAGGACGAGCGCTTCATAGAAACGGGGCATTAAAATACCTACTACTGGTATATCCTTGAACACGTCAGTAACACGTCAATGTGTGCGTTTTCATAGTCATAGCGTCCCAATACACACAAGAACGGGGGAGAAGTGCGGGGGTGCGGGGGGGTGCCATATTGCGGGAAGGGCTGGGAGTTTCCTTTATGTGCGTAGTACTTATATTAATTCTGTGGTTAAAGTATGGTTGTCGACTTCTTTTACTACATTTGAAATAGTCAATCAAAGTGCACTAATAAGTTTTCTCACAATATATTATTTTCCTTCACTTCCAAGCAAGTGGAGATTCATGAAAACTACCATTTATGTATCAGAACAGATTAGTATGCAAACTCATTAGTCAAAAGATAATTTGAACCTTCCGTTCGACCATAGTTAGACGCCTTCATCACTTGACAACCACCGATCCAATGATACCTAATATACACAGTATAACTAGCTATAGCTAGACTAACTAACTTTACTAACGAATAACTAGACTATTCGAAAAAAAGTCCTGGATGTATTTACCTACAAAATGGTACATAAAAAATGTCAACTAACACATCCGTAGAGCAAATAGTGCAAAAAGCGCACTATTTACTGTCGCAGTAGGTCAACAAGACCCTCGCTCGCTCTTGACGCAAAAGCCGGCTAACGATTAAAAAGAGCTAACATTTTTAACAAAATACATATTTTGTATCAAAAAAATGAAATTTATAAAAAAAAAATGAGAACGTTTCGTTATTTTAACATTGCTGTATACACTATACTTTTTGACGTTGTTCGTTTTTTGTATTGGATTGTATTCGGAATTCCACAATGTTAGAATTACTTTGTGAATGCAACAATTAGCTCGATTTTCATTATAACGAGTACTGGATAGTTAACAATATTGAACAGTTAACCAAACAGTCAGTGCTTTTAAATGAAATGTTTCTAATTAAACATCTATCGATTACTTATCTACTTTTATCCTTTACTAGATTTTTACCGCAGCTTCGTCTAATTTTAAAATGCTTTTCCGCTGTACTTTTTATCTTTCAAATTTGAAATGTCAATGAAGGTGCATAGACATACAGTGGACGCCTCTGCTGCTGTAATATCAATCACCTGAGGCGGTATTCCTGAACCGATACCTACGACATTGGAACCCTCAGAATACGAGTCTACGTCCTCTTGAAAATCTGGCAACACTCTTGTCACACCATTGTACTTACTGTCTCGGGTAACTTGCCGTTGCTCGTGTGCTATCCTATACAATAGAAAAAATTACGACAAATGAAATATAAATGTAAGCACCGGGAGAAAGAGCCGGAGCCGGGAGCGAGTCTTCTGGTGGAGCCACCCAGAAATACTTGCTTGCTGCATGCTTGCATGCTTGCTGCATGCTTGCTGCATGCTTGCTGCATGCCGCGATTAAAAGTTATGATGCGCATGGTTACATATTGAAACATGTTATTATAAATGGTTACATCGATATCTTAATACATGTGTGGAATGTTAGTTTGATATATCGTTTTTCTTGGAATAGTAAAAATTTTATAACGTTTTTTTTAGGAAATGTTGTTCGATATTATGAAACTGCGATAATAAGTTTTTCGATGTTTTAAGAAAAAAAAATATTAAAAAACGTGGAATAGTTTTCTGGGACATGATAATCGATGTAATAAAAATCTGTATTTTAATAGACACCCCGTTATACGTGTGTGAGTAAACAGTGACAATCGTGGAACGCGTAAAAGCGTATCCATTATTTAAATCTTTGTATCCCTGTATCACAGGATTCTTTTGAAACCTATTTCAGACACCACTCTCTCACAATACAGATTAATTAAGATATACCTTTTTGTTAAATGCACTATATACCCAAAGTACCTATTGTAAAGAGAATTAAATGATTATTTTATAATACGATTTGGTAAATTTTGGCTGAATTATGATAATAGCGTATCGACATGTAATGGTGATTCCATTAGAGATAATAACATACATGATATGTAGATTCAATAAAGGATCAAACGATGCAAATTGATGACTGACTGTGCCAATGGATTTCCTGGCATTGATAATATCATCAACTAGATCTTCAGAATTTGTCACGATGTTTTCCTTCAACGGAAGCAAGTGGTGGGCTTTAAAGACTACAATTCATGATTCGTACTAGTTTACACATGGCACGAGTAGTATTAAAACCATAGATTTTTTGATCACAGCAACCACTCAAACCTCTTTTTGAAAACACATGAAAATAACTAAATAATTCAATCTGTTTTGAAGATTTCTAAAGACATACAAACAAACGACTTAAAATAATAATTTAAATCAAATTATTTCGTTGAAATTAATTTCTTATTACATCTTTTTAGCTCAGGTCTAAATCCCTACCAACTTTTATCAAAATTTGTCAAACAGTTTAGCCATGAAAGTATAAAAAACACACGGCCCATCACATTTATAATATCAGTATGAAATATGCTTATCCTACAATGTACAATGAAAAAAGATAAGAGCACTGTCCTATTTTTCAATCGGGAGACAGACAATACCAAAACACAATATATCCGCTACGTATCTATTCAGTAGCCGCAACAGAAAGCCTGCTACGTAGCAGGCTTTTAGATCTAGTTAACGGTCCAACCTACCGCAAGGGTAGAGGTGGTTTGCATTCACCACATTTATAGGGAGAAAATGGGACAACATATTTTTTTTACTGAATTTATACTCTTTACAATGACAAACAAGCTAATTATTTAAAAATAAAAAACACGACTGACAACTTACATAGCCTATGTCACTCGGAGCAATGCAAGGAATCTAACAATACCTCTCACATCAAAATCTTTTATGCTGTTCAGGACTTATGGTGGAATAAAGAAACTTACATACATACATACATACATGAACCCTGAAAACATGACACTCCTTTTTTGGTCAGTCGTGTAAAAAATACTGTCAATTTCTCTTTTTTTCAAAATGCCTGTCGCAATTCTACAAATGAAGTTCAAAAAATTTACTAAAAAAAAGAGAAAATGCAGTAAAAATTGTGTGTGAGACTAGTGTGTAATAGACACGTGTTTGTTAGTGTTATAGTCAGTATATGAAAAAAAAATAACACTCTTGCTGATACACAATTGTCTAGTCTATGGTATAGCTAAATAAACAATTAAACTCCTGTTGTATCTGGTTCTCTGTCGAAAGGCAATATTTCTGGTCTAGGTTCCGTGAAATCAAGAACGTTTGGACACCCTATTTAGAGATAAACCAGTAGCCCCAGCTCTTACAGTAATGATACCGGTAAAACAAAACTGTGGAGCAGATACGCGAGCCACTTTATACAAGATAATTGCTTATGTCATTTGTCGAAAGTAATATTACGTGCCATGTTACCGCAAGTAACTACGTAACGGTCGGTACAGGACTGACTTTTTTAAAATCGAGTTGTTGAACTGAGTTGTAAAAACGATGAGATGTAATAAAGATCGAAAATATTATTACACTGAGCGGTTCTGAAATGTAGGTGTTTATGTTGTTGAGCAACGTTTATGTTCAAGTTTTATATAATAAGTTTATGGTTTATATACTTACACACATTATATTATAATGCCTTTTTCCCGTGGGGGAAGGCTAGCGATTTCCACTTGCTACGATCCTGACACATCTCTCTTGCTTCCTTTACACTCATCACTCTCTTCATACATGGTCTCCGGTTATGGGTGCTTCCAATATCTCCCTTTATATAATTACGTCTAAAGATGGTTGTCAACATAAACAGTTTGCAAAGCTGATGTCATTATACACAGTCGCAAATGCATCATTAGATTTGTAGTACAATGTACTTAGATGTGATAGATAATGCACTCTCACACTAATGAATCCAATGCAACTTAAATTCAATTATAATGAGATAGCCAACTATTATTAGCAACCCAAGAAGAGCTGGCTTGATATCGTCAAGGAGGATATGCGTGCCAATGGTCTCATAACCAAGGATGCCGAAGACCGTGCGAAGTGGAGAAGAAGAAGTAGGAATGCGGACCCTGGGCTCTGACGCGTACGCTGAGGATGCAACCGGGAAAGTGCTCAGATGAAAGAGAGAAAGTCAGCCGTTCGTGAAGTTTTGCTGCCGACAGTAATTTATGAACTCGAGTTATTTTATTTACATTACTAGCTGTTGCCCGCGGCTTCGCCCGCGTGAGTTTCGCTTAGATGAAAAGTAATTTTGTGTTACAACCTGTTTCAGATGTTTCACATCTTCGATTTTTATACGTCTACAGAAAATGCTCATCAGATTAACCAAGTTTTGCTAAGGCGCCATTTCCGTATATGTTATAGTGTAGCTAGTCTCTTGAAGTTATTTATCAGATGTTCCAGATCTTCAATTTTTATACGTCAGCAGAAAATGCTCATCAGGTTGAACGATTTTTGTTAAGGCACCACTTCCATATTACTTATAGTTTAGCTGTTCTGTTATGGTTCTTCATCAGGTGTTCCAGTTTTCAAAATGAACTATAGCCTATATGTTGCCCAGGCAGGCTTAGTAACTATACAACAAAAAAAGTTTCATTCAAATCCGTCCAGTAGTTTTTGCGTGAAACGCTTACATAAATAAATACAGACAGACAGACAGACAAGAAATTCCAAAAAAAATTTTTTGCTTTCTATTGTTCTTTTTAAGTGTCCCTCTATCCATTTTAGTCAAAAATACTAAATGTACAGACAAAATATTTTTACTGTTTTATTATATGTATAGATTACGTCAAGGGACAATATTGTAAAGATCGATTACCAAATTCATCTCGCAATTTTTCCCTTTATTTTTACGACTTGAGTACGAGTACCTACAAGTATTATATAAATATATTAAGTACCCAGAAACCCGTGATTCTGAGGCAAGGTCTTTGCCACTGCGCCTCAGAAGCTGGCGATATATACGAACAAGTTTTCTGTGTTTGATAGGCACATTTATGAGACAGTATATTATTTATTCTGAATTGCCAATAAGCAATCTAGAACCTGCGAGAGTGAAGTCGCGGGGCTCAACTAGTTTAAAAAGTTTTGTCAGTCTGTATTTCCCCCTAATGCGCTGCCATTCCGTTTTACGATTTTAATAAAACTTCAATATAAGACGTTTCATTTTGAGGTTATTGGAAAGGAAGTTCCCATTCTTTTTCTGCAGATACGAAGCCTTCGAGCAACAAGGACTTCCACGTGTTGCACGAAAGGAATCCGTGTTGCTAAATGTACGAGGCAGACAAAGTCTCAAGTAGATAACATACAGAGACGTACAAATCCTTTTTCTTATCTTTTTCTTTCTAATATTACAAATGCGCAAGTTTGGATGTAAGTTTTTTTTTTTTTTTTTATTAAATATGGGTTGGCTCTTGACCACAATCTTGCCCGTGGACAGAGATGAGGTCTACGATGAAGCGAGCTTACCCAGAAGCAGCCTATTCACTCTGGTTTTGAATATTATGTGCTCGGAAACACTGACGCAGGTAGGGAGTTCCAGTGCTTTGCTGTGCGCATCAAGAATGATGACGAAAAGCGCTTGGTGCGTGCGGGGGGAATATTAACCAAGAAGGGATGATAGCCCGCAGTGCGTCTGGTTGTCCGGTTGAAGAAAGGGGCGGGCGGTATGAGCTCATGCAGCTCATGAGCACACTCTCCGAAGTACAATCGGTAGAAAATCGACAAGCAGGCAACTTTTCGACGATGAGCTAGGCTGTGGAGCTTAGCGTTCGTTAATTTTTCATCGCCGATTATTCTTTTGGCTCTGCATTCTGTTTCCGAGTTTGTTACTCAATCTCGTAAAAAAACTTCGTCTAAGAGTGCCATCTCCTGCCGAGGGTTGGCAATCATCATGATGAACATTTGCCCCATGGCAAATCATCAGTCTATCTGCTGCTGCTTTAAACAGGGATCTTGAATTCATCCCAAAGCATTCGCGTGGGTTTTTTAATAACGACATGAGGCGTCTGCCCAACGAACTAATATACCTCACTTGGCCTCAGTTCGCCGTGGCGCTGCGAGTTCTACGGTTGTACTTGTACCTAACGCATAAGTGTTAATTGTACGTATGATCGAGTAATTTCGCAAGTTTAATTAGCAAAAATATGCCATCGTGTGTCGTAAAGTGGTGTAGAAATCACACAAATATGAAGAACAGCGGAATTACCTTTCTTTCCTTTGCCGAGACTTCAAACGCCAAGCGGCTGGGCCGTTTGATTGAGCGGTAGCCGGCTGCCGCGGTGTGTTGACCCCGCCCCGTGACGTGTACTAGCTTTTTCTATGAGAATGTGTGAGTGTCTTGTTGTATTCAAGTATATTTGTTTGCGTAAATGGAACCAAGATTTGAGCGTTCGTTGTATGAGAGTTACACTTCCATATTTATTTATAATTCAATGCGTCTGCCCGATCTTCGGCGAGCCTGGATTGCAATAAAACTACTATACATTTACATACATATACATTTGTATAGTAGTTTTATTGCAATCCAGGTTTGACATTTGTCAATTAAATTTGGTAAACAGTTAGGATTAAACCTGAAATATTACATAGGGCATTTTTCATTCCGAAATTCGTACGGGAGAGGAGCCACGTGGCGCAGTTACTCTTAATATATTTTCCATGTCTACGGTTCGCGTTTGATTTGATATAAATATGGTAGCATTCGTTTGCACGTTTCCAATTTAACAGCTCGCTGGTTTAACTGATCGAACTGGAAATTGGTGAAAATAAATATTATCTATGGCAGCTTGTTTAAAACGAATTGCGCAGTCCATACTGAAAAAGGATCATTGGTTTTACATTTTGCTAACCTAACAGAGAGATGAGTTTGTTTGTATTTATGTTTGACGACCTCCGTGGCCTTGTGGTAAAGACCTTGCCTCTGAACCTGGGGGTCCCGGATTCGATCCCCGGTCAGGTCAAGATGCAAAATGATCTTTCTCAGATTGACCTGAGTCTTGGATGTGTTTATCTATATATGTATTTTGTTATAAAATATAGTATCGTTGAGTTAGTATCCCATAACACAAGTCTCAAACTTACTTTAGGGCTATATCAATCTGTGTGATTTGTCCGTATATATTTATTTATTTATGTTTGTATGTCATGGATAAACTCAACACAATTATCACGTCGTCCCAGTTTACATTTACTGACTTCCGTCTCTTTTCGCTTAATCACTCTCACGGATTGTAGAAAAAGCGAGATTCGTGTCACACACATTACACATCAAAAACACTTGCTACTTTTACATTTTTTATAACAATTTTTTTTTTTCAAATATAATTGGAAATTAATATATGTGATGGCTAAATATTACGCTGACTAAACAAATGCCCAGCACTTAATTACGATCCAGTAATATTTTCAACTACAAAAGTAAAACTAAGTTTATAGGCATGATTTTTAATACCTGCATTAAAGCCAACCTATAAATCAATTTAACACTGATGAGTTATTTGACCTCTTTTTACCTGTAACAATAGTCGCTATGCGTGCAGGCATTACAATATGCACATTAACTGTATCAAAAGGGTAATTACCATTATATAACATTAACCATAGATAAGATATTTAGGTAGAGAAGACATAAAAGCGCTTTAACTTACCTTCTCTCCTTATCTCTTATTCTAATTCATTCTAATATTGGAAACTTAAATTTTTGAGAATGGTGGATGTTTGGATATTTGTTATTCTTGCATGCATCAACTGATTAATTTAAAAGATTGCTGTTCAAAGCTAATGGAAAAAATAAATAAATATATACCTATTGATCGAATATACAAATCACACAGATTGAGCTGGCCCTGTTATGTACTAAGTTTTAATAGTTACATAGTAACTAATATTATATTTTTTTTTGTAAATTATAAATTTGAAAGGGAGTTTGTTTATTTATATATTGGTTGTTTGTTACCTTTCCACGCTTTATCTACTGAACCAATCTTCCTGAAATTTCGCATACACATAGTTAGATGTACTAAGAAGGATATAGGGTACCTTGTACCCCGGAAAAAAGCACTGTTCTTGTGGGAAATTCTCGCGAGCGAAGCCTCGGGAAAAACCTAGTATAGTATATGGCTTGACATTTGTATTATCACTACCATTGTTACTATGTTATATGCTATTTTAAAACCTTTTACTTAACTTGCAATGTATATAAGTATGTTCGTTCGGGTGGAATCTATGAGCTGAAATTTTGTATACATGTTTAGTTTGATGCATGATATGATATGGTATGTGACGTTATTCTAAATTCAATATGGCGGACCATCCAAGATGGCGGAATAGTTATTTGTAATGCATTTCTACAATATGGGTACCTATCAAATGAAAGGGTTTGTTGAGAGTAACAATAAAAGCATTTTTTTTAAATTATTTACCATTAATTTATTTCAAAGTGTAAATGGTAGAGAATAAAACATTTATCTATCTACAATCTGCTTGCTCCAAAATTAGCAGCCCACCAATGAACTAGGAATTAATATGTATTCCGATTGCGGTATCTACCTGTATGTTGGTCTGTGCCCTTCAGAACCGCCCCTGATCACTCACTTCATTCACAGTAAACACGCACGTTCGTCGCCTGGAACTGTAGACATGCAATGTTTTATTATTTTTACGATTAGCTTTGCTTTGTTTTAGTTTTAAACATTTTGATTTAATCTTTTAAAAAAATATTTTGAAGATTTTAATGTGACCTGATCTAGAGTCCAATATTTTTTTTGTGATATTTATTATATAGGGTTTTTCATCAAGAACTTTGTTTCTTAAAACAAAATAAAACAAAGAATTTAGATGGAAATGATTCAAATTTTTATTGTAATACGAAGATAAATGTTTGGCAATTATTAATGAAAAATGATATCTGGCAAAAGTAAACCACGAGCACGCTGTCAGATGTCGATTCTTTCATCAAAGTTCGATTCTTTCATTAGCTGATCGATCAATGAAAAAAAAGCAAAAAAAAATTTATCATTTTCTAACATAGATTTTTTTGGAAACCTGCTCAATTTCATCAACCAAATCACTTGCGAAAATTAGGCAAATGGTTTCAAAATAACCCTGTATAACTAGATGTAAAGCCAAAGTAGGTACGATAATTTGGCAATGTTTACGTTTACGTTTTTGATATAAAACACCTATTGCCGCAGCTTGGCAGTAAAATCGACTCGAATGCCGTGACGGAAAATGTCCTGACCATCGTGCCATGCGATGCTTAAATGTTTTACAACTGTGCAGGCATTTTTTTTAATTTTCTCACAAGCAACTCTTGCATCTTCATAATGAAATAACGTATTTAATACATGCAAATGTCTTTCGAGCGATAAAATCTGAATAAATGATAGCCTGTCAGGAATGGAACTGGTATTATCATAATATCCTTTGTTCTGATTTTTTGTTTCCATTACATTACGATATATACTTACCACAAAGATGACAAGACATGAAACTCCAAAAATCATTCATTTTTGATAGGGAATATCTATAAAAATGTAAATAAGTGAAGTTCCCTTATTATCGAGTAATTCGACATGCTTCTCCTGCATCAACTTGTGAACAGCGGGGACTGGACTACTTGGTAAAGTATATATAAAGTATACATGATAAGTATACATATCAATAATTGTTTCAAAATGCCAGTAGTTTGTAGCTAGAAGAATCATGTTTTATTTTTTTCGAAAATTGACGATAAAAGTGTCTGCTTCTGAATAAACCATTCGTTTTAAAATCGTGTTCGCATTTTCTATTAATACATAAAATTACAAAGTGACATACTCTACCTTTGATCTAAAAATAAAGTATGATAGAGGGCTTACTGTTACAGGAAGGAGACACTGTAACTTTATCTTAACTTAGTTCCAACTTAGATAGCGTGTTTTATATC
The DNA here is from genome assembly GCA_018467065.1 of Ephestia elutella. NCBI lineage: Eukaryota > Metazoa > Arthropoda > Insecta > Lepidoptera > Pyralidae > Ephestia > Ephestia elutella. The sequence goes on along the minus strand of CM031580.1, from coordinate 1,224,462 downwards.
TCGGCCGACGGGAAACTGTGGGATTTTACACAACCAGACATACAGGGTTTAGTAGTTTTTTATACTACTGCAATTATGATATAAATTATTATAATATTATACTGACTACGGAAATCAGGCGTACGGCCCACCTAATGGAAAGTGGTCAACTAAGCCTACGGATGCTGCCGTAGAAAGCATATTTGTATCATATTATATTGTTTCTAATTGGAGTAAAAACTTCAAGGCGCGCTGATTACTACACTTTGTGAGTATTGAATGGAGACTGAGGTGAAACGCTAGAGACACTTCTTGCCACGTACGACCAAACTGTGGAATCAGCTTCCTGCGGCGGTGTTCCCGAACCGATACGACATTGGAACCTTCAAAAAACGAGCCTACGTCTTTTTAAAAGGCCGGCAACACTCCTGCGATACCCCTGGTGTTGTGGTTGTCCATGGGCAGCGGTGATTACTTACCATCAGGTGACCCGCTTGCTCGTTTGCCGCCCTATGTTATAAAAAAAAAAACGCTCGTTCGGGTATAGTCGACTTGAGTCGGCAAAGGCACCTCGCCTTATTGTTATAACTGCTATATATATTCTTTAAAATTATTTATTCAACATAAGATAAAAAAAATACACAATTACCGAACCGCAGAAACCTCGTTAGGTTTATCTGTGTTCGGTGAGTCGCGATTACATTTAGATAATAGCCGTCTGATGTCCATCATACTCAAAGTCAACTTTTTAATCGTCATAATAAGTACTAATAAACTAGATTAGATAGTTGACGTCAGAAAATTACTTAAAGCTAAGGTTACTACCGCCTCCAAAGCGCAAGTGGAGAAGAGGCGGCGCAACAAACTCCACTGCTGCATTTTCTCCAAAGAAGTCTTTATAATAACTTATAATTAAGGAACTATCAATGTGGACGAATTTTAATAAGAAGTACCTAAAATATAAATTAATTAAATGACACTAGAAAAGTTAATAAAGTGTTAAGAGAACATTCAGCAAAAGATACAACAAACATCAGTCTGTAAATAAGACTATGTTGGTTCATATACACAGTCATAACTACATAACGTACAGCCTTCTCACAACATAGTGTATGTTTATGCGGTCCTAAACTCTGCTACTAATGTTGCTCTAATGAGCCGCGCACTGGGACTGACGCCCTCTTACTTTGTATTATGTTTTTAAAAGTTTTTTGTATAAAAAGTAAAATATTACAGCATTTTTTCTAGTCTATGATACAAGATGTACTAATTACCAAGGAAAATATATAAAATTTTAATAAGATCGCGTAAGAAACCATCAGTGTGAGAGTTTGACTCGCACTTGGCCGGTATTTTTTTCAGAAATCAGAAATGTTTATTTGCCAGAAAACAGTGCAAAAGATGATACAGAATAATAGTTTCATGTCTTCAGTCTGCAAGCAGACGTCATAGACGTTTCATCAAAAATCTTACCTAAAGAAAATAAAAGATACATATTTTTCAGAATTCACCCTCACTCTTCACCTTTTCCTTTTTTTATCAATATTTATTTTGCAGATAAAACCATCCCTTCTCATCATCTCCCATTTCACAATGTTATTCTTGATTTAATCACGACTTCCCAAATGAATCCGATTTCGTCGCCTCGAACCTAATGCCACAGATTAAATAACTAGTTCTATCGTACAGAACGTTCACCCTCAAAATGGGGTTTTTATAAACCCCCAATGTCATCTTAAAAAAAAAGCGGATTACTATTAAAAGGATAGATATTTTCTCTGTATGAACCAAAGGTTAAGCGGTAGTCCTTTCAGCATTGAATCCGTCCATTGTACTTTTACAAATTGTATTTTGTGAAATAAAGCTTTTCTCTCCCAGCCTAGAGATGTATCCAACTGCTGGGCAAAGGCCTTCCATTCCTCCATCCACAATTCTCTGTTGAGTGAAGCCCGTAGACGTAGGGGTAGACCGCAAATGAGATGGCAAGATGACATCGAAAGTTGTCTGCGGGAGTGGAAATAAAGCATGTAAATAAAATGGTTGAACGGATTTTGTTATTTGGGTTTTTTGGTTTGAGAGCTACAGCACTATGGACAGACACGCGCATACAATATACGTACATACATCTCTCTATCTGCGACAGAAGGTAAAATCAAGGATTCATCAGCTATCCCACGGACTGACCACTTTTTAGCTGTCTGTGAGGTGGAGTCATGAAACGACGGACCCCACCCCGTGTGGGGTACGTCGGCCATTGTACCTCAATTTCAGAGTGTACCCTCGCATCTAATGCCCGCCATCTGTTAAAACAGAATTGACATAGACAAAGGTGGGTTATTATGTAAATGGGGATTAGACATATGTTGGAGAACTGCGTGAAAAGGGTGGCCGGCAGTGTTCGCTGTTCCATTTTGTGCGAACGGCACTTAGGTTTCAAAGGTGCTTTGTTGACCAAAAGGTGATTGAATTTATGACATACAAATTCAAATTTCCATTTTCTTATTTTTATAAAAGACCGGCTTTTGCCCGCAGCTTCGCATGCGTGAATTTTCAATGGAAACTGTGCTTTTTCCTGGTATGAAAGGTACCCTATGTCCTTCTCAGTACTTCTAACTATGTGTAGGTATGCAAAATTTTAGGAAGATTGGTTCAGTAGATAAAGCGTGAAAAGGTAACAAACAAACAAATCAATAAAGAAACTAGCTTTCCCATAATATTACTAGCTTTTCGCCCGTGTGAGTTTCCTACGGGAATAGTGCTTTTTCCCGAGATGAAAGGAAATTTCAGGATTAGATTTTGTAGACCCGGAAAATGCTGTTCTTCCTGATTTGGTGACATACAATATAGCAGCGCAACCTACCGGGTCTAATTGCGTCTTCAAACCATTCAAGTAACCAAGCAAGTACATGCACATGAAATTTCACCTAAATTGATCCAGTCGTTTAGAAGAAATAAGGTGGTTAGGTTACTCTTTATTGCACCAAAAATACTGTAATAGCAGACATTTTAGAAAAAAAAGGTGGGCGATATAAGTCAATTTGCCGCAACACCAAATACTAAAAAGCCATTTGGAGAGCCAGCATAAGATGTTGCCAACAAAGGAAGCAAGAACTACATATTATATAGAGCACATTCTGTTAATTACTTTACTATTGAGGCTACCAGGTCAGTACGTAACTTAGGCTACGTTTATTATATTCTACGAGACCTAGATTGAGTTCAAATTGTGTCTGCATAGTAAACGGCATAAATTCAGAAGTGTTATTACAGAGGAGGCTCATTTATAGATACCAAGCTTTTTAATTTTAAAAGAGAATTTAGTGACCCAATTTAAAAATGGAATGTGGAGATAGGGCACCATGTAACATCAACTGTAACTTTAGCTCCAAAAGTAAGACGCACAAAACCTTTATGATATGCTTTTCTTTCCTTTATCTGTTGGCGTCGTGTCCCACTGGGCAAAGAAGAATGAGTGAAGATGTAAGAGAGGCCTTTGCTCTATGCCTTTGTGATATACAAAAAAGAAAATTTCAAATCTGACCAGTAGTACCATAAACTAACACATTAAACAAAAGTAAATCAAATAGAATTTTGAACAGTTCACATATCTACGAGTAGCGTAAGAGCGCAACCGAACTGATTGTATTGAGGCTAACATTTAAGATTTGGGTAAAATATTTAATACTAGCTTTTGCCCGCGGCTTCGCCCGCGTGAATTTCCCACGGGAACAGTGCTTTTTCCCGGGATAAAAAGTAGCCTATGTGCTATTCCAGGTCATTATCTACTTCTGTACCAAATTTCATCAAAATCCGTCCAGTAGATTTTGCGTGATTGAGTAACAAACATCCTCACAAACTCACAAACTCACAAACTCACATCCAAACTTTCGCATTTATAATATTAGTATGGATGCTCTCTAGAATATTAACGCTATTCTAATCTAGAATAATTCAATCGCGTGTAATAACCATTGGTGATATTATAATAGTATATAGTGATTATACATATGTTATAACATGGAGCGCAATGGAGTGCAATATTATAACATGCAATATTATAACATTGAGCTTGGTATCAGTATTGCAATCTACTCTATGCTCGTATGTGGTCAAGTAATGAAACTATCAGAGTAACCAAACTGAATTTAGTTTGACATCAAAGCTGTTGACCATGCTATATTGGAGGCTTCACTATGTGACGTGTGACTAAATATTATTATCTCTCACTATTTAGTCGTATTTCGTCGTCGTGGTCATCATATGAAATGAAACAAACACAACGACTATCTTGGCAATTTAATCGACTGGTTTGCCAATTGCCATGGCTTCTCCATTTTACACACTTAGTGATAAACATCAACCAGAGTGCATGTTTCCTCACAATATTTTCCTTCACCTGAAGCAAGTGGTGGTCGATGAAAACTAACATACTAAACAACTACAAACTCATGTGGCACGGGCAGGATTCGAACTAGGGATCTTGGCCACAGGAGGGCCCCTACCACTCGGCCACCGCTTCAAATGCATTATAGGCTGTAATTGTTAGTGACTAGCTTGTCCTCTCGGTTTCGCCCGCGTGAATTTTGTTTTTCGACAATTACACCCTCTTAGGGGTGGAATTTCAGAATTTCAAGAATTCATTTCTTAATGCTCACTTAAGCTATACAACAAACCTCTATGGAAACGTTTCTACGTTCAGCAGTTTTGTCTCTGCGTTAATATACTAATAAGCCAGCAAGCAAATTCTTCTTCTTCTTTTAGAGTCATAATGCTATTAGCTATATCAGATCAGTTGAGACCAGTATGTGGCCACGGCAATAGCATTGTCTTTGGCCTCGTTGAGGTCCTCCAAGGTGCATGAAATGGAGCAGTTGGGACATGTCAGGAGGTGATCCATTGTCTGAATCGCACCACAGTCGCACAGGTTATTGTTTGAAAAGCCCCACTTTTTACGGTTTTTTTTGCATCTCTCAACACCAGCCCGGAGTCAGACTGCAAGCCACTTTATGCTTATAGATTTTTATGAAGCTGGTATATTTGATTTTTAGCTTAAAGCTCACGCGATAAACAGCTTGACTATCGGAAATTTAAAGGCAACATAAACAATATTTTAACCAATTGTGATCGATAGCATATAATTGGACAAACAAAGATGGCCGACCATGCACGAAGCAGAAATATTGTATTTAATGAGGTATGATATGAAATGCTACAATACGGGCGGAGTTTAATTATTGTGTAATACAATTTCAAGTTTTAACTGAGTTTCGGTATTATTAAACATTTTAATTAAGTGGAATGCTGTTGTAATTAATATTGTTATTAATTGTGTACCTATAAATTGTAATGTAGTTACTATACAAACTTATACGTGAACCCTAATAGTTACATTCCTATTTTTTATAACGAAGTAAAAAATAAAAACTATGTACTTACGGAATCCAATTGGTATTGGTGACACTATTCCTGATCCTCAGACATATCAAGAGATCCAGCGTGCTATTGTTAAAGCCAATGATGATGTCATAGAAGTTATACAAAAGGCTCATAATATGGAATTGGAACCTACTCCTGGTACTCTCAGGCAAACTTTCGAGAATCAAGTGAATCGTATTCTGAACGACGCTCGTGATAAAACTGGTGGATCTGCTAAAAAGTCTTTGACAGAATACAATAACCTCAAAGCTATGGTGGTAGCTGGTTCCAAAGGTTCAAATATTAACAATTCTCAGGTTATTGCTTATATAGGTCAGCAGAACATAAAAGGAAAGCGAATTCCATTTGGATTCCGTAACAACTTTACTAAAAAACCGTTACAACCTTATTAAAAATTCTCTTAACAAATAAAGGAAGGCGTATTAAGAACAGGTTCTGATTAATATCGCAAAATTCCCAAAGGGAAATCGCCGTTATTAGCCCATTACTGTAACACCTTAGGATCATTAAGAAATATAACTCCTTAATTAATTAGAAGATCAAAACTCCTCTTATAATGTTAACGCCCGTTTTACTACTTTTGGGAACACCTCCATATTTCGCTCCCTGAATCACAGATTAAGAACATATTTTAGTATAGAAGGTTCACTTTCGAACGAAAGTTATGCGAAAACTAAACTTATCAAATAACTGTCCATTATTAGATTGGTGCAACACACAGAAATTTGAGAAGTATAGGAGAGGCGCGAATTTTAACGTCACCTGATTTATATGCTACTTACTCTGAAGTTCCTTCGCTCACTTAATTTTACACTTATTTTTAGTGCATTCATTGCAAAGTCGTACTTATGTGTTTTATTTAAAAATTGCACAAATTATAAAACTTATGTACAAAAGGTGGACTTAACGCTATATGGAATTTCCTATTATTCATTCTGTTGACGCCACGCCCTGTATTAGGCCCATTTAGCTATAAACTCGGACTCATACGGAAAACCCCTAGACGAGTCCAGTGGCTATCGTACCTAAACTTCAGAGTAAGGCCCCGTTTTGAATGGGCGTAGAGACCCTTTCATCTAAATACGAATACAAAATATTAGACTAAATACGGGGCTAAATTAATGTTGAAATAAATTTGGTTAAAGTCAAGGGGACGTCGCGAACCCAGTGGTGCTCTAATTTGGTGTAAATTATTGAATTCTTATAATATAGTTCGTGCCTTATGCATATAAAATACTAGCTGTTACCCGCGGCTTCGCCCGCGGCAAAAAAGGATTAATCAATATCCCGCCCCTGTGAAACTGTTGCTTGAGCGCGAGTTAGCACTTTATTCACAATGGAATAAGTTGAAAAATAGGTAAAATAGCAAATAGACAAAATTACAAATTCATAGGCAAATACCGTTTTTACACTCGCATATATTATGTGTGTGTCAGAAAACTAAAAAAAAAGGATAGTTATATATTTTTATGTTATTTAATAAATAAATATTTTGTACTTTTACTTTATCCCAAAAATTATTCATAACGTAGGTAGGTTAGGTCATATAAAAAGAAACAATACAAGCAGGTTCAAATGTTTATTTTATAAAACTGAACCTTGATTTCATAGGGTTTAAAAGCTACAGACTACTAGGACTTCGTAACGACCACTGCTGAGAAGAAATCCCGAAAGAAACTCATTTGAACAGTATTGGTCCCTTTAATGCCAGAGTGGTCTTTAATATATTAATATATTTTTATAATCATATTTCATCTTATTATCACACAACAACAATATACAAATTATGAACAGCCAGAAATAATATCTGAGTACTGGACTTATATCAAAAATACTTTCATAATTAAAATGCTACATTATCTCGAAATAACATAGGCTGTATTCATTACTAGACACTCCCGTAAGAAGCCGGGATGGGCTGCCAGTATTTCATTAAATTTCTCAGAACATAATCTATGAAACATCATCATCAAAAACATATAGAAATATTCAAATGACAAAGTTACAGCATAACAATAACAACATAGTATAAAATCAAATTATATCTAGTACTTATCTTTATATCTGAACACCTCAAGCTCCAAATGAAGACTGAGCCAGAAATCAATGGCCACGTCTCATTTCGACTACTGCACAGTAAATACAAAAACTGTTTATGTCAAATTCAACAAAATTACTTTTTATACTTTAGTCTAATTAATACAGTTTATTAAATACACTTAATTGTTAATTTAATATTTAAGAATTTAATGTAAATAGAAATGCTTTATATAAGTAAATATATTGGACATTATTTTTTAATTTGAATTAAACAGGAAGTTACATTGTCATTCACTTCAATATATCCGTGGCACTACCTACGGTGCCAAAACAACCGACACTAGTTACAAATAATAATTATTAGAGTATCTGTATTAAAATAAATATAAATGAGGTAACCAAAATTATAATAAAAATTTCAATATCTGACACGGCCATACTGACAGTACTTCGTCCTCGAAGTACTTAATATAACATTTCTTATAAGAACAAAAACAACAGTATTCAACACATCCAACGATTTCAATACCATAGAAATATATAATTTTTATAAATCACACTCAATATTTGTAACGTCTTAAAACATTTTACGTATTAAAAATCGACACATTTAACATATTAAGTGTTATTAGAACCAATAACTTACATTTTTTATTGTTTCGAAACGATACATGTACGTTACATATCAAACATTTTTAAATTTCATCCAATTTATCAAACTTTATCCACTCTAATAACTTCAATCTATTTACCCATCATTACCCATCTTATATCTTTTCAACACCGTTTTAAACACCAATCTATCAATTTATAACGTATCAAATGTTTTCAACACCATCAATATAATAATAACATACTAAACGTTTTCATCACCAATAAATTTAAGTCTATTCTAATACAATAAAAAGAAAAACATTTACTTATGTAATTATTTCTTATGTCTATCCTGTTAGTGTCCCACCTTTCACATTAGGTGAACAGTTAACAGTATCCCTCCTGTTAGTGTCCCACCTTTCACATTAGGTGAACAGTTAACAGTATTCCTCCTGTTAGTGTCCCACCTCTCACATTAGATGAACAGCTAACAGTATCCCCCAGTTAGTGTTCCACGAACAAGTAACAGTATCACTCCTGTTAATGTTCAACCTTTCACATTAGGTGAATAATTAACAGTATTTATCATACATTTTAGCGAAGAAAGTATAGTATTATAACTAAGTATAAATAGGTAATTGCAACTAGTTATAAGAATACCCTATTCATGATATGTTTATCAACTCATTATCCCGTGACACTTTCTGAAAGCTTCAATAATATTTACTTTGACTTTACAGAAAATAAGATTAAGGTAGGTACATTAAAATTACAGATGGAATCAATGGGTACTTATCACTATGCCCTGTCTTTTAAGACTTACGAATATCAATAAATTGACATTTATTAAAATATTTGAAATATTAATTTTGTCATATATAATATCTGTAATATCTGACATATTTATGCTCTTCGACCCTTTCAAAAACCGCTCGGCCAGTCTGACATTCGACAAGCTGAACCTCCAAAACATAATCACGGTATAAACCGGAAAAATCAGAAATATGTTATAGCTTTAGTAAGCAATTTTTTTTTTGGTCCTCCTTTTTTTTTGCAGGTACAATGCAATTGAAATATAATTGTTTATTATCAACACTGGATGTACGACATTGCGCACCAACTTTACTATTTACTTATAGGTAGCTGTATTCTTAAAATTATCACAAATCTTATTTTATATCACAACAAAACAAAATAATTATAATCTTAAATGCTGAGTTGTAGCACACTATTATCTGAGACACAATGTCAAATAGAGGTAAAAACTACGCCACTACGTCCCTTTTACAGTCGAGAGGTATAGTGAGTTTTCTTAAATACTTAATAAAAGTTAAACTAAGAATTATATTTATCACTTATATATAACATTTTCATTACACAATCACTAGATATTTACTTAAACCCAAAATTGCAATTTTTGTTTAATTCTAAGACAGATTAACACAAAAAGAAAGTAATCACATTGTTTTATTTTGACGAAGTTAAATTCGAGCATTTCATAGAAAAACTAGGAAAAAACAACAACACTCACTGCAGTATTTCATTAATTAGAAGCTGACATTGACAGTAATGAATTGATATATTTTTTTATTAAGTTACATATTATTGCACAAATGTTTTAAACATCATACATATAAAAGTAATTAGGTACCGTAATTTGGGGAAAATAGGGGCAAATCTCAACTTTACGACAAAATTTAAAGTATTTTTCAACAATGTATTGCTATAAGAAAGTATTTAGAGTCTATGTTTTTGTCTTTCACATACTTATCGTATCTTATCTTATAAGATCTTTCACATAAGATCTGATAACATTTGAATTCGAGTGAAAAATTATAAAATATACCTATCAAGTCCCTATCAAATATCACCCGGAATCTAGGTCGGAATCCGGATCTGGATTAGAGCAGGATCAATAGGGAAATCTGTTATAGGTACCCACCTACTATTTTTTACTACTCGTTTAGTAGTATAATTTAACTTTGCAACCATTGGAAAATAAAAAAGTCATTCCTACTTTCAAAACATAATTTAAATTAATATACAAAAAAAAATAATTTTCTAAATAACTTGCTAGATTAACGTAAATACCAATAATATATATATATTTTAAATTCTATATTGCGACAACCCTAAGAAGCTGTGTCTCTTGTCTCTATTCAACTTATTTTCACCCTAATAACCTCTTTCTTTTCATTTCTTTCTTTTCTTTCCATAACTGACTCGTCCCCCTCTAAAGTAAGTGTTTTGGATATTTTTACAATTCATCGACTAACATCACAATTTTTTCATATTTTTATATATTTTAATTTAATCTCATCAATATCTGTAGATAATGATGAACTGGATGAACTGTTGTTTACTTAGCTAGCCAACGCCTTAATTATGGTTCACATAAACGGTGATTCCAATTTCAAAATTATGAGTTGTATCGTCAGAATTCATTCAATCTATTTTTAAATTTATTTGGCACTGTAATCGCCGACAAGCTAATTGTTATCGATCTACCCTAACAATTTTTTTTTTGGCTCGGTTACGTCTAAGTCTTGAACACTCGGGTCAATCGGTATATCTGCATTACAGATTATAAGTAAACAAATGAGAGTGAAGCCAGTCTATTTTTAAAAAGTGTTACGAGTATTACTTATATGATGCAACAAGACTTTTCACAAACCGCTTGGCCAATCTGACGACCAACAATTTGGATTAAAAATTTTATGACAGTAGCGTAATTATTAACTTCAGCTTTAAATATCGAACAGATCAAAATGGGTAAATTACTTATGTATGAAGGTACAAATCTTACAATTAAATGAACATTGTTTTAGGGCTCGAGTTAATGTTTTCGCAGCCTTTTTTTTTTGAACAATGAAAGGAATGCCCAGTGGGCACACAAACAAAATTAACATTTTTTTTTCAAAGCAAAATGACTACCTTCATTTACCATAATTTCCACGATCTTCTTCAGATGGTCAGAGGACCTCCTACCAAGTTATTACAAAGCCCTGGAGGGCCTTACCAGCTTTAGCTGCCTGTTGGTTCTGGCTTCATCCTAGCTCAGTTCCGAGGGCCGTGACTCGATGTTTTTTTTTTGCACCAATTCTCTACGCCGTTACCACTCTCGGCTGGATCGAAAATCGGCATGGCGACGTCTTCATTCCATCGATGCGATGAAAAGGCGTCACTGAGGAAAAAGAAAAAAATATTAGTTTGTTATTTAAGCTGGAATCTATCCCACTTCTGATGTCAGAAAACTAAAAAAAAAAAGGATAGTTATATATTTTTATGTTATTTAATAAATAAATATTTTGTACTTTTACTTTATCCCAAAAATTATTCATAACGTAGGTAGGTTAGGTCATATAAAAAGAAACAATACAAGCAGGTTCAAATGTTTATTTTATAAAACTGAACCTTGATTTCATAGGGTTTAAAAGCTACAGACTACTAGGACTTCGTAACGACCACTGCTGAGAAGAAATCCCGAAAGAAACTCATTTGAACAGTATTGGTCCCTTTAATGCCAGAGTGGTCTTTAATATATTAATATATTTTTATAATCATATTTCATCTTATTATCACACAACAACAATATACAAATTATGAACAGCCAGAAATAATATCTGAGTACTGGACTTATATCAAAAATACTTTCATAATTAAAATGCTACATTATCTCGAAATAACATAGGCTGTATTCATTACTAGACACTCCCGTAAGAAGCCGGGATGGGCTGCCAGTATTTCATTAAATTTCTCAGAACATAATCTATGAAACATCATCATCAAAAACATATAGAAATATTCAAATGACAAAGTTACAGCATAACAATAACAACATAGTATAAAATCAAATTATATCTAGTACTTATCTTTATATCTGAACACCTCAAGCTCCAAATGAAGACTGAGCCAGAAATCAATGGCCACGTCTCATTTCGACTACTGCACAGTAAATACAAAAACTGTTTATGTCAAATTCAACAAAATTACTTTTTATACTTTAGTCTAATTAATACAGTTTATTAAATACACTTAATTGTTAATTTAATATTTAAGAATTTAATGTAAATAGAAATGCTTTATATAAGTAAATATATTGGACATTATTTTTTAATTTGAATTAAACAGGAAGTTACATTGTCATTCACTTCAATATATCCGTGGCACTACCTACGGTGCCAAAACAACCGACACTAGTTACAAATAATAATTATTAGAGTATCTGTATTAAAATAAATATAAATGAGGTAACCAAAATTATAATAAAAATTTCAATATCTGACATGTGCATGAAATGTAGTAAGGCTGCTTGCTTGCGTGTCGTGATTTTCAATCAAAATGGCGCGAAAATTTCACACAGCGTATAGATAGATATATTGATAAAGATATAAAATAATAAAAAAACGTGCCGTGCGTGTCATAAAAAGTAACCTGAACCTAACTTATTTTCTGTCTTCAAGTCTTTCCGGGCGGTCATGAAAAAAATAACCTGAACCTAACTTCATTTCCGCCCTCAAAGTCTTTCCGGGCGGTCTAAAAAAAAACCTAAACCTAACTACTACTATATAATCTTAGCTTCTTAATATACAAAGTTTAACACTCAAAAAATTCACAATTTCGAAAACATTGTTAATTTTTAGACCAACCGCGATTTGGACATTTTTTGGAACATTTTGTGTAACATTGGATTGGATTGAACATTGGAACTTTGAACAATCGCGCCTAAACCGTGTCAGTGATGTCTACAGCGAAGTGCTGGGCGGGGTGGGGTGCGGTATTTGAAATGAGTGCGGGGCGGTGAGTGACCTATATGTACGTTAGTACTACTTACTATTCTGTGGCGATTCTGTTTTCGCTACACTATATGGTATACATAAACATTTAGAAAAATATTACTCGAAAGAACATTCTTCGCGAAAAAATATTGAAAGAACTTGTCCGCAGTAAAGTGCCATCTCGTGACAGGCCGTAAGAACTAAAGGCAAGTATTTAATTAACACTTTACAGGACAGTAAACGAGACACAATAGAAGTTTAATTGTTTTACTGCTATAGCAGTTTACCGTCCAGTAAAGTGTTAAAGCGCCATTTAATGACAAATTAGAAGTAATTGAAAAAAATGTAGTGTACCTCATACGGCTATGTTGCGCGCCCCGCCTCCGCACGCAATGTACATCACAACAAACTCACTGATGTTCCTTCACACACATAATATATAGAAGTTTGAGCACTCAGCAGCGGTCCGCACACCTCGATGTTTCCGAGCATACTGCCGGCCGCCCGGTGCAACGGCCCATTTTATATGGAAGTAGTGGGGAGGCTGTCGTAACGTCACTTTGACGTAACGTCACTTTGACGTAACGTCAATTTGACTTAACGTCACTTTGACGTAACGTCATTTTGACATGGCGTCTATTTTGTCAAATAATAGATGGCGTTACTATAATTGGTATCCCATGCCCACGGGAACCATTTTATCCGGGATAAAAAGTAGCCTATGTGCTATTCCAGGTCATTATCTACCTCTGTACCAAATTTCATCGAAATCCGTCCAGTAGATTTTGCATGATTGAGTAACAAACATCCTCACAAACTCACAAACTCACATCCAAACTTTCGCATTTATAATATTAGTATGGATTAGTTTAGTTTGGAATAATGTTTTGACGCAAAATCTACATGGTGTTCTATTTTATCTATGGATTTTAATAATTTATAGAGTAGGTTACGATGAAATTGTCAATTGAATTTTATTTTTAAATATTTTTCAGTTGAATTTTATTTTTAAATATTTTTATTTTTCAGGATTTCATCCTGAACTTTTACTTCTTTTTCTTAAAGTCAGATTTATCCCAAGTCACATTAAGGCATCTAACATGACCTGACGATTAACGCCATCTAGCGGCAGTAGTCTTATACACACGAGCAAACTGAACTAGCGTACAAAATGGTTGATTTCAATAAAGCTTAAAATACTTAGCCATAAATATTAAGTGATAAAATGCTGCTCGTCAAGCGACTCCAATGAAGCTACATTGTTTCTATTATATTGCAGGTGATTGTACCTGGTGCTTTCATAAGAACCGTCTGCGAATATCCAATGATGAGATAAAAATAGATGCGTCAATATTTGAACACTTTGAAATCGATACTTATTCAAAAAATTACATTTTAAAGTGAAAACTTAGTGAGGCGCGCTAAGCATTTTGTGGATATAGGATTAATGGGACTTAGATAAAAATCACGGCTAAGTAATGCTTGCTCGAGTAAAGTCGGCTTGAGTCTAAAGATAGGAGGAATCACGGAGGGCAAAACCCGAAAAATCAACTTTGCCGTAGAATTTTCAAGAAATATAAAAAAATTCTAATCTTTTCCCAACAAATTATCAACATTTGCAGTCATTAACGATTTGGATAATGCATCTGATACATACATACATAACAATTACAACAACTAAAAAAAGACTCTTGTAAAAAATATTCGTGCTGAATCCCGTTGACATTGGTATTTATCTAGCTTTACAAAATAATTATGGAATAATTATTATTACAAATAAATCTTTTAATTAAATTATTCAGTCATAAGAGTACGTATCTACATACGAAAGATCTCTATCCCCAACATAGTAATAAATATCGGCTTGTAAGTGTGAACGGAGCAATATCCGAAAAGGTTCCATGTAGAAACACGTTAATTCAGAGGCTACGAGCTTTTAAGCTAACAACGTTGCGTTTCGAACTTAATTCTCCTTGACATAGAGTCGAAAATAGAGTGAATGAAAGAGGACTTGCAATTTGAGGAAAACACGTGTGATATTTTTTGGGCAGAGTGGGCCGGATTGCAGTTTTCGCCAATTTAAAACGAAAACGACAACTTACTGGGCTTAAAAATCTGACAAATTAGTTTTATGCGGCGTGTAACCATAGACAGAAATATTTCTATGCCATATACATAGAAAAAAAACATTATTTATTTTTTTTTTTTCAAACTTTAGTTGTAGCTGCGAGAACAAAAATAAACTTTTCAGTAATATTTACTAACTGCGTTCCGTGGCTTTGTTCCCGTAGGAATTTCAGGATGAATAGTAGCTTTTTGATAACCCAGGTTCTACTCTAGTCGTTTAACAAATTTCATCAACATTCGCTCAGCGTCTCAGGCTTGATTGAGTAACAAACATACTCACTCACATACTAATATTAGTAGGATTTAGTATATAGAAATAACATTATTTTAATCACAGGAATCGAAACAATGTATAAGAACATAAGAGGTGGAATACAACTACATATGGGCCATTTCCCATTTGTAGTTGTATTCCACCTCAGATGCAGTAAATAGGTAGGTACTAAAAATACTCTTTACTCTTATTTAATATACAAATTAGATAAATATGGTGAAAAAATTCCATTCGGGCAGGACTTGAACCCGCGACCGTCTTTATACGACCTTGCTCTTCTAACTGAGCTATAGCAATTTAATCCTGCACATCGAAAGTCTAATTAATTTCATTTAATTACTCATTTGTTCATCATTTAGATCACAAGATGACTTATTTGATTTTGACATTTCTTGAAGCACATTTTATTTTTTTATTTTATTTTATATATTCGGAAGACCAATAGCTAGATTAATATGATAGTAATAAAATACAAATTTCAAAGCCAATTATAGGTCTTCACAAATAATAGCACACTAGAAATTTTGGATTTTCGGGAACGCCAACAACACATTCAGATAATCGCAGAACATCATCAGGAATGCCTATGTAAGTATTTACAGGCTACAAGTAACATATATATAACATGTAAATATTAAATGATTTGAAATTAACATTATAAACAAACCTGGATTTGAGTGCAGAATACTACACAAACTTAAAAACCTCAAGAAAAATAAGTTCAATAAAAAAAAACTAATGTTCAAAGAATTTGCCATACAATAAACGTTTAGCCCTGGCTGGAGTTGTATTAAAAATATCAAAATCTAAGGTAATAGTAGTAGGTAGTTTTCTAATATATTTATCTATTTAATGATATCCATTCCCTTATTTTCCTCTGCCAACCAATCCTCAAACTATCCAACTCCAATCTCCATCCAAAATGTGTAGATAACAACACATTAACCAACTAAAGAGGCTGGCACAACCGCAAATGCTACAATGGACGATTCCAGCAACCATTCCATAGCGACAATAAAAGAGACAGCCAATTTTCTCACAACTCATTGGGCCTTATCTTGACCACTCTCCCACTACCCACATCCTATCACTATTAGAATAATAACTACAACTACAAAATCACGGTTTACATTGCTGCTTTTATATGATTACTTTTGAAAAAAGTTAGCGAAAAACAAGCAATGTATGTGTCCCATTCGCGGGCGATCGAAAAGATTTGCGTATAATATAAAAAAAGTACCCATAAGCACCCAATTGCGGACATAATGTTGTATTCTTATTTCGCCCTTAATAGGGAAGAAAATAACTTTTCAGGGATAACGGCGGTGGGATGAAAAAGTGCTCGAGTGATAGAATTGTGGACCGTTAAAGGAATATTAGCCTGTTATTTGATATAATGCGAATATTTTTACTCTGTAGCGGGACAACAAAAAAGTAATTTCGGGTGAATGATGAAAAGCATTGGGAAAATGGATGGAATATTAGCCTTTTAGAATAATGATGAAGTGGAAAATAGAATTAATTTGTATCTTCAACACTTTAATGGATATTAGTATAGAGGTAGCAATTATAACGACAATAAGACTCCTTTTGAGTCTCGTCTAGTGTTCAATTAGGTATACATCTCTACGTACATAATCATAGTACTATCTTTCATTGATTTGAAAAATATTTTTTTACTTAATTATACTTACTTGTACTTGTCTTTTATGTAGATACTCACTTGGATAGGAACCAAGAATTAATAATTATTATAATTAAGTGAGAAATTATTTGTATGATGGCCGTTTAGGGATATGGCCGTTCAAGGAATGTAGTCTTTCAGGGAAAATGAACGTTTAAAATTCTTCCATTTCATATAGCGTTTTAGGTATAAACTGTATTTATAAAAATCGTTGTAAAAGTCAGCTTAGGCTTCTAGAATACAAATACTTAGTAGGCACATAGTTTGTAGTCAAAATAATTGAAAAGGCTATTTTGTCTCGACAAGAAGACAGACTAATAGTCAAATAGGTACCTATGTTAAAATCAGAGAATTTTAAGCAAATAAAAAATTAAAATTAAATTCGATTGAATATGTGTCCAATACTGCTGTCAGGCTGCGACAAAATAACATGTCAATTCTTTTGGCTTAAATTATTCCAAGTTCTGTGGTAGAAATAATAGCCTGTATTTCCCCAATTAGTCAGAGACAACAGACTATAAAGCCAGAATGTAGGCCGCGTGATTCATTGCAATTACAGAATCACAGCGTTGAATACCGAAGTCATAGCGCTGCTCTTGCATATGCAAATACAAGGCAAATACTGAATCTGGGGCTCGATTCTGGAATTTCATATCCATGAATAAGTATCGGATTAATTGACCTTTAAAGCCGCTCGATAGAAAAGAAAAATAAACAATTATGCATTTAAATTCAGTAATTTTTAAACAACAACACGACATTCAAACACAAAAATTGAAGTTCAGATCCTATTGGAATTTTGAGTGTGTGGGTGAGCTCCATATACCTAAAATGGCATAAGAGTGGTGACAAAATTAAGCTTTAAATAAAATCTGACATCAATAAGACACTCGATAAGAAAAAAGTAAATTCGTAATTCGATCTCGAAGATCGAATGGCGTAGGCAGTCGTAGCATGCTACGAGTGTCGTAGCCAGCTGTCGTAGCATGCTACGAGTATCCTAGCAGTCTAGCATGCTACGAGTGTCGTAGCTGTCGTAGCATGCTACGAGTATCCTAGCAGTCTAGCATGCTACGAGTGTCGTAGCACTCTGGCATGCTACGATTGCTCGTAGCAGTCGTAGCATGAAACGAGTGTTGTAGCAATCATAGCGTGTCGTAGCAGTCGTAACATGCTACGAGTGTCGTAGCAATCTTAGTATGCTACGAGTACTCGTAGCAGTCATAGATTTGTGGGTGTAGCATGATACCCGTTATATTATACAAACATCTATAAGTATCAATATTCGTAGGTACTTGCATTAAATAGTAAATACACATACGTACAGTACATCTAACCTTCTGTCCTGCGTGAGCAGAAAATGCGACAAAGCAGCGCGGCGCCGCGCTTTGCGTCAATGCCAAATGTATGCACGTGTATGCTTGTGGTATAACATAGACTATGTTTGCGTGTAATATTCCCTTATAGCACAGCACAGCATCGCACAGAGCGGCGTTCAGTCGCGAACGTAGGACAGTACAGGCACAAATGAATGCAAATTTCGATGAAACTAATTTCCATCGCCTCCGGCACACAAAATACAGCTTAAATCTTAAAGTTCCTGAACCTTGTAGCTAGGTCAACATTATGGCATTAAAGATACGTAGCGCAAGTTTTTATGCCCTGAATATTAAAAGCAATAAACAAGTTGTGTAGTTTCCGGGATACGAATAGACCCTGAACACTCTTACATGGCGTCCTACGTTGGCTTCAAATGCAACAAAGCATATATTTTAATACGCATATACTTGTAGCCTATGTTGTCGGCGTTGTCGCGTATAATATTACCGTATGGCACCGCAACGTCGCATTTGAAGCTCAAGTAGGACGCTGACAAAAGATGGTGTAAAATAGGTGCCCAAAGGAAAAGAAATAAAAATGATTTTAACAATGTTTATTCGATCGAAGCCAGAAAGGAAGAGAGGTTTTTACATAGTTTTCGAAAATATATATCTAATGGTTCATTCGCCAACGCCATCTTGTCATTTTTGAACATACTGCAAAATAAGTTCATTATAGCACTAAGTGCACTGAAAGCAATCAAGCTATCTAGTTCTGTTTGAGATAACTAGATGGCGCTGTCGTAACATACTGCCAGGGCTAGGCCCCCTTTCACAAAAGATTAAGTACCTATTACTACCAAAAGGGGTTTACTGAACAAATATCTAATCTGTGATCAAACTATGAACACACTCTATAGGTACTCAGACTAACTGAACTAGGTTTACAATTAGAACTAAGCTACTTAGATAACTTAGCTCAAGAAGTGAGCTATGTAAGTATGATAAAAGATCTAGCTAAGAAGTGAGCTATGTAAGTATGATAAAAGATCTAGCTAAGAGTGAGCTATGTAAGTATGATAAAAGATCTAGCTAGTTCAAGAAGTGAGCTAGGTAAACAAAAGAAATAGCAAGCTCAAGAAGTGAGCTAGGTAAATAAAGGAACTAGCTAGCTCAAGAAGTGAGCTAGGTAAGTTTAATAAAACCTAAGTCCCTAAACCTACTTTGATAATTGAAACCATAGAAACGACAAATCTTTATTGGTACAATTTTACAAAGATATTTCACTTAATTAGTAATGCTTAAATAACTTAATCTATGCCGTTAATCGGTAGTACACATATATTGTTAAACGCTCGTTTTATTGTTCCTCCTTGCGTCTTGATCGTCGCCACTCTGGTGTTGTCGTCTGGACCGTCATGGCACACGGTGATGCGTCCAAGCCGCCAGCAGCACGGCGGCGTCCTGTTGTCCTTGATCAGCACCACAGACCCGACGCTGAGGCGCGGTCCCTTCGCGGCCCGCCATTTCGTCCGCTGCTGGAGTAGCCCCACGTAATCGCGTGACCATCTGTTCCAGAAGTCTTGCTGCATCTGTTGAATTTGTTGATAATGATTTAGTCTGGTCGATGGGGCATCCTGGTAGTCGTAGTCCGGCAGCCCGGTCAGCGACCTACCGATTAAGAAGTGAGCTGGCGTTAGGATAGGAATTTCATCGGAATCGGTACAGGGTATCGGAGCTAAGGGGCGGCTATTTAATATACCTTCAATTTGTACAAGATAAGTTACAAACTCCTCGTAAGTTAATAAAGCTTGGCCTACAACCCTTTTCAAATGATATTTGCAGCTTTTTTACTGCGGCTTCGTGCAGCCCCCATGTGCGGGCTTGCCACGGCCAGGAATTTCCATATAATCCCTTCGTTCGAACTAAAGGTCATTATGTCATTATAGTATGTCTCAAGAAACTGAAATAACTCCTTTAAGTCCTTATTTGCCCTCACAAAAGTAGTAGCGTTATCACTCACCAAAACCCGAGGTTTACCCCTTCGACCCACAAACCTACGCAATGTTGCTATAAAGGCCTGTGACTCGAGACTGGAGACTAGCTCAATATGAATTGCCTTTGTACTGAAACATACAAAAATACATACATAGCACTTATAACACTTGTAGCCACGGCCTCTCCGATCTCTCACTGTGAAAGGGCCTGCGTAATCGATACCTGTAGTCCAAAAGGGAGGTGAGGGTGTTACCCTAGCTGGTGGTAAGTCACCCATAATAGGTACCGTTGTCTTTGGGTTGGCCTTGAAACATTTTACACACTCGTGTACCACTTTATTTACTAAAGACTTCCCTTGTATCGGCCAAAACTTTTCGCGTAATGATGATAATAACAATTGCGGACCAGCATGAAGCAAGCGCTCGTGTTCATTCTCTATTATCAATCGCGTCAGTGTGTGTTTATTGTGTAGTATGATTGGGTGTTTCTTATCGTATTCATAACTAGAACGGCCTAAGCGGCCGCCGACTCGCATCAAACCGGTTTGGATAAAGGGATTTAAGTGCAATAAATTAGATTTCTTTGGAATTTGCTTACCCTTGCATAATAAATCATATTCAATGGGAAATGATTCTATTTGGGAAATTTGAATTAACTTATACAAAGCATTATTTTTCTCTGTCGCCGATAACGGACCGCTATAACTTTGTTTTCGTGTTGCGTTATAGATAAACCTCAACACGTAAGCTACTACTCTGGTTAATTTAATTTCACTAGAATATTTTTCAAACAATGTTTTTGTAAATTCATTTTTTTGTGTATGATCGTTTATTGTAGTACTACATGCTAACTCAGAGTTGGTTTCGTACTCTGAGCTATTATGTATCGGTCCCTTGGCTAATGGCCACTCGGCTTCTGGGTTCTGTAGCCACGCCGGTCCCTGCCACCAGAGGTCGCAACTAACTAATGCCGGCGCGGTTATTCCACGCGTTATAAGATCAGCTGGGTTTTCTTGCGAACTCACCCAGTGCCATGTACCTTTGTCAGTTAATTGTTGAATTTCTTTAACGCGGTTACTAATAAAACATTGTAATTTTTCCGGCTTATTTTTGATCCATGCTAATACAATTGTTGAATCTGACCATAAATACGTATTGTCGATTTTAATGTCACTGGCATTACTCACTTTACTATATAAGCGTGGCCAGTAAGACCGCCGCCCGGAGTTCTAGACGAGGTACTGTTTCCTTCCGAGCTATCCTCGACTTTGAACATAACAATCGTACCTGAATTTTACCTGCGTTATCTATAGATCGGATATAGATAGCCGCACCATATGCTGTGAGAGAACTATCAGCAAACCCGTGAATTTCGATTTTTACTGGAATTTTAGTCGTCACATTTCGTGGTATTCGACATGAGTTCAATGAAAAAATATTTTTATAAATAGAGTTCCACTCCTCGCTTAGTGACGTCGATAATAAGTCATCCCAGCCGGTTTTATCAATGAACAATCGCTGAATAAAAAGTTTACCTATAATTAAAACCGGAGTGAGTAATCCCAGTGGATCAAAAATAGAGGATAAAAGTGACAATACCTTTCTTTTGGTTAATTTATTATCTATCTGATTTTCTTGAAGCATAAATATAAGACTATCGCTGATATGGCACCAAGCTAGTCCTAGTACCTTGCTAGATTTATCCCCTAGGGATATAGGAGATTGGATACCTATTGATTTCTCCCCACTACTAACCGCATTTAATACGGTTTGAGAATTCGATCTCCATTTCCTTAATTTAAAGTTCGCACTTAACAAAATTTCATTAATTTGGGAGACTATTTTCCCTAAATTAACTTCATCAAAATCGCCATAATTTAAATCGTCTAAATAAAAACCTTTTCTGATCGCTAACGTCGCTTCGGGAAACTGACCTTCGTATTCGTGTGCGAGTTGAGACAAACAACGCGTAGCTAAGTATGGTGCGCTTCGCAGCCCGAAACTTAATGTAGTTAGCGCATAGGTATCTATAGGTAGCTGTGGATCTTCCCTCCACAATATACATTGTAAGTTTCTTTGTTGAGGATTAATGTAAATTCTTCGATACATTTTTTCTATGTCGGCACATACGACAAATGGATAGGTTCGGAATCGCAATAGAATATTAAACAATTCGTCTTGATTTAAACTACCTTTATATTGTATATCGTTTAATGATAGACTGGTATCGGTCCGACAAGATGCGTCATAGACCACTCTCAAAGGTGTAGTAGGGTTTTGGGGATTTACGACAGCATGGTGGGGCAAATAATTACATTGACCTAGCAGGGGGCTATCAAGTTTAATCATGTGACCTGTTGATTCAAATTCACGCATATAATTTATATACTGTTGCCTAAAGCTGTGATTACGTGAAAATTTTTCCTCTAATATTTTTAATCTTTTGTAAGCAATGTGACGTGACCTTCCCAAGGATGTAGGATCCATTTTCAAAGGGATAGACACTATAAAATTACCATCAGAAGTTCGTGAGTGCGCACTGAAAATTTTCTCACATTGAATTTTATCATCATCTGGTAATATCTCAACTTCATTTCTACCTTCCTGCCATACACACTTTGCCCCTGAGGTCTCATTACAAGTTAATGCCAAATTACACCTTATTGACTTTACTGTGTGAGTTTGCGGTACGGGTCCTGATACTACCCAGCCAAACCTAGTCTTTTGTAGTACAGGTAGGCCCGGCCCTAACCGATGCTGTCCAATACACAGAACATTATAGAATTGTTCTGCGCCTAATATCATATCAATTTCGCTTGAGTTATAAAATTGTTCATCGGCTAAATAATAATGATTCGGTATTTGCAATGTATTTGTGTTACATAACTGGGGAATTCTACATAGTTTCGGTACAATAAAACATAAAATATCGGTTGAGTAGGAACTGTCCTTAGACAAAATTGTTAAATTACAAAAATAATTTACTTCGGTTAAACTATCGTTAAATCCACGGACCTCCATCCGAATTGGATATTTACGAACTTTCAGCCTGTCATACGCTCGTTGCGTCAAAAAATTCGATTGCGATCCCGAATCTAGTAAAATTCGGAATGTATATAATTGGTTATCATTCCCTCGTATATTAACCAAAGCGGTTGATAAAATTACAGATTTATGAATTAATTGGTTCCCGTTTGCCTGAATGAGAGTAGTGTTTACAACCTGCTTAGTACTCTGAATGGACGGTTGTGGCTCCAACGAACTAATATTAGAATTCGGTGTGTTGTCGGAACTCACTAAAGTTTGTTTCGGTTGATTAAATGGAATTATTCGATTGTCGCGAGACGTTATTTCCCTACCTGCCTGTCGCGCACGTGTGGGATCATGTAATAAGGTATGATGCTTACCTCCACAAGTCCGACACTTACTTGACCGACATGTGTGAATCAAATGATTCGCACCAAAGCAATTAATACATAGCCTATGTTTTTTAATAACACGAGTACGAGCTTCAATACTTAGGGCTTGAAATTTTGGACACTGATTAATATAATGGGACTCTGAACAATACTGGCATCGAAAAACAGGCTTACCTTTCACAGTCGGCTGAGTGGTGGCTACAAATGTTTTCTTTCCCGTGTCTGCCTTTTCCTCGGTAGTTAATTGATTTGTATTCGCGTTCAAGGTCTCCAAAAGGTCTGCGCGCGATCTCAAGAAAGCTTTGAAATCTTGCAATGTCGGCAATTCCTTCGAGCTTACTTTCTCCTCCCACTTTTTCTGTAATGAAGGTTCAAGTTTAGATGACAAGAAAAATATGATAAGCAAGTCCCAGTTCTCTATATCAACATTTAGTGATTTGATAGTACGTAAATGTTTTGAAATATTATCTAATAGACCTCTCAAAGCCTCAGGAGAAGCAGGTACTGTCTCCGTTCTGAACAGTGCCTTTAAATGATTATTTATGATAATCCTGGGGTTATTATATCGTTCGCATAATAACTTCCATGCTAAATCATAACTATCTTCACCATACTCCAATGACATAATGACCTCCAGCGCGCTACCCTTAAGGCTAGCCCTTAAATATTTATATTTTTGAATAGACTTTAAATTACTTTGGTTAATAAGGGCATCGAAGGTATCGCGGAATTCTATCCACTGCTTGATATCTCCTTCGAAATTTGGTAAAGATATATCTGGATATTTAATACACTCACTGTTAACATCTGCCTTACTTTCTCGCTGACGACTAGGTGAGGGCCCGGGCGTCTCCGCCGGCTTGGCTTGAGCGATGTATGAGGTGGCAGTTGATAATGCCATATAGTAATCGTTCTCAAACCCTTCCCTCTCCTTTAACTGAGTCTCATAATCATCACAAATTGTTTCTACCTTATCCTTGTATATTCTCAAAGTCATCAAAAATTAATTTCAATTTCTCAGTTCTTAATTCTAAATCAATTAAACTATCGGCTAAATTTTGAGACTTTTCTAAAGTTTGAATGTATTTTTTGTATAAAGTTAATTTACCTTTGATTACGGCCCGCTTTTTTTTTAAAGTTTTTAATTTTTGGGACTCGTAACCTTTTTCCGACTGCTCAGATTGCTCATCGGATGACATTTTGCAATAATAGGCAAGTTAAAAGCTACAGAAGGTATAATTAAATGAAGTGATTAGGAAATTTTGGTAAGGGATGTGCCAACTCACGTTCTCGGTAGGTACTTCTCTCGCTTTAATCAGTTTGAATCGGTAAAATCCTGGCTTCTTCGGGTAAATTGATATTCCCGCTTGATATCCTTTTCTCTGAGGCAGCCTTTGATCGGTATAGTTCTTCGATTCTTCTGGATTGTTCACACCTCGTGGCGTGTGCTCCGCGGACAGGAATGCAGGCTCGTGGTGCAGGAAAATGGCCACCTGGCCGCTCCACCAACCGCAATTATCTCCGTCTTCTCGCGACAAATCTGCAGCCTGCCCTATCCACTACTTCAAAGGATTCGCGCGTTACTTATTCGAACTAGGGGTCACCACAATGTAAAATAGGTGCCCAAAGGAAAAGAAATAAAAATGGTTTAACAATGTTTATTCGATCGAAGCCAGAAAGGAAGAGAGGTTTTTACATAGTTTTCGAAAATATATATCTAATGGTTCATTCGCCAACGCCATCTTGTCATTTTTGAACATACTGCAAAATAAGTTCATTATAGCACTAAGTGCACTGAAAGCAATCAAGCTATCTAGTTCTGTTTGAGATAACTAGATGGCGCTGTCGTAACAGATGGAAAAAGTATATTGCTAGCTTTTTTGACGAATAAGCCTAATCATATTTTGGATTTCGTACCACGAAAGAAAAAAAATAAACATTCGACCGACTATCACAGCCATCTATGGTCACATGTCACAGCCCTTGCCCCAAAGCAATCCAGTAGTAGTGGTAGTAGCAAAATGAATGGAAATTAAGAACGATATTCTTTTATTTTTAACAAAAATTGCTATTGGTGGATTCAATCCAAATGCGGGAATTTAGCGAATTGGCAACACAGGCCGCCTATCGGAATCCGATACATTTGTATTGCGCATTCCTGCGCCGGGTTTTACTATTTCTTTTGTTCTGTTGTTGTATGCGGGCTTTGATTCTTTTTATTTTATACATACCTCTATTAGGTACAGTCCGCGAGACCTAAGCTGGCATTTGAATAAGTCAGAAATTATGAAATGAGATGAAAATAATTTTATTCACAAGGTAATTATTAAAAAATAAAAAACACGACTGACAATACATAGCCTATGTCACTCAAGAAGAATGCAAGAATCTAAAAATACCTCTCACATTAAAATCTGTTCAGCCGTTTAGGACTTATGGTGAATAAGGAAACTTACATACATATATACCTACATAAGTGAACCCTAAAAACAAAACACTCCTTTTTTGGTTAGTCATGTAAAACATAGCACTTTTAAATCGTCGTGTTGTAGCCAAACTACGCTCTGCTACCAGATGTTGCAGCCAAACTACGCTCACACTTATGTTATTTTAGTTCAATCAAACACGGTATTGACACAAATTTAAGTTCTTTGCGCGACCACGCGAAACAAACTAGCATTCAAATTCTTTGCGCGACCACGCGAAACAAACTAGTCAATCAAACAATCCCAATTAGCTTATTAAATATTATAATTAATACGCGACCGCGCGAACCACAAGCCACGTGGATTTTTATTACGACAGACGCGGATTGTCCGCCACACGACCTCGGGGCGACTGCGGACGCGGTCGCGACTCCAGCGCCGCGTCCAAAATGGCGTCGCGCAATGTTGCCAGTAGGAAAATACTGCGCACGATCGAATACACGGCGGAACAATCTGCCGATTGTAAACACGTCGTATACTAGTTTTTTAGTTAGTAGACAATAAAGAGCTTCTTTTTTATAACATAGGGCGGCAAACGAGCAAGCGGGTCACCTGATGGTAAGCGATCACCGCTGCCCATGGACTACTTACTTACTTAGGTACTTAAAATTACTTAAAGCTAAGGTTACTACCTCAGAGAGTCAGAGAGAAAATAATCACTATGT
The DNA here is from genome assembly GCA_018467065.1 of Ephestia elutella. Taxonomy (NCBI): domain Eukaryota; kingdom Metazoa; phylum Arthropoda; class Insecta; order Lepidoptera; family Pyralidae; genus Ephestia; species Ephestia elutella. The sequence goes on along the minus strand of CM031580.1, from coordinate 1,197,664 downwards.
TAAAGTATAAGTGATTCCGAATTGTAAGAGCATTGCAAATTGCGCAGGACAAGTGACATCTCACACATCACGCATTTTAAAAATGTTGTACAAACACTGTCTTTTCAACCGACTTCAAAAACCAAAAAGAGGAAGTTTGTTTGTTTGTAATCTCTTTATAACATATACGCTCAAGAAAAATACAGAAGATAGTGAAACAAAAAGAGAGGCGTACAATGGCGGACTTATCCCAAAAAGGGATTTCTTCCAGTCAACCAAGTGTTTGAAAGAAATATTTAGGAGGTTCTTAAGTCGGCTGTATTTTTATATTTTTATACTATCTGTGTGTTCTCTTACAAATGCAAAGTTCAGTTTAGGCCTTGCGGAGTGTACCCAGCAAGAGATATCCTGAAGCTTATGCAGTCCTTCTTTAGGAATCCCGCTGTGTGTGGGTAAGGCTTGGGGATAAGTACAAAAGGGTCCAAGACTCGATGTGCTACCGTGAACACAGACCCCGCTGCAAGAAAAGATGCCTGCTATCTCATCGCACTTCGCCGTGGCCCTCCCGCCGTTTGACCTCTGTATATTATGCAAACCAGCGCGACCAGCGAAAGCCCACCACTATCATACTTTATTTGATTTTATTTTCTGTTTGACAGTATTTGTTTACTTGAGGACACGTCAGAACAAACGCACTTCAGTGTTAGACACGGCTTTTAATATTTAATGGCCCCTTAAAGGGCATGAGACCCAGCAATCAGTTAGAATGAAATACGACGAAGTAATTGGCCAATTTGAAGTTTGAGCGAAAGCGCTTAGCGCGACAACTTTTTGAGTACATACGAGTGTGAACCTTTTAACGTACATACATGAGTTTAAACTTTCGGGTCTAGATTGAAACGAATTGAGTGAAACATGTTTTTGTTGTGTATTTCTATAACGGTGGGCTCCCGTGGGAAATTCGTCATAAAAAGTATTTGTTACAGCACTACACTACGAGAATTTATAGAAATTGCGCTAAAACCATTCATTTCATTTAAATTTATGAACATTGTTCTAGTCGATGGATTTTTTTCCATCATAGAAGAAGGTATATACGCAAGTGGCAGTGAACTCTTCATACATTTCGCCGCTCTTACGACCATACATTTATTTACTCCATGTAACTGTCTTGATCTCCCTGTTTTTAGGGTTCCGTAGTCCGACAAGGAACCCTTATAAGATCGTTCAGTCCGTCCGTCCGTCCTAGTCTGTATATACGTAGAAGATATTCTGCTGTGACAGAACACAGACAGTCCATAAGGACTGATTTGCATGTAACTTGGTTCGAGAATACTTCACATATAGATCTCATTTTTAAAAATACAAAAAATTAAAATTACCCCTTTTAAAGGGTACCTCCCCATACATGTAAAGGGGGGGGTGAATTATTTTTTTGAGTGCACCCCCTTGTGTGGGATATCATTGAAAAGGACTATAAAAATAAGGTAGGGTTTCCATACAACACTTTTTTATCAGCTTTACCATTTGCGAGATATAGCCCGCCAAAGTCGTTTACACGGTGTCCCCCCCCTGTAATTTCTAAAGTCTTGGACCTATAAACTTCAAATCACTCACGTAAAGAAACAGGCGCGGAAACTTTTATTTAAAATTATTTCGGGTATCCTGTGATGAATACTTTTGAAATTATAAATAAAATATAAATATATACTTTTTTCCAAAAGAACAGGTTTAGGTAGCCGACCCCGTGAGATACGAGAAAAGGCTAGGGAGATGATGATGATGCAAGAAATGCAAAACAGCGCGGTGCCAAAAATGACTACGGAACCCTACTTTATGCGTGGTCCGACACGCACTTGGCCGGTTTTTTCATTTTACTCTAAGAACAGATTTCCCGAAATACCTAGGCAAGCAAAACCGCAGACAAAAGCTGAACATAATTTCGCGGCCACATAAAAATGGCCGACTGGAACAATTCCGCAAAAGTCAGACGAAATTGTGACCGAGGATAGCATTACATAAGATTACAAATTTAATCCGAACTGCCCTTTTAGCAAAGTGTACTAATGTTGATCCGCGACTGGCAACTACTTGGACTTTTGTATTTCAGTTACTGAGTCTTTTAATTTAAGGGAAGGAGAATGATTGGCCACTTAATACGACACGATGACCTATTGCACAACGAGCTGTCAAGCTCGAAGTGCATTATCCTCGCTTCGTGATAGATTCGCAAGTTTCGAAACATAAATTGTCTCTATTTAAAAATAAAAAGAAGGAAGAAGAGGCCCAGGGAGACCGAGAAAGAGTTATGTAAGCCAACTTAAGGAGAAGGCAGGCGTCGTGTCGTATCAAGACCTTAAACGTAAAGCTGAGAATAGAGAAGTGTGGCGTATACTCCACCGACAAGAGCGTGGCTCTTAAATAAGAAGAAGAAGGGCAATTAAGACAATTTTTTAACTATTTTTGACTTCAAATACTTTTACCATAGTGAAGAATCAATTGTAATGAAATAGATCTCTCTCTGTACAATCTGAGTGAGAGAGACGCGATGACGTTACGAATACTTGAGTCAATCATAGTGAAATTGATTAATACTCGTATGTTCTACGATAATGTTGCTTGGATTTATTAAATAAGCCTATTGGTTTAGCAACGCAATATAAGTCCGCTTTGCAGTTGGTATACCGTCATATTTTGCCGAGTAAAGGCATTCATCATAAAAATTAATAAAAAAAAACACTAAACACCACTATGGTGATCAAAGGGATAGAAACACTGAGTATGTTCCAAGGGTTTTATGTGAGCGTTTTGTATACAAGTCCAAGGCGTCTTCACTGGCTCGGCCATGTTGTGAGAATGGAGGATGATCGAGCTTGAAAAGAGCTAACCTGGGCCGACCAGTCGGACTAGGACTGGTGGGCCGTTCAGTCGGTCGTAGACCGGTGGGCCGCCCCAGGTACCGCTGGAGCGATATGGTGGAGGCTGACCTACGTGAGCTGCAAATTGGCGACGATTGGCGGGAGCTTGCGCGGGACCGGAGACGCTGGCGTGCTCTTGTGTTGGAGGCCAAGACTCACTTTGGGTCACTGAGCCCGGATAGTAAGTAACCAAGTTTTGTATACAGAGTAATCAGAGTCCGCTTTGCCGCGGGTGCACCGTCATATTTGGCCGCGTAGTGGCATTCTGCTGGATTAATTGGGTAACTTCGTGATGAGGGTGCTTCTGATTTAAATTAGCTGCACACTTTCTGGTCATGTGATTTTTAATTATGAAAATATTGAACTTTTTTTTTTTCAATAAGTCCATTTTTTTTCATTTTGAAGAAGAAACTGGCATTCTGCACTGCATATAAGCATCGACAAAATATTAACAAGTATTTTGTCGATGATATAAGTGAATAGAATAATAAAAAAAAATTCCAAAAAAAATTAACCGACTTTATAAAACTTAAAATCATGAAATAACATATAGGCAGATTTATCAAAAAGAAAGAAAAATGTATTGGCATGCCATAGGTGGCATGCCAATACATTTTTCTTCTCGTCAGTAGGCTGAACGAGGTGAAGTCGGTGCCAAGTGCAGGAGTAAGGATATTATGTAATTGTTTAATTAGGCATTTTATTTATACTACGTGATTCTAACGTTCATTTAGATTTTTTTTTTAATTTGGCACCGACTTCACCTTGTTCAGTAGGTGGCATGCCAATAAATTTTTCTTTCTTTTTGATAAATCTGCCTATATGTTATTTCATGATTTTAAGTTTTATGTTGAAAGTCGGTTCATTTTTTTTTGGATTTATTTTTATTTTTTCATTTTTAGTGCACCTATAATACCTATTTTCATTATTTTGTTGTCATGAAAACTTAAACTTATTTTATCACTGGCCGAAAATTAAGAAATCGAAATTTTTAATGTCTGTTTGATTTGAAGTGTCAAAACATGTCAGAATTCCATTATTTTTGGCACATAAATAGACCAAGAGCCCGCGACGACCAAACCTTTCATATTTTAAAAATGGTGAATGTTTCTCTGTGTGGGATATACGGGTAAAATAAATTAGCGACTAGGCATGAAGTTTAGATCTTAGTTGCTTATGCAGGTAATATGGATAGCAAAAGTGATTTTTATAGGTAACAGCACCGTTGGGGACCTCTCAATATAACATTAAATTCAGCTTCACTATCACTACATAGTATAAAACAAAGTCGCTTTCTCTGTCCCTATGTCCCTTTGTATGCTTAAATCTTTGAAACTACGCAACGGATTTTGATGCGGTTTTTTTTAATAGATAGAGTGATTCAAGAGGAAGGTTTATATCCCGTGCGAAGCCGGGGCGGGTCGCTAGTTTATAATAAAACAAATATAACTATAATTTAGGTTTTAACTGGCAGTGGTTTATACCTGCACCAATTACTTGGTAATAGATGGTATGATTTCTAATATTATTCGGAATAAAATGTTTAAAAACTTTTACTCCGAGGAAATTGAGCTACCACATTAAATACGATTGTTACATATTATCTGCCTAATAATCCTGATGCAACTATTAAGTCGATAATCGCTATTTCTATGTTGGGACCTGCAAAGAGAATCTTGAGTTTTCATAAAATAACGAAGGGTATGCTGTCGCGGGCTTTTGCTTTATAATCCAATGTTAGTATTTTAATATCTTGTTAGGTATCTTTAAAATTACCGAACAGATTCTGACGTGGTTAAAATGGGACCAACTTGGAAATAGTCTGTGTCGAATAAAAAAATAATTTCGGAAATCAGTCCACCATGAGGCGGAGAAATCGGCGAACATACATAAAAAAACATACATACATCGAAACATATAACCCCCTCCTTTTTTGGGAAGTCGGTTGAAAATAGTTGCAAATTTGTCATTATTTCAGAAGACCTTCCATACAGTTAGAAATGCCAAAATAATTTACCTTATATTTGTATTATTAAGGTTTCACTGGACCAATTTTTGATAAGAAGATATTTTGAGAAGTCTCTCGCCCTGGAGTCGAAAAGACAAGAAAGGTCAAACATAGGCAACCTACTTTTTTCATCTTTCTCTTTTAGTCGTATTTCCTCATGCCTGAGGGTCATGGTCATTATATGGAATGGAACACACACAACAACTCTCATGGTAATTTTAATGGAGTGGTTTGCCATTGCCTTCTCCATTTCACACACTAGCTGATAATCATCAACCAGAGTGCAGGTTTCCTCACGATGTTTTCCTTCACCGGAACAGACTTATTTCATACAAAGGATAAAAGTTTATATGAAAAATACACAGCGTACTTTATTTGTTACCTCTTCACGCTTTATCTACTGAACCAATCTTCATGAAATTTCGCATATACTTAGTCAGAAATACTGAGAAGGACATAGAAAAAAGACTGTTCCTGCGGGAAATTCACGCGGGTGAAGCTGCGGACAAAAACTAGTTAGATTATAAATAGCATTCGTTTGGAGTAAACTGTAACAGACAAATTTAAATCAAAATTCCCTTTGAAGTCTTAAGACAAATACTAGTTAGTTAGGTCGTGGTTTGAGTAATCTCATTTGTTGAACTGCTTCAAACGTTTAATGAAAATATTACTGAAAGTTTGCTCATTAAGCTAACACTTAATCAGATCGAAAGATACACTTATTTAAGCTGTAAGTATAGATATGTTATTACTTAACAAATGTATTCTTATTTCATTGCCTCCTATTTACATGAACAATGTGATTTTTACACGACTTTCCAAAGATAAAGAGTAATGTTTTTATGGTTCATTTATGAATGTATTTTTGTATGTAATGTATGTGAATTTCATTATTCCACTCTAGTTCATGAACACTTTGACAGTTACATAATAATAGGAGGTTTTCTTAGATTACTTGCGTGTTCCCAGGTAAAATTGGCTTTATCGTCTAGTTCATGCTGTCAGTGAATCAAATCATTCAAAGTAGGTATGTAAGTGATAATGATCATTACCAAATCATTCGAAATAAAACTTATTTTCTACATTCGTTAAATAAATACGAGTATTTTTCCCACATTAATTTTCTTGTAAAATGCACCTAAATATTCATTCAAATCTCCATATCATTTATTACAAAAAGAATCACACACGGCAGCCCTTTTACATTTTCTTCATAACCTTTCACCTTTGAGCCCTCTCATCCAAATTTAATTTTAGCTACGTTCCTTCACTAATCCACGACTTCACGTATACACAAACCTTTCTCGTTTGTCCTACTAGGATAAGGGAAATTAACCTTTATGGTTTATGTATGATGGTAGAAGCATAATTAAGGTTGTGCGTGTGTGTGTACCTAACTGTTATTTTAAATTAAATACTAATAAAAAGGTTAAATACTTATCCTACTTGATGGTTGTAAGTACCTATGTTTATCACAATCAAGGGCATGTTGTATAGCAGGCTATATCATGAGCAGTTCCCCAAAAATCAGAAATAATATCAAAAACCGATTAAGACCATCAAATATTTGTTTATTCGTCATCTTGTTATGGTACAAAAATACATTTAATATCACTTAATATCGTATAATGGCGATACTGACATGGCGTCCGTACGTATGTTCAGAAATTATGATACAGAAAATCAGAGACAATGCTCGATACTTTCATTATATTTTAGAAAATTAATTAAAGTAAATGTTCCTAACACATGTTACATGCAATATCACAAAAACATATCGTCGGGTCAGAGGTAAACTCGCCAAACTGTCATTTTGGCGATTTTGACTTTTTTGTGTCAAAGTGTTTTTTTATTTTTTATACACACTGTGGCAAAATATCATAAGTGTAGGATTAATACTTTCGGAGTTATTTCAATTTGATCTAGTTGCTATCTGCATAAATTTAGAATATTACAAAAGTAAACTTGCATAAGTAAATATAGGTCAGTTTCCCCATTTGAAAATATAGCTTTTTATAATAAAATCAATGTATTAAACTAGCGTAAGTGGTATATTGATTGTTTTACTTTGGTTTACAATGTGATATATAAACAATAAATTGACAATGCCCAACTAGCCTAAGTGGTAGTTTGAATACTTTACCTGGTTTACAATATGAAAAAACTCCTAATTTAACAATGCTCAACTGACCTAAGTGGCAGATTGAATGCTTTACTTTGGTTTACAATATGATTTTAAACTAATTTGTTAAGATCAACTAGTCTAAGTGGCAGATTGAATACATCACTAATTGCCCAAATAGTACTATGTCACAAATAAAAATACACTTAATTAGAGTAAAACTATCAGACTGTATGAAACAATTAAATTTAATTTCATGAAAGTGCAAGCGCAAATTTTCAAACTTCAAATATTTTAACAATAAAGATAGAAATAAAAAAAATATTTTAACAATAAGAAGACCATAATTTACTACTAAGTTTTATTTTTTGACAATTTCTATACCATAGACAAAACTAAATTCTTTGTGTTATTTTTGGTGCCGCTTCCCGCGATGTAGGCGCCCCGCTTCTCTTTCATCGTATGCTAAAAAATGTTGGTGGCCTTATGATATACCAGACAATATAGCATTCAGAAGCCATTAAAAAAATATAAAATCCATACCTTAGCGGTTCGCATGATAAAGCAGTAGGCGAACCTAGAGTGAGAGATCCTTGTCCGCGACATGTCGTCCGATGGTGGAATGGTGCAGATGGAATTAATTCATGCGATTCCTGTGCGCACTCTCCGAAGTGCAGCCTGTAGAATACACACAGACTTGCCACTAGTCGCCGATGACTGAGGCTCTGAAGCCGTCCTGCTGTAAGCGACTCATCATCCACAAGCCTTCTGATACGTCCTTCGATAGCTTCCAGGGCTTCGAGCTGATAGCGGGCGGATCCATTTCACAGATGGGAGAAATACTCCATACAGGAGCAGACTTGAGCTGTGTACAGGCTCAACAGTTGGTCCGGAGTAAAATACCGTTGGAACTTGAAAAGGATGCCTAGCTTTTGAAGCAGATCTTAGCCTTGGTCTCCAATATAACTACCGAAGTTAAGATTGAATGAGAAGTTGATACCAAGAAGTTCTAGGTGATCGGTGACAGGAACAGGCACACCACGGCTAGTGAGAGAAAAGTTGAACGGGGTCTTTTTAGAGGCATTGAATCTCACAAGATTGGCCCAATCGGAGACAGCCTGCAGAGTGAGATTGGTACAGTCCACCATTGCCTGCCTGAGTTCGTCTATTTCCGGTTTTTTGACTTTGCACTACCCGTACTGCGTACCCAATAATACCGGGTTTTAGCAGATCATTGATGTGTAGCAAAAAAAGCGTTGCGGAAAGTACAGACCCCTGAGGTACCCCGGCATTAATTGCCAATAGGTCAGACTAGCAGCCGTCAACAACTACTCGAATAGACCGTTTCCTCAAGAAATCGGAAATCCAAGCACAAAGGCTGGCGGGGATACCATAGGCGGGAAGCTTTGCAATAAGATCGTCATGCCAAACTCTGTCGAATGCATTCGAAATGTCAAGTGAGACAGCAAGTGCTTCACTGTATTTTTCGAGGGCCTTACCTCAGAGATGCGTAGCGTGCACAAGAAGGTCTCCTGTAGATCGGCACTGGTGAAATCCGAATTGCCAGTCACAGAGGAGATCATTGTCTTCAAGGTACGCCAGCAAGAACTTGTTAATAACACGTTCCATTACCTTGCAGAGAATGGTGGTGATTGCGATTGTGCGGTAGTTTGTAGGATCGGCACGTCTACCCTTTTTGGGTACAGGTTGTATGTTGGCAAGATTCTACGCTTTTGGCACAATACCAGTCTGAAATGATAGACGATATAGGCGTGTCAGAACAGGAGATAATTCGCAGCGCAATTCTGCAAAATAAAAGCAGGTATGCCATCAGGGCCACTGGCTTTTTACACGTCTAGGTTGTGTAGAGTTTTAAGAACATCTTTTTGGTGAATTTGGAGCTCAGGCATTTTACAACCACAAAAAGGTAACTGGGGGGAGTTTGGTTATTCGCATCTAGATAGGAGTTTTCAGCAAATAGAATTAAGTAAATAAGCTTTCTCTAAAGTCGTGTGTGCCAATGTTCTAACTAGTTTCTTCAAAAGTTAGCTTCAACGCACTTGGCTAGGGATCAAAATGCTTTACTGCCAGATGGGTACGAAGCGAGTTTTGTTCCCACTCGGCCTATGTGGTCAAAGCGAGCCTTTTTAAGTACTTTTCTGCAGAACTTAAAGGCCGCAGAATTAAAGGCTTTCTTCTTCTTTTGCGTATCCGGAGCTTTACAACTACGAGCGTAAGCCCAAGCCTGGTATGCTGACTGTTTAATAGCCTTAGCTTTCGCACAGTCAACATTAAAACAAGGCTTAGCTTTGAAGTCAGAGGGTCGATCCGAGAATGAGTTATAATACTCTATTGCCAGACCGATAATCTCAGCAACAGCGCTTGCACAGCTCGACGGATCGTCAGAGGAAAAGCAGACCTGCAGCCAAAGTTAAGTTGCTAGGAAGGCTGAAACAGACACTTCATTTCGATCTGGTTCGGTCGTCAGCAGAAGGTCCAAACAATTGGCTACCTACGTGGTTCTCAACGTCGAGTATCTACCAGACCCGCCTAGTCAACCAGAAATTATGCTCGTAGTTGCAGATCCCTACAGCTTATCATAATTTCTATAACAATCTGCCATGCACTGAATTTGCAAGAGACTGTCTTCCAGAGCCAGACATACCTAAATGAAGAAAGTGAAGATAATTTTGACTGTATTTCACTTAATTTTTAAGGAAAATAACGAATTATTCATTAAAAATATTGCAACAAACAAAACTTATTTAATTTGTTAGCTTAGCTATCAAATCTTTAGCCTAAATGCCTACTCACAGTAAAAATTTTATAACTAAACCTAAAAGATTGATTCAAATATACAAGAAAACGTTAAAAAAGGTCATATTTTTCCCATAGCCAATTGATGTAACTGCCACATTGACTAATATACCCCAAGTGAATTAATTTATTTAATTCGTACTCGTTATGGTAAACATGCCAAACTGCTTTTATTTAATAAATAATAATAATTTTACATTTTGGACCATTAACCAGTAAAGATACATTATTAAGATTTCTGAAAATAACAAATTTGAAAAATATATCTTTAAAACCTGATTTACAATAATTTTTTTAACTTCATTGCCCTCTCCTCAAAAAATTCAATATTTTCAGTTTGGCGAATTTACCACTGACCCGACGATATGTGTATTTATGTGTTAAGACCACTAGCGCCATCTAGTGTGAGCCGCCGAATTACGACGTCACAGGCGCCTTGAAGTTGGCTACGCTTGCACCGTGCATTGCTCCCACCCCGTTCAACGAGATCGACATGCAGCTAACATCACTCAATGACACCAACTTTTGAGACGAACAGCTGATCTTGTAACCTTTTAATTTTCTTGTAAAGGAAATAAATATTTATATCGTTTTTAAATAATAACTACTCATTGAAGAGCTCCTGCCTCCCAAATCGAAGCCTGAACAAATGAATAATAAATAAAATAAACAATTCTTTCCCGCGAGCAAGTAATTGTATAATTAAAATACATTTTTGAACGTACAGGAAATCGGAACTGTCAAATGAAGCACGTCAACGTCAAATATAGTCAAATCATAATGTGTGTCGGCCATTTTGGCGGAACTCGCCTAACCTTCATTACGATTTTGTTGACTAAATGTACCATAGAAAGGCTTGAATTTATCGGATTTACTTAAAAGGCATTGATACTGACCCAAAAATGAAAAGTTCAGATAGGTGCTCATGATATAGCCGGCTTCCCATACATTAATGCAACAACCCCTTTACAAGATTGATTCGGAGTATTTTCTGTACGAAATTTCATCGAAAAATTTCCTAAATGATATTTTTTAATCCCAATTTCAACATTCCTGACATATAATGTAATAAAATTTTTCTTATTTCTATTACGTGTAACTAATTATAATGATATTTTTGTTACTATTGTAGATTTATTATTTATTTTATTTCCCCGCCTATGCATATTATCTTTATATCTTTAACAGCACATAGACCTACTTATTATCCCGAAATTCCTATGCAAGAGAAGCCCCGGGGAGAGGAAGAAAGGGGGGGGGGTGGGGGCGCTCGTCTTTTATAATTTTCAGTAAGCAAGCTTGTAAAATTAACATACCGTTATAACTAGATAACACGATGCGGGCTGTATCATTTGATTGTACGAAAACAAACATGGCTGCCGTGGAAACTGATTTGGCGGGAAATGGTAGAGGTTAGTATTGTTGTTTACAATTATCTCGAACCGACTGCTATTTTAAAATCAATTTGCTATTAGCAAACAAATTTTAAATGATAAACTATATTTGTATTGTAACTAAGTATTATTTGAACGAACTCATCATTCTTTTAGAACTATTTTGCCCACGCCTTGGTCCACACGGAATTTTGTTTGATTGTATTTCGACTTTGTAAATTACTTAGATAATAATTAAAAAAACTTTGTGTTTAAAATTTTACAATAAATAGGTATATAACCTATATACATAAAAAGGTATACGGACAAATCACACAGAATAAAAATTCTTAGATAAGAATTTCATATTCCGCATTTTTTGATTCGCATATCATGATTACTTTTTAATTGTTTCACAGGCAGCACCAGCTTTTCCGCAGTGTTCTAATTTGTTGAACGCTGGCTAAAAAAGGTCAGCCACGCGTCCAAATGTTAAAAACGGTAAACGTAATAACCGTTTATTCGGATATCGCCGCCTTTTGGAAACATTTCTGTTATTTTCCTATATAAAAATTTAATCTCGTTTAGTTGACAATTTGCATAACTGTTTACTTTTAAAAATAGATCGAAGTCTAATGAGCGATTTTTCTGACAGCTAATTAAGAAAAAAAAAAAATAGTATAAAAAAGTCTCAACAGATGGCGTTTTATGAAAGCCGAGTCGTAATAATGGCTGAACCTATGGTGCGCTTTTTCTTGTCAACCAGAAAAAAAATCACATAACAGTTTGACAGTTGCACAAATCACAATATAGATACTTTTTAGTTGTTTTTTTTACTAAGTTTTATTTTTTTTAAATGCCAATCCCGTTAATTTTTTGCTTTTTGTATGGAACTTTTTCTCTCGCCTTTTACTAAGCGCCATCTATGAAGTCATCTGGAACTATTTCTTTTTTTAATTTGTGTCACGGAAAATCCCTCATTGTTCAGAAATTTGTTCAGAAATCTGAACTGTCATTTTCCTATTTCTGTGGAAATAAGTAACTATTATTATGCAAAAAGTATTTGTGCGTTTTAAACGAATTTTCATCCTTCATTTTTGTGGCCATATCAAATTTTATAGAAATCAGTTCAGCGCTTTAGCCTTGAAAGTGTCTGTCAAGGCTAAAGCAATAACATAATAATAATATAGAATGAAATGGCATTGTTTATTTATACAGATTTAAAATATTAAGTTCTTAAATAGTAAAATAAAGTCTAAACTGTCCTAATTTTAGAACGTGTGATATCACATTGTATATTTATATTATTAAAGATTAAAAATATGAAGTTCTTAAATAGTAAAATAAAGTCTAAACTTTCCTAATTTAAGAACGTGTGAAATCACATTCTTTATTTATATTAATAAAGATTAAAAAATATGAAGTTCTTAAATAGTAAAATGAAGTCTAAACTGTCCTAATTTAAAAACGTGTGAAATCACACTGATATTATAAAAAGAGGCAGTGTTTTATAAGTTTGCGAGTTTGTTTGTAGGGTAATCTTCGGAACTACTGAACCGATTTCAATTTTTTTTTTCATAATAGTAAGCTACATTATAACTGAGTGATATAGGCTACAATTTATGTCCTCCCGAGCAAAGCCAGGGCGGTTCGCTTGTATTACATGTTCATACAAAAAAACTAAATTTATCACTATAAAAATTCAATTGATCGCCAAAATTTTCTTGTTAAGTACAGTAAACAGTAAAACGTTTTACGTCTAAATACGCTTTCAGCAGATACTGTAATCTACCATTCTGTGACTACAAAGGTCCTGTCACCGCGCAGACAAACACGTTGAGATGGGTTCACAAAACGGACGCCATCTTGGTTTTCTAGAAATTAATTGTTTTCGTGAAATTTTTGGTTACTGTCATTTTTCCTTTGACTACTTCCAAGTATAATTTGAAAACTATTTTTAAAACTACTTTATTGGTTTTGTTTTAGCGTTTCTTTTTTTTAACAAAGTATAGAGTTTTGGCAATAAAATCAATTCTAATGCCGCGACGCAAATGGCATGACGCTGTCGTGCATCGATGCTCAGTTGTTTTACATCTGCCGGGCGTCTCGTGACGGCCCACTTTTTACATAATCTATCGGTAAAGTAATGTTAAAGCTATTAGTTAATAGATGACAAAGTTAAAGTTACCAATACAAACATATATATTTTAAAACTTACTAATTGTATAGCCTCTGTATGAAATTATTTCAGATCTGAATATTTATGATTTTCAATTTTATTCCTGCATATGGAACTACAAAATTTAATAGAATATTGATGCGTTTTCGTTCGAAAAGCTCTATATTAGTAATATACAGATATGCAGATTTAAAACAAAAGAAACCACACTAAATTATTTTAATACTTCTTAACGCTTTGTGAGAGGAATTATCACGCTACCTTCACATACAGAAATTATACACAACACTTTGTAAAAATTGTTACAGACCCTGCATTGCGGATGTAACGTTTATTTATGATAATTCTTATCATAAAATTATTAATATTTTGATTTCTTATCCTACTTAATAAATAGCGTATGAAGAATTATATGCATTATTTTATTGTATAATGTTTTTGAAATTTGAATTATCCATTACCACATATTATTACAAGTACATTACAATAACATTACACATTTTGTAACATTATTTTTTGGCAAGCCGTGTAAAAATAAACTAAACAATTATTTAAAGAACACGTCTACAGTTCAAGACCTATTATGTTACTTAAGGTATTGTAATAGTACATTACGAAACAAGTGTGCAAAGTTGGTCATTACGCACATGAGGCGATATTGGCGCACGAGCCGAAGGCGAGCGCGCTAATAAAGCCGAGTGTGCGTAATGACCAAATGCACACGTGTATCGTACGACGTTTTTCAACACACTTGTGAGTAAAAAAAAATATATGGTCCTATAGGACTCCTAACATCTAATTATCGGAAAACGATTGCGCCCTTTTGTCATTCCTCCACTTTATAAAACATTCGTATGCCGCCAAATACTTACGTTTGATTTTGGAGGCAATAAACTATTACTTGCATTACGCGCCTCGTTAATGATTTCAGGTGGAGTTAAATTTACATATTCTTCCACACTAGTCGACATTTTATTAAATATTTAATATGCTAACACGGCGAAAATCGGAAAATGTACCTAACAAACACAACATAATAAATATAGTCTTGTTTTTATTCGCGCGCCGCCGCCCGCCGCCCCGCGCCGTGCGCGGAGCGCGCGGTGTACGCTGCGGATGGTATATCGCCATACAGCCAGTGCTTGGCTGTATAAAAATCATTATATTTGCTTAGGTATTTAAAAACTGTTGTTAATTTCCCTATTTGATATATAATATGTATTATGAGGCTAAATTAAAAATGCTTAGTGGAATTCATTACACGCATTAGTTTTCTATCTTTTGTATAGCGCAGTATGGTAATTTTTTTCCAAACACCTTCATAATATATTCGTAATACCTTTGTAATATATGGCATTCTGGGCCTAAATTCGATGTAATAAGACCCACTTTACGAGCAAGTGTGTTGAAAAAAACTTAATACTATAGACCAATGCATCAATGGTTACTATTTCTCTGTCCTCATTGAAGTATATTGGAAACGCTGTTTAGATACTTTAAAAGTAAGGTCACCACTTCTCTGTCTAAATTGTCTTTGACATTTAGAAAGTATCTGATTCGACCATGGAATAAGAAATCGTTGTATTAAATAACTTAATACCTATTATTTCCATGAATTTGACTTGTAAGCTACATCTCTTCTATCAGTGAAATAATTGCGTTATCAATCAAATTAAATGCTTGCCACAGACATGACCTACTCGCTATTAACTACATATTTATCGCCTCAGCGTTCAACTACAGGAGACGTAAATCTCCAAGTCGTGTACAGGTTGCCGCCCCCGGGTTTGTCTCGTTGACACGTCACGCGAAAACTCTATTCATCTTTATCTCTATGGTGTGGGGAATTCCCCCATTAAAATATTACTCAAATCATAGAAATCGTAATCCCGACAACCTAATCTTATATATTAAAAAATATGCAAAAGTGAGTTGGTTTGTTCGTCTTCACGCTGTATATACTGAACCGATCTTCCTGAAATTTCGCATACACATAGTTAGATGTACTGAGAAGGACATAGGGTTATGGGGTAGGTACGTTTCATCCCGGGAAAAGGCGGGCGTGGCCGCGGACAAAAGCTAGTATTATAAATGCGAAAGGGAGTTTATTTTGTTTATTACCTCTTCACGCTTTGTCTTCTGAAGAAATATTCCTGAAATTTCGCATATAAATCATAGTTAGGAGTACTGAGAAGGACATAGGGTACTTATTTTTCCAAAATTCTCACGGGAGCTAGTAATATATATAACCATAAGTGGCATGTACGCGTACACCTTATTTTGCCGCCCCCTGATGAAACCTCATAGGACAATGAAGCTCCATAGCTTACACAATAATAATAATAATCTTTATTGTGGATCACAGGTAAAAAAGGTCTTACAATAAAGTCGTTCAGCCGTGTCCTGTCCAATTGGACGTACAATTATCTAAGTCATAATTAGTCTTAAACATAACAATCTACTTACAATATATTATTAATAGCATAAAATTATATTTAATAAAAGATAAAAAAATAAGATCATATATTGTCATTTAAATAATCATTAATTGTGTAATAACATTTCTCTGTCAAAAATTTTTTTACTTTCTGTTTAAAAGTCCTTATATTCAAATCTTTAAAACTGTCAGGTAACTTATTATAAATAACCGGTGCCATGCCAAATATACTTTTTTCTTAAGAGCTGTATTACAGCCTCCAGTTATCAATTTATATTTATATTGTGGCCGGATAAGTTCAGCTCTCTTACTTGTTTCAATAAGTGTAACAAACAGGTGTGGATTAGTTTTGACAAAAACGCAAATTTCATATATGTATATGCATGGAAGGGTCAACAATTTCAGGGATTTAAACACAGGTTCGCAGCTATCTCTCGGTTTCAATCCGCACATTGACCGCAAACATCGTTTTTGATGCCTAAAGATTTTGTCTCTTTCACTTGAGTTACCCCAAAATATAACTCCATATTGCAATGTAGGTGTTACTAAGCCATGATAAGCTACCAGAGCTACCTCCATTTTTACTTTTCTTGACAATCTAAATAATAGATAAGCCGATTTACTTAATTTTTTACATACATTCTCAGCTTGAGGTATCCACGTCAGCTTACTATCTAAATTAAGTCCGAGGAATTTACTAGTTTCCACCTTTTCAATACTTTGTCCATTATAATTTATGTCAACAATAGGTATATCTAATCTTTGATGAAAATGCATAATTTTAGTTTTCTGTAAATTTATTTTTAAATTATTAATGTCAAGCCAATGTATTATGTCATTCAAAGTATTATTTATATCATTTTCATAGTTATTTAAATCGTCACATTTTATTATTGCAGTACTGTCATCAGCGAATAAAACCATTTTTTCTCGGACATTTTTTGGCAAGTCATTTATATAGATAAGGAAAAGCAATGGCCCTAGCACACTACCTTGCGGCACGCCATATCTATTTACCCTGCAATCAGATAGGTCTTGATGTTCCATTTTTGTTTTTGGGCAAAGGCTATTTATCTCAACATATTGCTTTCTATTATCGAGATACGATTTTAAAAGACTAAGTATGTTTCCTCTAATTCCATACGCGTCCAATTTCTTAATTAGTCTCTCGTGGTTAACATAGTCAAAAGCCTGTGTCATGTCTGTGTAAATGGCACAAACAGGCTTCCTATTATCAACATTGTTCATAACAGTATGAAGTAGTTCATATATTGGGGGATGAAGTTGTTCACGTCCGCAGGAATTGCCGCTAGTACCCTGCACGTGTCCCCCGGGTGGCGCTAAACGAACAACAAACCTTTGGCTGCTGTACCTGTTGCCGTAGAAATTGCGACCTCACAGCACCACAGTCGTTCTACTACTACTATATAAAATGTCTCGATGCGAATTGCCCTCTCCAGGGAGGCGTCAGACTAGAGATATCGGTCCTATAACCCGAATCTGCCAAATTAACATAGAAGGTATTAGTTTGGATAAATGTGAATTATTAAGTAAGATGTTGCATGAAAATAACATAGATGTATTGCTCTTGCAAGAGACCCATACCAGGGATGAACAGGATCTCTGCAATCGAGGCACCATCTCGGGATACTACATGGCACATGCTATAAACCACGCTCAGTACGGGATTGCCACATATGTCAAGGATGGAATTACTGAAGTCACCACACAGACCTGCCTCAGCGGGCCGGATGTGTACGCCTCTGTAATAATGCTGAATGAACTCTCCATAGTAAACGTTTACAAACCACCCAATTCCAAATGGTCAACAAGCATTCCCGCCTTCCCACACCCCAGCGTATACGCTGGTGATTTTAACAGCCACCATACGACTTGGCGTTACAACACAAATGACGCAAATGGTGAAGCTCTCGTACAGTGGGCAGAAAACAACAATCTGCACCTTGCCTTCAATGCCAAAGACAGAGGGTCATTTAGATCGGCCAGATGGAAGCGGGACTATAACCCCGATCTAACGTTTACCAGTTGCGATGCTAACAGAGTCCCATTACAGACGGCTCGCAGAATACTCTCCGACTTCCCACATACTCAACATCGACCAGTTCTAATGGAAGTAGGAATTAAGATCCCAATACCAAACTCCATGCCATTACCACGATGGAATTTTAAAAAGGCAAACTGGGCCAGTTTCCGTGCCGATGTTGACGCTGCTGCTAGATGGATACCTCCCAGTGCAAAAAACTACGAACGATTTACTAAACTCATAGTAGCAATGGCGAAAAAGCACGTTCCACGAGGCTACCGAAAATCGTATATCCCATGCTGGTCTAAAGAAAGTGAGGAACTTTACGACAAATACAAGTGTACCGGTAACCAAGAACTAGGTGAAGACCTTCTCAACTCACTCAACGAAGGACGGCGCAATAAGTGGCTTGAAACTGTTGAATCGATGGACTTCAAAACCTCCAGCAGGAAAGCTTGGAGAGTTCTAAACAAACTTTCAGGCTGCACCGGAACACGCTCCCGTTGTGAGTCGGTACCCCTGGCAAACTCAATCGCAAACAGAATCGTTGAGGTGTCCCGAGTTAAAGGCCTCAAAAAAGATACCCAAGACATCAAACGCCGCGCTAAACAGGTCAGATCAACTGTTCCAATTGACGACCACCTGTCACGTGAATTCTCCCAAGATGAAATAGACCACGCCTTAAAACAATTACCAACTGGTAAAGCCGCTGGTTTTGACGGAATCTACAATGAATTCTTAAAACAGCTGGGACCACATAGCAGAAAATGGCTTAAAGACTTCTACTCGGGTATTCTCCTAAATAATATACTGCCTCCGAACTTCAATCGATCTAAGATCATTGCTATCTTGAAACCTCAGAAACCAGCCGATGACCCAAAGAGCTATCGCCCTATCGCACTTCTAAGCTGCGTATACAAACTGCTAGAGAGACTGATTTACAGTCGTATCGCTCCGCTAATCGACAGCATAATACCCGTGGAGCAGGCTGGGTTTCGCAGTGGCCGGAACTGTACCGACCAGGTGTTGTCCCTAACTACCCATATTGAAGCAGGTTTTCAAAAGAAGCTCAAGACAGTGGCTGTTCTGATAGACCTGTCAGCAGCGTATGACACCGTTTGGCGGCAGGGATTGGTCTACAAGCTCTTTAAAGCGGTCCCCTGCAAAAGACTCGTGGGGCTAATAAACAACATGCTGAGCAACCGGGAGTTTATTGTCTACCTTGGCAACACAGTAAGTCGCACTAGAAAGCTGAATAATGGTCTACCACAGGGTTCGGTCTTGGCACCCTTATTATTTAATCTCTACATGCATGATATTCCTGAAACAGATAGTCGTAAATTTATTTATGCTGATGATATCGCCATTGCTTCACAGCACGAAACCTTCAAACCCTCAGAGGAAACATTGAACAGAGACCTTAGCGTATTAGACGACTATTTCAAGAAGTGGAGATTAGTGCCAAACGCCACCAAAACAGAAGTTACGACGTTCCACCTGTCTAACCGAATGGCGAAATATGAACCCACAGTAGAGTTCGCTGGATCGAAACTGCAATATAACCCAGCACCAAAATATCTTGGAGTTACCCTTGACCGCAGCCTTACCTACGCCCCGCACATAAACAAACTGTGTAAAAAGCTCCAAACAAGGAACAACATCTTACACAAACTGGCTGGTACTTCTTGGGGAGCTAGCGCCGATGTGCTCCGTACCACAGGTCTGAGCTTGGTGTACTCAACAGCCGAGTACTGTGCGCCAGTCTGGTTAAACAGCGCGCATGTACCTCATGTAGACACTCAGCTGAATCAGACAATGAGATGCATATCCGGGACTATAAGAAGCACACCCCTCCCATGGCTGCCCGTGCTCAGCCATATTGCTCCACCTCACCTCAGAAGGCAACAGACACTGCTCCGTGAAGCTACAAAAATACACAGAAACCCCAACCTGCCGGTACACTATGAGTTTGCCAACCCGCCACCACACCGCCTGAAATCACGGCACCCACCATACCAAACCGCAAGCGATCTCCTCAACACTGAGCTGAACACAGCTAGGAAGTGGGAGCAAGAGTGGAATTCTAACACTCCGAAAACCATGGAGGTCAGCGTAAATCCCGTGAAGAAACCGGTTGGATTCTCACTACCTAGGAATGTATGGTGTCAGCTCAACAGAGCTCGGACTGGATGCGGACGGAGCAATGATTTTATGGCAAAGTGTGGGTGGCGAGGATCACCGGCATGCGAATGTGGAGCTGCAGTACAAGACGTTGACCATATTGTTCGGGATTGTCCCCTCACGAAATATCATGGTAGTCCAGCTGACCTGTTCTCTCTCGAAAACGACGCTGTCCTCTGGATTCAGAACTTATTTAATAAAATAACATTATAGTTTACATAATACTACATAGATAAGAACGACTGTTAAACGCCATACGAATAAATAAAGTTCATATATTGCCAAATTAATAGACTTATTTTTTCGAAATCCCGCTTGTTCGTCACATAATATATTAAATTTAGTCAAATAATTATAAATTGTTTCATTTAAATATTTTTCGAAAATTTTTGTAAATATTGAACCTAATGCCACTGGTCGATAGTTTGTCATATCTTCTTTATTGCCTTTTTTATGAAGTGGCTTAATAATTATAGTTTTTAGTTGTTCTGGATATACGCCAGCCATTATGCATGAGTTTATAAGATGACATAAGAATGGAGCAATTTCATCACAAACATACTTTACAACTTTAGTGGCTATATTGTCGTATCCGGTGCTATTCTTATTTTTCAGGGTCTTAACAATGTTTACTATGTCATCAGGCGATATTGGAAAAATAAACATCGATTGTGTTTGATTTGGTATATTAACTGTATTACTTAATAGATTAGAATTATTTTCAATATTGTCAATAAATTGGGAATTAAAAGCATTTGCTATTGATTTTGGGTCGACAATAACCTTTCCACCTTTATTTACTTTTGTAATGTATGATTTCATTTTATTTTTATCATTTATTATTTGCCACATTGCCTTTGTTTTATTATGTGCGTTATTTATGAAATGACTATTTTGAGATTTTTGGGTCAAATTAATAATTTTACTTAGTCTCTTTGAGTAATTTTTAAGATTATTTTTATTTTGTAAGTTTGGTGTTACTCTGTACTTCCATAATAATATTCTCTTTTTTTTGCAGCATAATTTAATACCTTTTGATACCCATTTATTTCTTTTATTTCTTTTGACTGAGATTATTTTAACAGGAAAACACAAATTATATAGCATTTGAAAATTGTCGAGAAAGTAATCAAAAGCTTCGTTTGGATCGTCAATATCGTAAACTCTCAAAAAAGGAAATTCATTAACATATTTTTTAAATTTATTCAAATACTCTTTTGTAAAATCGCGTTTTTTTATACGACTACATGTAAAGTTATCTATACTTACCTTATTTACTGAAATTTCGATAATTTGTGCTGTGTGATCGGACAATCCCAACTCAACAACTTTACTATTGCATGTTGATTCTGCATTGATAGCAAAATTATCAATGCACGTATTAGTTGATAATCTAGTAGGCTGAAGAATTTGAAGTTTTAAATTGTAACCCAAGAGCAAGAATTCAAAATCCAAAGAATATTTAGTTCTTTTTAATCGATCTATGTTGAAATCCCCGCACATTACAATTTTGTTATTTGATTTTTTACACAATGTATGTAACACCAAATCTAATTTTTCGAAGAACGTAGTATAATCCTGAGATGTTGATGGTCTATAAATACATAATACAATCAACTTATATTCAATCAATTCTATAGCACAACACTCTACTGTACCTGCCACGGAAAAATTAGATATATATTGTAAATTTTTATACTGAATACAATTTTTTACTAAAATGCAAGTTCCACCTCGCTTACTATCTCTTGAGCTATATGTAGCCAGGCAATAATTTGGAAAATGTAAGACATCCTCATAGCCTGACAACATAAAATGCTCAGTTACACAAATAATATCTACATTAATTTGTCGGCTAGACAATTCTTCAAGATGTACTATTAACAAGTCAGATTTATTAATTAACCCAGCAATATTTTGATGCAAAAAACATAAACTAGTACTATTATTACTACAGTTACTCTCGAAAAAATCATCGTGTGTAATAGCTTGTTTTGTTTGTTCGTCTTCCATTGACATGTTCCGATTTTGAGTCTGAGTTTGTGGAGTATGTGTAAGTTGTGTTTGATTGACATCTACAGCTATTGTGGTGTGTATCATTTTCTTTACATTCTCCAAGATACATCTCATTCCATTTTTCTTAATCCTGCCGGTCGAATTTGAGAACATGTCATATGTTAGGTCATAGTTGCTATCAAGTACATGAGCGTATTTATATCTCCATGCATCCAAAACCAATAATGCATTAAACATTTCCACACGACAGTTATAAATGACAGCTCCACAGATATATGTGGGTAGTGTAATAATTATGTTTGTGTGTTTTATCTGATTAAGGCATTCTGCAAGTTCGTATACCAATGATGTGTAATGTTGTGACTGCTTGAAATCTGACTCGCCGATCATTATTACGCAATAGTCATTTCTTGTATATCCCCGGAGTTTGTAGTCCAAACCGGATACTAGTTGTCTTAATCCCCCACCCGTGTGAATGTAGTGACAATAGTCAAAGTCATTTATTCCCATTTCTTCGATAATATTTAATACACCATTTGAGTTGTTTGCGCTGACTATGCATATTAATTTCGTGTGTTTGGTTATGTTTCTTTGTTCGTGTTGTGTTATCAGGTTACTGGCACATTGATTGTGATTTTCTAATACTTGAGTGTTGTGAATTAAAGTATTATCCACCATATCCGATTCTGATTGTGTCGAGGAATTATTTCGCTTCCTTTTTCGTGATTTTTTCTTTTTGTTTGTGATATGAGTTTTGTTTTCATTTTGTTTTAATTGTTGAATAGTGATTTCTTGTGTTTTAATTTTATTTGTGAGTGACTGATTATGTTGGGTAAGTTTCAGTATCTCATTGTCCGCCTTTTCCAGTTGTTGTTGTAGATGAACTACTTGTAATTTTAATTCATTTAAGTCTTCCGGGTTGGGTGTTAAGTCGGGTAAACTTGATGTTCTAAGATCCGACATGGGTGACATGAAAGACTCGTACGATTGGTTTAATGAATCATTATTATTAATCCCAGGTTTTCTATATGTTATATTTTCCATGGACATTGTTACTATATATATAAAGATGTGTTCTATCGAGTTATGTATAGCATACAATACACTATCTGTTATAACACAATTCAAGAATTAACTTGTTGTGATGTGGTTTCGTCTTGTTGTTGGGTGAATATATACTGTATGTACTTGTCCGGTGTACTTTGTCTATATTATATTGGTTGATTATGTTCCTCAATAGAATGTCATCATACATGCATGATCTTGTATCTAACAGCTGATGACTCACCTGGGTCTTTGTTTTTGAATTACTAACGGATGTCGAATTGCAATTTCATTTATTTTGTGTATTATTTGGTCACTGTTACCGTAGTTTAGGTCGTGTTAGGCAGTATAATTATTTACACAACCGTTTTTGTCATTTCGTGCACTTATTTATAGTCAATTTCGGAAGTTCAGTTCATATATTTTAGACACCTCTAGCACTGTTAAGTCACAGGAATTCACTTAAGATAACACGTATTGCACTTATTCATGCACTAAACTACTATTTAATATTGATTATAGTCCAAAGATCTGAACTTTTCACTTTTAATGCAATTTATTTTACGGAGCCGATGTTTACCATGTTACGCCCTCTGGCGGTACACACTCAAAGTAATCGAATTTACCTTTATAATTTCAAGCCCACATTAGGCATATTTCCTATAGTCCGTCATGTATCAATCTAATTCATCGCTATCTAGAAGCCAAACAATGCATGTCCAAATTAAAAAAATCAAATTAAAAAATTTGCGGCTGCATTATATTTATGAAAGTTCATAAATCGCACAATTTTATATTTCCAAGACCTTTCCTAATCACTGTCGTACCTATTTCATTCGTCATCTAATAAAAAGCGGAAATTGGAGTCAATCTGGGCAACTTCTTTTATTACTGCGAACAAGTTTGATACTTTGAAATCTACTGTCGAGTAGCCAGCGGAATCTTTGAAACCTTGCCATAAATTGTTACAGTTAGAATATGACATTGAAGTGTTGTCTATAGAACGGATTTCTCCTTACCGTTTTTTAAGTAAGTTATTTTTTCTCTTTATTCAATTTTTTTATATTATTATTAAATAGCTGTTGACCGCAGCTTCGCATGCGTGAAACCCCACGGGAACAGTGCTTTTTCCAGTGGTGAAAGGTGTCCTATGTCCTTCTCAGTACTTCTTACTATGTATATGCAAAATTTTAAGAAGATTGGTTTAGTAGATAAAGCGTGAAGAGGTAATTTTTAGATTTAATATTAGTAAAGAAGTTAAGATTAAACATTTAATTATTTTTTTATTATTGATCCGAGTCGTTGACAATCCAATACTAGACAAAGGCTATTTTTCCTGATTGCATTTGTGTCAGTACAAAATACCATTACAAAGAGAAACATCTTATATGTAAACTCAAAACTACTTTTTACTCAGATGTATAAAATTTAAGTCCAGATCTCAGATGAATAAAATTTTATATCTCAGATGTATAAAATTTAAGTCGTCTCCATACACTTCCTTCAATGTAAAAATGGAATCTTTTACCGTATTTCCGAAGTTCCGAGTTACGAGCCTGATTATTTGCCGGAGTCACAAGTTCACTCCCAGATAAGTTGGTTATTTTCAAAATACCGCGGGCGAAATGCGGTTACGTCTGCAGATTTTTGCGGTTAACCGTTTGTTTTCATGTTGTACAGAGATCGATTTCCCTATCCTTAGAATTCAAAGCTCGAAAGTGTGGTGACTGAGTGGTTACAACTGGTGGCCGAAAGGTTCCAGATTCGATTCCTGCTCGTGCGATATGAGTCTGACTCCAATCTGACAGATACCATTGGACTTGGACTGATACCAATCTGACTCTCGTATGGTAAAGTCAACTGCAATAAAACCTGACCTCTATCTCTCTTGATCCGGTTTGTCTACAACTGACTATACATTTGATACACTAAAAAATAAATAAATAAAGAAGCCTCTTTGTTCCGGAATGGTAAGTATACAGTTGAATGCAAAGTACAATATAAAATTAAAAGTTATGTTAGGAAAAAAACTTCATAATTACTCTACAAAACAAATTACATTATCCAGTTCCTCATAATTTATCACGGCACCATTTGATACACTAGTAGAGTATAATCTTGAATAACGGAGCCTCAAATTAACTGATTACAAATCATATAATCTAATGCAGAACAGCACGAACATTTTATTCACCAAGAATTTATACTCGTCTCAATTTTATGTTTCAAACGCGATATTTAAAAGTCCTATAATATACGTAACCTATCCATTAGGTGCTTAATTAGTGCCTACTTTATTAGTAGTATTTGCTTTCAAAACATTATTAGCAACCTGTCTACGATAATTTGCTATTATAAGTATCAGAAATGCTTCGTGTTTCTCCTTGAGACAGATTCTCAGTAAATTATTGATGAATATTTGAAGTTGATTTAAATTTAACTAGCTTTTTCCCATGACTTCGTCCGTGCAAATATTTGCTGCTTTAATATCAGTTCAGACCAAAGATACAGACACAGTTTCTTGTATTTATCCATCACAGGGTTCAGACAAAAATTCTAAGAAAAATTGTTTTGGGTTCTATTGGCTCTACAAATAAATACACTTTATAAATTTATTTCATAAATGTCTCCTATGTACAGACATAAACGAGTAGCAGTTTTATTATGTATTATGTAATAATTTATACAACCGTCTTGAGTCTTGAGAGTATTAAGACTCTTCAAATGCCATTAATGCCCTCAAGATTCAAGACTCAATCATCAAACTCAATTGAAATCAGCGCAGTCCATCGGAATCAGACCTAATGGAAAAGAAACTTCCAATAAGTTCTGGAATATTCCAGATAATAGGGTTTCAATACTTCCAATATAATACTCGTTGGCATCTCTCAATGAGTTCGCCAAGTCTGTTTGTGATACCGGCCCCCTTGGCGAACTGTACCAATTTGTAAGAGGTCAAAAACGATTGAGTAAAGCATTTACAAGAGCATATAAAAATAAATGGACGGACAATACTCTACAGCTTGTGGGCCGTAAGTATTTTACACAACACTAAACTTGAATCGTAGGTTCGATGGATACATTAGAACCGCAGACAAAAATCTGCGAAATTAAGTATTTGTCCGCGCCGGGAATCAAACCTTCAAAAGCGGACGTGCGTGGTGATTACCACTATGCCACTGGTAGATTTATTTTAGCTATATAACTATTATTGTTTATTATTTCATTCATTTTTCATTTAAATTTAAGAACATTATTCTTGTCGGTGGAGTTTTTCCATGTCTCTATCCTCAGCCATCGTTTTGGCCTCCTTGTACGACACAACTTTTGCCTTCTCCTTTATTTGGTCTATATAAGCCCTTCTTGGCTTTCCTCTTCCTCTTCTAGCTTCTATTTTTCCTTCTGTCAGATTTTTAATCAAATCGTCATGTCGCACAAGATGGCCGAACATCTTTCCACGTCTTGATTCTATAACTCTTAATAACGTTCTTTTTTCATTAACAAGTTCTAGTACTTCTACGTTTGTCTTCTTTATTATTTCATGCGGCAGACTTATGTTATTAATCGTAGCGCAACAAACCAAAGCGTGCGTTTCTAATGTTAATCCGCTTTGCCAAAAGATAGAGTGGAAGTCGGACCCGACTTAATTTTTCTTTCCAATTAGTTTGTAATCAATTTAGAGACTTAAAGAAGCTTCTTTTTTGTTGAGCATAAATGGAAATTGTTTACAGCTGACTTGTTATTATTACTTACCAACACGATAGAACAAAGATTATTGAAATTATTGTTAAGGTTTGGGTCGAAGTTATCAGTAACATTGACTTTTGTCATATACTATTTGACAACAACTCATATATGCCTAACCGGTACATTAACTGGATTCTCGGTTTGGTTAAAGTTACTGTTGCTGTCAAAGTAAGACGGTGCAACCTAACCTTAATGTTTCAGCTTGAAATATGCTGTATGACTTCCCAAAAAAAGTAAAATATAAAAATGGCAAAAAAAATTAAAATAAATATTGTTAATATATAGCCTTACGAATTTTTTAAAATTTCATCCAGCAACACTGCTCCCTTAATCGGCCTTAATGAAAACACGAACATGTAAGTTTGTGTTTTCATTAGTCAGGCGATTCACTTCATTATTCATTGAAATACTGGAAAAACCGCCAATCACGTGCGGCATTTGCGGACTGTGCCCACTTTTTCAATTACGAAAATATGTTGAAACAAAAATCTGGTATGGTATTTAACGGAGTTGAATTATTATGAAGAAATGATATCCTGTATCCATACTAATATTATAAATGCAAAAGTTTGGATGTGAGTTTGTGAGTTTGTGAATTTGTGAGTTTGTGAGTTTGTGAGGATGTTTGTTACTCAATCACGCAAAATCTACTGGACGGATTTCGATGAAATTTGGTACAGAGGTAGATAATGACCTGGAATAGCACATAGGCTACTTTTTATCCTGGGAAAAAGCACTGTTCCCGTGGGAAATTCACGCGGGCGAAGCCGCGGGCAAAAGCTAGTAGTATATATTATTAAATAGCTTTTTGCCTTTGGCTTCGCTCGCGTGAATTCCGTTTATCACCGCCTTAGGTGGAATAACCAAAATTCCTTACTTTTAATAAAAAATAAGATTTGTAATATTTTTGCAAATTCTACTAATATTTTAAATGCGAAAGTTTGGATGTGAGTTTTGTGATTTTGTGAGGATGTTTGTTACTCAATCACGCAAAATCTACTGGACGGATTTCGACGAAATTTCGTATACGGATTGAAAAATACCGGGAATAGCACATAGGGTACTTTTTATCCCAAAAATCCCACGGGAGCGAAGCCCCGGGCCGTGGCTAGTTAATAATAAACTTGATAAAAATAAAGAAAATCTTAACTTTCTTCTTGCAATATCACTTGGCTTCTACTCATCGCTCTCGAGGGGTTTTCTCTAATTATAGCGTAATAGATTCAAAAATGAAATTTATTACAATATTTGTCGGCCTTTTTAAACCTATTTTCAAGTATAAAATTGCTATTATTTGATTCACGCCTAAGGGCTGACGCAAACTGCAGCGTATTATATACAAATTGCAAGTTATACCGTAATATATTTGTATGACCCTTTCATTTCTTCTATTTGATTATATTATACCATTTTTGGTTATAATTATTTACAAACGTTTAAATTTTTATTGTTTTTGTTTAGAATAATTGTTTTTTGTTGTATTTTAGTTATAGTGTCAGTAATTGTTTATTTTTGTAGCACTTATACTAGGTTAGCATATAACCGCCTAAAACTCAGGCGGACGACGTTCAGATCCTAGCTTAGGCATTAATTTATGTAAGTCTTTTTTTATATTAAGTCCCTTTGTATAAGTTTATTAGTGCTTAAGTTTTTTGAATAAAGATTATTATTATTATATTATTATGCCTTCTCAAAGGCAAAGTCTGTGCTCGCCCTATTCTTTGACTTATTTATGTCCGAATAAATTCCAAGCCAACCCTTTTTAATTTCCCTCGCCGTCGCCGGCCGCTTTGCATTTCTTTGGCCTCCCGAAATTGGCAGCTTCACAAATTAAGTGTTAAAGAAACAAACTCGGATTTTCTTCGGAAGATTTGTCATAATTAACTTGAGTGTCTGGGATTTTATGTTTTATTTCTTTTGTGAAGCTTGCAAGATTATCTTGTACTAATATTGTAAAAGCAACGTAGTTTTGATCTAAAAGATGGCTTTTTGGTGTAATTTTGCTTGCTCTGTAATGGAATTTTTTTTCAACCAGTGTGGTTTAGTGGTCAAAAGATCCCATCTCTCTTTTAAGGCCCTATATATGTATGACTGATTTACTTTTATCAAAAAGTCTCCTTTAGTAGGGTAGATGGAGAGTAGCGCTCTCTCGTGGGAAGAATTTCAAGCTTAGTATTTCGGAGATCTTCTAATTAGATTAGTCCGGGAATCATTCCTTCGGGACCCTCCCGGCATTTATTATATTATCCCGAATAATAAACAAATTATTACGCCACTAGCATAAGGAATGAGGGCGGTGGTCCTTCAGTCATAGATTAAGTACAGAAGGTCATGTACAGAAGGATAATGAATATATATATTCATATCATTTCTTCATTCAAATTTACTTACTTACTTCGATGGCTCGACGACCCAAAGAGGATCTTGGCCTCCGATACTAGAAGCTTTCATTCCTTCCTGTTCTGCGTCACTTCCTGCCAGTCGGCTCTTTGGAGAGCTACCAGATCTCTTAGGACCTCATCCCTCCAGCGGTATCTGGGCCGGCCGACAGGTCGTTTCCCGCTTGGTCGTCCCTTATACGCTCTTTTAGCTGCGCGATCCTCTCCCATCCTCTCCACGTGGCCGAGCCATCGAAGCCTTGCTGCTTTCGTTTCGCCCATAATATCGGGCTCCGCCACTAGTTCTTCTACCTCTTTGTTCTAATTCAAATTTAAGAACAATGTTATTTTCAGTAGTTTTTTTTCCATCTATACCTATCTTAAGCCATCTTTTTGACCTCCTTGTACGACACAACTACGAGTATATAGATAAACTTAAAATGTATCTTCTTTCTCTTCTTCTTTTCAGCCTTTCTCTACCAAATAGTTGGTGTAGGCCTCCTTCAAACCTCGCCATCTTTCTCTGTTCTTGGCAGTGAGAGTCCAGTTGCTGCCTGCGATCTTTTTGATGTCGTCTTTCCATCTCATTTGTGGTCTACCCCTGGGGCGCTTTTGATCCCATGGTCTCCAATCTAGAAGACGCTTGCACCATGAGTCCGTTTTTCTGGCAATGTGGCCGGCCCACTCCCATTTTAACTTGGCCACTCTTTGGCCAACGTCTGATACCTGGCTATGATGTCTGAGCCACTGGTTTGTCTTCCTGTCCCTCAAGCTTACGCCCACTATCTTCCTTTCCATTGCTCTCTGAGCTACGCACAATTTGTGTATTTCGTCTTTTGTGGTGACCCAGGTCTCTGCTCCATATGTTAGTACTGGCAGAACGCATTGATCGAATATTTGCGCTTTCTGTTGAGGGGACAGTTTCATTTTAAAGACGTAGTTCATGGTGAAGTGTCTCCATTTTACTTTCATTGCTTAGCGTTTTAGCATTGTAGGATCCGATATACAATGTGGTGCCCACATTGTTTTTGGTTTGGCAGGTTTTATACTCCCAGAGATTCTTCGCACCCCTGGATTGGCCAGAACTCACGCTTCTGCCTTCGCTGAGTGTCGCCTCTCCGCTGGGAACTCGGTAAAAATAAAATGTATAGGTTAAAATGTATAGGTTATGTAATAAGAATGTAAAAAATACTATAGAAGCTCGTATAAATAAATAGTCTCTGAATACCTAGTCAGGTGATAATTAAGTCGATGAGGGCACATAAAGGACCATCAGAAACTTTGAATAAAAAAAGTACAGGAGGATCTCTATCAAACAAAAGTAAAGCAAAATTTAAACTTCTTGTGAATGGTGAGTTGACCAAAATACGTAATTTTACAACTGATAATCATAAAAGCAACAGTATTTAAATTTTACTTTATTAAGTAACCCTAGTGCCCCTTGTGGTGACGGTGGTAAATTGTACCTAAACTGCAGAGTAATACTCTGCTTCTGCCATGAAATATATTTAGGCAACGTCGAGTTTATCTTTGGTTTGTCAGTGAGTAGATTATTTGTAGCATTTTTCTCGCCGCGTTAATTAGAATTTTATTTACCAAAAACATATGCAATCATTGCTAAATATATCTCTATGCTCGTATTCCTAATAGCTGAAGGTCGTGGAATCAGATACAGGCATAAAAAATTGTGCGCTTTTTGTGACCACACGACAGAAATTAAAACTTCATCAAGTCAAGGTATTTTTCGACTCGAGCCGACTTCGCCCAAGCGAGCGTTACAAAGCAGAGCGTATGCTGTTTGAGAAAAATCCTTTCTTAGTGCTCAGATACGCTTAGGTATACAATAAAGAACTTTTCTGAAAAATTTCCAGTTTCTATCTTCATCAGTTTCGTCTCTGCGTTGATATCAGTCAGCAATTTTACTTACATATACAAACATACGAGTACAAATTATCACGCCGTTTTCCCGTAGGGGTAATACAGAGACTAGCAATTTCCACTTGCTACCTTGCTTCCTCTACACTCATCAGTCTCTTCATACATGCTCGCCGGTTATGGGTGCTCCTAATATCTCCCTTTTTATGGAGGTCCGCAATCTGGTCGCAATGCGTTTTTACGAAGTTAATTTTTGTTTCTATTTTAGTTATCTGCATATATTTTGTATGTAAATAACAAGCATTGGCTGAGTTAGGTACCAAAAAAAAGGCAAAGATGATCGAAAAGGCATTAGACGAGAGCAAAAATATGTATACTCTGTTTATTCAGAACAGAGGAATTTTCATTTTTTCTGCGTTAGGTCGAATGGAAATTAATATTGTAGAAACAAACGTTGATCCCGCACAAACCGACATATAAAAAGTTAAGACAGAGTAACGCAAACACGAATATCACACAAATCGGAGTATTATTATACCTAGAATTGCTGGGATCTGCTCTGTTATTTACTGTGCTCGTTTTTGTATTTATATCCATCGGACCTACGACGCCAGCTTAGTGCTTTGTGTGAGCCGTTAGGTTTGTCAATTTTAATATATCAGATATTTTTAACTTTACTCGATACACTTAATAAATAAATGAATTTTAAGTAATAAATTAGGAAAGTCAAAATTTTATTTTGCATAGCTAATGACATTGTTAGATGATAAAATAAACTAAAACTAACTAAAATACATTACTGATGAAAATGTCTGAAAGAAAAATTCACTATTAAAGTTTAACACTCGCCGCGGCGTCTTAATTTTTATCTAGGTTGGTGCTCTCCGCAAATATTTATGAAGGGAAGGAGCGCGATTATTCGCTTTTCGAGGATAAAAAAGGTTATCGCGCTGTTTGCGGTAGAAAAACTTTGTTAAAATTGTTTCGCTCCCAATTCGTATCGTATGACTCTGATTGATTGTTCTTTGAGTACCAGAGGAGAGGAGGATTTGTCCAAAAAGTTTGGGGTAAAAAGTTTGAGACTAGCAAATCTGGCCCGGATTTTATACTGGTTTTAAAAAGTAAAATTAAATCATTTTCATCAACTTTGTTTCTGCCTTTTTAACGTATAACTATTTTAATAAAAATAAAGTTACGTAAGGTCATCTAATGTAATAATGATAAATTTATTTTTTGAATACATATTTATCTAAATTCAAAAATAGTAAAGTTACTCGTACCCATAGACTTATTATATACCCAATAAATAAATATATGCTCGTACCCTCATACTTAAATAATAATTTTCATTTCAGACGAACAAAATTCGCTGTATATAACTAACCAAATATACATTTACATTGATGAAACTAAAACTAAACAACGTTGCTTGCCCGGCGCTCACAAGGCAGCGTCCTGGGACCAATGAAAAATTGCTATTTTATGTTAATGCAAGTTCAGGAAAATTAAACCCAGTGTTGCCAGTCACTCCGCCTTCATTTACCCGACATTGTCTTTTGAACGATACGGATTTTGAAAATCATTACTCTAGCTTTTTACAAGATTTACCTAAACAATATAATAAAGACAAATGATGGCTTAGAGTCACAATAAAAGAGAGATTATAAAATATTATTGTATCCATTTTGGTTCCAGGTTCGAATTTTACCCATATCTCGTAAGTTTGTGGACTAATTTGAATCATTTTCGATGGTGTTTGTAGTAATTTTTACAACTCTGCGTCCGCGGTCCAATGTGTACTTTTGAGTTAGTAGATCAATCTATCAATCTGACTCATGTACGATCATTTTCATTGACCACCACCTGCTTTTAGTGAAGAAAAACATCATAAGGATAAACTATCAGCATATTTTTCAATTTACTAGTGTATGTACGACTACTACTGCTAAATAGCGGTAAGTTACGTCAGATGCCTTTTTATATGACTTGAGAAAAGTTTGCCATCAGTGTCATCTTTAACATACTAGATAACAAAGATTTGAACTCGAGCGGGAAGTATATACCGAGGCTGCGGCTTGACAAACTTCCAGACAGTATGATGGATCGTTCTTAATGATTTGTCCGGGACAAGGGGACCAATTACTGATATTAATGATGAATAAACAACTGTGGTTGCATTTTGTGTACTATTGGTTTTAAGTTTAAGTCGACTTTTTCTGGTTTTAGATAAAATATGTAATCCTCGCTGCGTGTGTCAATCATATGAGAAGTCCTAATGAAATATGTGCGCTCGTGTCATGCGATAAGATTTAATTTTGTACATTTTTTTCACGTATGTTTGTGGCGGTAATAAATACGAATCGGCACTTAATTTTGATAGGTTGATATATTGACTGTACTATATAATGTATTTAAGGGCGGATCCAGTCTTCGCACCAGGGGGGTCAAATGGTCGTGATCTATACTCAAAATAACCCCAGAAACAGTGCCGGGAATTTAAGTACAGAAAAAGATATATACCAAGAAGGCCCCAAAGAGGGGTCAAGATTCCCATGACCTCCCCCCAAAATCCGCCCCTGAACGTATTTGTGTCCATAGTCAACATTGTCCGAGGTCCGGTTATCACGTGGTTATCACACGGTAATTGTGTCCGAGCCAGCGCCAGGCCTTGCTTTGACAGTCCAATGTATGCCTCTTTGTCCCTTCTGGTGTTGCCCTGTATGTATATTTTGCTTCACTTTTATTCTTATTTCGCCTAAAATTATTTTTACCTAGCAGCCCGCGGCTTCGCCCGCGTGAATTTTCCACGAGAACACTGCTTTTTCGCGGGATGAAAGATAGTCCTTTCCGGGGTCCTTCTCAGTACTTTTAACTAAGTACACATAGTTAAATTTCAGGAAGATTGGTTCAGTACCTATAAAACATGAAGATAACAAATAAATAAACAAACACACTTACGCATCTATAATATTAGTTAGGATAAGCTAGGATTTATTAGCCCTGGTTCGTTTTGTATATTGGCAATTCGTCTTTAAAATACTTTTGTATTTTAAAAAAATGATTTTATATTCAGATAAATTATTTTGGTCCCTTACTTATAAAGTAAGAATAATTAATACTTACTAAGATGTTATTCTTGGACTAGGCATTTCAGAATTCTAACACCAAGAAATCTAATAAGAAATCTTTGAAGTAGTTTAACATATTTTGAAAGGACAGATAGGTGCCTCAGGCACATTTGGAATATTCAGAGGTACCTAATTAAATAATTATTTTTTCACATTATATTGAATGTGGGGCGAAACTTGTGAGGCGAATATGGTATAAACCGGCAGCCATCACAGTCGGTTTGGGAGAAACTGAGCGAAAATTAATCAACATTGCTATTAACCTAGTATATAAATACTAGGTACGCTTGATATGTTCCATGAATATTCCATCATCTGAAATCTGATTTTCCTGATAGTAAAATTGCATTAAAATAGATAAAGTATTTATTGTGATGAGGTGATAATAAACACACAGAA
>CM031580.1:858149-1162919 GCA_018467065.1 Ephestia elutella | reverse complement strand
AACTTGGCCTAGTAGCTGTAATAAAAAAATATACAGTATATTGCACTGATTAAATTGTAGAGACAAACGTAGGCTGTCTCATGCACATGGAAAAAAAATAACGAAAACAATAAGTACAATAAGTATCGAATTATCCCTCTAGGCAAACTTGTGTCTTTTACATACAACTTTGCCTACGACTTTAAGCCCTTGTAATTCAGAAAATTGGTGGAAATTAATAAGATTTGGGGTCTCAATAGTAAGCTGTCAATATGCTTGTCTTCCATTTAAAAACAATTGAGAGTCAAAATTGTGAATAGGTTCCGAGAAAATCGCAAAAAACACGTCAAATTCCGTGCTAAGTTGCAGCAGTTTACGGTATATAAAATACTACGTACGCTTGATATGTTTCCACTTGAATATTCCATCCATCTGAAATCTCGATTTTCACAAGTGATAGCCAAAAATTGCATTTAAAATAGATATAGTATTAATATTAATAGTGATGAGGTGATAATAAACACACAAGAATTCCTAGAAATACTTGTTTCTATTTATCATTCTCCAACTTTCAATAACTTTTAGAATAGGTTTTAGTTTTGTTTTAGCCAAATGGGTTGCAACCGCGAAAAGTATCTTGTGTGTTTTTAACACCCACTTGCCGGACAGTAAACGAGACACAAAGAAGTTTTTGTTGTAACTGCTATAGCCATGGAAGTAGTAAGTACTTTGTTGTACAAAAGAGTGCTTATTACTTCCATGGCTATAGCGGTTTACTGTCTAGTAAGGAGTTAACACGGATTTTAGCCTTTTTGGGGGTTATTTTTTCCAAAAACAAACAATTTCATCAAAATCGATTCAGTAGTTTGCCCACATGAATAGATTAAAAGGGTACAGAGAGTAAGCTTTATACAAGCTGCACTCCATGTGAAAGGGTAAAAGAGACTTTCGCATTTATAAATAGAATTGAGATCAACAATTCTAGACATAAACACAGGCATAGCATACTTGTTCTACCTCGGGGTACAGAGTACAGAATCCACTGGAAATCTAGATCGGACTAGAAACGAATGAACCTAGACAGGCGGAAGCACAGGTTTAATTAAACGCCTCACGTTTGCTCAGTTAGTCTCTTACACTGACTTACGTTGATACTGACTGAGATTCTATATAAGTTGGGTTATACTGAGAAATTGAAGTTTTTTTGTGACAAAGTTTACAGTAACTTTTTCTTTTGTCATACTATTTGACTACTTACTGGTGCAGGTTATATTTTGCCTAACTATGTTAAGAAGTTACAGTTACTGTCAAAGTATGACATAAAGCTAACACGGACTTAAGACGGGCGGACGGACAAAGTAAGACTGATGCAATCCAACCATAGAGTACTGAAATTAGATGAAAGTCAAGAGAAACATGGCAACATTTTATTGCGTAACATATGTCTTTTTACTGACATTGTAAATATTATTGTTTGGATGTGTGTGCAAATGTTTGTTTACCCAATCCGGCAAAATCTACTGGAATTTCGTATCTTCTTCTCTTCTCTTCTCTCTAGCCGAAAGACGTCCACTGCTGGACAAAGGCCTCCCCAATGGTGTATGGAATTTCGTATACGGGGAAGATAAAACCTAGAAATAGGATTAGCTTATTTACTTTTTTTATCCCCTAAAATCTCTGAAAACGAAAATTTCTGTCCAAGGCAGACCGCTTTCAGAAAACCTTTGTAGATGTCATCTACATCGCTTTCGGGGTCTTGGTTACGCCTCTTTAGAGAAATAATAAAATATTGATTATTTAAAAATGTCAAATACAATAATAGCTATTGCTTGAGTGTAGAAGAACCAAGAGAGATCTGTAAGGATCGTAGCAAGTGGAAATCGCTAGTCTCTGCCTACCCCCATGGAAATATAGGCGTGATAATATGTATATATAATCATATTTCTATATGGGTTCGCTTTCCAAGGTGCCAAATTTCATTAAAATCCGTCTACTAATTTATCTGTGAAGGACTAACAAATTTGTA
Source organism: Ephestia elutella (assembly GCA_018467065.1). Classification (NCBI taxonomy): domain Eukaryota; kingdom Metazoa; phylum Arthropoda; class Insecta; order Lepidoptera; family Pyralidae; genus Ephestia; species Ephestia elutella. The sequence goes on along the minus strand of CM031580.1, from coordinate 1,160,914 downwards.
TGAACCAACGAAGTGAAGAAAGCCGCGTTTCAAAGCTAATGGCCCTGCCACGGCCTTAGAAAATGAGTACGTTTTTTCATATTTGATACTAAAAGTTGATTTTATACATTGAGTAAGTATTCCTATCTTTCTTTTCCTGATAGTAAGTACCTCATGTAAGTAAAAGATCAGTAGTAATAGTCCATCTATACCTTACCTGGAGTAGCCGCCAGTAAGGCGTAGAAAATAAATTCATGATGTACTTACATTCTACGGTCTCTTAGCGGGGCCTTTTTGGTATATAACAACGATTTTTCGAGATATCCCAAAGTTCCAATGCAAACATCGGAGCGTGTCAGCCAACTCGTCCACACACATGAATTTATTCCTGTCCCTGCCATCCACTTGAGGCGCTGTTTGTTTAACGCCAGAAGTCTAAACATGCAGGCCAATATTTGTTCACGGCCTATGAAGTGAACTCTGACCTGTCTTGACAAATCTCTGAAATAAAACAATATGAATGACCGTGCCTTTGCTGCGATTGGGGACTATCCCATGTATAGAGAATGAATTAAGCTTCGAGCAACTTGAGGACTTCCGCGCGTCCGTATTTCTCTGTGTAAATTAAGTCATATTTTTTTTTACAAACAGTAATACTAAAAGAGTACCTGATACCTATCATCCGTACTACTCCCATCGCAGAATACCTCGATACGTAAAAAAACCCTATACTCGGGTCTCGGGGAATTGGGTGATCCCAGCATAAGTGGACTGATCACCCGTCTGGTGCTTGCGCTGGCGTCACATCAAAAGTAAATAAATAATACCTCCGATAAGTACTATATTAGTCTACCGTCTCGTCCCGTTTCAATACCTGATAATATACATATGATTTATAGTAAGATCTTTTAATATCTTACCAACGGGTTTACATGAATTTTTACAAAATTCTCTTTTTTCATCCAAACGAGACTACGTCTTCTTTAACTAGCTGGCAATACTCTTCCTTGATACCTAGTGATGCAAAAGTAGTCTATGGGCAGCCGTGATCGCTTATCCAGTTACACGTACCGAGTAAACGGGCGAGACAGTAAATCGCCAGAGTGAATTTCCCTACTACTCGGTGCGTCTGAACACCTACGCCAGGAGTGCTCCGCCGAGCGTTTCGCCGAGCAAATGGGCGAGATGAAGTAGCTCGGACCATGTTCTACTTACTAGGCCGAGTGTGTTATTCTGTACGCCCGTTTACTCGGTACGTGTCCCGCTTGCTCGTTTGCCGCCCTATGTTATAAAAAAATCTCAAACAAATAATAAATCAAGTCAACATCTCCGATTGTTTTATTCCACAAACAAATATTCACATATCGGCCCCGAGAACTATAAAGTTAATAAGCGAGCAGAAACAAATCACAATTTTCCTATAAACATAAAACTCGGTACATTTCTAGCTTTATGTCTTTTCCATAGATTCTTCCTCACCAAGATGAAGCGAAGAAGTAGTCACGAAACTCTAATATTTCTCATTTCTATTCCAGAATATCTCTTCAAGTTATTAACTGTTCTTTTTCTACTTAGCTTTATGAATCTATGTCCATGCGTAGGTCTGGGAGCGATGAAACGGCATCAGAACGTTGCCAGTTTTACCTCTTCTTGCGCATTATAAAAGTCAAATTTAGAGGACTGTTTTTAAACTTTCGTAAAAGTGTCGAAACGTAGACACGTGTACGCGTTTAAAACTCTGTATGTTATTGACTCCTGGAGATTCTTGTCATAGGAGATTAGCTAGCAACCTGTCACTGTATCTGTCAGATCTTCAATACACCAATAGAGATCATCCAAGGAAAGAGCGAGGAACTCTGGCTCAGGCTAGCTTAAAAGAATTCACTCCGAACTTCTACTCAATTAAACATAACGAAATGTACTTTTTTGGAACAAATAAAAGAAATTTTTTATTTACTTTTTATTTAATAAGCCCACTATTCTACTAAACGTGGCCTTCGAGTCTCACGACCCTTGGCTCCTGTCTACCCTTACCAAGGATAAAGACGTGATACGGATCTGTAACTTCATGCTTCAAATAAAAAGTAGGGTATGGTTTTGACTTTTTCGCACTTTCACACACATGAATTTGGAGCACTACTATTATAAACGTTTTTGGGCTTCATTTGATTATCAGAAAGAGAATTTTTTTCTATGTATATGGTTTTGACTTGTATGTTTCTATTATAGCGTCCTGCACTTCAGCGAAAGGATAAAAGAAACTCTTGTTGGATAACTTCGTTGTGTGTCCTTCAGTTTTGCAAAAAAAAACCGGCCAAGTGCGAGGTCAAGCTCTCGCGCAACGAGAGTTCCGTACACGCAAGCATTTCAAAAACAAACTTAAATTAGCATGATTTCTATAATATTGACCACTGGACCGAGGTCCATAAATAAGTTTGTAACATTTTTTTTGAACTTCCAACAACATATTTACAACTTTTAGATTTATTCCTGAACAAGTACTTTTAGACCTTGCTTTATGCCAAATTTCATAATTTGAGATCAACGGGAAGTACCCCATAGGTTTTTGATTGCTATCTAAAATCGCAAAATATGCAAAAATTCGCAAAGCATTTACGGTAAATATCTCCTGATCACGTTGACGTATAACTTTGTTTTTTTTAAAGACAATGTAGGCCTGAGTATTCGATATTCAATTTCAACTTGATTCACCTTTAAGCGTTCCTGACAAAGAAAAAGTTTAACAGACGAGACGGACAACAAAAGTGATGATCTTATAAAGGGTTCCGTTTTTTGCCTTTTGAGGAACGAAACCCTTAAAATTAACTTACAGAGTCATATTACCTAAAAAATTAAAACGTATATCTCTCGTTTATCTTCCCGGATAGCCATGGAACCACACTGCCAGATAAAACCTCCAATGTATTGTTGGAGCCCCGCCAAGGCGAGAGAAACCGGGTCACAGCACTATGCTAACTGCTCATGCAGTGGCTGATGGAAGTTATAAAATTTGATGTCATAGTCATCTTTGAGAATGTATAATGTTTCCATGTTTGTCGTCTTCCCACTAGCCAATACTACTGCTGCCCACGGCTGCGTGCCTACGTAAATTTTTTTATCATTTTTTTAACTACTAAGTAGGTATACATGCATACAGCCTATCTATTAGAAAGCGGTTATACAGCACCGTTTCATAACCAGCACTTTAATTAATGATAAGAGAGGTTACAAATTATTTACACGTTTATGTACAAATTATACCCAATGTATCGTCAAGGGGTTCACCCTCATCCTATGTTATCCTAAACAACATTTCAGTCCAAATAAATTTCATACTTCCTGCCAGGTGACGACCAAGCTGTATCCTGTCTTCCCGAACTGATACCGACCATTGAAACCTTAAAAAAACGAGTCTACGTCTTCTTCGAAGTTCAGCAACACCTCTTGTGATACCCCTGGTATTGCAGTTGTCCATGGGCAGCGTGATGATCGCTTACCATCTTTTGACCCGCTTGCTCGTTTGCCATCCTAAACTATAAAAAAAGTCAAATAAAGAGTAGGTATACCTACTTTCGTCAAAAGAATGTCAATATAAAGATATTGAAAATATACGCAGAGATACTCAGAGATATTACACAGTAACGTATTACGTATTATCATATGCTACATATTTGATCGTTCCACATTCGACGAGCACCCTCTTTATTATATCCGATCGCTATAAAAATATTACGAATGACTTTTACGATAGCTTCAATATTGTCGGGAGATACTGGCAAAATAATTCCGTACCGCGTTCGGTTTTCTTTTCAAAAGAACAATTTTTTGATCGTATGTATCGACCTGCAGGGCTAACATGCGCGTCACGACATATCTCTAAGACGACATGACATAATTTGTCGAATTGGTCAATTTTGTCGTTTACTGTAACATGCGCGCCACGAAAGAGAGCTATCTCGATGTGACTTGGCTTTCTCTTCTCGGTACGTCAAGTTTTTTCGTAAAATAGCACAGCCTACCTATATGGTTCATACAGTCGGTCATCGAATGCATCTACACGGGGCAATCGTAGGGGGTGTGAGGGGCGAGGGACGGAGGGGGGCGTACCGCACGGCCATACTAATTTCATTTTCGATTTAGTATGGCAGTGCGGTACTAATTTAAGGGTTGTAATGTTTTAAAAAACTTGTGCGGATCGACGCCGATCCCTCCAATCCAACAAAGCTATTTAGATGACATACTCATATCTTCCGTATCATTTTCCACCCGACTCGGAACCGACTAGGTACCTACTTTTACTTTTTATTTTTGGATCCAAGATGGCCGACATTTTTTTTTTTATAATATAGGTAGGTATCGTTAAAAACATTTATTTAGAAATCCAAGATAGCGGACAATTTTGTCTTTAAATTTAACATATGGGTATTGTTTTATAGGTTTTTGGGGACGCTAATGACGAAAATAACATTTATTTAGAAATCCAAGATGGCGGATAATTTTTTTCTTTAAATTTTACATATGGGTATCGTTTTATAGGTTTTTGGGGACGCTGATGACGAAAATAACATTTATTTTGAGATCCAAGATGGCAGACAATATTTTTTAAATTTTACAATATGTGTATCGTTTTATACTCGAGTAAATGTATATCAGAAACAAAAGTGCTAGAAAAAAATTGTCCGCCATCTTGGATCTCAAAATAAATATAATTTTCGTCATTAGCTTCCCCAAAAACCTATAAAACGATACCCATATGTTAAATTTAAAGAAAAAAATTGACTGCCATCTTGAATCTCAAAATAAATGTTATTTTCGTCATCAGCGTCCCCAAAAACGTATGAATCGATACCCATATGTTAAATTTGAAAAAAAAATTGTCCGTCATCTTAGATCTCAAAATAAATGTTATTTTCGTCATCAGCGTCCCCAAAAACCTATAAAACGATACCCATATGTAATATTTAAAAAATAAAATTGTCCGCCATCTTGGATCTCAAAATAAATATTATTTTCGTCATCAGCGTCCCCAAAAACCTGTAAAACGATACCCATATTGTAAAATTAAAAAAAAAATTGTCCGCCATCTTGGATCCAAAAATATTATTTTTGTAAACCTCATCCCGAAAAATTGGCCTTCACGGGATGCCAGGCAGATGTATAACATCTTAGCATCATGGCACGACGGTCACGCTATTTTCTGTCGTGGCATTCGAGTCGATTTTACTGTCTAGCCGCGCCTATAGATGTATTTACATAAAAAAATATCGGCCATTTTGGATAAAAAAAAAATCACAATCAACAACTTTAATTAGTAGGTATCCAGATATCCCGCAAGATTCGAGTACAATTTTCTCTCGTCGCTTGTCGTCGAAAAAATATTTGACGACAAACTTATCATGTATCATGCATCAAAACATTTCAAAAATCGATTCAATTTGGCGCGCATGTTAGGGTTTGTAGACAAATTGTCACGAAGTCTTCATTTGACAGGAAGACATGATTTGACTGTGCTGCCATGTTAGCAACTGTAGACATATAGAGATATGTCGTCTTATATCGACAAAATGCCACGACAAAATTATATCGTGGCGCGCATGTTAGCCCTGCTGGTATAGGTCGCGGGATGGGCATGGATGCGGGCAGCGCAGGCCCGGTCGTTATGGAAATCCTTGGGGGAGGCCTTTGTCCAGCAGTGGACGTCTTTCGGCTGAGAGAGATGTATCGGTATTTTCGTAGCTTAACTACAATGGAACAATATGAATATACAGACTTGTGCTAAGTTCTGTTATTATAAACTAGAGCCCGCGAACTTCGTCCTCGCGTGTAATTTACTATAGTTTATAACTCACTGTCCGAGTCACGTAAAATGAGAAACTTACGCCAGAATTTAAGTTAGACCTTTAAGAGAATACAACTGTGGAGACCGCATCAAATTTGGTCAGTAGTTTTTGCGTGATGTGCGTAAAAACATACAGACAGACAGACAAAAATTCAAAACAGAAATTGTTTTGGCTTCTATTAGCCCTATAAAGACCCCTCATAGTTATTTTTCTTAATTTACTCTTTTTTATAGACACAGACCAGTTACAGTTTTATTATACGTATTGATATTGATTGATTGATAACTAGCTTTTTATCTTTGGCTTCGCCCGCTTGAATTATGTTTTCTTTGCTTTTTCACCACCTTAAAGGAATTTTAAAAAAAAATTTCTCAGTGGTAAGGTTACTTAAGGTACCTATACAAAAAACCTCCCTGCATTTCAAGTTTTTACGTTTTGTGGTTTCACTTCTGCGTTACTATTATCAGCCTGTCAGAATATTTAACAAAACAAACACAACACGTGTTAACAAATATTAATTATAATTGTAATCCCAAAAATTTTGTAAAACGTGATTTTATGAATCACAAACAAAAATTTAAAAGGTCTTCCACTAGATTTCACCATTTGAAAAAAGGCCAAAACGGCTGACCTAAAAACGTTATTTAGCGTACACAAAAAAGCTTTTTAATTGGCTTGATTCAGTAAAACATGTGAAAGGAGGGCCAACGCAGCCAAATATCGTGTACGAGCATTAATGTGCATTCAATTTTAGACCTTATCATATTGTCTTAATGACCGATGTGTTTACATTTAGAGCAGTGACTGTACTGTTGGGAATATTGGACGGGTTTTGCAAACAATAAGCAAAAATTACTTATTATTCCGGTATTGAAGTTACTACATATTTTCCGAAAAACACTGAACGAAAACATCATGAGGAAACCTGTACTTTTGTTGATTCAGGCAAAGGGCAATGTCACTCTATTCTCGTTGCCCAGAAAGTCGCTGCGTGTGTTTCATTCCACGTAACGATAACAAAAGCACTCTTTCTATTTAAGCATATAACGACAAAATCCGAAAGTATTTTAGAAAAAAAATATTAAAAAATATTTAGTCAGCGGATTCTTATCTGTGATGATATACCAAACAGTCAGCATCTAATTTATAAACTTTTATAAATTTAGCTTATTTCTATATTAATATAGAAGAATCGCATTTGTGTAATCGATCGCATAAAGCAATATAAAGGTTTTATGCTTTCAAAAAAAAACATGCAAATCTCTCTAAAACAGTCATTCATCATCATAGAAATCTAACTATTACCTAAAATAGTTAACCGTATCTAAGAGCTAATCCTCACCGGACGCCTATCTAGCATACATTACCATTGGATCCCGGACTATCTGAGTGTCCACTTTGAAATATGGCGGGGTTGCGTCCGGCCGGCGATCCGGTCCGATGGTCCGGCGACTAGATTTGTTCCCGTCGGCTCTTTAATATTTTTTAGCTTAATTTTAACCACAGATAATAGAGCTAGCAAAACATTTTTTTCCTATGTCTATGTTACAAATAAATAAATATATACGGACAAATCACATATTGAGTTAGCCCCAAAGTAAGTTCGGGACTTGTGTTATGGGATACTAACTCAACGATACCATATTTAATGACAAATACATATATAGATAAACATCCAAAATCCAGGCCAATCTGAAAAATATCATTTTCCATCTTGACCTGACCGGGGATCGAACCCGGGACCTCCGGTGTGGCAGTCTGGCGTGATAACCGTTAGGCCACGGAGGTCGTCAAATATATGAACATACTTATACTATATTTGTGGTTTTAACTTACTATTACGGCTCAGCGACCCAAAATGAGTCTTGGGCTCCGATAATAAGGATCTCCATTTCCAGTCGTCGCATGACTTTCTGGACCTCGCCAGACCATCGGTATCTGGGACGGCCGACCGGAGCTTATTTATTTGGAGCTTAGTTTTAGCTATAGTTTGATTTACATGGAAATTTTTGATAACAGACCTTGCTCTCTATAAGATAAATGTTACAATATTCTTTGTTAAAAACATATGCCCTTTCTATAAAAATGTGTTAAATTGAGAAAAATGTAGGAAGCCAGCCAACTCATTGTGCCAATTATGTATTTGAATCTGTGGAGTATTTGAATATTTGTAAAATAAAGACCATTGTATTATTCGTAGACCCGTCGTAGCACTCGTAGCACCTGTAGAGCTTGTGTAGCGATCGTAGACTCGTAGGCGTAGCAGATCACCTAATAAAAGAAAAATACAGTTATTAGTATTAATTTATTTGTTTTGTTTATTTAACTTCTTTACAAAAAAAATATGCACATGACGTACATATATAAAGCGAATAATCGGCGATGAAAAATTGACGAAATCTAAGCTCCACAGCCTAGCTCATCGTCGAAAAATTGCCTGCTTGTCAATTTTCTACCGATTGTGCGCCCCGGCGGGTATTATCAAAGTGTATTCCACGCAAGCGCTTTTCGTCATCGTTTTAACGGATATGGATTTCTTATTTCACTAGGTGACCAAATTAATAGATAAACAAAAAAATAACTGTTTTTTCTGCGAACCCTACGTGAACGTGACGTAAGTATCTTTATCGCATTGTAATAAGAATACATAAAGAATAGGTAAGTCATATTTCTGTTCTTTTCCAAAAAAAACATTCCAAATTTCTGAGCCATCAGGTCAAGCTAAAAAAACTTCTAATAAATGTTTGTAACTTCTACCTTTGCTGAAAAGTTTCGGAGGTGTCGAATTGTGGAAGTGCAGCAGCGAACAAACCAGCATCAGACAGGGTTTTTACAGAAGGTTATCGCTATCGGGGCGGCCAATTTATGGCCCCGTTAGCGGCCAACCTACGATTTTTAATGTTCTGTGAAAATGTATATTAATTTTTATGGCTGAACTCATTATTCAGTTGAAAAATTCCGTTAGAACAAAGAAAAGAGATAAACATATTTTTGATTTAACAGTAAAATCGACTCGAATGCCGTGACGGAAAATTATGATGCTCATTTGTTTTACGTCTGCCGGCGCGGCGTGCTGTGATGGCCAACTTTTTTTCATGAGGGATCCTTACTATGAGGAAGTGCTTTCAAGCTGTCACTCCTACAGTCCCCGGCAAGAACAAGCCTGCTTTGACATATCATTTGAAAAAAGTTTTTTTGTGGGTGCTAAGTAACATTTTTTTCCCAAAAATGTGCTGTGGTCTAAACAGAAACCGAACCAGTACCGCCTTTTAAATAACTAATGATCTAACAGCAAAGCAAAAACCTCTCAATAACAATTACAGTTAGCCATTTCAACTCAACAATAATGTTGTTACTACAAGCATGGAGTACAAAAACAGCAAAACAAGGTCATAGCGGCTACAGATAACATAAATCGAGTGGCAAGACACTAGTCTTAGGGCGGGCGTACACGTCCGCCTAATTATCGCCATTTGCAGAGATCGCCGCGATTAGGGCGGCGACATACGTGTGCATATTTCACTCCAAACTGCCAGTATGGCTGCTAAACAATGCATTGCATTGAGGAGAGAGCAAGCAAAGCGAGAGATATCTATATAAGAATTACACAAAATGAAAATATATTTCCATGTAATCTATAGCGTGGCCTTCGAGTCTCACGACTCTTGGCTCTGTCTTCCCCGTGAAAGATAAACACGTGATTCTATGTATGTAGGTATGTATGTAATCTATATCTTCACGAGGTTTCTACGAGAAATGTCTAGTAATTTGAATCAAGTTGCTTCATGAAAGGTTAGTACCTAAAACTAGACTACCTACCTCGTTCGTACTTAATCTCGAGCACAACTTAACACACACAGATCCTAAACTATGTGTTTGTGACCAACAATATCAAGTGTGTGAATATATAGTGGATTTTGTTTTCTTTTTGATTTCAGAGTTGTAAAAAAAAAATTCCGTCTGCAATGAAGACCCGTAAGATTCGCTTTGGACGAATATAAGATAATGACAGTAGGCATAAGTGGTATTAGAAAAAACTGCGAAGTATATACGACTCTTATAGGGAAGGTTCCGTATATCATTTTAATAAAAGCACAATAAAAGAAAGAAAGAAAAATTTCACACTATGATCCCACCATAAAGCCCTGGGGGTTCTCTGAGCCCAGACGAGATTGGTGTCAGCTAAATAGATTATGCACTGAGCACGGACTCTGTGGTGAATATATGTTCAAGTGTGGTTGGCGAAGCTCACCGGCATGCGATTGTGGTGTACCAGTGCAGTCTGTCCACCACATCATCTACGACTGCCCAAAAAGAAAATATGCTGGCAACTCCCTGGACTTGTTCTCTCCGGATGCGAACGCAGCCCAATGCGTTAAGAATTTAGATATTAGGTTATAGCTACTAGTTAAATATTACGAGGGGCGACTCTGGGTGCATGCATGCCATACGACTAAATAAATAAATAAAAGCACAGCCAAATGTCATAAGGAGAAAATTCGGCGGGTGAGCAGAAGTCAAAGAAAATGATTAGGTAAATATAACTCCGATTTTTTTTTAAAACTAAATCTAGACATCTTTTTTCCTTTTCTTTGTTTACACACGTGTTAGATATTCAAATTTTACTATAACTATTGGTTACCTTATTTATGTTTATTTTAATATCTTTACTCTTTCACTTGTAAATACCAAATTAATAATTGAGTAGGTAGCTATATTTTACATGTTGTCGTGATTCGATTTGTGAGGTGGGTAGATTCAGTTTACAAGGCGTTTGCCAATAGTCGTCTGACTCACTTTATTGTTGGAGCTGGTGGTGATCAGACACAAAGATAAGTACTAGATATTACTATTTAAATGTATACTGTTATGTTGTTGCTTTGTCATATGAATATTCATTTGTGTTATAATAATATTTCATGTTTTATGTTTTGTGGATTTCTATGAAATACAAGTGGCCCATCTGGGTATTTATAGTAATGAATATAGCCCATGTCATGATAGGGACCAATACTGTCTTAATGAGTTTCTTTCGGGATTTCTTCTTAGCAGTGGTCGTTCCGAATTCCTAGTAGTCTTTAGCTTTGAAATTGGGGCTCGATATTATATAATAAACATTTAAATCTAATTCTATTGTTCCTTTATTTGTATTACCTCTACCTACATTATGAATTGTTGAGTAATAAGTAAAAGTACAACTATATTCTTAAAGTCATAGTTATTTATTACCTTACATTAAATATATATATAAATCTACATACATATATACATATTTTTATCTACTTAATCTATTACACGCATTTTTGTATAACTTTGCGAAGGTTAGGTAAGTAAATTCTATTTCCTATTCCAGCTATATTCATAACTAACACCTTTCTAACAATATTACCCTCCTCCCTTGCGATGCCCTTCACTATCACTATATACAAGTATTACTTACGGTTTATACCAATGAACGAGGTGGTTCAACGGAAATGTTTTGTATGTAATTTATGCGGAAGAAAAAAAGTATTTTGACAGTTGGACCATGGATAGTTATTTACCCATTGTCACAGGGCGGGCGCTTCATAGAAACGGCGCGTCAAATATGCCTACTTCTACTACAAATGAAACTGTATATCCGTGAACACGTCAGTAACACGTCAATGTGTGCGTTTTCATAGTCGAACGTCCCACAGTTACACAAGAACGGCGGAGAAGTGCGGAAGGAGCGGGGGGGTGCCATATTGCGGGAGGGGCAGGGAGTTTCCTTTCTGTACGTAGTACTAATATTAATTCTGTGCCGTTGTACAACTTGTTCAATCGCTAGTCTCTGCCTACCCTCACGGGAAAAAGGCGTGATAATATGTATGTATGTACAACTTGTTGGACATACCGGTTGGGTAGACCACGGGTCGGGAGCGAAGAGAAGCACTTAAAAGCTAGTACCAACTAATGAATTGCTTATCACAATTTCTGTTATTTTCGATTCAATATTTGCCCACTCCACGAAACCCTGAAAAAAATCCGTATCGTTCGTCCTATGAGACAAAAAGCCTGCGGTCTTAGAAAATGACTGAAAGGAAGAATTAATAAGGAAAAAATTACGGGACCTTTTGTGCCCCGGCCTCAGCGACGCAAATTATTTGTTATTTTGGCCGCAGACGCGTTTTTGATGAACATGCAAATGGGCTTTTCATTGTGCTCCTTAAATAAGTATTTTTGTTTGTGTTCAGAAAATGGTATTTTTTTCTATAAATAAAATGTTACTCATATTCTTGTATAATAAATTATATTAAAAATCTTCCGTAGAAATAATAAGCATGCCTGTTTAGTCTTGTTAGTATTTTTTTTTATTACATAGGGCGGCAAACGAGCAAGCGGGTCACCTGATGGTAAGCGATCACCGCAGCCCATGGACTGCTGCAACACCAGGGGTATTATAAGAGTTGCCGGCCTTTCAAGAAGACGTAGACTCGGTTTTGAAGGTTCCAATGTCGTATCGGTTCGGAAACACCTCCGCAGGAAGTTGATTCCACAATTAGTGGTACGTGGCAAGAAGTGTCTTAGTAGTAAGTATTTAAAAGGTAAGCTGTCACGGGTCGCCTGGCAGATATAAAACAAATGAGCATCGTAGTACACAGGGCGTACCTTTCTTTGGAGAAAATGCAGCAGTGGAGTTTTTTGCCGCCTCTTCTCCACTTGCGCTTTGGAGGCGATGGTAAACTTAGCTTTAAGTAATTTAATGATATCAACTAATTAAAAAATAAGAAAGTGATGATTTATAAGTGCTATTTTTAAGCTTATATAAATAAAAATAATTGACTTTGACTTTGACGTACGACGCATCATGTCATTTTCCGTCACCGTCGAGTCGATCTAACTGCCGCGCCCGCCAATAGACATTTAACATCAAAAGAGGCCTCTGCTTCCGAAAATTACGCTTCCAATGGAAACCTACCTTACTCAGCAGATTTCAATATAGTCAATGTCACCGACTGACTGATCGGGTCATCAATCATGCGCTATCAATTATCAAGCAACTTGTCAGACACACTTTGTTCATTATAGATCGCTTCCCGACTGTATTGCAATGTGATATTGAATTCTATTTTAGTTTAGATTAACTTTTGCACGCGGCTTCGCCCCCTGAACAGTGCTTTTTCCCGGGATGAAAGGTATCCCTATATCCTTCTCAGTACTTCTAACTACGTGTATGCGAAATTTCATGAAGATTGGTTTAGTAGATAAGTATGAAGCAGTAACAAATAAACAAACACACTTTTGCATTTATAAAATATTAGGTTTTTAAAAGCTACCGAATTTGTACTAAGTTTTTTGACTCATGTATGATAGTTTTTATCACAAAAATCTAAAAAATACATAGATGACGCATAGACGCGTTATTATGCCGCTGCCTCACATAAACCGCATAGGACTCTGAAGTTTTCTCAATAACACATACTCAAATTTCAACACACATTCATACTTTCGCAATTATAATATCAGTATTTTATCACACACGTATTAAATTTAATTAAAGACCCAAAAAGCCACATTACCTGTCAGCTTTTAAGTTACAAAAGCTTCCATTATGATATTATGAAATGGCGCGAACAATGCTTTTATACGTGTTCCATTTTATATAAAAAAGGCTTTGGTTAATCTTTTCAGAAATAAGTAACATTTTAACTATATTTTATATCTCAAATACAAAGGCATATTTTACCGACTTTAAAAAAGGAGAACATAAGTTATTATCCGCCGCCTGACATAATTCACATATGACACTGTCCTAAGCTCATTCACATAGGTTCTAATTAGGCTGCTTCTGGGTAAGCTCGCTACATCGTAGACCTCATCTCTGTCTTCGGGCAAGATTGTGGTCAAGAGCAAACCCATATTTAATAAAAAAAAAATTCAATTACATATTGCTTTACACATAATTGTCCTTTATATAAACGTCAGAGATACATTAATTCATCATAATCAGCTATTTCAATGTCCCCTGCTGAGGATGCACGTACGAGGAGGGCCGATCCCAAATAATGGGATAAGGTACGGAAGAAGAAGAGATTACAGAAACAGAAAATGGAATAATTTTGATTAAAACCTGAGAAATGGTCCAAAAATTTCTTAATACGGGTACTCACGCGTGTTGTTCCGGCTAACTAATAAGTATTGAAAATCATTATTAGAAAACGGAATAATTTCCGTTTTCTGTGTTAAAGACACCGCAGTTTCGACCACAGGACGTAATTAAATCACAAGTCCACTCAGGCCGGTCCGTGAGGAGCCATTGATTAATTGGATCCCGGCTAGGGTGCTCGACCCGAGTGGTGTAAAGAACTACTTTAATTTGTTTAGTTTCAAGAGTCTCAACTATTGTTAATGTTGAGTGGGATTTGGTGTCTGTTTAACTGTTGACATTTTAGTTTTAGTTTACGAAAAGTCTTTTGTTCTCGACTTTGTTTGCGTGAATTTCATTATTCACCCATTAGAGTTGGTATTACCAAAAGTCATAGTAAGTTCATACTTCATTAATGGCATCAGTAAATAAATAAATTTTACTGTTGAGAACAAAAGAACTTGATCTATTGAATTTATATCACCTATAAAAGATAACCATTCCAAGTTTATTAACCATGAAATAATTAGCAAAATTACTCTACGCACATACAATAAAAGCATTTTAGTAACAGAAAAACCCGCCGTAAACTTTTTATCACGTAGTTACGGTGAAAGCCAGGGTAGTGCGGTGCGTAAGGGCGAATACGTCGACCCTTATTACGATACCAACGTTGCACAAACATCGGCCAGTGTTGGCCAATAGGATGCTAGAATAAACTGAAGGGAAACAAGTGTTGAATGTTGGCCAAATATTTGGATACTCGTTAGCAGTCGTGAAATTGGATGTTGAAAAATGAATGGATGTGGTACCTTAATTTTGCAATTGAGGACCTGTTGTTGTAATAACATGTGATTTAATCTCAGTTATGACGAAAATTGGTCCTCAATTTGAACACAGGTCATATAATTCTAAAAGTTTTGTACTTAAAAGTGCGTGTTTTACGACCTCAGCAATTGAGGCCGCTATGCGCCACCCGGAATGCGGATAAGGGATAATAAGGTCAGTTATTTATTAGACTATTTTTGTATTATTCTCTCTTTCATTTAATAAAAAGGCATGGAATCACGTCTTTATCCCTTACGGGGTAGACAGAGCCAAAAGTCGTGAGACTCGAAGGCCACGCTTAGCTGAATAGTGGGCTCTCTGATGGCCCATCGCCTATGAGTGGAGGAATCCCCAGTTTAAAGCCCATTCCCTCGATTGACTTTTACAATCTGCGAGGGTAGAGAAGCAGCTGGCACATTCTATGTTTTTTCTTCGCTCCCATACCAGCATGGAAGCATAGGAAGATAATATTTGAAAATTAATAAAAAGAGTACACTCTTAAACTCTAAAAACCACATCCATCAATTACACATTCTTGTGTAAAAGTGAGTGGTGTGCGCGTTTTACGGCCCCGGCATTACGCACTTATTGGGGCCGCCCGGAATGCGGATAGGGTCTAATAAGGCCAGTTGTTACCGCGACGGTTTTATTAAGTGATATATATGATTTTCCTTTTCGATCTGTTCGCCTGTTGTTGACAGAAATAGTACCAACAAGTGTTAACAAGATTTCGTTATTTTTTGTAATCTATTTTTTAAGTTAACGTGAATTTAATGATTAGGAGAGTGTAGTCATGAATAGCAATCTTCTCTGGTAAAGTCCAATTTGTCTATCATCATTACAACCGCAAAATATCCACTGCTGGATAAGGTCTCCTCCAAGATTTTGGGGGGATTTGCCATACTCACCACGCTTGGCAGGCGGGTTGGCGAGCGCAGTTTTTTGGCTTTGTGAGCTTCCGACGCTGCTGCCCATCGGAAGCATTTCCCTTAGTCGCCTCTTACGACATCCATGGAGTGAGATGGAGTGGTCCTATTCTAACCCGGGAACCACACGGGTCCTTCCTGAGTATTCGCGTCTTAATAGACAGACGTACAGCTAAGTGATTTGGGTTCTGTTTTTATCTTTTTGAGTACCTAAAAATCGTAATAAATCACGAAAAAACAATCACATTTCCTTCACTGTAAATTGGAGGAAAAAAATAATAGCTTATACAGCGTTCCCATCAATACCACAGGAAAAATGGAAGGAGAGGATTTCAACTAAGCAATATTAACGACCTCTGTTCAGACAGCATTGTGTGAAATATTTTCCTTCGTTACAACAGATATCTTTTGCGAACAATGAGCTGTGCTAAAAGACTGAAAGTTGCAGAGTGTCACAGATATCTGAGAAATATAATATTATATATCTAATTATTTCGTTGCTGCTTGATACAAAGTTCTTTGTTAACTTACACAAAAATTTCTATTTGAAGTAGATTTTTCAATTACTTTATTTTTAAAGTATTGCTGTATGAGATATATATATTATGACAGTTTTTGTTAGTTTACTTATTTATCAAACTATGATAAGTCATCATAGTTATCTTCACGGTTTTTCTTCACCGGATGCAACTATTGGTACAGGGGGCCACATGAAAAGTATACCACTTTTTATAATGGATCATATTTCAGGTGGTACATTATCGTAGAATATATATATATTTGTATATAAACTCATTGAGTACGAGTTGTATTCCAATCCGAAACCTATTGACTGCCATTACAGTTCGACCACCACCGATGTACAAAATTCAAATCTATGCGTAATACTTTGACGTACATCGCACTTGCATACTTTAGAACTAACGTACATAGACGTTTTGTACTTAGACATTCCGTAGCGGAGTCTTTTATATTGCACGTGTAATCTTTTTTACCGTAACTTAACAGCATACTTACGAATTAAAATTCCTCAAAGTACCGCTAAGAATCCTCCATTAAGTATATTTAAAAAAACATTGTTATCTTTTGATCTCAAAAAGAGACGAGGATCAGGAAATTTACATCGCAAATACAACATTGCTGCTCGTAATTATCTTAGGATTTTTAACGCTTGGTCTTTTTTGTGTTTTTATACATACATAGAATCACGTCTTTATCCCTTACGGGGTAGACAAAGCCAAGAGTCGTAAGACTCGAAAGCCACGCTTAGCAGAATAGTGGGCTCTCTGATGGAACGGAGATTCAGGTATAGTGACAGGTTGCTAGCCCATCGCCTATGAGTGGAGGAATCCCTAGTTGAAAGCCCTTTCCCTCGACTGACTTTTACAATCTACGCGGGAAGAGAAGCAGCTGGCACATTCTATGTTTTTTCCTCGCTTTTAAAATAGAAAAATGTTATTTCGTAACACAAGGAGCTTCGTAGCGCAGTGGTACGCGCGCTCGGCCTGCGATAATGGCAGTTAAGCAACTATTGTAATACTCGGTCACTGGATCGGTGACCAAAAACGTATTATCTCGAGGTCATCCGTGCTTCGGAAGGCACGGTAATCCGTTGTATTCGCGTATTCGCGATTGCAACTGTTGAAACCCACCAACCCGCATTGAGCCCACGTAATGGGTCATGGTGGTCGTGGCCCATCCTTAAATATCCATCTATAAGGAAGGCCATTATCCTGTGTAGCAGGGAAAATTTAAATAGCAAATGATTATGATTTCCTAATTCTAAATATATAACAAGCTAATTATCTATACATATAATAAAACAGTAAAAATATTTTGTCTGTACATTTAATATTTTTGACTAAAATGGATAGAGGGAGACCTAAAAAGAACAATAGAAAGCAAAAAATTTTTTTTTTAATTTCTTGTCTGTCTGTCTGTCTGTCTGTCTGTCTGTCTGTCTGTCTGTCTGTATGTATGTACGCGTTTCACGCAAAAACTACTGGACGGATTTGAATGAAACTTTTTTTTGTTGTATAGCTATTAAGCCTGGGCAACATATAGGCTATAATTCATTTTGAAAACTGGAACACCTGATGAAGAACCATAACAGAACAGCTAAACTATAAGTAATATGGAAATGGTGCCTTAACAAAAATCGTTCAACCTGATGAGCATTTTCTGCTGACGTATAAAAATTTAAGATCTGGAACATCTGATGAAAAGCTCAAAGAGACCAGCTACACTATAACATATATGGAAATGGCGCCTTAGCAAAAATCGTTCAACCTGATGAGCATTTTCTGCTGACGTATAAAAATTGAAGTTATGGAACATCTGATGAAAAGCTCCAAGAGACCAGCTACACTATAACATATATGGAAATGGCGCCTTAGCAAAACTTGATTAATCTGATGAACATTTTTTGTAGACGTACAAAAATCGAAAATTCAAAATATCTGAAACAGTTTGGAACACAAAAAGATTTTTCATCTTAGCAAAACTCACGCGGGCGAAGCCGCCGGTGACAGCTAGTTAAAAAATAAAAAACACGATTGACACATCACATAGGTAGTTCATAGTTCATCACATCGTTTTTGGCTCAGCTTTTTATTGCGCTGCACTAAACTGTGGAATAAGCTTCCCTTAGCGGTGTTCACGAATAGGTTCGACATTGGGGCCTTCAAGAAAAGAGCGACTCGTCTATGTCACTCGGAGGAATGCAAGGAATCTAAAAAACACACACTCCAAAATCTTTTGAATTCAGGACTTATGGTGAAATAAAGATACTTACATACATACAAATACCTAACCTGAAAACATAACACTCCTTGTTTGGTTAATCGTGTAAAAAGTAAACATGTGCGTTGACGATAAGATTTCTAATTTGTAAATGAAAGCCTATTTTAAGCCCTGAGCAATGTTTAAATAAATCTTGGGTTTATCTGAATTAAATTCTCGCATAAAGTGGGTTTTTGGAGCAAACAAGGCTTTAAAAGCTAAAAAGCTTCGCTGCTCATATGTATCAATTACGCTTTAAGAGTCTTATGTCGTAGCCTTTTAATATTACAGATCTTAAAATGTAGACTAATTTACATGTACTCGTATAAATGTAGCAAAAATATTTCTAACAAGTATTTTATGTTATAATTTTTGAATCAAAAGTTTATCTGTCTGTTATAATTTTGATTTGCATATTACTCATCATTTAGATGAACAAGTGGTGGTGGAGGTGGACCACGACCGTATCCTGGAAATCCAATACAGGACAGACCAGATAAAACGTAATAAAAGCCAGAAAAAGCTAATTTATTAAGAAAATACAAAACACGACTGACAAATCTCATAGCCTATGTCACTTGGAAGAGTGCAACGATCTTAAAAATACCTCTCACATCAAAATCTGTTCAGCCGTTCAGGACTTATGATGTAATAAAGAAACTAACAAACATACATACTATTACATACATGAACCCTGAAAACATAACACTTATTTTTTGGTCAGTCGTGTAAAAAGTAATATTTTCCCCTGACTTTCACTACTCTATAAATAAACGTTGACTCAATAAAATAACAGAAGTTTCAAAAACCTAATTTGTATTGCACATTAGATACTAGCGATTCTACAGCGTGACAGAAAACTAGATGAAAACTTGTAAAATAGTTCGTTGAACTTTTCGCGAGGCAACTAAGATTCACTTCTCAATCGAGTTGTGAACGAGTCACGTGTACCCGGGCACCAATATCCGGCCAGAACTGGATGTACCCGGATAATGGAATATATAGATAAAACACAGTCATAGGCAAACCTTGCTATTGCCCTCGGAGTTTCACCAATTTCATTCATTTAAGGGTTGAATTCCCAAAATTCATTTCTTACTGCTCGTATACAAGAAACTCTGACAAATTTTAAGTTTTTACATTCGGTCTCTGCTTTGATATACCACACAATTTGCAATTTATTACGTAAAGTGCAAGTACCTAAGTACCTACTTATTTTTTACGTGTCAAATTTTTACTCTTTTTCTTTCAAGTCAATATACATAAAAAAAAATCGTGATAAAAATACAGAATAGTCAAATAATATAACTAAATAAACAAAAAAATTAATTAAATTAATCGATTGCCCCTTAAGGTATCCTGTGCTAAGCTGCCTAAGGTGCCTGAAGACTGGCGGCATTGCCACGCTGTATTGCGAGTAATTATTTTGTTTTAATTTTAAAGAATATAGGTACCTACTTAATCAAATAAAAACTATTACTATTTTCCTCACGTGAGTTTGGTTGAGATGGATAATTGAATTTTGTCAGTAAGCGACTTTTTTTTTTTTTTTTTTTTTTTATAACATAGGGCGGCAAACGAGCAAGCGGGTCACCTGATGGTAAGTAATCACCGCTGCCCATGGACAACCACAACACCAGGGGTATCGCAGGAGTGTTGCCGGCCTTTTAAAATAGGTGTTTATTGTTAACGACTATAGGTGTTTCTGTTCAAAGCTAGGCTTATAGACTTATTATACTGTATACATATAATCTATGGGCGACATAGACGAATGATGACAGATTCTACGATGACATGCAAAGCCTATTTAGACAATATAGCCATAACCCTTAATATAACGGCAGTAAGTCCCAGATTAAAATGTTGCAATACCATTTGGCCTATTGTCTATTGTGGACAATGTCTATGTCAAAATAAGTCACTAGAACAATAGTTTAAATTTAATAAAAGCATAATAAAATAAGGCACTCAGTCTAATAGATTTAGAGAATTTAGTGACCCCTAGTCTTTTGGAGTGACTTCCAACGGCCCCGGTGGGCCGGCCCCGGTGACGGGGCCGTTGGAAAAAAAAATCCAACGGATTCAAATTCCAACGCCGGAGCCGTTTGATTTTTTTTTCCAACGGCCCCGTCACCGGGGCCGGCCCGCCGGGGCCGTTGGAAGTCACTCGTCTTTTGGGCATCTCAAATATATTTTGTTATTCAATTAGGCAAATAAGTTAGATCTTTAAAAAGTTGAAAAAATACTTCATTTCTAAACGTATACCTAATAGAAACTCATTTTGATTTTAATACAAATACGCCAGCGTGTTTTTAGCCAGGTCCGCCGCCGACTAGTTTCGACTTCCTACGGAAGTCATTTTCAAGGCGCACCGCACGAACCGCGGACAAATATTATTGTGAAAACAAGTACAAAAATTCAGCGCTGGAAATCGAACCCAGGACCTCCAGATGGCGGACGGGCGCTGAGCGCAATGACCACTACGCCACGGGTCGTCTTACCGGACTCTATCCTACTAATAATATAAATATGCGAAAGTTTGGATGCGTGTTTGTGAATCTGTGAGTTTGTGTGGATTTGACTCAATCACGCAAAATCCACTGAACTGAATATACTACCAAATTTGATGAAATTTGGTAGTATACGGGTAGAAATATTCCGGAAATAGTAGGTACAGTCAAGAGTCAAAAGTGGAGTCATACCTTAAATATCATATTGCCTTGCAGGCGCGCAGTCCTTCATTGTGTGCGTTACGTCCATTTACGGACGTATAATTACAATAAGAACTCTACCCCACACCAAGACACAACTCTGCTGCATGCTAGTGCTTCGTGCTCATACTGCCTACGTGCTGCCATCTATCAAATTTACGGGGTACTAAGTAGTGAATTCTGACACAGAAATAATAATACACTACCTATAGTTTATTATAAAGCAAACCAATAGTGGTGAGTACGGTGACACGCAACCAATTGATAATTTCGTCACAAGCTAATGCATCTGCTGGTCTAATCGGTAGTCGGATGGACTGCAGTTGATACAGGTCAAAGTTCGAGTCACATTCAGATATTTTATTTTTCATATTAAACTCAATTCATAAGCCAAGAGTATTTTTATATAATGTAATTGATATGCTTTAATATATTTGTTATGAAATAAAAATTCTCAAAAATCATGACAACTATTTATTCATGTAAATAGGTATAGTATACTTATGTAAAATTTATTATTATAAACTATACTAACAAATTCAAAATTTATGTTTAATCACTTTCCTATCTAATTACAGAATAAATAAGAACTTAAAAATAAGCATTCTGTAGTAAGTTACTTATAAGAATCAGTTCATTTATTTTATATATTATTACTAAATTATACTTTCGCTTTTTGTTAGTAAATATTGAGGTTATAGCTTAAGTATTCGTTTTCATCATGAAAAGAAGATTGAAACTAAACCTCAACATCTAACAATTTAACAATTTATCTCCTATTACGAAACATAACCTTGTATTTGTAATGCAAAATACAAAAACAAGTAATAAGTATAAAAATAATTTAAATAATGTTTATACTTTAATAAAACCAGATTTGATACAATAGAAAGAGGACAGTTGGAATATACCTACTTAATGAATGAACTCACTGATTAAATTTAAACACAAATAATTAACTCACTATTTTGTAAAGTTGCCGTTGTTGTCTTTTCTACACATATTTCAATCACAAAATAACTGTCCTAAACATCCATACAGTGAGAAACTAATTCTTCCTTGCTCATCTTCCTTGCACCATCAGGCCCCATAGATTTTCTATGGAGTTGAGGTTAGAAGACCGCGCTGGCCAAGGATGACATTTATTTCTGGAAGCGAAATAAATTATCCAGTTTTTTTATGCACGCCACCAGCTTGATATGCACGACGAACAGTAGATAGGCATCGAAACATCAAATAAATCAGCATAACGCCTGGTAGGTAAAATCATCGCCTTCATATTCTTCCAACATTATTGTTGCTGCTGCTCAGAGATAATAGCCGGTCTTCTACTTTGCGGCAAGGCTACCCTGCAGCAAGTCGCTACACCCAACGTGTTGTCCACTAAAAGAATATAATAATATATAATTAGGTATTTAGTTTATTATTTAATTTCAAAACTATCACTTATGCAAAGCAAAATCACGAAGAAAAATATATCAATACAATACATTAATATTATGTTATCATTTTATGTTTGAATTAATCACAAAATATTACACATTTACACACACATATTTCAAATCACAACTATTTATTTGTTTAAAAATACTCACACTTAATCCAGTTCCTTTCATTAGAAATTGAGACTATTTTGCAACCACTATCATGCAAAGTAAATCCGAGTAGTCTCCATAATACCTACTTATAATGGCCTATATTGGCAAGTGTTGGTAAAGTAATATTCCACAAATACTTAGATCATATACATAATTACATCACTAACAAATGCGTTCAACTAAAACGAGAACTCGGTTGAAGTGATAAATTTGCGTCTGTCATTTTTTTCATTCACCGTCAAATATTCATTTTCATAGCTGGTCCACCCATACGAAGTAACGATACCATAAAGTTAGAAGAAGCAAGGATTTTATAGACATACTATGAACGTTCCGTATCGTTCATAGTATGTCTATGAAATCCATAAAAGTATGAAGCGCTCGCCGACTCGCCGCGCCAGCCTACCTACTTCTATGGAAACATCGTATTCGGTCGGTTGACATTGCACAGACACATAGGCGTTTTACAAACAACACACAATCATAAGGTCTTAAGTGCAAACACTTCTATAATCAATTAGTATGAGAAATTCTGACTCCACTTCTGGAGATGTCTGTACATAGGGTAATTTATAATCCGAAATTCCCACGGAAGCGAAGCTCCAGGGTGCAGCTAGTAACATACATAAGAAAAGAGGGATATGATAAAACAGTACAAGATAGCTAAGACCACAATGAGGCGCATCTAATCCTCAGAGCGAAACAAAGCTCACTACATTGCACTTAGTGGATTGCATAACGCATTGTCTTTGTAGCGCACTACGTTTTATCAAATGTTCCTGTTGCCTTTCAACAAAATTATATATAATTGTATATGAAGCGGTGGTGGTCGAGTGGCTAAGACCTGAGGTCAAAAGGTCCCAGGTTTAATCCCTGCCATCGGTAATAACATTAAAATAATCAATACAAAATCAATTCGTGCCCCATGAGTTTGTATAACAATCTGATTCATCTAAAGTACATAGTTTTAATAGACCACCACTTGCTTCTAGTGAAGGTAAACATTATGAGGAAACCTGCACTCTACTGACAATGTATCAGATTAAATAAATAAATATATACGGACAAATCACACAGATTGAGTTAGCCCCAAAGTAAGTTCGGGACTTGTGTTATGGGATACTAACTCAACGATACTATATTTTATGACAAATACATATATAGATAAACATCCAAGACCCAGGCCAATCTGAAAAAGATCATTTTCCATCTTGACCTGACCGGGGATCGAACCCGGGACCTCCGGTGTGGCAGTCTGGCGTGATAACCGAGGTCGTCATAGGCCAGATTGTGGATGAAAATGGAAAAGACAAATGACAAAATTAAATATAGCATAAGTATGTTTGTCTGTGTCCCTGTGTCATGGCTTTGCATCTACAAGAGAAGAGTTCCTGGAGAATCCAAGGACCATGAGCGAAGCCTGCCATATACCGTCGGCGGTTCTTTGCTTCCTGAGCTGGGTTGGTTCGAGTGAAGTTCCGGCCTAATTGCGGACAAAAGTTCTCGGAGGAAGTAAGAAGTAGTAAGTAAGGCAAATGACAAAACCTGGGGAGGTTTAGGACCTAAGAAAGTAGATAGGTACTGGTTTTTCTGTCTACGTAACAAACAGCAATATGAAACTTAATGTTACGTTTGCATACTCGCAAAACCTCGACAGAAAAGCTATGTTTTGACACAAGCAAAGCTAAGCAAAGTACAACGATTCGTTGGTTTGCATGTTTACTAGGCATAAGCCGTCCAATACGCAGGATGTGTGCGAAAGTATCGCCATTTCATCATATTTGAATAACGTCGTCCCAAAAGGCGCAACATAAAATATGGGTCCCGCATTCCCGATTCCCGATAAACAATAACAGTTTTATCGACGTCGCTATTGCAAATTGAGAATGGGATACTGTCCAATTATAGCGTTGACCTACCGTGAGGGTGTCCATATTGCATTATGACGTTTTTTTTTATTATACAGATTATTATGTTCTGAAGTTTTTCTAGCGAAAATATATTTGACACTATTACGCTAGCCGAAAATACCTGTACCAATAAAATGAAAATAGGTACCCGAATCTTAAATTATAACTTTAATTAAAAACTTTCTAATTCTAAATTAGCATCATAGTAATTTTGGGAAATTTTAAATATCAATTCAATTGACACATACATAGTATAATTATGGCAAAAAATAAGGTCTCAATTTTACTCTTAGGTTACAAATTACTTCTTAAATAACAATTTATACACCGTACTAATACTGTTCAGACGTATAAAGTAATAACTAATATAGGTAAGACTAAAAATAAGGTCCCAATTTTACTTAGTTACAGAATGGACACCGTACTAATACTGTTTATAGTCCAGGATCACGCGGACCTTACCGCAGATTTATTCGCAGCTGAGTATAGACACGACGAACATGTCTGATATATCGTGGACAACATTGAGGCTTGCAGTTTTAAGCTATATAGCATAATGATTTAACATTAATATTTTCTGCTGCATTGTTGCTTGCTGCAGTGCGGTTATGCTTCTCAATTCAATAAGTAAACACAGTCCATTGACTCGAAATAATAAATAGAAAAGTGTTTAAAAGATTTGGCCGAAATGCCCGGCAGATGTAAAACATCTGAAGCGCCGTGCCATGACAGCATCAGGCAGTTTGCCGTCACAGCAATCGATTTTACTGCCAAGCCACGCCAATAAATGTTTTACATCAAAATAACAATCAGTACAACTATAGCAAGGTAAATGTTCATCTAGTCCAAGATCACGCACACGTTATCCAAGATTTATACCCCGTTTTGTATTGACACGCCGAACATGTCTGATATATCGACAATGGGTCCGCAAGTTTGAGGCTTGCAGTTTTCAAAGATACGGGTCGCTGATTTATGGCGGGGAAGTTTGGGATATTGTGGGCTATGATAGAAGAGAGGCTAAATAATGGAAAATTAGCTTTTGCCTATATGATTTACAGCGGGAATCCCAACTAATATTTTTATGCGAAAGTGAGTTTTTTTGTACCCTCTTCACGCTTTATATACTAAACGAATCTTTTTGTATTGCTGTAGCACACGCTTATTTTTTCGTTTATTTTTGTATGTGTTGTTGTGGCTGCAAATAAAGTTTTTTTAGAACTGCTGAGACATAGGTACACCTTTCGTTCCGGAAAAAAGGTCCCGTCTGTTCCAGAAGGAAATTCACGCGGATAAAGCTAGGGCAATAGTTCTATAATAAATGTTCTGTTAAATGTAAGTCAGCGGTCGTACCTTTGCGGGTCGGGTTATCTCAAATTTAACGTTACGCCACGCGGAAATCCGAGATATTAAACTGGCTGTTGTGGAGATAGCCAGTAATTTTATACAAAACCTTTGTCCGTATTGTATTTTATCAATTCAGATATATTCTGTACTGTGAAGTGTCTGCTTGATCGGTAATTTTTTTTATCTTTATTTAGGTGAATAAACAATGACTTAACAAGGCTACTTATCTAAATATCATACTTATGCTTATTAATTATGCCACCACAATTTAATCGGTAAATCATAATTGGGAATCAACTGTCAATTAAGGTCTAAAACGGACACATTTTAAACGTATACTTATTACTCAGTAGTTTTACTTTGTTGATGTCAAGATTTATTGTGAAGTTTGACACATCATACAAAAATGTCACTTGAAAAGAAGCGTCAAAAAAGTTAATTGTTAAGACCTTAGGTACCGAATTTAATATAAAAATAACAACAAGGGACAAATCTATAGTACGTTTGTAAGTTTTTAGGTACCGAATTAATAATAACTAGGGACGAATTTACAATATCCCAATCATCTATACGAGAGCCCTTGTGACAATAGAGCAACATGGACTCCGACGCGCGGAAGTCCTTGTTGCTCGAAGCTGGTGGCTGATATAAATGATAATGTCATGGTCTTTGAGATTAGATAGATAGATAACTCATTTATTTGATGCTACAAACACACACATACAAAGAATAGAAGTACACGAAACATTAAAACAAGAAAAGAAAAAGAAAAAAAAGAAAACATGGATAGGATAACACATATTCCATAAATGTGTGTGTTGCAGCAAAACAAAAAGGTCATGGCTCAGTGGAATTATTGCCCGTACAGCAATACACTGATTTTCAGCCATAACCTAGAGGTGCGAGTGCGAACCTAATGTGAGATGAATTAAATATTCAAAGGTCATGGTATATCCAAATATTGCATGTAACCATAGACGCCAATCTGTTATGCCAAAATTCTGCGCAGCTAATTACAACGTACAATAAATCAATTTTATCGACGCCAAATATTCCGGCCCGTTTTGTTTTTATTTGCCAGCAAACCACATTCAAAATTATGCTAACAGCACGCAGCACTAATTTGTTACTACGGCCCAGATAAACTGGAACGTATTCACAAAATATATTGATTGGCATAAAAAACTATGAGTTTTATTTCGCTTCCAAACGAACTCGCATTAGATATGAAAAATCCTGTTAATTTTAATTTTATTATTTGCTTATTTTGGATCATCTTGACAATTAGGTATGTGCGGACTGCCTGACTGAAATGTGTGTAGAATTTTTTATTCAAACGTTTTTGAAATACAAACAAAAGTAAATGTACAGTCACCTGCAGAGAAACCCTGAGATAGGATTCATTAAGATAACGGGTCGGGTTTATCTGCAGCTGACTGTATATTCACTTTTTTTGCACTTCGAAAAAACGTTTGAACAAAAAATTCCACACACATTTCAGTCAGTCCACAAATCAGTCGTTCATCATGACTTATTTCGGTTATTTTAAACTCCATTGTTATTCTAGCCCTATTTTATATTCCTTATAGACATTCAGGGACAAATAGACCTCGTAACTTCAAAGGCCACTGAATATGTAGCAAGGATCGGACAGTATCGCCGTTTGATGGCCTCTCAGTCGGCTTTTATTTCTATTGCTTCTTATATGGCTAACAAATGGCGATAAAAGCTGAGAGAAAATGGCGGACGATATAAGGGTATTCTTCATCTTCTTAGCGTCAACACGAGCGGGTCATATTTATTTATTTACTAGTTGTGCTTCGGAGCTTCGCTCCCGTGGGAATTGTAAAAAGAAGTGAGGCGTAGTGCCAAGAACACTAACTGCTTTCCCGCGAAATACAGTAACCTCTTGCGACTAGCGGAAAAATATGAAGTCAAATTATTTGTGAAATTTTGAATAGGTATATTTTTTTATTTAAACTTTATTGCACAAAATACATATGTAAAACAATGGGCGGACTTAATGCAAATGCATTTTCTACCAGTCTACCTTAGATTAATGCATATACCTACCTTACTTGGGGAGCATATATTATTATGAATGACCTGAATCGATGGGTCAAATTGTTCAATGTCTACAACTGCCTAAAGACCGATTGATAACTTATTCCTGAAGTCAGTTAACAAGTTATTTCAAAATGCATATCATAGATTAAATTTATGCTGTCTGTTTGTTTTGTTTTAACTTTTGCTCCGAATGTAAATGAAAATATGCAGGGCAAAACACAATCAAATCATTCGTGATTGAGTAATAAAAATGCGAATAACTTAAAAGGTGTGTTGCCTTTGGGGCTACTTATTTTGGACTATCCGTAATCTAATTAATATCTTAGATAGAAAAATTAACAAACAATTTTCGAAAATTATATCATTAAAACTAACGTTGTATAGTCGGCAAACCCCCTACCTACAGAATGTGAGTATTTTAACAATATTTTTTAATAAAATTAATAACTAATTTAGAAAATTCAGAAATCACGACTGCAGTCTATACGTCACAAATAGCCTATGTTACCCGAGATAACGTTATGAATCTAAGGTTAGCTCACACATCTGTATCCTGTCAAGGCGTTTAGGAGATATGGTGGAATAGAGAAACTCCCATACATACACATACATGAACCCTAAAAACATATAACTCCTTTCTTGGGAAGTCCTGTAAAAATAAAATATTTTTTTACTGTAGTCAGTTTTCAAGAGTGCATTAAAGAAATAGAATAATTTTATTTTTATATAGTCTGTTAACTTTATTTATGTTTATTTATGTTATTTTAAATTACATCACATCACTATATATTTTTTCTCATAAAACAAAACATATTGCTATATGATGTTAAAATTACGTGTCTTCCAAACAAAAGCGAAAATTTTGCGGCAATAAAAAAACAGGGACTAAACTCCAAAAACCATAAGGAACCACACTGTAAAACAAAAGCAGTGGATCAGGATCGGGACCGATGGGACCAAACCTTAACATGTTTGGATTCGGAACGGGGATGGATCAAATTGTGATATCGATATGTCGATTGGATTTTGATATGTTTGGATAAATTTACGTTTTTTATGGGTTACTCTCAAATTTCAATCGATAAACATACATACATACACACACGAATCACGTCTTTATCCCTTACGGGGTAGACAGAGCCAAGAGTCGTGAGACTCGAAGGCCACGCTTAGCTGAATAGTGGGTTCTCTGATGGAATGGAGATTCAGGTATAGTGACAGGTTGCTAGCCCATCGCCAGTTGAAAATCCCCAGTTTAAAGCCCTTTCTCTCAATTGACTTTTACAATCTGCGCGGGAAGAGAAGCAGCTGGCACATTCTATGTTTTTTCTTCGCTCCCAGACAGCATGGAAACATGGATAAACATGTATCGATGATTTGCTAAAGTTTCCCTCATTTGCTTTTTCTTGTCTCTTTCTATTTTACATTATGATGAACTTTTTGACTTAAAAAATATTTCGGATAGACAAACAAACATAGTTTCACAGGAATTTTAATGGATTTTTTGTTAAAAGTCAAAAATATCTCGTGGAAACCCATATAAGATCACTTTTTTTATTTATTGCCCAAATATTCTACAAACAGTGGTTAGTATAATGCGAAAGTTAGAAACTAAAACCCAACCTAACATAATTTAGAAATTATTTAGTAAACATTTTTTTTATAACATAGGGCTACAAACGAGCAAGCGGGTCACCTGATGGTAAGTAATCACCGCTGCCCATGGACAACCACAACACCAGGGGTATCGCAGGAGTGTTGCCGGCCTTTTAAAAAGACGTAGGCTCGTTTTTTGAAGGTTCCAATGTCGTATCGGTTCGGGAACACCGCCGCAGGAAGCTGATTCCACAGTTTGGTCGTACGTGGCAAGAAGTGTCTTTTGAAACGCACGGTGGTTGACAGCCAGTCATCCAGGTGGTTTGGGTGAAATTTCAGTTTATGGCGGGTGGTATGGTGGTGAAATTTTGCGGCGGGTATAAGGTCAAACAATTCCTCAGAGCACTCCCCATGAAAAATGCGGTAGAGAATGCACAAGGATCCAACATCCCTGCGCAGAGCCAGAGGATCGAGGCGGCCGACGAGAATCTCGTCGTCGACCATGCGAATCGCACGACGTTGAACGCGGTCAAAAGGGAGAAGTTGGTACTGAGGAGCCCCGGCCCAGAGGTGAGAGCAATATTCCATGTGCGGCCTGACTTGTGCCTTATACAGCTGAAGGCGATGCGCCGAAGTGAAATATCGCCTCGCTCTGCCGAGGACACCCAATTTTTAGAAGCCAACTTAGCCTTATCTTCAAGGTGACCGCGAAATTGAACGTCGCACGAAATCACAACGCCTAAAATTTCGATTTTTGGCTGTGTATGTAGGGAAGCGCCCTGGAAAGAAGGAGATAGGACAAAGGGGCTTTTCTTCGCGGTGAACGCACAGACTTGTGTTTTCTTGGGGTTAAATTGAACTAAGTTGGAATCACCCCAGTTTGAAACTTGGTTTAAGGAAGTTTCAACCTCAGATACAAGTTTAGTTCGACACTCAGAGACGCGTGCCCGAGAAATGTTACCTTGACCGGAATAAAAGGAGTCCACCGTGCTATCATCTGCATAGCAATGGATGTTGCTGGGTTGCAGCATATCATTGATATGCAAGAGAAAAAGCGTTGGGGACAGAACACAGCCCTGTGGGACACCAGCGTTCACGGGCTTATATGCAGAGCAAGAACCGTCAACAACGACTTTAATGCTGCGCCCTGTGAGGAAACTGGTAACCCATTGGCATAATTTCTCGGGCAACCCGTAGGAAGGAAGCTTCGATAGAAGAGCTTTGTGCCAGACCCGATCGAAGGCTTTCGCCATATCTAAACTGGCCGCCAGGCCCTCCCCCTTACTCTCAACCGCTTCCGCCCATTTATGGGTCAGGTATACCAGAAGATCGCCAGCAGACCGCCCATGACGAAATCCGTACTGGCGATCGCTTATGAGTTGGTGCTCCTCAAGGTAAGATAGAAGCTGGCGGTTTATAATGGATTCCATTATTTTGGAGAGCAGGGAGGTAATGGCAATAGGCCTGTAATTGCCAGGATCAGAGCGATCACCTTTCTTGGGTATTGGGTGAACTAAAGCAGTCTTCCAAGCCGACGGGACAACGCCTGTAGCGTAGGAGTGTTGAAAAAGGCGCGTCAAAACCGGAGTCAACTCAGGAGCGCAGGTTTTGAGCACAATGGCAGGGATACCGTCAGGCCCATTGGACTTATGGACTTCGAGGGAGAAGAGTGTCTTCCGGACAGATTTTTGAGTAAACCGGATGTCCGGCATAGTACTCGCACAACGTGAAATATTCGGGGGTATTTTCCCCCGTCATCCAAAGTCGAGTTAGACGCAAAAAAGGTGCCCAGGAGATCGGCTTTCTCTTTTGCATCGTGGACCAAGGTGTCATTTGCCGTGCGCAATGGTGGAAAAGATGGCTGACAAAAATTTCCCTGGACAGCTTTGGCAAGAGACCAGAATGATCGTGTACCCGAAGGAAGTTGGGCCAGTCTCTCACCAATTCTCCCGATATGTTTCGCCTTCGCCGCAGTCACAGCTTTTTTTAGGGATCTGGAGGCAAAATTATACTCCCTCTTAAGGTCGTTTGCTTCTGGATCCTTAGTTGCCATTGCATTGGACCAGGTCTGAAATCGTGTTTGCTTTTGGCTATACGCCTCTTTGCAAGAACGGTCAAACCAGGGCTGAGACTTGCCACCAACAGGCACAACAGAACTTGGAACAAAGAGTTCCATACCCTGCAGCACCACTTCAGCAACAGAGTCGGCAACGGCAGAAGCATCCCGTAGCGAGAAACAAACCCTGTCCCAAGGGTAGGAAGAAAAGAAGTTCCGCATCCCATCCCAATCTGCTGACTTAAAGTGCCAAACACGGCGGCTACCGACAGAACGGGGCCTTAATTTGCGTGTGGATGGCACTATGCTCCGGATTAGGCAATGGTCTGATGAGCCCAATGGAGCATCAACAGAGACTTTATAGCCGTCCGGATGGGGAAGTCAGCAGAAGATCAAGCCGTGAGGGCGTATGGCCTTCCACATCTGGTATGCGAGTAGGGGCAGAAATCATCTGTGTCAAACCATAGGCCGCGGCAAAGGCGTGAGCAGATCTACCCGCATGATCGGTTTTTTCCGATTGGAGCCATTCTATATGGTGGGCATTAAAGTCTCCAAGAATTATAATTTCTGCGGATGGGATCTGCTGCAGAACGCAATCTGTCGCCATACCAATATGCTCCATAAGTCGGTCAGTTTCGGTATCACCACTATGGGACCTGTAGAGGCATGCATAGACGCGAGGGTGGTCGTCACAATCTACACGAAGCCATAAAGTAGACAGGTCTTTGCCTTCAAGATTGCATAGACGGCGAACACAGACATCGTCCCTTACAAATACGCATACGCCAGCATGTGGCACGAATTTGTGCTCAATTTTGTAGCCGGGGTAAAGTAGGTATGACGTATCTGCCGGAGACGATATCTGGGTTTCCGTTAAAAAGAATAAGGCCGGCTTTTCTGTCTCCAGATGGTAGTGGACTGAATTAAGGTTGGAATGAATACCCCTGATGTTGCACATATGAATGTGAAGTGCATGGGGGGTGCCCGCAGCCTTATCTTGGGCAATGACGAGCGGGATTTTGCCCTCCCCAGAGTACGTAGGGCGGCCCAAGCATGAATGCTCAGGGAGGGATTCTCCTGTACGTGACGTACCGGTACCCTCCTGGGGTACTCTATTACTTTTAAATTCCGCTGCCATATTTGGGGGGAGGGGGGATGGGCCTCCGGCTCTCTCACTCACCGGACGAAGCATAGAAGCCATGAAGCTACATATTACCATATTACCATATATAAAAGTAACTACTAAAACTAAACTAAATTAATTAAATAAATAAATCAGAAGATATATGATTAACTACCTATTTAACTACCTATTAAAATTATTAAAATACACATTAAAATCTATACTAATATTATAAATGCGAAAGTTTGGATGTGAGTTTGTGAGTTTGTGAATTTGTGAGGATGTTTGTTACTCAATCACGCAAAATCTACTGGACGGATTTCGATGAAATTTGGTACAGAGGTAGATAATGACCTGGAATAGCACATAGGCTACTTTTTATCCCGGGAAAAAGCACTGTTCCCGTGGGAAATTCACGCGGGCGAAGCCGCGGGCAAAAGCTAGTTAATAATAATTATATAATTTGATCAAAAATACCACCCTGGACAGTACCTGGTTCAAAGGTACCTATTACGCTGGCTGAGTTTCCTCTCTGGATATCCTTTGAATCAGGTACCATCCAAATCACTTTTTGTTTGTCTGTGTGGTATATTTTCATTTAATGAAGGCATTCAAGGCAGTATTTCATAACTTATAGCTAAAACAAATATTATCACTTAAAAAGCGCAAAATAATAACTGGTTGTTTACATTAGGGCGCGCGCACACCGCCACGTTTCGCTCACAACACCAAAACGTGTAATTTCCACTCCCACAATAGACTGAGATAGCATTCAGGTAGACTCGGTAAAATGCTCTAAATGTGTACACTCACCTGCAAATCAACTCGCCTCGCATAGACTCTATGCGTCGGTAATAGCGTCGCATTTACAATGAATTTGGTTAAGTTTATGTGCTGACTGTACGAGGCTTTGTAGACCCCTTGCGGATGTAAGATGTTATCGCGAGATTCTACCGTCGTTTTAATTTGTAAATAGACGCAGTGTTTAAATAGCCCTATCTAACATTTCAAGGGTTGGTTGATAAAAATGTTTCTTATTTTTTTTTAAAGAAAGTGATAAAGATGGATGGTAAGTAAGGTCAGACGATAAAGATATTCACCATTTGCGCTGAAAATTTTAAAGATAATTTGTATTTCTACTTACTAAGTCACTTAATACGCTTTGCTCCTATTTAAATTAATTAATAGACACAATATAATTACCAAATCAAAATGAAAAAAAAAATCTTTATACCTAATATAAATACATATTAAGAAAATAGTAATTTTAGAATCACGAATGATTTTCTAACGATAAAAATAAAATTCAGGAAATATGAACATCGCCAGTTATCCATATTTCTGCAATCCTCAATACCAAAGCTATTTCAACTTCTCTCTTTAGTCGTATTTCCTCATGACTGAGGGTCGTGGTCATTATATGGAATGAAACACACACAACGACTCTCTTGGCAATTTTAAGGGAGTGGTTTGCCATTGCCTTCTCCATTTCACACACTAGCTGATAATCATCAACCAGAGTGCAGGTTTCCTCTCGATGTTTTCCTTCACCGGAAGCAAGTGGTGGTCGATGAAAACTAACATGAGTCAGATAGGTATACAAACTCATGTAGCCCGGGCAGGATTCGAACCTGGGATTTTGTATCCACAGGCGGGCCTACCACTTGGCCACCACCGCTTCAAACTTCATTTCAACTTATTTAGTTCAATATTGAAGCCCTATTAATACATAGTTATTTACCAGTTGAATTGCATTGTAAATAATTGAGGTTTCCAATCGCTTCGGACAGAGTGAATCCTAGGTCATCAAACATTGATAGATGTTAGTGGAAATATCATTGGTTCGAGACTCACTGAATTCACTTGCATTTATACTGAAGGACAGAAATGATATAAAAGAAGAATCTTTACGAAAACAATAGGTATAAAATTATTACGCTTTATGAACGGCATTTTTATGGTCGTATTCCTCATCGCTGAGGATCGTGGTCATTTAGTGGAATGAAATACACACTTTGGCATTTTTAATACGCTTTAGAGTTATTTGCCATTAGGTGTTAAAGAGCAGCTATGGTTAACCGTTGTTGATTGGTGTGCAAATTCATAGGTCATCATCATCAGGTGGTGCCATCATCAAAATGAAATTTGGAGATCAGCAAATGGTATCTTTTTCTGTCTTTAGCGGCCTGTTTTAGTCGCCAAAACCTAAGTCCTGTCCAGGTCGTGATGTCGTCCATCCACTTCCTTCACGGTCGACCTGGTACCCTCTTACCAGGTAGTTTCCCATCTTGGAGCAACCTCAGGAATGCGTGTTGAAGGGGGCCTCTTTGTATGTGCCCAAGAAGGCCACTTTTCCTTTTTTACTATGTTGGACATCAAGTCATAGGTCAGGTGGCTTGCTATCTCCTTTTAGCGCACAAGCTGATTAATCATCAACTAGAAAGCATGTTTCCTCATAATGTTTCCCTTTGCCAGTAACAAGTAATGGACCATGAATTTAGATTTTAATCTGGGATCTTTGCACATGCTTGCATCCACCACTTTATGAAACGACATTAAGGTTGGCACGAAGTAACAATATGAGCTGACTAAGTTTGGGTTGCACCTTCTTTCTTTGACATAACAGTAACCTTAACCGTACCGGTTTAACCTTGACCGTACCGGTTTAACCTTGACCGTACCGGTTTAACCTTTACCGTACCGGTTAGGCAAAAAAGACTTGTACCACTTGTCAAATAGTATGACAATAGTAAACTTTACTGTTACTGTTAAATTTGGCACTAACTTTATCAAAAACTTCGATTTCGGTGCAACCCAACCTTAGGCTTAGTCGCACCGAAATTGAAGTTTTTGTTAATGTTAGTATCAAAGTTAAAAGTAACACCTAAACCTAAACATCACATATTTTAAAACTTGTAATAAAACGAAAGGTCGCTTAAACTACAACGTTTTCTTAGACAATTGACTTGAGTCGAGCAAGTCACGTAGCAATATCCGTTGTGGTGCCAGAATCCGGGATATAAAGATTTTACTCCTCCTTGCTTTTGTCTCGATAATAAAAATTGTGATGGTCGCGATGGTCTGGTTGTTAAGATTGTGGACGAAAGATTCCGTATTGAAATCATGAAAAAAGAACGTTTTGTCTATTATACTTGTCGTGAGTACGACCATGTAATGTACACTTCGAAATTTACTTACTTACTTCGATGGCTCGACGACCCAAAGAGGATCTTGGCTTCCGATACTAGAAGCTTCCACTCCTTCCTGTTCTGCGCAACTTCCTGCCAGTCGGCTCTTTGGAAGGCCACCAGATCTCTTAGGACATCATCCCTCCAGCGGTATCTGTGAAATTTACATATACATATTATTTGGAACGTTAACTTTCATTGGCTGAACTTTCTGCAAAGTTATTAAACAATAAACAATCGCCTTATGAATGTCATAACACAAACATAATTACGAAGCTTTGTAAGCTGAAGCTTCAGACATACGAGTTTGAAACATTGTTTTGTTTACTCTCGGTTTGATAAGCTCAGGTACAAACAAATCCGAAGTTCAAATCCTGTAGGATGAGGAAATACAGGTTGATCTAATTCCGTCGTTTAATATTTGATGAAGGGGATGATATATTTTAATTAGTTTTTATTTAGCACATTTTTAACGAAGAATTATAATTACACCAAAAAAAAAAAGAAAAACATATAACTAAATAAAATAAATAAATAAACTACTTAACATTAATTAAAACTTAAAAAATATTTACAAAAATGCCAGTCCCGACAGGTGCCCAGAAGGTTGGCAGCAATGTCACGTTTATTGGCAATGCATAAGGCGAGATATATACCAGCTCTCTGGGCACGAGTGACCTCTATCAATTTCCGAGCTAAAAGGCATCATGCAATATATGTGCTGAAGGTCCCCATGGCCCTAAGGTCAACCCAAAACAGCTCAAATATGTAAAAATTGCCAGTAGGGAATCAAGATAGGTAATTAAATTTACAAAACTAGATACCGTTCATGCAAAACAATCGAAACTTACCAAACTTTTATATGATTCAGAAAAGTGAATTTAAAAAATCATAAATATCCCTCTGGCATGATAGGGACTAACTGTATAATGAATGAGTATCAATGGCAGCAGTGGTCGATTCGAAATGCTAGCAGATTGTAAGTAAGCATTGAGAATCATAATATTCTTTAATTCAATATTTGACGCGATAAAGGTCCTGTAAAGGTCCAATTGATTGATTGGATTCATTGATTGTGGTCAAGAGCAAACAAATTGTCATCTAAAATCTAAATAAATTGTTTTAATTTTTGCCAGTTGTTATGGAAGAAACAAAAATTTATCATGCTAAATTCATGACCATATTACAGGCTGGCAGCTAAAAAAGCTCCCATAAACAAACTGCACTCGCAAATCGTTTAATCAACAACACTGTTTCCTTATCTGTCGCTATCCTGCAGAAGGGTCCCATAAAACCGAGGGACGTCAAATATCGCCATACTAATATACAGTGGCCTTAATTCGAAATTTAAGTACGATGGTCGCTGACCCCATGAGGGGTCAATTTCAAACATGACCACTTATATATAAAAAATAAAAATAAAATAATTTATTTTCTGGCAACAAGGCCCATTTTGTTAGTAACATTACTACCTTAACTATGTTAGTAAGACATTTATGTTTTTGTAGCTTTTTAGTTATTTAACTAAAAGGCTCGATCGCTCATTTAACAGCACTAACGTTTCTGGGTGCATGCGATTTTAAACTTTATTGAAACCACTTATATTTAGTATATTTTTCCGCGTATGGGCAGCGTTGCAAGCGAGGCGATGACGCTGGTAAAATATACCAAAATATATGATGTCATTAAAATAAAATTACTTCTAGTTGGTAGAAGCAAAAGTTAGAAAAAAAATCATTTATTTTTTTTCTATGCTATGGGTTGAAGTCAGCACCGTCGCGGCGCGGCAACAACAGAATATGATTCATACCATGCGAAAAGATTGGATTTCAAATGACAGTTGTGAATCCGCGCGGAGCGTTGCAATTCTAATAACGAACGCTCGTACCACGCAATAAGGTTACATTTCCAATTTTTGCTCAAAAGTGAACCTTCTGTACGTCAGTACTGTTACTTATTCTGTTCTAATATGCAGATGTAAATTTATGTCCCCTGGCGAGCCACTAGCACGCCTCAGGCCACATAAATTTGGTAATAAAATGTTTTATTCGCAACAAAATTTGGAATTTAGCGATGTAAGTGTCCTGAGTGCTATTTAACGTATGTTTTGTGTTAGGAATTTGTAAATTATTGGTGTCTGGGTAAAGTTGTACGAGGACATTTTGTGAATCGATAAACAATTTTAAAAGAATCGATTTTCTTTCATAATAAGCGATTTTATAATATATACGTTATACGTTTATTTCTCCCACAACATAACACATTACAGAAAATATTATCTCTAAGAAAGCACTCTAAACAATTTTGTTGCATAGGTAGTACATAATATTCAAAAAGAATGAACCGATATAAACAGCAAGTTTATTTTTATAGCTATCAGTGTCCCACTGTTGGGCAACTTCTTCCACACAACTCAATCCCGTATAAATACCTGTGATTAATCTACCAACAGGACTTTAAATGCTAAGTAACAGTTTCTTTTCCATTCCAATACCCGAGTGTAACCAAATGTTGAGCCCAATATAATATTGCAGGTACAGTCAACCAGGTACACCGTTACATATCAATTTGTAAATTGGCAAATAATTTAGCAGAAATTTGAACTAGGTAGTCAAAGTCAATTATTTTTATTTAAATAGGCCTAAAAATAGCACTTTTAAATCGTCATATTCTTGTTTTATAGTAAGTTGACATCATAAAATTACTTAAAGCTAAGGTTACCACCGTCTTCGCCTAGTCTCTTCGTTAGTATTTGGTCCGGGTTATAAATGAAACTTTTAATATTTTTAAAAACTGACGTGGTTTGACGAATTGTCTGCCTGTAAAAGGTGGTGGCAGCAGCTAGCGAGCGATAGAGGTAGTTGGAGAGATAAGGAGGAAGCTTTTGCTTGTCAGTAAGACCTATTGGCTAAATAAAAAAAAAATAAAGTAATTATTGACCTAAAATTGCTTAGAATATATCAGTATCTTTTCCATTCCATTACCCGGGTGCGGCCGGGTGGTGAGCCGGATATTGGCAGGTACGTGACTCGTTCGCCGGTCGAAGGCTTTCAAGTGAAACGTATTGGAGAAACTCCTCAATGCTACCTTTTAAGATTTTCAAATCCTTTGACTTTTATATACGTTTCAGTAAAATTAAAATGTTACAAAATTATATAACTTTCCGCGTAAATGCGCCATAAGATAAAATGGCGCATCTGACATTTTCGAAAATATATATTTTTTTTCAACATAACGATATAATGTACAAGTATTTTTTGAAAACAAGTAGGTACAATTAGATGCGTATATTCTCGGCAAACAGTGGCCATATGTTGCAAAGCACAAGACACAATCTCAGCCCAGGAAACCCACGCAACCATCGTAATCATCGTAACCCTCGTAACCATTGTAACCATGCACTATTAGCAATACAATCCAAACCAATATTCGCACAAACAAACTAATTGACAAACCCCCGGGTGTAGAACTATCGAGCGCAAACCCGATCCAGTCACATTACCAACTTTATGCTCCAACCAAATTAGACACTGAATTTGAACATAGATTACCTTACAAATAGACTTTCTATTTATAATATGTCACTATCATAGACGTAAAACTCTATGGTCACTATATAAGTAACTTTTTATTGCACCCGAGCGCCAAACTCGGAAGTGCATTAACTCTCGACTCGTCAAAATCGTTTCGGAACATAGAC
The DNA here is from genome assembly GCA_018467065.1 of Ephestia elutella. Lineage (NCBI taxonomy): Eukaryota > Metazoa > Arthropoda > Insecta > Lepidoptera > Pyralidae > Ephestia > Ephestia elutella. The sequence goes on along the minus strand of CM031580.1, from coordinate 1,121,157 downwards.
TGTCTCTATTTTTAAAACTTTTTTGTACTTATATTGATTTATTGACATAATCCTACTAAAAAACAAACGCTTTTTAAAATTACAAATTCATCAAATTAACAACTCTGGACAGTACCCGGTTCAAATATACACTGTTCCGTACACCGTGGGCTACTGTCTCAACAACTACTGGCACAAATTCACACTCATGGGTTAGAACGAATCTTTCTTTTTTGCATAAATGCTATCTTTGATTTGTGTTTTTGGAGTAGCCTATATGAGTAATGTATGTGAGGTTTATTGCACCATAACTCCCTAATGTCTTGCAGTAAAGACAGGAGGTTGGTATCCTTAAAATTCTTACGTCTCATCCCGAAGTTCATATTACTTTTGCCTTCAGAATTCCACTAATAGACTTCTACGTCTACAATTAGATAATTTATACTCATGTGTCATGTCGCAGTCCCATGAGTCAGATTGATATACAAACTCATAAGATTTTATACCAATCTGACTCATTTACAGTGTACTCATGTATCATCTTCTTTCGGTAAGATCTATACCAATCTGACTCATGCAACCTAGATGATTTATCAGCTAGAGTGTGAAATAGAGAAGGCAATGGCAAACCACTCCATTAACATTGCCAAGAAAGTCACTTGTTTTATTTCATATAACGATCCTCATGAGAAATACTACTACGGAGAAAAAAAGGATGAAAATACAAATGGAGTTGTAAAATGCCTCTATTGTGTATTTGGTCTATGGTGTCTGGTCTATGAGTACCCGATACAGTCGTTATAGGTGGTCTAGTGGTGCAGTTAGACTACTATCGTTTATTTAGGGCATTATTGTTGCTAGGGTTGCCACTTCTAGAAATACTTAAAATGAAATTGAGATTTAACGGACACAGTCACACTTCTTTTTCTTTCATTTTGTCTAATTTTTTTTATAACATATATCCTCCAAGCTGGGAATTGAATCCAGAACGTTTAGACAGTTAAGCACATTTAACAAAAGGAGGAAACGAGTGTATATAAGTTTTATTTTTATTAATTATTTTATTGTTTTTTTTTATGGCATCCGCTGAAGACCAGCGTTGTGGTTCACGCCACGACAACGCTGAGTTGAGACCAAATGATCTCCGCTCAGCAACAACAACAACAAACACAAACAACAAAGAGTTGATAACAATTGTACCAATTTTGATACAATTATTATCTACTCTTTGTTCTGTGTTCATGTAATATGTATTTTTGTTTCAAATAAACATTTTTTTTTTCTTTCTTTCTTTCTTTCAAAACTTAACACAATACACCATAAATCTTTATGTTAAATTGTATTTATTTATTGTGTTATGTTTGACCATTTCCGGAAAATATCAAAACAGCCTGTATAAATAAAAGATAACCACGAATATATACATTATAAACAAGTTAAATAAAAACATGCGTGCGTAGACCCAAATAGCCTACAATAGCCCAACATTTCCTGACAATTGGGCTGTGATAAGTATGCTTTAATTATAAAATGAGCATAAAAGGAGGTAAGCGCTACCGTCATAGACCAGAGATACGCTAACGACGCGGATACAAAATATTGAAGTACAGAAATTAAGCTCAAGTATTTAAAGATATGTTTAAGATATATTCTTGAACTTGATAAATGAAATTGAAGTTTCTTCTAAAAGTAATTAGGATTAGTTTGTTCACAAAGACTACATACTATGTCCAAATATTACCTATAAACAAGTAACTAACTTGCTTAGTTTCAAAGAAAACATGGAAAAAAGAAGATAAAGTATTTTAATTTTTATTCATTTATTTAATCTACTAGTACATACTGGGTGAAACGGTGTGATATCGAGTCGAAAAAGAGGAGACGCTGATTAAACATAATAGGTTAAATTTTGGAGAAGCGTTCTTTTTTTGTATAAGTGAGACTAAGAAAGGAATCTGAGAAATTCAATAAATCACATTAAGTATTATAGTGTAATTTTTATCCTGAAATTCGCAGAAAACTGTACGTTACACACGTTTTATCTCTGTACTCATTATGATTTGTAGGACTGCAGCAATTAAAATGAAACGACTGCCTGTATCGCTCAATTTAGAGAAAATAATTGAAACAGAAATGATAGATAATAAGGTCATAACCAGAGACAAAAGTCTTTATCTGTGTGGTGTATGGTCAACCTGTATAAAATTTTGTTTTTTTTACGGTGGGTGCTGGCAGAATGTAAATATTTGACCAAGCGAGCGAAGCGAGCAGTGCTATAATTCAAGTTGGGGTGAAATGAAAACACATTGTTTGTATGTATGTTATGTTTGTTCCGCGATAACTCTCGAAACGTTGAATTAATTTCGATGATATGTAGCAACTATCCATAGAATTTTTAAGTTGCGCAACGAAATCGGTTCAGCCGTTTTTGAGATACGCATATTTTTAAAATAATAATCGCGAGGTCTAAGTTCGCGGCGAACCACTAGTACTATATAGATAACTATTTATTTCCCTAACCTCGGCGCACTAAACAACTGTAAAAAATTTGAGTTTAGCTTACAAAGCCAATTTTAAATAGTGAATCAAAATAATCTATTTGTGTAAAATCCTTTAACATAATAATAATCGTTGACAACCCTAATAAGCAGAGTAGCCAGGGCTCGGTAACAGTACAGATAACACAACATTATCTGTTGCAAATTGGCAAATGTTACACACCCCGTGTAACAGACACTTTAGAAAATAGAAGAAAATGGAAGTGACAGTAAAATTCATTAAAGTTATAAGCATCGAATATTTTAGTTACAATGAGAATTTAGATAGTTTAGTAAAATAGTTTCTGACATTGATCTCAGATACAGACAGACTCTACGACGTTTGAGGCCGTTCGTGTATGGCAGTATAGTGTCTCACCGCTCACACTCTTCTAGTCGCTACGATGTCGCAGCGACTTTGAGTACAAGAATTAGTCCGTGGACGAATCCCCATAACGTTTCACAATAAGAATAAGAAGAAGAAAGAGAATTATAGAGAGAGGTAGAGAGGGTTCATATTGTACTTACCTAAACCAGTTACTGTATTAGTAGTTATAACTGAATGTATAATACGAAACGCAATAAATGAACTGAATTGTGCATTCTTTACCGAATGTATCATGGGGAGTGCTCTGATGAATTGTTCGACGTAATACCTGCCGCAGAATTTCACCACCGTACCATCCGTCACAGGCTGAAGTTTCATCCATACCATCTGGATGACTGGCTGTCAACCACCGTACGTTTTAAAAGACACTTCGTGCCACGTACGACCAAACTGTGGAACCAACTTCCTGCGGCGGTATTCCCGAACCGATACGACATTGGAACCTTCAAAAAACGAGTCTACATCTTCTTGAAAGGCCGGCAACACTCTTGTGATACCCCTGGTGTTGCAGTAGTCCATGGGCAGCGGTGATCGCTTACCATCAGGTGACCCGCTTGCTCGTTTGCCGCCCTATGTTATAAAAAAAAAAAAAAAAAGAATTACAGAAATGCCACATCTAGCATCTCGCAATCATTGCTTTAGTAACCCTTTCGGTAGATACCTGTCAAATGAACAACTTTGATCATTTGCCACCGGGGTCGGTGCCTCAATTGCCCCGATCAATGTAATTGATTGACTAACGTCCGGACATTCAGAGGCGTTTTATGTTAAGACGTCGTTAAATGTCGCACTATATTTTTCTAGAAGCAAGATAAAAGCAGCAAGAGCAAAGATATAAGTAGTGTAAGGGAGCGCTAAGAAAGAATTTTTGGTAATTCCAACCTAATAAGGTGGTTAATATCTACGGTACGCAGATGATATTATCATCATATCCGATAATTCCTATGATCTTCAGGAAATGTAGGAACAACTATACCATGCATCACTTAAAATAGGACTTAAAATTAACATGGACAAGACCAAGTTCATGGCAACAAACGATCTTTTCTCCAAACCAATTCTACTGGATGATAAGCCCCTCGAACAGGTGAACAACTATGTATATCTCTGACAACTGATTAAACTGGGACGAGACTCTATTTCTGCGGAAATGGATAGAAGAGTCCGAATGGGATGGGCGGCCTTTGGAAATCTGAAAAACGTCTTTAAATCAAGATTCTTACCTCAGTCTCTGAAGACGAAAGTGTTTAATCAGTGTGTACTGCCGGCTATGACGTACGCATGCGAGACATGGACCTTGATGGCACGCTGTTACACAAGCTGAGAATAACTCAACGCAGCATGGAACGTGCGATGCTCGGAATATCTCTCCGTGATAGGATCCGCAATGCGGGCATAAGGTCCCGCACAAATGTAGTCGATGTCGGCTACCGAGCCGCGAAACTCAAATGGGCGTGGGCCGGACACATGTGTCGCCGTGCAGACGAGAGATGGTGCAAGCTCGTTCTGGAGTGAAGACCACGTCTGGAAAGAGAAGTGTCGGCAAACTACCAGCCAGATGGTCCGACAACATCAGGACCACCGCCAGCTCTTCATGGATGCGGAAGATCAATAACAAGAGATAATGGAGAAACATTGGAGAGGTATATGCTCAACGGTGGGCAGTTATACATTGAGGAAGAAGAAGAAGGTTAATATGAGTGAAAACAAAATTCACGCGGGTGAAGCCAAGTGTCTTCTATAAAATACATACTTATTGCGGAATAAGTTGGTTCTGACCCCAAAGTGGATCTTGGACCCAAAACGAGAGAGCGCCATAGTTTTTTAGTCTACGCTTTGAGCAACAAAGTCTTTCTTCTTCTTTTTTAAGTGCCTATTCATTATTGAATGTTGGCACTCAGCTCCTTAAATTTAGTTTCGTTCAGAGCCAGTCTTGTTGTTCTACTGTTTTAATTCCCGTCCAGTCTCTGATGTCCCTCAGCCAATACATCTTCCGTCCTTCCACTCTACGCTTTCCAGCAATCTTTCCCATCATAAAATTGAATAAAAAATGTTTATCTCTTAGATAAAAAACACAACAAAGAAATAAAAATACGAAAAAGAATGAAAACATGCCGACAACAACATAAATACTTTTGAGGGTACACGGAAATGTTGTCATGGCGTCAGTTTCAGATGGTTTGAAGGTCTTTCATGCACAGGGAGTCCGTGTTGCTGTATGATTCTGCGCGATGGCTCGCCAATGAAGTGATGGCTTTTCTAATACAAAAACGATAATACTTGTAGGCCAAAAAATATCTTCGTGCGACCCTCACGTTCTTCACAACTAGTTTTAACAACTCTGTAACTTAGTTGACCTCTCCTGAAATGTGTTTAGATAGTTCAAGTTCTACTTATTGAGTGTTGAAGAAGTTTTTCGTGATTTATCTATAAAAATACAGGTTTATTTATAAGTTTTTCAGTTCTCTTATTTCATATAGAAATAAGATATGAAAAAAATTCAAAGGAATTCTATACTTTACTTTTTTCTTTTCTTTTTTTTCTTTTTTTCCTTTCTATACTTACTGCATCTTAAGTGCCCGAAAATCCAAACAAGGTTTTTTATTTTTCTTAGTATCTGTTTTTGGTATATTCATGCATTTTAAACCGAATTTGAATATATATTTATTAAACCATTAATCTCACTAACGATGATGGTTAGAAAATTATCGTTATGAACTCTTTTATAGAAATACAATTTGATCTTATTCGATTCATTTCGACGTAGAAAATTCTAGTCCATATCTAAGAAAGATTGCTGTCAGTAATACCTGTATCTGTGACATGAAAAATAACACATGAAAGAAGTTTTTTGGCAATGTGAATGAGATGGTTTGCCATTTTCCACACTCCCTATAAATTATTGTTAGAGTGCAGGTTTCCTCACGATGTATTCCTGCATCAGAAGTGGTGGTCTATGAAATCTACCTAATATTATCCTTCGTTCTCCATATTACTACCAGTCTTACATAAGAGTCAGGCATACAAAGTCATGAAATATGACAAGGATTCGAACCTGGGACCTTTCAACGACAGGCGCCGCCACAGCTGAACTAATCACTCGCCCAACGCTTCAAAATGTTGAATCAAACATACATGTTTTGTTTGTAGATCATAACGTATAATTACAATGTGATTTTTAAGGTTAATTTAGACATTGAGACTCAACACATCCAATTAAACAAAAATACATACTCAAACAAAACTCATTTGCCACCGACGAAAATTTCACCTAGTTAAACGACAGCAAACCTAATTTTGCCGGTGGCGAAAACTGGAACTACTCCTACTCTGTACAAAGATGAAGATACTAGCGCCACCGTGTTGGATCAGATGTGGTTGTAGGCAAAGCGTTGATTTATGCAAAATATGCTAATGTTTCCGTTTCAATTATGTCGCGATCCTTTTAACAGCTATCAGCGGTTTTCACGTTTGGGGACATTTATTAGGGTTCCGTGTATGCAGGATCGTAATTGCATTTTCATTTCTATGCTTTTTGTTTGTTTGTTTGTAATACTGTATGGCACAAATAACATAAAAAACACATACAATATCCGTAATAGAGGAAATGGCAAGAGCGGACTTATCCCAAATTATGTCTTGAGTATGGTTCTTTTCAGTCAAAGGGCTAGAGGTGACATAGGCTACTTTTTAGGCGGACGGAGTCGCGGGCTACAGCTATTAGACTAGTACCTAGTATACTACTTATAAGTTTCGATCACATTTTTGTCCCGACATTCCTATGAATATGGAGCCACGGGTCGTAGATAATAAACAATACGCAGGTCTTTGTTGATTATACTTATACTTTAGTAACACACTAGTTATATCAACCGGGAACACCCGTCGGGGGCGATAAATATTCAAAAAGTATGATTTATATTTGTTTTCGGACATCAAAAGCCATTTCATGTTTGCTCTGCGGCTGATATTTATATAAATTGTTTGTTTGAAAGCATGTCATATTTTAACTTATTTTGTATTTCTATATAGATATAGAATATTCTTAATACTATTTTTTATTAACATGCATGAAATATTAGTTTATTTAATTTTATTTCACTTTCATTTTGTATGCCTAATGGCGCAACATGTATGTAGTACTCTATTTTAAGACCTAAATGTGTCTCATGTTGACAAAATAAAGATCTTGTATAATAAACCCATTGCTCCCCGCTGTTTTACATCCAAGGGAATTTTGGTAATCAGAATAGCCCACAGCTTGGGGCTATTCTGATTCCGTGACGTTACACAGAAATTTTCGAATCCTAAAGGTAGTTCCAGTGCAAAGCAAAAACCAAATTTTATTTATTTATTTATTTAAACTTTATCGCATAAAATACATATGTAAAAGACTAAAAATACAATGGGCGGATTTAATCAGTAAAATACACAATTTCAAACAAGTTTAAGACCTCAAAGTGACTTTGGGGTCTTCAATTAAGTTAACACTACACCCTAAACTGTATGCAAATGTGGTTCACGAGAGCATCACGTGTGAGTTCTAAATTAAATTTCGCCGGCTAACTTGCGTCGTAAAAACTTTGGTCTAGCTTTACTGGTCAATACTAGTCGATCGATAGAACATATAGCATACTAGCCGCGCCCCAGGGCTTTGCTCCCGTGGGAATTTCGGGATAAAAAGTACCCCATTTGCTATTCCTGATATTTTTCCACCCGTGTACCAAATTTCATCAGAATCCGTCTAGTAGATTTTGCGTGATTGAGTAACAAACATCCTCACAAATTCATAAACTCAAATTCATACTTTCGCATTTATAGTATTTGTAGGAAGTAGTATAATATTATGTAGGGTAGACCCCACAGAAATGATGGACAAGGATGATTTTATAATTTTATAACAACAATAGAACAACTAGAATTGGCATCTGCTATATTTTATATTGAAGCGGTGGTGGCCGAGTGGTAGGGCGCCTGCCTGTGGATACAAAATCCCAGGTTCGAATCCTGCCCGGGCTACATGAGTTTGTATACCAATCTGACTCATGTTAGTTTTCATCGACCACCACTTGCTTCCGGTGAAGGAAAACATCGTGAGGAAACCTGCACTCTGGTTGATGATTATCAGCTAGTGTGTGAAATGGAGAAGGCAATGGCAAACCACTCCATTAAAATTGCCATGAGAGTCGTTGTGTGTGTTTCATTCCATATAATGACCACGACCCTCAGTCATGAGGAAATACGACTAAAAAGAAAAGAATATTTTATATTCTGGCGCTTACTAAAATAGAACTTCAATACACGATCACAAATTCAAATTCAACGGAAATTATAGTTAGCTAAGGATCTTGAGAGTCCTATGCGCATTTATACTCCCTTCTGTGGTCTTTATATTATTCCGAGTTCTGTGGAGCTACTCATTTTTATAGATAAAAGAAGATAATATTCGAGAGCACATGGTCCCGGTACAATAGGCGTTGACACCGTAAGGTTTTGGTGGATGGATAAGACGCAATGTTGCCAGATTTTCCAGGCATTCCCTACAAATTTGGCTTTATGGATAATCGATGAGAGGATTTCTAAATTTTCGTTTCATACAAATAGCATCATTTGGGGGGAAGAAAAAATGGTTTTGGAGAAAAATTTTCAAACATCTTCATACATTTTGGGGGATTTCGTTGAAATCTTGGGGGGAAACCAAGACAACACTGATGAGACGAGAGTCTTTCCACAAGATCAAAGAAGGTACATTATGGACATGAAAGTATAGTTATTCTCAACCTAGTCTACAGAGGGTGTGAAATACCGTTTCATTGTTTATTTTTCATAACCTTTTCTCCTCTTAGGCCAGGTCTCCAGGGCCCTAAGACAAAATACGTAGACAACCAACAGGTAGTAATCCAAAGAGTGAAAGCAAAAATGCTAGCTCGATAATAAACGACGCAAGGCCGCAATGTAAATCAAACCGACTTATTCACTCCTAACGTCTAATAATAGGCTTATTATCGCGTTTAGTTCTAAGGCAGTAGAACTCCATTTCGTACACCGCTTTTTTAGAGATTGAAAGTACAGGTGTTAAATAATTCATAGAGCTGCGGATCATTTTACCGACTGCGTTAAAGTGAGTGCGTAGTTTAACCTCGGTAAGGTGCCATATATTACCAGGGATCACGTGTGCCTAATATTTTATTTAAAAGCCTTCATTTGTACGGGAAAGACTGTTCTGCTAAAAGTTTTGGTTTTAATTTGTTGTTTTTAAAAGCTTATTTGAGCATTTTTTTGCCAATAGTACACAACACTGTGTCCCATGACTTTGCATTTAAAAGTTAAATATTTCTTATTATGCGAGATCTGAACAGTATATTAACATCTCTTCATTTTGTTGAATAATTTTCATCTAATTAAAAAAATTATACACTCAAACATATATACGAAATTAATTCTATAAACATAAATACGTAGAGTTGCAGAAATAAAAAAATAATTGATATGTAGGTTGCATACGCTCAAGAAATCAAGTGAATGAATGAATGATTTATGAATGAATGATTTATTATTAACACTTACATTTTACACTTAAAGATATAACAGTTGGCTCCACACTAGGCAACTTGCCTGTCCTATGGTAGCCAAATACGATTTGACAAACGTAATTCAAAAGCCGACATTAGATTTAGTACATCTCAATACATATTTATGCAAATTTTTAATTTGGAAAAGAAAGAATAAACTTTACGGCAAAAAAAAAAGAAAAGACTAAAGAATGAAATTAGAATTAAGTATAACTATTAATTTAATTCGAGAGATGCTCACCAGAAACTCACTTCAAAGTCTGTAACAACAACTCTGTCTGAAAATAGTCCCAGTTCATCATTAGTGATCTGACAATGTGTTTACATCTACCAGGACTAACATTTTTAATGTCACATAAACGTGTTATTTTGTTGTAAATTGAATTTGATATAAATGGTTCAAACCGGTGTGCAAACATGGAATTGACGAGTGGTAAATCTACTCTGTAAACTCGCCTTCTGAGCATTTCATTGTAGTTAGGTAATTTCTGCACTTGTCTATGTTTATCCGTTGTAATTAAAATTTTAAGTATGTAAAGTTTACGAACACTCAGTACTTGTGCATCTTCATATAACTTGGTAGTACGATAGCGGAAAGACTTTCGTAGCATGACCTTCAGGACTGCTCTTTGTGCGCGCTCCAGTTTGATGAGGTAAGACGATGCTGCGCTACCCCATACCACAATGCAATATGTTAAAATCGATTGACAGAGTGCTAAATATACACGTTGTAACAACTGATGATTAGCAGCATCTCTTAACAACTTCATAACATAGATAAGTTTCCGCACTCTAGCGCACGCAAGGTCTATATGGTCTGAGAAATTGAGTCTTTCATCGAGAGTGACACCGAGATAACGAATAGTTCGCGTTCTTTCCACCTCTTCACACTTGAATTCGGAGCAGACCGAAAAATCTCTCGAACACTTGTGAAGCTTGATTGTCGGAAATTGTTTACGTGCAGAAATTGCAGTTTTATAAAAACAAATCAATTTGGTTTTTTTTAACGTTAAGGGTAAGGAGATTAGCGCTCAACCACTTCGATACCTGGGATAGACCGTTTTCCACTTCTTGAAAGCACTTATGCCAGTTTTCTGCAGAGAATACAATTGCCGTATCGTCCGCGTAGCAGATGATGGAACTCTGTGGTGTCGCTAGCGAGGGAAGATCATTTATGTAGGCTAAAAACAAAGTGGGACCCAGAATACTCCCCTGAGGCACACCGAAAGGAACAGATTTACATTGGCTTACGTCTGAATCTACTTTTACGCATTGCTGTCTGTGACTCAAGTAAAAGTTAAAATTTCATCAAGACGACATAGTCGACCCGAACGAGCGTTACATAGCCGAGCGTTGCACCTCAGTCTCATTCAATACCAACAATATAAAGTACTCAGCGTACCTAAAAAAGTTTTCACTTTAACTTTCAATAAAGATCACAATATAAATATCGCGATGAGAAATACATTTCATATAATTTGTTCTAAGACACCAAGACATCCATCTTCAGACAGACAGACAAGCCAATCAGTTGCATATAGATTGCAGCAGTTAATCCTACTATCGAATTCTGAGCTGACAAGTCCATCGAGATTACTCAGACCGTTATCTTAGAGCTTAGAAAGCTGAGCCAACTTTGTCGGAAAACCAATAAATCTAGCGTAGAATTAATAAAATTAAAAATATATTTTTGCTTGTTTGGAAAAAAGCTCTAGAGAATTAAAAAGTTAACTTGGTAAAGCGCTGAGTTATTTTTCTCGTACCTAATACAAATTCATTATTTCAAGATCTTTGAATGTGGTCTCCATATGATCACTATTGATATAAATTACTAGCTTTTTCCCTCGGGTACGCCCGCGTGGATTTCATTTTTCATTCATTCTTACCTTAGGGGAGAAATTTCCATATCCCTTTCTTAATGCTCACTTACTTATAAACTACTTACTCTTACTTACTCTTTTGCTTGCTTACTTACTTACTTATCTCTCTGCAAAATTTATATTACTACGTTCAGCGTTTCGTCTCTGCGTTGATTATTTTCTTCTGAGTTATTTGTTCTTTCTGCCTTTGAGTTTAGAGTACCTATGGTTGTAAATTCATTTTTTTTTCTATAAGTGGATAAATGATAGATTTTTTAAGTTTTTACTTAGTTATGACAAACTGTTAGTTTCTCAAATAAAAAAAAATGTTATACAAATCAGTCGGTCTGGGTCCGATTTTATACATACATACTCTTCATATTATTATTTTTACCTGTTCCATCACACTTCTGGACAAAGGTTCCCCTTCTCTTTATATAAATTAATATTGCACGATGAACGAATTCAATAGACTGTTAATTGGTAATAAGTACTTAAAGCAAATACTTCGATATTTCTTCAAGCGAGTGAGGAGCTCTTTGTATGAGAGCGCTTGGTGAAGTATCGAGAGCTTCCAAGTTGCAAGTTCCTTTTATATCTTATATAATTATGTAAGAAACTTCAATAGGTTATTAATATTTATTATTTTTCTCCACAACTTATTGAAGTTAATACAACTTTATAACTTTACTCAAAAATGCATGTAATGTGGTCATTATTTTGACAACCTTGTTTGAGCAAAGTCGACCTTGCCGTTCTGTTTTCAAATAGCGGCCGACAAAGTTTTGCTGGCCGCTCTAACAGGCCGGCAAAACATTGCCGGCCGCTATTTTGCCGTTTCAACGTTTTGAAAATCGAATGCAAAAAGATTTTATTTAAAACACAGCTGTTTGTATAGAGATAGGTAAAAAAAGATTTTATTCCATATTTGGCTGTATAGTTCCAACTACCATTGCTTAAAAAAACCAAAGAACTAACAAAAGCGCGGTTCAGCGAAAATTTTGTTTTTATTTAGTGACTTTTTTGATAAAAATGACTCTGAAAGCGAAAATTCTTCCGATTCAATGTGTTTAACACCGCCAGACATACAAGATGAAGCTAAATTAGTGGTTGAAAATTTGAAACCCCGAAACTCAAAGGAAAAATATAAGCTTGCATATGAAAAATTGCAGTGGAAAATCAGTAGGAAATCTAAATATTTATTCGAAAATGTTTTTCTTGCGTATTTCAATACTATAATACCTATTCAATGTTAAAGTGCATGGTTCTGATAAAGCATAAAATGATGAAATAAATGAAGAAATAATACAGCAGTCACACACCGCATTAGAATTATCGCAAACTATTAGTAATATCAAACCGGGAAAATCGGTGTTGAATTTTAGTAACTGTACTTTTCATAATTGTCATTTTAATTAAATTTCTGGTTAATTAATAAATATTTATTCAAATTACTTGCTGGTTTTATTTAGATTAGATACTTGCATTTTTGAGTAAAGCACTATACAAGCCTTGGCCCACAATGACTGCTTCGCCGGTCACGCTATGATTGCCTCGAGCTAGCATAGCTACGCTCTAGGCCTTCCAGCTTGGTCATCGTTGCAGCCCTTGCTGTCCTCGCTGTAAAGGCCTCGACCTACGGTCTCGGCCTTTATCTCAGCTCGTCCATCAAGTGCCTGCACGATGACCGCGCTGTGTCGGCCTGGAGCTGCGCTACGCTGCGCTGTCGGCCATCATCAGCGCGACCAGCAAAGTACTCATTATAGACCGCGGCAGTAATGTACTATAGTTTAATACCTACTCAATTCATCTAATTGAAAAAAAAAAATACTCATCTATACGGATCTAGATCCACAGGGTAGATTTAAATTTGAATAATAATTGATAGATTTGAATTATTGTGGTCCGAATTATTGTTTAGAAAAACAGTCAATATGCTCCAAGAACAGGCAAGTTTATTATAAAAAAATAGTTTAGTGTTTCAACACGAAATTACAGACTTGCTAAACTAACCCTAACCTCGCTTCGCCCGCGTGAATTTTCCATGGGAACAGTGCTTATTCCCGGGTTGAAAAGTACCCTATGACCTTCTCAGTATGTGTATGCGAAATTTTAGGAAGATTGGTTCAGTAGATGAAGCGTGAAGAGGTAACAAAGAAACTCACTTTCACATTTATATATTAGTTAGAATTAGGATTATAAGGTTGGTCAACTATGTTCTTCTCTACAACTTGAACTAAGTTTATATCAAAAATGTAATTTTATTTGGACCAGAGAGACCTTGAATAGACTAAATCGTCCAATTTACTCCACTTCACTCAGTTTCGGACGAAAACATTTTTTCTCCCACACGAGGTAAGTGGCCTGAGCAACAAAATATAGAGAGATTACATCTGAAATATTTACTCCACTTTTTTATTATTAGTAGGCAGTTTCTGTGAATAAGTTAGGGAGCTTCAGAGTCCTTTGCAGCTTATGTCTGGTGACGTCAGTATCTATGCCACTTCTATTTGTTGGCTTTTTTTATTAGACTAAACTGACATGACACATTAACAAGCCCACTTAAAAAAATAATAAATAATTTTTAGAAATAATAAATATTTTTTTCGGCTTATAACATACATATTATTTCAAACTAGCTTTCGCCCGCGTGAATTTCCCACGGGAACAGTGCTTTTCCCGGGACGAAAGGTACCCTATGTCCTTCTCCGTACTTCCAGCTATGCGTATGCAAAATTTCAGAAAATTGGTTCAGTAGATAAAGCGTTAAGAGGTAACAAACAAACTCACTTTCGCGTTTATTATATTAGTTAGCATTCTGTAGAGTTGCCTATTTTTCTTCTATCTAACTTTTTTTACTCGGGTTTTGATTTTGTATTGCTATATTCATACTTTCTCATTGCTTACTTATTCGTTTCCACTCGCCAATTCTATAGTATCTTTAATCCTGTCCTAAGTTTCTGTGAGTAACGGTAAATTGTGGCGCAATCGAGTCGCCATCTTGATTTATAGGCCTCGGAAAATTGGATTTGCCTTGTTTGAGCAACAGTCGCGAAGAGCTGTAAATTAAAAAGCCGATCGGCTATGACGATTAATGGGTAGCAGACTTGAATTTAATGCCAATCAAATACTTTTTCTTCGGATAAATTTATTTAATGGGTAAAATTGTATTTTTTTTTATAAAAGATAGTTTTGCTCTTGACCACATTCTTGCCCGAGGACAGAGATGCGGTCTACGATGTAGCGAGCTTACCCAAAAGAAGCCTATTCACTCTTCAGATATTTATTCAATGGCTAAAATTGTATTTTTTTTTTTATAAAAGATAGTTTTGTTCTTGACCACATTCTTGCCCGAGGACAGAGATGAGGTCTACGATGTAGCTAGCTTACCATGAAGCAGCCTATTCACTCTGGTCTTGAAGAGAGTCTTAATGTAAAACATCTGTTGGCGTGGCTTGTAAGTAAATAGATTCTAATGCGATGACGGAAAATGGTGTGATCATTGTGCCATCGTTGCTCAGATGTTTATTGCTCAGATTTTTTTACATCTGCATTGGCGGCTAATTATTTTTTTAATATTAGATTCTCTTTCGCTAATCACGATAGTGAAACCCGTGATAAATGTCCGTAAACGGTGACATTCAATCCATGACGCACCTGTTATCGTGACAGAGCCATCAGCGTAGCCAAATACTGGTCTAAACTAATTTGATAGCTATTGCGATTCGACAAGACGAATGTCCGTAAAAATCAAAAGTCACAAACAAACAATGACCCAAATGTCCAAAATTTGAGCTTCCAAAGCTTGATCACAAATAAAGCTCTAATCTAATTCTATTATTGACATCTGAATCCCGTCGAGGCGAGCGAGCATGTAATGTGAACAGCTGAAACGCCTAAACTAGAGGCACAAATATACTCACAGTACTTCACTGGAACCAAAACCTACCTTAAAATTACACGAATAGAGTCTCATTTACCTTGATCATTATTTGAATACAAAACGGTAGTGTCAAAGTGAAATGGACTGTATGAGATGGAGTTAACGTTGGATTTTGAGTGACGAAGAGAGATAGTTAAACAACAACTGGTCTGATTTTTGCCGCTGCATGCATTCGGTGCATCATTCGACTGATAATACGCACTAGTTAGTTAGGATAGTTGCAGGGTTTACTTGTTTTTAGGGTTCTGTACCTCAAAAGGAAAAATAAAACTGGCCAAATGCTAGTCGGACTCGCTCACCGAGGGCTCCGTACAAAAGTTCAAGGAAACTATGAACAGTCTTAAAGGTCGTCCGTCTGTCTGTGAAGACCCTTTTTCTCAGAAACGTGTGGAGGATTCAAGTTGAAATTAATATTAGATACTTGGATCCACAGTTTCTTTGAGCTAATCTAATCATGTACGAGTATGTTCTTTTAAAAAATCAAACATGTGCGATATAATGTTGAATTTTTAATAAGTAGAGTAATAAAATTAAAGATTGAACAACTTTTTTGAGAAGGGATATACCTAGTTCACTTTATTTAAATACCAATTTAATATAAAAAAATAAAAGTATACTACTTTTACTTTTTTTTTTGCATCTTATTTATTTATTGGACGCCAGTTAAATATCTAAAAAAACACTTAAAAATGTCTGCACTGGAAATCGGATTCAGGATCTTCGGAAACAATAAAAACTACCTTCTACCCATGAACATAGATTATGTTATTCGATTTTGCGTTATTGAGTAATAAACATACAAACGCAAAACTTTCGCATAGCAGGAAATAGGATAGTATTACGATTAGTCGACCGTAGCCACAAAATGTCGTAGTCGTAGCGCTTATCCAAGTTCGTATTATAATATCGTAGCGAGTATCAAAGATCGTAGCATTTCGTAGCAATCGCTCGCCCTACGATACGATGGCTGTGCTACGAGTGCTACAACATTATAATTCGCACCCTGAGAACGAAAGTGACCCAACTCGAAATTTTGGTGAATTGAGTTAGATACATAAAAAGACTCAGCACAACAAGATCTATCGTATGGTAAATCAAAAACTGACCAATTCGGGTTAGAACAGGAGAAACATATATGTTGCGTCTCTTTCATTCCCCCGCGTTTTGACCCTTCCCCCGCAACAATAGTGACCGATTCAGTGTTGCGTTGGCAGAGGTTTTTGTTGGGCCGAAATAAAGTGACCTAATCCTTAATTTGACGCTTATTTACCGAATAGTAAGTATGTACATTTCGTAAAAGTTTTAATCATAAAGTGACCGATGTCGGTATTAGGTCATTTTTGGCCTATGATTTGGGCTTTTTGAGGTGGCTTAAATCTAGTTTAATCATTTTTATATTAAGACCTAAAATAAATGACATGACACAGTTTGGGTTATGTCTATTTTCTATTAAACGTTTTAAATAGATAACTGTACTAATTGAGTTTGAGTCATTTTATTATTTTTTCGTCGATACTACTTGAAGTCATAGTAAGCGTTAAGTCATTTTTCTGCATTTAATCCAAGCGTAAGTTATCATTTAGGGCATTTTCCTACAAGAAAAAAATGAAGCGGAAAGCGGATTTAATTATGAAAATGGTTACAACCGTATATATATAGAATGTTGAATAAGTACGATTTCTTGTTATTATTTTTTTTTTTCTAAAATTATGTAACATGTTAATAGAAATGTTTATTTTTTAGCACGAAAATAAAGAAAGCGAAGTACTCGTAACGAATTAACCAACAAAAACACAGGAATCACAAATTACTCGATCATCTTTGCTGAGTAACATTGGTATTGAATAATTTTTGTATATACATAATTTATTTGTTTTGTTAAAAAATAACTATTTACACATTTTCTTATTTACAGAATACTAAAAGTGATGACAGTAGTAACATGATTTTTTGAGAACTCACCAGAAAGTGAAAAAAAAAAGCTCGTAGGTTCCTTTACCGAGACACGGCTAGCCGTAAGTCCATCTTTTGCTTAAATATGTATACTTTTATAGCTATTGAATGTAAACATAAGATATTGTAAATTTTTCGTTTTTACTAATAAGAGAACATTTATTATGAAATAAGTAAATTAATTAAATATTACCTACCTATAAATAAATACTATAAATTAAAAATCTAATTCTAAATTTGGTGTCATTGGCAAGGTATCCATCACGTAAATGTTTTAGTTATTATTAATTCCATTTCTTTTTTAGGTAATAACTACATGCACAATCTGTAGTAAAAATATACAAACGAACCATCGACTTTATTTCCAAAAAAACATTGATACACACGTTTCCAAACAACCAATCTCATCAAGGTCCTCATCGTCATCCAGTTCTACTTCATCGAGGTCTACCTATCAACCTTAAAATCGAGTTCCTCGTCGAATAAACAGCATAGAGATGATTGAAGTCTGTCTCAAGTTACCGAGGTAATCGAAATTACCATTTATCGCCAATAAATAGTGACGAGAGTGACGTAGATTTAAGCAATGATCTTCTTCTAAAGATGAAGGTTAGCGATTAACATGCTTAGTCCTTCTTTTCCTTAGATCTGCGGAACAGCTCAGCAGCATTCGCTATCCCGGTCCACTCTCGGATGATTCGCAACCAAGAAGATCCTTTTTCCGTCTTCCGACCTTTCTCTTTCCAGCGACTTTGCCCATTATTATCAGTTGCAGGAGGTCGTATCGCTGATGTCTAAGAACATGACCCAGGTATGAGACTTTCCGCCGTTTAACAGTAGACATGAGCGTGCGTTTTTGGCCGATTCGCTGTAGAACCGTGGCATTGGTCAACTTCTCGGTCCAACTTATAGAGAGCATGCGCCTATAAGTCCACATCTCATTAGCGATGATGATCGTACTTATTCATGTAATGATAAAAGAGCAAATATTAATATTACATCATTGAGCAGTCCTTCATCTTTACGGCATTCATCACCATCGCCATCATGTCTTAGGTCTGTTCAGAATACCAGCAATAATAACACAGCGTGTAGTACTTATATTAATTTTAGTACCCTCAAAGTTAATCTATATGTGTGGAATGTAGGTTAGATAATGAGTTCCCCCCATATGTAAGATTTCAGAGAAATATTTTGTCAAATATGCATAATTATTTTTTTCGCTAATATTTTGAGACATAATAAAAATTAGTAGTTCTATAATTTTTGACATGCTTTATTGCCTTAAATATTATAATACTGTTCATTATTACAGAGCAAAAACTTTTTTGAAAGTTGTATTAATTTCTTAATGTATTTTATGGTGTATGGAGAAATTAACATAACTTTCAAAAAAGTTTTGCGGTTAGGCTGCAATGGCTTTAACTCACAAAAACAGACCTGAATGTGACTAATGGTTGTATCTTAATACATTTAATAAATATAATTTAGTTTTCTATCAACGTAATAAAGATAGATGTAATACTTGCTTAGCTTTTGAACTTGCCCCAGCAGAATTAAAACTACAACTTAAAACTAACTATGATAAGCATCTTATTGCAAAAAACAAATGCCGTGAAGAAAAATAGATAGACTGCAAAAATCTAGATGACAATAACGTTTGTGCTGTATACGACTTGCAATCGGTAATGCTATTTCCAAGACCAAGATAAAGTCTGATTCCTACTTACTACACACATTATTATTATAATTTATAATGCGTGTGGTTATAACGCATGTTACATGTACAAATACTTAGATAGTTAATAAAATGTTTTTTCATTGATTTGTAACAATTAAGTCTCAAATCAAAATATTTTTTTAAAATTTTTAATAAAATAGACATCACAGTATTACTTAACAATTAAGTTGATTTTATGAGTAAAGTTTAAACAATTGTTAAAATTGTATGTACTATTTCTATATAGAAATGGTGAGTTGGTTGTTTCTTGTGCTCTATATGTTTTTGGAGGTTTTGTTTCTTATTTTTTGTTTATTTTGATTTTATTGTCTTGTTAAGAATTCAAGAATAAATACGATTTCATACATAATCTACAGTCTTATTGCCCTACTTTTCGTAAAAATATAAGTGCTAAAGTGACTTAGTTTTATTTAAGCCATTACACTTGCATTATTTTTTACAATTAAAGTGACCCATGTCTAAATAAGCCATAGATTTTTAAATATTTATAATACTAAAGTGACACTTTTTCGTTAGGTTTTTTTTGATAATTATTATGAAAGGTTTTTAAAATTATTTTTGAATCTATTTTAAACTATATGGATTGATATAAGTCTAAATAATATACTAAAATTACAAACATACATAAATCTTTTCATTTGAACGAATTATGACTTTTGTTATATGGACCTCTCCAAACTGCGAATACAATTTCGCGATTTCCCAAAAAAACACAGATTTTGAGTTCGGTCACTTTCGTTCCTTGTTCTACGAAATGTTACGAACTTTGATACTCGCTACCATACGCACCCTGCGTATGGTAGCGAGTATCAAAGTTCGTAGCATTTCGTAGCAATCGCTCGCCCTACGATACGATGGCTGTGCTACCAGTGCTACAACATTATAATATTGTAGCAAGTATCAAAGTTCGTAACATTTCGTAGAACAAGGAACCAATCATCGTACTACAACACAAATTAAGCAATGTAGTTTAATGCGGTTTTCCCTATAATACAGATAATTTATTCCAAATAATTTATACCCTTGCAAGTCCGGGATAGATCTTAAGGACATACATACTTCCATACTATTTGTGAAAGTATGTTTGTCCTTCTTTCACGTCAGAACGGAGCATTGGATTTTTTTGTAGAAATAATTGGGTACTGCTGAAAAGTAGCATAGACACACACACCATAGATAGAATAAATGATTTTAATATAATTTTTCAGCCACTCATAAGTGGGCTTAAAATGTAAGCAGTAACATAAACCTATACTATTACATATTTATAGAACAGACATGGAATATATCAACATTAGTGCCGCATTTACAATGTAGAGGCTATTAGACGCCTAATATCAACCAGTGCAATTACAACAGCTCTGCCATTAGCCGATCATATCGGGGTAATGATTGCTGTAATTCAAACGGTATGATAACTGTTGACCTGTGATGACCATCGGAGGAGCTTGGCATGTGATAGTGGAGGTGCGTATTGGTCGGTCGCGGGATAAGGTACCAAAATGTAAAATATCAAAATTTGGTAAATTAAATCGAGAGGATGGAAATGAGAATGAAATACAAGGTTGTGATTGTGTGGATGAAATTTTAATAGATGAAATTGTGAATGGACTGAATGTAATGAAAATAGGTAAGTCTGCGGGATATGATAGGATTACTGTGGAAATGCTAAAGGCTGGACAGGGCGTCGTGGTTGTGCAACTATGTCGTCTTTTCAATTTATGCTGGGAAAAAGGTATTGTGCCAAGTGATTGGTGCAAAGCCGTCATAGTACCACTTTATAAGGAAAAAGGCTCACGGCAAGAATATAAAAATTACCGAGGCATTAGCCTTCTTAGCGTTGTCGGCAAACTGTATGCAAAGGTTCTGATTGAAAGGGTTGTAAAAGGGACGGAAGATAAGATTTGGGATGTACAAGCAGGATTCAGAAAGGGGATGGAATGTATGGATCAGATCTTTTCCTTGCGATGCATTCTCGAGAAATTTTTGGCCAAAGGTCAAAAAGTGTATTGCGCTTTCGTGGATCTGGAGAAGGCCTATGATAGAGTAAAAATAAATGTGTTGTGGTCTACATTGTCTATGTATGGGTTGAGCAGCCATTTCATACAGGCACTGAAATCTCTTTACAGAAATTCCAGTGCATGTGTCAGAATAAATGGGAACTATACAGACTGGTTTGATATCCAAAAACGTGTTAGACAAGGATGTGTAACATTTGCGAGGATTGTCTACAATCAGCTCTGAATTATTTTATTATATTAAGTCAAGAGTTAGTATTAGATATTTCAGCACACAAATCAAAATTTTGTTTGTTTAGTCGAGGACGTAGAAAGATATTACCTATGGTTGAAATAAATGGGACTCAGATATCGGCTTCTGCATGTGTTAAGTATCTAGGAATGTGGTTAGATACCTCTTTGCGCTGGACTAAGCATATAAATGAAATAGCCGATAAATGTACTAAATATTTGAATATTCTTAAAGTTCTAGCGGGTGCGTCATGGGGTATCCATCCTATTCATTTGCGTCGTTTATATATTGCAATAATTAGAAGTAGAATGGATTATGGTAGTTTTTTGTATGACAATGCTGTGAAAACTCAAACGTCAAAACTAGACAAAATACAAAATCAGGCTATGAGAATAATAGGCGGATTCATAAAGACTACCCCAATACATGTCATGGAAAATGAATTATGTATCCCACCCCTTTTTTTGAGACGTCAATTCTTAGCATACAAATATGGTTTAAAGGCTCTGTCTTGGTCTAGTGAGGTTAATTCAGGTCATATCTTGGATTTATATAACGCAAGTAAGGATACCTACTGGAGGAAAAAGAAAAAACCACTCCTTGCGGTTGTCTTCGAGGACATTAAAGATCATGACATACACTCCTCCTATCCATTAGATATGTTTAAGCTAAGTATATGGATTACTTATATTCATATGAATCATATTATTAATGACCAATTAGACTCTGTACCTATATCTAAAAATCTGTGTGATATTAGTACCTTAAAGTTTGATATCTTACATGAACTTAACGAAAAATATAATGGATGGAATCAGCTTTATACCGATGGTTCGAAGAGCTCCCAGCACCTTGGTGCGGCTTTTTTAGATTTGTCAACTGGAGCTGATAAAATGTTTAAAATTGACAACCCGAATATATCCGTGATGAGTTTGGAACTCATTGCGATCTCAGAAGCATTATCTTATGCTATTATTCAGGGATGGCAGAAAATAGTTATATTTTCGGACAGTAAAAGTGCCCTGCAACATGTGGCTCGGTGTGCCTCTGGCCTCAGAGGGTTCTCGATAGCCTATGAAATTCTCAAAAAAATTTACTTTTGTTGGCAAAATGATATTAATCTGAGATTGCAGTGGGTCCCAGGGTCATATAGGACTACATGGAAATGAGATGGTTGACAAATTGGCAAAAAATGGAGCAGTGTGTGGAATCCCCTTTTTTAATTAGACCTCACTATTCGGAAGCATTATCTAAATTTAAAAAATATTGTTTTGTTTAATAATTGGAAAGTATATTTCGACGAGAGGTCAAGGGAGAAAGGTATTTGGTACAGGGTTCTGCAGAGTCAACCTTTCAGAACCCCATGGTTTTTAGGTAAAAAATTTAAAAGATCTGCAATAAAACTTGCCTTTAGACTTCGCTCTGGACACATCCCATCAGCAAAGTTTGCATTCCTAATGAAAAAGGCAGATTCGCCTAACTGTAGCACGTGCGGGACAGTAGAGGATGTGCACCATTTGCTGGTGGAGTGTGAACGCAATCAACATGAGAGACAGTTACTGATGAACAGCTTAAATGTGAATAAGTGGGATGTAGGCGGTTTACAATGTTTGTTGGCGCATCCAGTTTCGGACGCAGCATTTAAAATGTATTATTTGGCAGCGGCTGCGCAACAGTAACTGTCTCCGTGTGCTTATATAGGTTAGGATACGATAAGGCTGACATGTTTATAAAAACAAAAGCCTTAAAAAAAACATAGATTAAAAAAAACAAAAAAAAAAGGATGTGTAACATCACCTTGGCTGTTTAATTTATTCATGGACAACTGTTTGAATGAATTGAAAGATGTTGAATGTGTCAAATGCTCTCTTATATGCCGACGATCAAGTATTGCTTGCGTCGTCAGAAGAGGAATTACAGAAGATGGTGACAGTTATGAATGACTCATTTGTATGAAAGGGAATGTAAGCAAGACGAAAGTAATGGTTTTTGAAAGAGACGAGAGTGTTACAAAATGCGAAATTGTTGAGATGGTTGAGATGGTTTGGGCATGTTGAGAGGATGGATGAAAAGAGATTGACGAAAGGTATTTATAAAGCAGAGGTGAATGAAAGAGTTGGTCAGGGTCGACCTCGTAGAACGTACTGCGACCAGATTGCGGACCTCCTTCAAAAGGAGATATTAGGAGCACCCATAACCGGAGAGCATGTATGAAGAGAGTGATGAGTGTAGAGGAAGCAAGAGAGATCTGTAAAGATCGTAGCAAGTGGAAATCGCTGATCTCTGCCTACCCCCACGGGAAAAAGGCGTGATAATATGTATGTAAATGAAAATTAATAAAAAAGAGTCAGTTATTGTGTTTATTTTTTAGTAGTTATAATATTAGATTTCAGTTTTCTTTATTACTTTAGTGTGAAATGTGTAAATATATTTTGTTCTTAAATAATAATTAAAATTAATTAATTAAAATATATAAAATATTTTTGTAAGATTCAACAATTTGTACAATACTTGTACAAATTGTATATTTTTGGAAAATAAATAAATCATTTCTAACTTAATATATTTAGATTAAATACCTATATTATTTTCGAATGAAGCGGAGGTGGTCGAGTGTTGGATGCCAGTTTTAATTGTAATATCCCACATGAGCAAGCAGCTAGTTATATCAAATCTTTACTAATATTATAAATGCGAAAGTGAGTTTATTTGTTTGTTACCTCTTCACGCTTTATCTACTGAACCAATATTCCTGAAATATCGCACACACATACTTAGAAATACTGAGAAGGACATAAGGTACCGCTCATCCCATCCATTTATATAAACTTAAATAGTATTTGGTTATATCTAAATTAACTCGAGCAAAGTGTGGTTTCCGAAGCTGTCACCAGTAGATAAAGCAGAGTCATGGAGGGTTCAGACGTGGCGAGCTAGCGTGCGAGTCGTCCGGACGCCATGGATTTTCAGACACGTTAGTTCTAATGGTGCTCCTACACTGGCAGTTATTAAATGTTATAATAACATCAGTTGTCTCTGTTACACTTATATAACTAGTTTATGAAAAAAAGATAGCAAATGTTATATAACATTTTATAACTGCCAGTGTGGGAGCACCATAAGAATTCCACAATAAGAGTGTCAAAAGATGCGGCAATGGATGTTTGTAATGAATTTAAGAGAATCGATTGGTAGATTTTAGATTTACAATATTTGGGACCTTTCGATTTTATTGTCAGACGTTTACGCTGACTGTCTACTCAGCAGCTCGCACCGTCTAAACCATACATAAGGACGTTTATCAAACAAACAAGGTAATTGGCCGCAGACAAACAGATTACCAGGACCATCGCCGCTAGAGCGATCTTATCAATATAATGGCACTGGTATTACGGAATAGTGGTTGATAAGGTCGGGAATTGGGAATGCTAAAATACGATGGCGTAAGTTCGAATTCCATTGACTCAAAACGAAAAACGGAAACAAACTCAAAGTATCTATTTTTTATTTTTTTATTTAAATAGGCATAAAAAAAACATTTTTAAATATTCATAATACTCAACTACTAGTTGACGTCAAAAAAATCACATATAGCAAAGGTTACTACCGCCTCCAAAGCGCAAGTGGAGAAGAATATATCTCCTTCTTATAGTATGCTAAGTCTGTCTGCCACCATACCTTTCTAGTGAAAGGTATAGTGGAAACAGGATAAAACAGTTTTTACTCTACCCGTGTACCAAATTTCATCAAAATTCGCTTAGCGACTTAGGCGTGATTGAGTTACGAACATACTCACTCAAACACATTCAAACTTTCGCATTTATTATATGGAATGAAACACACACAAAGACTATCTCGGCAATTTTAATGGAGTGGTTTATAGTAGAGTGGTAATTGGATTGCCTTCTCCATTGCACACTTATAGCTGATAATTATCAACCAGAGTGCAGGTTTCCTCACGATGTTTTCCTTCACCGGAAGCAAGTGGTGGTCGATGAAAACTAACATTGGTACATGAGTTAGATTGGTATACAAACTCATGTAGCACGGGCAGGATTAGAACCTAGTACCTTTGTGGCCACAGGCGGGCGCCGCCCTACCACTGGGCCACCACTGCATTTTACATTAAATTATATAGACCTTAAACTTTACCTCTCTAACCTCCATATTTTCATCTAAATTCTTAGCTATAATTTGTACAACATCTAACCGACTAAGCCAGGTATTGCTTCTAAGAAGCAATTAAAATATGTGAATATCAGAAATGCGTATAATTACTAGCTAAAACGTGTTCTTTGAACTTACAAGTTAAGGCACGGTTTAAATAGCGACTACTTTGGTGTGAAATTTTTGAAATAACTCACAAAGAGTGTACCTATAATTTGTGACACTTAGTCACGAACTAAAATTACATAAACTGTTGAATCATTTTTAAATAAAAAAAAATAGATTTATGGCTCAAAATAAGCGTTACGAACAAAATTAACTAATTATAAAAATGAATATAAATTATTATAAACATTGCTAGATGGTGATAAATAAAACTACGAGACACGTTATTTAACAAAACGTACATAATTGATACTACAGAGTAACAGAGAAAAAACATAGACCTTATTTTTTATTAAAGATGGGTTTGTTCATGACCACAATCTTGCCCGAGGCCAAGGATGAGATCTACTGTGTAGCGAGCTTACCCAGAAGCAGCCTATTCACTCTGGTGAAGAGAGTCAGGTTGTATGTGCTTGGGAACACAGACGCAAGCAGGGAGGTGACCTACCTATTATAATACACTTACGTCAGTATGGAAAAAGCATAACTAAACCCGGTTATATTTTCCAACCAGCCTATTTTATGTTTTTTAAGCCCAAACAGCACTGTAATGCAAATACACCTTAAATTTATGTGGGCGTACATTATATCGAAACTCAACAATTATTAACAAATATTCAAAGTTAAATTTGAACTAAAGCACTACCACAGAATTAATATAAGTACTACGTGCACTACACTAATAAAACTTTAATTATTTATTAATTACATCACTAAGACAGCCATTTAAGATTTAACTTTTGCGTTTTTCTACAGCAAACGACTATTCTACCAAGATCTTCATGTAAATACATACGTGCATTCCTACAATATACACCTACCAGTATCTAGATGAAACAAAATTGCGTGCAAAAGCAGCAAAGATGAAATACCCTTAAGATTTGAGATCCATCTCCACCCAAATAGGATTCCAGCAAGTAAACTCATTAGGCGTGGCTTTGTCTGCAATCCGAGCGAGAAATAATATCGGACCGTCTGCTTAGGAATTTAACTGGGGCATAGAGTAGCGTGCGACAGAGTTCGCATAAAGTTGAAGTGATACAATACGAGTACCCTTATTATCAACCTTTGACGTAAATATAGAATAAAATATAGTACGTTAAAGAATATTTTGCAGCTAATTTAATCTGCATGAAATATTATTAAAAAATTAAAGGAGGTCTATCTATACAATTATTGTCGTAATAATAGTATTTTCAAGTAAAAAAATAAGTATATTTTTTGTTAATAACCGCCATAACCTGATAATGACTTAAATGAATTGATGGTGATCATCGCACTAATATTTTAAATTCCAAAGTGAGTTGTCATCTCATGCTTAACATTCAATTACTAATGGGGCAAAGGTACAAAACCGGATATAATGTCAGTGTAGTTTCGTAATTCTCGCATAAGCTCAATAACCATTTTAGGAAACTCTGAATACCACCTCTACTCTGCAACAGATTCCCGCTTTAATATCGCATTGCGACCAATTTTTGTTTTTCTTTTTCGTCTTAAAATAGATTTGCATCTTTATTACAATCGGACTACGGGCGATATTCGGAGGAGGAATTTAAATTTTTATAAGAAATGTGGTGGTTTCCCCGGATACAGGACAGATAGAAGAGCAAAGATGAACAATGGCACGACGGTTGTTAGACGAAAGAATAAAGTTGGCTTTGGATTATTTCAAAGAAATAACACTAAAGCCAAAGAAAGCTGCATTTATATGTACATCAATATTTTTATACGAGTGACGTGTTTATACAGCATTTTTCGTAAAATTCAATAGTCGCCAAACTCTCAGCAGTGCTTGTACCGGTACCAAATTTTCCATATAAACCCCCGGTACCGGTACTTTCCGGTACTTTATATAAGAATTTGGTGCCAAACGGTAACAATCCCTGACTCTTAATGGCAATATTTATTTTTATTTGAACGCGCAATTAAGATCTAGATGTACCGGTCCTATTTGATTTTTTCTGTTATGATAGACATATTTAAGAGGAAAGCTAACGATTCAGGAATGTCAGTGTTCCGTAATTTTCATGGAAGCGAAACCACGGGTACATCTTTTATTTTCTTAGCCTATACTATCCCTTTCTGTACTGTGGGAGGCTGATCTGCGTGAGCTGGGAGCAGATAACTGGTGATCCATCGCGCAGAATAGACGTATATGGCGCTCTCTCGTTTTGGAGGCCAAGATCCACTTTGGGGTCACTGAGCCAGCGGAGTGAGTGTGTGAAGTATGTGATACTGTCCCTTACTTCCTTACCTACTTCCCTCGAGGATAGTTTTCCGTAATTAGACCTCCTGTTCGGTTTTTGCGTGAGAAGAATGAGCCGGAACTTCATTCGAGCCAGCCCAGCTTCTTTAGGAAGCGAAGAACCGCCGATGGTGTATGCCAGGCTTCGCTCATGGTCCCTGGATTCCCCAGGAATTCTTCCCTTGTAGTTGCAACGCCATGGCACTCCAGAAGGAGGTGGCTTGCAGCCTATACTGCCCCACTGCTGAGCAAAGGCCTTCCCTCTGGTTCGCCATTCCTGTCTATTCAGTGCATGACCTCTCCAGGGCTCAGGGGGGACATCATTTCAAGTTTTTACGTTCAGCTGTTTTGTCTCTACCTTGACATCCTTATCCTTGTCAGTCAATCAGCGTCAAATCCTAATCCTAAATAATATTATAAATGCGAAAGTGAGTTTGTTTGTTTGATTGTTACCTCTTCACGCTTTATTTACTGAACCAATCTTCCTAAAATTTCGCATACACATAACTGGAAGTACGGAGAAGGACATAAGATACCTTTCGTCCCGAGAAAAAGCACAGTTCCCGTGGGAAATTCACGCGGGCGAAGCCGCGTGCAAAAGCTAGTTCCTAATAATATACATAACTAGCGCCCCACCCCGGCTTCGCTCGGAAGGTACAAACCTAAATTGTCACTCAGGTATAATGTAGCTTTCTTTTGGTAAAAGAATTATTGAAATCGGTTCAGTAGTTCCGAAAATTACCACCTACAAACAAACTTACAAACTCTTCCTATTTATTTATAATATTAGTGTGATTTATTTTATTTTATTTATTTATTTTTATTTGGGAAAGAAACAGTTATATAGAAAAACAAAACAATATTAAACTTAAATAATACACAAACCAATCAAGTTTCCTCTAATAAATAATACAAATTTCTCGAACAGACATTAAAAACAAAATCTAATGAAGTGACGACGTACGTAAAGAAATATAGTAGATATAACAATAAATTCTATTCCATTACTTGCACACTGTCAGACCTAATTTCTCTTTTATATAATGCAAATATGTCTAGACTATTATAATATGTATTGAAATTATGGCATGCGCGATATATAAAAGTGTTATGAGAGTAATTCGTTTTCTGTACTGGAACAAAAAATAATTTCTTTGTCCTAGCATTCATACGATAATGATAGATTATGTCGAAATGTTGAACTTATTCTAGTGTCTCTCGGTACTTCCTGTTACTACGTCTAGTCATACGTCGAAAATATTTTGCATATAAATGATATTGTTACTATGTTTTGTATCTTGTTATCATAGCTTTGTGATAAGCATATATAATGTTCTCCACATAACAGGCTTGACTGAAGCTGCGTCTTTGATATTCAGATGACAAATTTTGCTATATACTTATCGTAGATTTATGGCCGTAAGGACATTTATAATTAAGTGGTTTTCGAGGCAAGAGTGAATAGGTACCTATATATTTGGGTTTGCGTGTACCACACTAGACCTCATCTTTGCTTCCCATCAGGCAAGATGAAGGTCAAACGCACTCAAATCAATACATATAATAAAACTGTAACTGGTCTGTGTCTGTACATAGGAGATATTTAAGAAAAAAACTAGGAGGGGTCTTTTGTAGGGCCAATAGTTTATAATAAAAGAAAATATTTTTCTAATTTTCTGCTTTGAGTTACTTATTTCTTGACATAATTATCCCACCAAAAACATTCTGTAAAAAACTAGCCAAGTCTCGATGGAGTTGTTTGTACGTCTCTCTAAAAAGTAATGAAATCTAGACAAAGTCGTTCCAAGTATAAGGTTCCTTACTGCGATTTCTTTGATTATTATATTTCATTCATTCATTTATTCATTCTTAAACAATATACATTGTGTCAGAAACATTAAAAAAACCATACATAAATTATCAATAAATACAACAAACGAATATTATTATACATTACAATCCAAATTCGAAATATCAATAATATGCAAAAGTAAATTAAAATTCAATGAAAATCATTTCTATCAAAAATCGTCTATAGAGTAGCAACACTTTTTCCAATAATAGATCACGCAACTTAGCCTTGAATAAATGATGACTACGAATGGTTTTCAGCTCTGACGGTAACCTGTTAAATAGCTTTATAGCCTGGTATTGAGAACCATGGTGCATTATGTTTAATCTAGGCTGTATGTGATTCGGGAAATCTTTTCTTCTTGTTCTTTCTCGTCTTAATCTTTCTTCATCTGACTCAAGGGAAGGCATTTTTTTAAAGAAGTCTGTGAGGATTACCAGGACATACAAACTTGGTACCGTTAAAATGGAGTACTTTTTGAAGTAGTCCTTACAAGAATCCCACTGTGGTATGCCTGCAATAGTGCGGATTGCCCTTTTTTGCAAGATAAAGGCTTTATTTATATTGTATAAGTAACTGTTTCCCACAATTTGATGCTATAACGTAACTTCGATTCTATTAGAGCATAATATACCAGTTTTAGTTGTTTGATTGTAGCTACATCTCTTAGACTTCTTAGTGCATAGCATGCAGAACTCACAGATGTTTCAATAGATGATAATTCATGCTTCCAGTTCAAGAGAGAATCTAAATATACACCTAAAAATTTTGTTGTATTGACAAGTTCAATTTTTTTATCTTGCATGTATACCTCTAAGCTATCTTTGTTGTTTGCTGTGGTTTTAAAAAGAATTACGGCCGTTTTGCTGGGATTCAGATTTAAGTTATTGGCATCAAACCATTCTACGAAAGCAGCTATAGTGTTATTGACCTTTTCATTGAGTTCTTCAATCGTTGGGGCCGAAACAACAGCATTAGTATCGTCAGCATAGAGTACCATACCAGTAGAAGGCTGAGCTTTGTACATAAAATTAATAAGATCATTTATGAAGATGATGAAAAATATTGGACCTAGTATGGACCCTTGTGGCACACCTCTTTTAATGCTTGTTATTTTAGATTTATGTTCCTTCTCATAGCCTTCTTCGATTACTTTAATCTCTACATATTGCTTTCGATTTCTAAGATACGATTTAATAAAACTAAGAGCGCTATCTCTAATGCCATAATAACACAATTTAGATAACAATAACTCGTGATCAACGGTGTCAAAAGCAGCACTTAGGTCTAAAAATAATCCTCCTACTTTTTTGCTTATTATTTAATTTATTAAGAATGTCATTTATTAGATTATCAATTGCGTCAGCCGTACCTAACGATTTTTGGAAACCAAACTGTTCCTTGTTTAGGACTTTGTTTGTCTTAATATGTGTAACTAGTCGATTTTTAGTTAATAATTCTAGAATTTTTGATATTACACTAAGTAAAGATATCGGTCTAAAATTTTTTGGATCCATTTTAGATCCCTTTTTATGGATCGGAATTATTTTAGCCAATTTTAATTGGTCTGGGAAGATACCTTCAGCGAAACACATATTAAATAGGTGTGCGAGAGGTACGGCTAATATGTCAATATTATCCTTGAAGATCTTGATAGGCACTTCATCGTACCCACAAGACTTCTTATTTGGCATAGATTTAATAGTTTTTATTATTTCCATAGCAGTTACTGGTGGCCACGTACTAGTTACTTCATAATTTTTATTTACACAACTTTTCAATATATCAATAGCTTTTCCTTTATCTATACATTTTGAGTCACTACTGTGATCAAAGACCTGAGAGAAGATACAAGCGATATCAGTTTGATTATTTATAATTTCTTTATTTATTTTTAATTTAAGAGGAGCGTGCTTTGTATGTCCTTGGGTTTTTGTTTCTCAGTGTTTGTTAACAATGTTCCATTACTGCTTTACAATTTTTTGAGTTTTCTATTTCAGTTTGCGTTGCATTTCTCTTAGCGTTTCTAATAATTTTTCTGTATAGTCGAATATACTTATTTCTGTAATTCATAATTGTTACATCTGTTTTGTCCGTATTTAAAGTGTTCAGAAAAGCGTTTGGTTTTACTGGACACCTTTATGCCTTTCGTAATCCAATTAGATCTGCATGCTTTAAGTGGATTAATAGTTTTGGTAACCTTCCTGAAACACTGGTTAAATATCGATTTAAAAGTGCTCAAAAAACCATTTATATCTAATGCTTTCCAGTTAGTTCCCATAACCCTTTTTCTAAATTTTAGAGAGTTTTTTGCATTGAAAATTCGTAGCTTTTTAACAAATGTGTTACTTTCACTAGCGCAATTTTTAGAGCTTTTAAGTAATAACTCACAAAAAATACCAGAATGGCCATCAGCCAACTTATTATCATCAACACCTTTGTCAATGACGTTTTCAATTGGTACATTAGTAAAAATGTTATCAATACTCGATGTCCGATCTTTTCTTATAAATGTCACGTCTGAAATAAGGTGCTGAAAACCATAGGCATTCAAAAGGGATATAAGATCACCTCTATTGTCATTGTCTAAAAGCATTTCCTATTGAAGAAGTGTGCCAATAATTTTTCCAAACTTTGCATAAACATGTCAAAAATTTCCCTATATGGAGTTCGATAACAACAGCAAATACAAAGATTAGTTGCACTATCCTTGACACCACAGACTTCGAAGTAATCCCGTCTATACATTTTTTTACAAATATCCAGCTCCTCACAAGCCATGTCATGATAGCTCAGTATAAGTGAGCCCCCTCTAATTTTATTCGTTCTGTAATTATAAGTGGCTACCCTATAGTTTTCTAGATTGAACAATGGAGCAGAGATAGAGGTTAAAAAAATGTTCAGTTATACAAACATAGTGCAGTTTCCTTTTTAGTGATGCTAAGTATATTTCAAACTCATTTTTTTTATTATTAATGCCACACATATTTTGATGAAAAATGTTTAATGTAATATGGTTAGGATTGCACGATACATCTGAATTATCATTCAAATCGACAGGATCATTACAACAAGAATCTGAGTTATTCACGAAAAAGACAAGTCATAGTGTCTACATCTCCTGATCTGTCTACTGATAGGCAGTTAATATCAAATTGAGTACTAGCATCTAACTTATTTGTTAAACTTTGACAGGTTTGTGTGCCAACAGAAAGCATAGTTTTGCGCTCAGTATTTTTCGAACCAATATAAGCGGAATATACATTCTTATACTGTATGTGCAATATTTCTCTTTAAAAAGTAATCTACATGTATACAACTTATTAAATTTATAGTTTGTATCTCTATTTGCACAGATTTCACTAAAATTCACATTTTTAAAAATAGGAACAAGTAGATTTCAATCAAAAGACTTAAAGGGCGATGGAGCGCGCTATGCTCGGAGTTTCCCTGCGTGATCGAATCAGAAATGAGGAGATCCGTAGGAGAACTAAAGTAAACCTGACATAGCCCGCAGAATAGCCAAACTTAAGTGGCAGTGGGCGGGCACATAGCTCGCAGAACAGATAGCCGTTGGGGCAAAAAAGTTCTCGAGTGGCGACCACGAACCGAAAAACGTAGTGTTGGCAGGCCTCCCACTCGGTGGACCGACGACCTGGTGAAGGTCGCGGGTTGCGCATGGATGCGGGCAGCGCAGGACCGGTCGTTGTGGAAATCCTTGGGGGAGGCCTTTGTCCAGCAGTGGACGTCTTTCGGCTGAGAGAAGAGAGAGAAGAAGAAGATTTCAATACATTATTCAATTTGTACAAGTTGTATATTTAATGTTGTGTGACTTGGCCGTTGAAGGGTACACAAGGGTACAAAACCAAGTGCTCCATGACACCATTGCACTAATCTGTCGCCAGAACCACTACCCATTGACGATGGAAAATTGCCACTTGGAAAACGTTGATTCAATAACCAGTCAATTGTAGGCTTGATAAAGCCACTAATGTATAAAGAATGTTCAACGGCCAAAGTCACACAACATTAAATATAATAATAAAGAAATCGCAGTAAGGAACCTTAGACTTGGAACGACTTTGTCTAGATTTCATTACTTTTTAGAGATAAACAAACAGCTCCATCAGAGACTTGGCTAGGTTTTTTACAGAATGTTTTTGGTGGGATTTCACTTATTTTTGTAGAAACGTGGACATATTGATTTATTTTATTAAATTCTTCTTATTTGACACAGTTTTTTTTTTCTTTTTTAGGAGTAGTTTTATTATTATTACAAATCTTTCTTTTCTTTTTTTTCCGGTTCTGATTCTTGTACAGTAAGCAACAGTTTTTTCGTATTGCCCATTCGCGTTCATTATTTAATCTTTTAGACGGTTAATTTCTGTAAGATCGGCGCGGTATTTACGCCTAAGCCGGTTGGTATTCGGTGATCGCTGAAGCTTGAGCTTTTATACTCTTGAAGTCATGAGACATTTATGAGACATTTATGAGATGAACCATACCGTTGTACAAAGTACTTATTATTATTTCCATGACCATACCATACCCATGAAGATTGGTTACGAGAATTTTAGACCATAGAGCTAGCAAAATACTTAAAAAAAATATTTCTGTGCAAAAAATACTAAAAAAATATTTCTGTGCAAAAAAAAAGTTTAATTGATTTTTTCCCATGTCTATGTTCTAGAAATTTATTCCACAGAATATTGCATGGAAGCAGTAGTAAGTACTTTGTTATTACAAAGTACTTATTACTTCCATGGAATATTGTAAGGAATAACTGAAAATTTGCTTTCGATTCTCCAAGGAAAAAATAAGAACTTCATCGAAGTTTTATTTTTCCCATGCAATAATACAGCCAGTGTTCTAAAAACCAGAAACCAAATAAATTTAAAAAAAATGGTTATTGTCTGTCATTATTGGCCTATCCCGAGCAGGGTTTCCAACAGGAGGCTTACCCCAAACAAAAGTAAATAAAATTTCGTTTGTTAATTTGATATGTAGGGATTGTTTTATTTCACACTTGATCAGTGTTATCAAATTGAGGGTTTTAGCCCTAAATTAAGGGTCAAAATATACTTGATGAGTATTTTTTATTCATTCCTCAGCACTTTGACAATTTAAATGTAACAATATCATTTAAACCACCATAATCATTACCAATTTTCGACATAATTGGGGCCTCTTGCAAGTTGATAACCTTATTTTCGTCATCAAGCATTAGGAGGCATAATATTTTCAATTTTTCATACTGAACTTAGGGTAATTTTTGAAGAAGCGGGCAACTCTTAAAAGCAGAATGAAAACAGACAACAACGAAAAATTTGTCTTTTAAGTACAATCGAAATACAACTTGGTACAATATCCCGATGAATATGTACGGTTATAACGTATTATAGAGGTAACGAGTATGGCAAATACTTGGCATTTTCTGGCCAGCGATCATCTCCAAGCGTGAGCTCTGTGGGAAATGTGCAACGCTATAGATCGGCCACACGCTTCGAAGAGACCCATATACTAGGCAAGCTCTCGAGTGGATACCACAGGATAAGAGAAAAGTTGGTCGACCCAAGCAAACCTGGCGGCGGCGTACCGTTGCAGCGGAAAGGCAGTCGTTCTCTCCTGGTCGGAAGCAAAGTGCATTGCCCAGGACAGAATCCGATGGAGAAGCACAAAAACTAATACTTAGATGAAGAAGCACTAAAAATAAAAATGTAATTATTATGGTAGTAATAAACCTAATAAAAATGTAATTACTCTTTTATTATGATTAAGCAGAAGGGGAGACATTCGCTCAAAAGTGGGACGCTATAGGTTGGATTAAATAAGAAGATGTGTCCCTCTACGCTGGACTTTTGCAATGACAGTCGATATTTTTATGTAGCAATAGAAGGGTGCGTTGCCATAGAGATATGGTAATCTCTAATACAGCTGAGACCAGCTGAGGGTTCTTCATGAGATACTTCAGACCTTCGATTTTTGACATCAAATGAAGCGGCCCACCAAGTTGAATATTTTTTGTAAAGGCGGTATGTCGATTTCTAATAGTTTGATTGGGCTCTTGTGTTTTCTAATTAGGGTCACCAGGTACTCCAGATCTTCGATTATCCTAGTTTTTATAGTTTTCCCTTTATGTGACCATTAAAACCTAACTCTGTACCAAATTTCAGCTCTCTGAGTTTATGGGAAGTACTAGTTCTATTTTGATGATCATGAGTGAGTGAGTGAGTGAGTGTCGAAAATGCGAAACTTTGCTTTCGCTTAACTTCGATCTAAATGACCTACAGACTTGAAATTTTGGATTTTAAGTATGTGTTTATAGCTTACTGGATGACGAAAATTTCTTCGTTCTGGTCTTATCCAGAGGTTCTCAAATAGGGACATGAAAATTCGGCGAAATGGTTCCTGTAAAGGATGGTACGGCAGTGTTTGCTTCGCGCTCGACTTGGCAGCGGCACTGCCGTGCCCCTGATACACAGGTACCTTATTTACATTTTAATTGATAATTTGTTAATACTTATCCGAATCTGATCGATTAGATTCAGCACTGTCAACGGTCAATACATAATCACACTTTCAATGAAATGTATTTAAATAAAATCGGAAAAAAATAATTAATATAAATCACGGAGGTCGAGCCCACCTCGACTTTATCGATAATTCAAAGTATCGATACTTCGTGCCCTAGAAGTTCTAGGATTAAATTAGACGTTCAGAAAACATGTTGTGAAATGCAAACTAAAAATAATTAATCAGTAATATTTGTTTTCTTTGAAACTAAATATAAATGTATGCACATATTCCTATAGTTTATTTTTTGTAGATGAATACCTACGTGTATAATATCTACCTACTATTATGTCTTTTGATAAAAGTATTTTCAAAATTAAATTGTTTAAGTTTCAGAACGAAACATATGATTGTAAAAAGAATTATCTTTTTGGGTAAAAAAGCAACGTTGCCATACTTGCCATCTTACACCTCGCACAGATCGGCAACAACGTATCGATGAATGCCTGAGATGAATTCGCACAAATATTCCAGTCCAGTCATATACGTAATGGCAAGCTTGTTATAATATATTAAATCTAGGGTTCAGTACGTATTTTTATGAAAGATTTTTTTATGGTGAAATTTAAATTTGATAACTGGGACTTTTGAATATGAAGGCAGGGATATCTGAATATGACATCTTGACATCTGGATGTGAAGACCTGGGTGTCTGGTCATGTGCATATGAAATGCTGGACAGCTGAATATGAAGACCAAAGCTTCAGGAGATGATCACCTGAACATCTGGAAATGAAGATCTGAAAATGTGGAGCTGAAGACCTGGACATCTGGACATCACCTGCACATATAAATTTGAAGACGTGGGAGTCTGGTCATGTGGATACGAAAACCTGGACAGCAGGACATAAAGTCCAGGACATCACATCCAGATGTACAGGTGATGTCCAGATGTCATATTTAGATAGCCTGTCTTGATATCCAAAAGTCCCAGTAATCAAATTTAAATTTCACCATAAAAAATCCTTCATAAAAATAAGTATATTGAACCCTAAATTGTATTTAATATTGAAACTTGCTATTTTATAATTTTTTAGCATTTCATGATTTTCTTTTGTTTTTCACGTACAGCCGATGGCGCTGTCAAGGCAAGCAACATCGAGGTAGCATGCATTTAGGTCTCAAAGTGCTTTTATATAAATAGTAGTAGTCAGTAGTTTGTAATAAATCTGCTAGACGTCGCCCCTAAATGTCACAAAATATTACGCACACATCATCAAGAATCTCAATTTTTGTCGTATTTTAAATGCCGTTTTTCTCGTAAATTATTATACATTATTATGTTAAATTCAACATGAGAGCACAATTACTTCATAAGAATTGGAAATTCGATTTTATTATGAGAATCATTAACGAAATTTAGAGCATTGCTGTAGAACAAAATGTATGGACAGCCAAAGCTTGGCTTTCACCTTAATGAACGTTTTCAACCGACTTCCCAAAAAAGGAGGAGGTTATATGTTTCGATGTATGTATGTTTTTTTTATGTATGTTCGCCGATTTCTCCGCCAATTGTGGACTGATTTCCAAAATTGTTTTTTTATTCGTAATGGTTTATTCCCAAGTTGGTCCCATTTTAACCACGTCAGAATCTGTTCGGTAATTTTAAAGATACCTAACAAAATATAAAAATACCAACATTGCATTATAGAGCAATAGCCCGCGACAGCATACCCTACCTTATTTTATTAAAACTCTAGATTTTCTGTGTATGTCCCCAACATAGAAATAGCGATTAGCGGCCAAAACGCATATAATTGGGCAAAACCAACCAGAATGCGTTTAGAAATGCATCAAGCATCGGGCCTATTTAGATCCGCTTGCAATTCTCAAAGAAAATGTATCCATAATACTAAATAAGTAATGCTCCAAACAAAAGTTACATAAAATGTAATGCAAAATAACAAAAGAACAACACAATAAAGCAACGAGTGATCCAATGAGGTTTCCGTATTTACCTTTTGAGAGAATCCTTAAAATGAAGGTCTGTTCGATCGAGTAGAGATACCAGGGTAACATAATTCTCAGAAACTTATCGTAAACCACTCAATTTTGTTATATGGAAACACCGCTACGCTAAATTGACATACCAAAGCTTTGTCTATCCCGTCAGGAATAATAACGTGAAAATATGTTTTCAATGCACTTAGGGAAATTCAAAATAACAGTATGAGTACAAAATAACAAAGCTGAGCTTACAAAAAAATAGAGGAAAAATCGAAATTCTATTTGAGCTGAGCTACCAGGATGTCATAGCGCATGGAAACGTATCGTGAATCAGCCTAATTAGTTAATTGGAGGGCCCGGATGTGACTTTTTGTGTGGCAACTTGCAATTAACTGCTTTTCAGTGAATTAAAGGCTGCTCCTACATGGGACAACTTTGTATCAACAAAATTAAATAAGCTGCCCCAGAGAGAAAGAGAGGCAGGCTTTTGAGACAAGATAGGTACTAAAATCTTTACATAATATCTAACAAAATTATGTATTGACATCTGAAATAAATGATTATTTATTTATAATCAACAAGATACTATTTGTCAATAAAAAAAATTGAAATCTATTAGTTGTTTTAAAGTATGAGTCAGAAATTGAAAAGGTCTTAATTTCAAGTGGCAACTATGTTGAAATAAATAAATTTAACAAACACAGAAATATATTATAATTAAAAGATTACATGTTTTTTGGTTAAAACTGCGTACCTACTTTGGGATTTTTGCAGGTTATATAGCATGAGCATCTAAATAAGTTAAAGTATTATATAAGTTGTGGTAAAATAAAGAAAACAACATCATTTACTCGTACTTGCATACAATATATTGATTATGTATTTGTACTTTTTTAAGTAGCCATGTAAAAAGCATTTTTTTGTCTTCAAATGTGAAGTAGGCCTTAATCCTCTTTGCTGAGATGTCAATAAGGTCGGGTTTGGCATGACGTGGGTGGATCCATAACGCAGTTACCGCCGTGTGGGGGGAACGAGAGTTCTATTGGATTTTCCTGTTAGTGGCCCTACGATTGCATGGTAAAACTGCCTCTCTTGGATGGATTACGATTGGCTGCCCATTCGCGTTTCTTATTTGCAGTAGTAGGTACTCAAGCAATAACAATTAATGTTTGTTGCAAAATGTTTATTTTATTTTTAAAAGCTTTTATTTTACTTGCAATGTATGTATGTTCGTTCGGGTGGAATCTTAGAACTCAATTTTGAAGTAGATATATTCAACCGATTAAGCTGAAATTTTCAACCGACTTCCCAAAAGAGGAGGTTATATGTTTCGATGTATGTATGTTTTTTTTATGTATGTTCGCCGATTTCTCCGCCAATTGTGGACTGATTTCCAAAATTGTTGTTTTATTCGTAATGGTGTATTCCCAAGTTGGTCCCATTTTAACCACGTCAGAATCTGTTCGGTAATTTTAAAGATACCTAACAAAATATAAAAATACCAACATTGCATTATAGAGCAAAAGCCCGTGACAGCATGCCCTTCCTTATTTTATTAAAACTCAATATTTTTTTCTGTGTACGTCCCCAACATAGAAATAGGGATTAAAGTACCATAAAAGTTGGATCATGATTACTTAGGCAGGATTATTTGTAGCAACAACATTTAAAGTGGTAGTTCAATTCCCTCATATAGTAAAGTTTTTAAAGATCTTATTCCTAATAATATTAGGAATCACGCCATCCATTACCA
The DNA here is from genome assembly GCA_018467065.1 of Ephestia elutella. Lineage (NCBI taxonomy): Eukaryota > Metazoa > Arthropoda > Insecta > Lepidoptera > Pyralidae > Ephestia > Ephestia elutella. Next base: position 1,081,230 of record CM031580.1, on the reverse strand, counting down.
GGCAATTGGTGTAGATATAAACCACTGCTAGATATTGTAACTTTACTAAATTATAGTTATATTTGTTTTATTATAAAAACTGAATTTAATGTTACTTTGGGAGGCCCCAAGGGTGCTTTTTTATACCTATAAAAATCATCCTTGCTATAAAATATTACCAGCATAAGCTAACCAAGATCCAAATTTCATAGCTAGTCGATAATATTTTTTACCCGTGTATACCACGCAGAAAAACATTCAGCAATTTGAAAATAAGGAAGGTTTGGTCATCACAGGCTCTCGGTTTATTTATGTGCCAAAAATAATAGACAATTTGACATGTTCTGACACTTCAAATCAAACTGACATAAAGAAGTTTCAAATTCTTTATATTCGGCCAGTGAAAGAAAAGTTTTAGTTTTTATTAAAGAAAATAGGTGTAGAAGCACTAAAAATGATAAAATAAAACTTTTTTCCAAAAAAAATGAATTTCCATCATAAAACTAAAATCATGAAATAACAATAAAGACAAATGTATAAGCATACTACCTACCGAATGAGGTGAAGTCGGTGCCAAGTTAAAATTGGGGGGTGCTAAATTAACATTAGAATCATGTATAAAAATGCCTAGCTGAGCAATTACATAACATTTTTTTTCCTGCACTTAGCAATCGACTTCACCTCATTCAGTAGGTAGTATGCTTATACATTTTTCTTTATTGTTATTTCATGATTTTAAGTTTTATGATGGAAGTCGGTTCATTTTTTGTGGAAAAGTTTTTGTACATACGTTTAGTTTGGATGACAATGCATGATATGTAGTCGACCATGTGTATACCGTACAACAAATATTACTACTTCCATGTGACATTCTAAATCCAATATGGCGGACCATCCAAGATGGCGGAATAAAGTTATTGTTATTTGTAATGAATTTCTACAATATGGGTATCATATGAAAGAGTTGTTTATATAAAAGCTAAATTTATTTTTCTAAAAAAATTAGTTGCCAAAGTAATTCTATCTGGCAAGTGGTAGAGACATTCACTAGCTCCTTTTTTGTAAATTACAACCTTTTTGAACTACTTAAAATTTAATTGGGCAGCGTTCCAGCAAGCTTTCCGATGTACTTAAAAATAAACGAGTATACCTTTCTCAAAAGACGAGTGCTTCGAGTAGCTCGTGTCTAAACTCCAGGTGGCACAGAGAGCCATGGAACGGGCAATGCTTGGCTTATCACTCATAGACTGTGTCCGTAATACTGAGATAAGAAAGCGCACCGGAGTAACCGATATTGCGCTGGTGGTGACGAGGTTGAAGTGGAGATGGGCAGGCCACATGAGCAGGAGAGGTCGGCCGTTGGGCGCGCAGGATTGCGGAGTGGAGACTCCAGAACAGGCCGGAGAAAAAGTAGGGAAACCACTAATGCGCTGGGCCGATGACATCTACAAAAATTTTGGCAAAGCTTCCGATGCGATCCGCTAGAGACCGGGCAAAATGGAGGGACCATAAGGAGGCCTATACCCAACAATGGGTGATACAGGGCTGAAGAGGAAGAAGAAGAACTACTTAAAAAAAGAGTTCCATGACATTCCTACGTAGATATATTTGTTATTTTTCAATCAACTTTGTCAGTGGAACTAGTAGTGTAGAGATCAGAATTTGATTAAAGTGACCTGCATCGTCGCTTTTTGATTTGGTGTCCGTCCGTCAGTTTTTAATATTCTGATTGGGGAACTTGTTTTTGATCCGGAATTCCTCGCGGATTGGTCAGCGGGAGTGGCTTTTGGTTGCCGTGACCGTGTACAGTCAAGGTCATAAGTGCAGTACTCGAAGACCTTATTGCCTAGCCTTAATGATCATAATACCTTTTGTAGTTTCTGACTGCACTTTTGACTTTTGACTGTACATTACGCGGCGTTAAATATTGCACATCTTTTGAAAGAGACATTCGATTTGTAGAGGTTCGCATATTATCCAGCAGGCTTAGCTTAAAATTACATTAATTCGTAGCGATCATAGATTTGCATTCCATGACAATAAGTCTATGGTAGCGATACGATAACAAAATTTGTAATCGTTTCTGCTAAGATAACAAAACCAATTTTCTTCCGTCATCAAAGCGAAAGCGAACGCCAATAGTGCTGCTTGTCTACCGATTTGTATGGAAGTAAGCGAACTCGCGGTTTCGCTTCGTTTTCTCTATGAACTCTGCGATGATATTGCGATCAACCGCGTGATTTAGCGCGACTTTATGTCAATCCCTTGTTTTCGTCATTAAATTCTGACTTTGCTCAAGGAGATATAAATCGTTGGAACTAATTATATAGAACAAATTGATCAAATCCAACTGATAGTTCCAGAGATATTCCATCAAACAAACAACAATCTTTTTCTGCTTTCTTAATTTCGAATTGATTTATTTGTATTGTTTTTCCTGGTTTTTCAATTTTCAGCTGATTACTTTTAAATGAAAAATATTGAAAAAAATAAAAACATATTATTTTATCTTAGTACATAATATCTCGATGAAAACATGGAATTTTATATGTTTCTTGTTGTCATTGGTAACTCCTGTCTATACCTACTACAGACACAATCCATACAATATTGATATTATCAGGATTGATATTATCAATTGTTATGGCTATCAATCATTTTTATACATTGTAGTCAATGCTATTGTGACATATCTTATCTAAGCATTTGTTCTGTCGATAGGCTAAGCCTATTAATATTGTGTTTACAATTACTGATAGGCTACTTATATAGAGTTCTTCAGAAGCCAAAAACGGAAACTTTAAAAGTATCACTTTGTTTTCTACCGATAATATTTTTTTTATAAATACATATTGAAAATTCGCATTTATCGCAATAACTAGCTTTTGCCCGCGGCTTCGCCCGCATAAATTTTCTTCGGGAACAGTGCTTTTTCCCGGATTGAAATATACCCTATATACTTCTCAGCAATTCTTACTATGTGCTTGCCACCTTTCAGGAAGATTGCTCTTCAGTAGACAAAGCATGAAGAGGTAACAAATAAACAAATAATTAAATAAACTCACTTTCGCATTTATAATAATAGTCAGAATAAGATATATGAATAGCATGACGTTTTTGTTAAAATTCAAACGTTTTTTATATGTAAAATTTACAACCAAATTATAGAATCCTCATTTTTTTTACATTGATTGAAAATAACAATTATATTGTAAAGTTAGTATTAAAATAAGGTTAAAAAATTTATAAAATCGAATAGCTTATGTAATAAAATAAACTAAAATATAAAAGAAAACATTGTTTTTTTTAGTGTAAAATATAAAATTAAATAAATGGAAAAAAAATGTTAGATTTATTTTTTGTAAAATAAAGTTTTTAGATGAAAAAAATATGTTATTCCGTTATATTTTAGTAATTTCTTTATAATAAGTACGGGAAATTTTTAGTGAATATTTTTTTACTTATACTACTTTTATCTGTATTAAAAAAATTTATTTTCGATAATGTATAGTATTCGATCATCGATGGACGATTTCCAAAATTGTTGTTTTGTCGTAATGTGTATTCCCAAGTTGTCCCATTTTAACCACGTCAAATCTGTTATAATTTTAAAGATACCTAACAAAATATAAAAATACAACATTGCATTTAGAGCAAAAATGACAGCATTTCCTTATTTTATTAAAACTCAATATTTTTCTGTGTACGTCCAACATAGAATAGGGATTAGCGACTATAAAATTATCATGATTACTTAGGCAGATTATTTGTAGCAACAACATTTAAATATCAATTCCTCATATATAAAGTTTTTAAATCTTATTCCTAATAATATTGAATCACGCCATCCATTACCAGGCAATTGGTGTAGATATAAACCACTGCTAGATATTGTAACTTTACTAAATTATAGTTATATTTGTTTTATTATAAAAATGAATTTTGTTACTTTACCCCTGCTTTTTTATACCTATAAAAATCATCCTTCTATAAAATATTACCAGCATAAAACTAAGATAATTTCATACTATCGATAATATTTTTTACCCGTGTATCCACGCAGAAAAACATTCAGCAATTTGAAAATAGAAGGTTTGGTCATCACAGGTCTCGTCTTTATGTGCCAAAAATAATAGACAATTTGACATGTCTGACACTTCAAATCAAACTGACATAAAAAGCAAATTCTTTATATCGGCCAGTGAAAGAAAAGTTTTAGTAAAGAAAATAGGTGTAGAAGCACTAAAAATGATAAAATAAAACTTTTTCTAACCACTTCCATCATAAAACTTAAAATCATGAAATAACAATAAAGAAAAATGTATAAGCATACTACCTACTGAATGAGGTGAAGTCGGTGCCAATTTAAATTTGTGGTCAATTAACATTAGAATCATGTATAAAAATGCCTAGCTGAGCAATTACTAACATTTTTTCCTGCACTCCTTCACCTCATTCAGTAGGTAGCATGCTAATACATTTTTCTTTAGACATGACTTTAAGTTTTATGATGGTCTCATTTTTTAAAAAAATTTTTATTTATCGATACATTAAAGTAAATTTCACGAGTAAAATTTATTTACTGGTTAAAATAACTTATATGTAATGAAAATAGTTTTATTATTTAATACCACGAAAAGCGCACGAAAATCCTCATTGTAAAGAAGTGTACATCTACAAAAATAAACTGGAAAAAGGCATAAAGTCCGATGTAGATTTTTAAATTTTAATATTACATAAATTTATTTATAATATTTTTATATATGAACGTAAATTTTATATTTAAAATAAATGTATATAATTTTATAATGTACCAAAAAAAAACAGTTTAATTCTTCGTTAGTTTTGTCAAATAAGTCTCGTATAAACAATGCTTCTTGTCCCGAAAAATATTATTTGCGAAGAAACTAGTAGTAGTATTTTACTTAGTTTTACTTATAGTATTTCCTACTGTATTTGTGTGCAAAATAACAACTATTGTTTACGAATTTTGCATGGGATAAAAATCACATACACTGGAGAAACTCAATATTTACAATTTTTTATCTTTGATTGGTAACAAATATTTATATTTGTAAATAAACCAAACAATATTTATGAAATGAACTCGGAGAATTTTTTTTTAATTAATCATTTACTACTGGGCAAAAATATTAATAATATTCTATATACTCGTAAAGTAAATCTTTTATTTAACATATTTTTATCAGGAAAATAGCAAGACATGCTTTTGCTCTCTGTATACAAACTTTACGTTATCTTGATTGATGACCTGCTAAGAGACTAGTAAAATTGTTATTTTTATAAAGCTGAAATTTGTTTGGAAAGGAAATCCTCTCTTAGGAACCTACATGCCAAATTTCAGTTTACGACTATTAGTTTTGGCTGGGGTTGTCTGTCAGTCAATCAGTCAGTAAAAGAATTATATATATATTGATTAGTGATTCATAAGAGGTGCTAAAGAATACATGGGTCTGAAAATTTTACACCTTCTTATGATACCTACGTATCTCAGGCTCAAAATTGTCGAACTATGGTCATATAAGTATCAGTAACTATGGCTAAGTCACATATTTTATAAAGTGACGTCTTTGGAGAAAATGCAGCAGTGGAGTTCGTTGCGCCGCCTCTTCTCCACTTGCGTAATTTTCTGACGTGACGTGCTATTTTTAAGCCAATTTAAATAAAAACAATTGACTTTGAATCTCCAAGTTCGAGAATTTATGCTTGATGTTTCTCTACGAGATCGCATTTAATGTGGAAATCCGTAGGACAATGAATGATGAACATTACTTATAATGCCATTAAAAACCATACGATTGTGAATTAAAGTTGCAGAATCAGCACTAGTTTGCAATACAGTGTAGTTTTACATCCATACATATTATCACGCCTTTTTCCCGTGAGGGTAGGCAGAGACTAGCGATTTCCACTTCCTACGATCCTTACAGATCTCTCTCGCTTCCTCTACACTCATCACTCTCTTCATACATGCTCTCCGGTTATGGGTGTTACAAAGTGTAGTTTTAATTCCGGAATTCCTTCGTGAGCAAAACCATGAGGCGCATCAAGCACGTAAATCTATTATGTCACTTAGTATTGTTACGACACTCCTGCGAGTCTCCAAATTCCCAACATTTCACATTATTACACCTCGGCGTAGAGGACATCAGTCACTATGAAATAAAAACAGGTTTATACCTACACTGGCTCTCTGTGTGAAATAACTGTTAAGCCAAAAACGGCCAAGTGCGAGCTGGCCTATTGAAAATATACCTTGTTATATCAGATCTGAAATTAAATTCACTCTTAACAAAACATTGAGAAATCTATAGATGATTATACATAAATGATTTAAGAATCGCAGTTTTTTAATTTGGAACTTCAAACATTTTCACGAAGAATTTTATGAATTTTTATGTTAGTTATTATTTATTAATACAGCTGGCTGAAAAAAAACATTAGACGTTAGAATTATATCAATGCAAAGAAAAAATTTAAGTTAAAAATTCGTTATTTTTTGCTAATCTAAACGAATACCGTATTTGAATTTTCCAGATCTGTGAAACGAAAACAGAACATTCGGCGAAATTAGAAGGATTTATACACAGTATAAACCTTAACATATAATTCCCGTGTGAAATAACATTATGGCGAAAAATATATACACACATTTAATCCTGAAACATGTCCGTCATATGTCGTCGTTACAAGCGGCTCACGAAGAATGGATGAGCCACGACAAACCGTACCTATATAAAAGCAAAATGTATTTAAACTATAAGAAATATTGTGTATTGTTGTATAAAAATAAACTCGTTGGTTTTGTTGTAACTATATTTTTAATTCAGGTTTTTTCTGTTGCAAATAAATTTATTTTTTAATTGAAGTGTCATATAATAATGATACAGTGTTTATTCGTTCAATACACTAAATTAGTAGTATATAGTTTTGTTACACTTTTATATTTCAAAACAGTTTACTATGAAAGGTAATAAGTCATATCAGTAATACATAGTTGTAGTAAATAACATTCTAGGTAATGTATGTCCTTCTCAGTACTTCTAACTATGTGTACTAAATTTATTAGTAATAGTTTGATTGATAATATTAGTTAGGATTAGCAAAGTAGCACTATCGTCATCCTATACTAATATTATAAATGCGAAATGAGTTTGAGAAGGTGTTTGTTACTCAATCAAGCAAAAACTACTGGACGGATTTATGAAAATTGGTATACGGGTAGAAAAATATAATAGTACATAGGGTACTTTATCCCGAAATTCCAACTAAATTAGGATAAGTAAGGATATAGAAAAACTTTTATCCCAAAAATAGTCTAAGTACTCACGGACCCGCGAGTTTGACGCAAAATTATCATACGAAATTAAATTACATGAATAATTGGTATACTAGAAAATACCGGGAATGGCTATAGGGTACTTTTTATCCCGAAATTCCAACTTTTATCCCAAAAATAGTCTAAGTACTCACAGACCCGCGGGCTTGACGGAAAATTATCTGTGTTCTTAGTTTGTCAAACTATTTAGATGGGTTCCGAGATATGATGATATTGTGAGGTCTGGGAGAACTGACCCAACTGATGGACAGACAAGATAATTTACGCGTTATTTTTATCTAACAACGTCGTATATAAAACTAATAGCTTTTGCTCGCGGCTTCGCTCACGTTGCTTTAGGTCATACATGTAGAAAAAGCACTGTTCCCGTAGAAAATTCACGTGGGCGATCGTGCTAATATTATTATAAATGCGAAAGTGAGTTTATTTATTTGTTTGTTTGTTACCTCTTCTTGCTTTATCCACTGAACCCATCTTCCTGAAATTGCATACACATAGAAGTACGGAGAAGGACATAGGGTACATTTCATCCCAGGAAAAGGCACTGTTCCCGTAGGAAATTTACGCGGGCGATGCCACGGGCAAAAGCTAAATGTATCTATTATAAATCTCAGAGCTACAAACTACTAGCATCATCGGGGTTCATCAGATATGTTAGATTCATGACGAAGCTGCAGACAAAAAGAATTCATAGATTAAACTAAATAATAGACATATCAATACATACTTACAATAGATTTTTATATAAGAAAAGATTTCTAAGTCTATGTAACCGAGGGCTGTCGCTAAAAATCACAAGTAATGGCGAGTTCGTGATTGGAAGCTGAAATTTTGCGGACGTTCTGCTACCTGCGGCAAAAGATACTCAATCACAGGTCATCTTTAATACAAAATCTAAAAAGGATAGAAATCATTTTTTTTTATTGAAACTTGGCCTTCATAGAATGCACTTTATCAAGTCGAAAACTAATTATATAATGTCTCAAAGCTTTGTAGTTTGTACTACTAGCATTTCGGAAGACCACTGCTAAGAAATGCCGAAAGAAACTCATGAAACAGTCTTGTCGCCTATGAAATTTTTTTGTCTTTATACATAGAAATGAAAAATTTAATTTAATTTATATAATTTATTTTTCATACATCTTTTATACATAGAAATAGTCCCATTATTTTGCTGTCACTTGACAAGGCATAGTTATATGAAGTTCCTTCTCTCACTCACATCACATAAACTCCATGTTTTCTTAATTGTCCTATTATGTAAACAATCTTCACAGTACTTTTTATTGAATTTTGTTGAAAATAAATCAAATATTAATTCAAACCTAAACATTCCAAAGTAAAACATTTATTAACCACGAAAGTAATTTCCTAAAAAGTCTATTTTGATTTATATTGTTGTAAAATCATAAAAAGACGGGATAAGATTATTTACATAATAGGACAATTATGAATAAATGGACTTTACACACACAAATAACTCGAATTTCCGTTTGAAATTTACTATTTACTTAGACTTTCAGTAATACAATTATATAAATCGCAAAAAATTTCATTAATTACTTTTTGCGTGATGCTTATACAAACATAATTATACCACTCATTGACTACGCTGATGTCGCCTTCTTAGATCCTTCTCAGGAACTTCTTAATAAACTAGAACGCTTACAAAATGTTTGCATCCGGTATATTTTCGGACTCCGTAAATATGACCACATATCTGGGTTTCGAGACAAATTGAATTGGCTTCCTATTAGGGCTCGGCGTAACCTGTATATCCTTTCTCTTCTCTTCAATGTTCTTTTCAACCCTTCATTTCCCTAATTACCTTCGTGATTGTTTTACGGTTCATCTCACTGATTCTCGCTTGCGCTCCTGTAATAAGCTTCTCCTCTCCACACCTGTGTTCTCTTCGCGTTCTTTTTCGAATTCCTTCTCTGTCAAAGCACCTCGCCTTTGGAACTCTCTTCCTTTAGACACCAAAATGGCACCTTCCCTTGACTCCTTTAAAAATAGTGTTCTAAAATCCTTCTCCTTATCCTGACTTTCTATCTGTTTCTTTTTTGTTTTTTACCCTTTTCCTCTTTTCTATTTGTGTATTGTTGAGCTTTTTACTTTCATTACTTTTTCTATCTTAGTTTAGTACTAGTATATATATTTCTCATCAAATTTATTGTCAGATTGTTTGCACAGCCCTTGCCCTTTCTTTATTATAATATATTTTTCGTGCCGGTTGACTGGAAGAGATCCCTTCATGGGATAAGTCCGCCGTTGCCATTTTCTGGATTTATGTAATTTGTAATTTAATTATGTTACTATAAAGATGTTAATAAAGTTATTACAAACAAACAAACGAACATACTGACAAAAATTTGAAAGAAAAAATAATTGGTTTCTGTCGGGTCTAGGAAGATTATAAATATCTTTGGAAGCAACGTCTTCATAATTATGGTCAAACTTCATTAAGGTAAGTTTGTTTAACCATCAATTATATTAAACTAGCTTAAATGGCCGCGAACTTCTGTCCGCGCGTAATTTAGTATTTTTAATATCTCATGTTCTAAGTGACTTATCAAGATGACACCTACGATTAGATTACCTACCTAGATTTTAAGTTAGACCTTAAACAATACAACTGTGAAAACTGCATTAAATTTCATCTAGTAGTTTTTGCGTGATGCGCGTACAAACATACAGACAGACAAAAAGACAGACAGATAAAAATTCTAAAAAAATGTTTTAGCTTCTGTTAGCCCTATAAAGACTCCCATAATTATTTTTATGTACAGACACCAACCAGTTACAGTTTCATTATATGTATTTATATTATACAGATGTAGACCAGTCACAGTTTTATTATACGACTGGCTTTCGCCCGCGGCTTCGCCCGCGTGAATTTCCCACGGGAACCGTGCCTTTTCCCGCGCCACGCACCCAACGTCAAACTCCGTACTTCTAACTATGTGTATGCGAAATTTCAGGAAAATTGGTTCAGTAGATAAAGCGTGAAGAGGTAACAAACAAACAAACTCACTTTCACTTTTTATAATACATAATAGCTTTCGCCCGCGTGAATTGGGAACCGTGCTAAAAGGTACCCTATGTCCTTCTCCGTACTTCTAACTATGTGTATGCGAAATTTCAGAAAGATTGGTTCAGTAGATAAAGCGTGAAGAGGTAACAAACAAACAAACTCACTTTCACTTTTATAATATTAGTTAGGATTTCCCATAGGAGTGGACCCGACCTATGTTATAATTTTGGAAATCGTTTAAAACATCCGGGATGAATCGGCACAGATTTATAGGATCAAGGTCTGACGGATGTTCGGTTTGTTGTTTTATTGCGTCGGTCGACTGCGAAATCAGTCAGCATTTACACTGTATTTAGTGAGGATTAGGTCACTACTGTATCAGTAATTTGTAGTACGGGATCCTAACTTGTATAATATTTGTTGCGCTTTTCTGCCTAATGTCGTACGGCTCAACGCCACAGAATTTGGAATATTAATCAAAGAGAAGTGCCTATTTATATAATGTTTTACAGTGCAAAAGAATTATTCAGATTATGATTTCTAATTTCCGTGTGCTAATGCTTTAAATTTTTTGACAACTCTTTGTATGTCAGTATAGAATCTTTACGCTAGACTAGACTAAACTAGCTAAATTGGTCAAGTGCATGTCAGGCCATGCGTAAATGCATGTATAAATGTGAACACGTGAACCTAAATTTACTCCCAGTTTTATATAATTCAATGACCATAACCTATACTGAATGAAAATACTATCATTACTTAATAACCATAACCTATATGTATACGTACCATCATATTTAATGAAAATTGTTCCTACGAATATTTTTCACTAGAATCGATTTAGTAGTTTATCATCTATTACTCGTTAACGTGTGCCTACATAACGGTGGAAGTTTTCCATTTAAATTTATTATAGGTATTTGCTACTTATCATAATCCTAAAGCTAGTGTTATCTAAGCTAGTGTTAGTTGTATATAGATTATCTTTCCATACCGTTTTGGGTGCAAATACAAAATAACAACATAAATGTCCCAGCTTATTTTTTCTGCAGAGTAAATTAAATGTCTTAGCTTGAGAACTCCTTTAACTACTTCAAATCACCTTATGAAATTTCAACAACTTTTCATTATAAATTTAAAACGAAATAAAGATTCATCAAATTAGTTATAGTTAGCCAGAATCTCATTTTGAACAAACGCTGGAATTTGTGTTTCATTAAATGCAAAGAAAACATTCGCCCAAAAGTTTTTGGCTCAGAATTCGCCGCGAAATTTTGATTAAAAAGTTAATCAAAGCCGGAGTATTCTGCTGGATTCGTATTTAGGAATGAAAAACTTAGAAATAGGTATATTATTCGCTCCAGAACTCGGATTGTAGACGTAGGCGCCAAGTCAGCCAAGCTAAAGTGGAACTGGTCTGGACATAATGTTTGCCGCATGCCACCAAATAGCCCGACTAGCTACCCTACTGGCAGCGCAGAGGGTCGTAGGCCTGGGGAAGACCGCGAATGAGATGGCGAGATGACATCAAAAGTTATTTGAGGGAGTGGGAAGCGGATTCACTCAACAGAAAATTGTGGAAGGAGAAATGGAGACCTTTGCTTGCTTGGTAGGACAGATCATCAGGCTAAGAAAAAAAAGGTATCTTATTACGTGATAGTATACTTAGAATTAGCACTCCCTAGACCTAGTTAACATATAAAAGCTATAATCAAAAACATTTTGGGCCTTAACAATATAAATCAGGCTACACGGTCGGTCTGTCCGTTGTCATCCTGTTAGGATTATAGGGTGAACTTTGAAAGTTCAGTCATTAAAGCTTTAACGGCTGTCTTAGCAATCATAAAGCGTTCAGAACTTTTGTTCTTCGGGAAGGGATGTAAAGTCCATTGATATATTAATTGAGGCTTAAGTAAAGTCTATGTCAAAGTGCTTTTACGGGTTTTGATACAGCTTTATATTCGTAAAAATAAAGATTTATTTCGACGAAAACTTTTTATAAAAACTCTATTTAAAGTACATAATTACGAGAAGTCTTTGTGAGTTTGTTTGTAGGGGTAATTTTCTGGAACTACTTGACCGATTTCAAAAATACTTTCACCAATAAAAAAGCGACACATACCCTAGTGACAGGCTATAATTTATGTATGTACCTCCCAAGCGAAGCCGGGCGGGGCGCTAGTCTTTAGCAAAAAGACAAAAGTAGGTTTTCTTTTCGTTTGCTTTTGCTTTTTTACTCGCTAATAAAACCTGAACGCGAGGCACAGGTTTCCTCGCGATGTTTTCCTTCTGGAAGCAAGAGGAGTAAACAAACTCGCGAGGCATGAGTAGGAAGGTCGAACCTAGGACCTTTCGACCACTGGCTTTTAACCACTCGACTAATACTGCTGAGAAAACTACTGTAACTAAATAAATGAAAGTAAAATACTTCACCTTTCTAACAGAGTAGTAAGAGCATTCGGCCAGTAGAGAGAAATATAAGCCTCTTTGGCAGGATTCCATCGGAGCAAATTAACAGGAATACTTGAATCGAATTCAGCACTGGGAGCTGGAACTGCGATTTTTTCGGCCCCGGGCAGAAACTTGAAAGAGGCGCCCCCTCAATCCAGCGTTTTATATAAAACTGTAAATTAAAACTCACAAATTTATACGCCAATTCACACTTAACATTCTTATTATAATTTCTATCGAATTTGGAATTTAAGAAAAATCTTGGAAGAAATTTTTTCTTAAATTCCAAATTCGCTTTTAGATTAGGCTTGGGATATCTATCTAGTAGGCTGGCAACATAGATGCTCATATTTGTATTTTAATTAACTTGTATTTTGTACAGCCGAAGATACAGCTTGTGAACCAAAAAAAAATTTACTATTGTAAAAAATATAGTAACATTGAGCTAAATAACACTACCCCAATCGGTATGATGATTTAATCTTATACCCATTTATTTTATTATATCATGATTTCGACGCCCCCTTAAAATTTTTTGCCACCCGGGGCAGGTTTGCTTAAAGGTCCCGACTCAACACCAGGAACTTGGCTCGAAAACCGGAGATATTTTGACCTTTCATGGACTTGCCGAGGAATTGAATAACTATTATTGTTTCTAATGGCCAAACTAAATATAGAAACGAAAGTAATATAGTTAGACTTTGCTGGCTGAGCCACGTTGAAAGGGTGGCACAGTAAATCAATACATACTTATTCTAAATAATCCTAACTTCCTAACTAATATTATAAATGCGAAAGTGTGTTTGTTTATTTTTGTTTGTAAGTCTTCACGCTTTATCTAATAAACTAATCTTCTTAAAATTTCACATACACATAGTTAGAAGTACTGATAAGGACATAGGATACTTTTTATCCTGGGAAAAAGCACTGCTCCCGTGGGAAATTCACGCGGGCGATGCTGCGGGCAATAGCTAGTAGTTTATATTTTTGTGAAAGCTATCCTTTGACAACGGCTTCGTCAACTCGGAAATTGCTTTTCGGGATTTTGCCCATTGGTTATAAATTCTCCCAATCTTTATATACTTACCTGTATTTTTTTTGCTAAATTCGAGGTGTAATAAATTCGGTGCGAATTTGCTTTATGATACCAAAGCATTGGCTGTTTGACGTCACTTTAGCACTGGAATACTAGGTTACTAGAAAAGTACTAGGATACGTAGTACTAGTATACATTAGAACTAACGTACATCGGCATTTTATACTTCCACGTTCAGAAACAAATGCCACATCTTCCAATTTTTTTATCGGTGTTCGAAGATAAAGAAATTAATATATACGGACCAATCACTAATGATTGACCCAAAGCAAAAAGTAAGTTCGAGACTTGTGTTATGCTAGATACTTCATTTCTTGAGGAAGCCTTTAGAAGTCTGCTCCTAATCTTGGTATTCCACGAGTATGAAGTCGCGACAGTATCAAATACAAAAAATATATAATATCGAAAGGGATTACGATCAACAAAAAAAAATATCTGAACAAAAGACCACCATGCTCCGGTAATAAAACATTTTGTTTGTGCCAGTAGGGTCGCGTTGTCTTTTGCACAAAATAACGAGACAACAGAAATGTAATGACAACAATTTGTAATTTATTGTTGCAAGCTTTCGCCCGCGGCTTTTCCCCCAGAATGAAAGGTACCCTATGTCCTTCTCCGTACTTCCAGCTATGTATATACAAAATTTCAGGAAAATTGGTTCAGTAGATAAAGCGTGAAGAGGTAACAAACAAACAAACAAACAAACAAACAAACAAACAAACAAACAAACAAACAAACAAACAAACAAACAAACAAACAAACAAATGACAAACAAACAAACAAACAAACAAACAAACAAACAAACAAACAAACAAACAAACAAACAAACAAACAAACAAACAAACCAACAAACAAACAAACAAACTCACTTTCGCATTTATAATATTAGTTAGGACTAGCTTTTGCCCGCGGCATCACCCGCATGGAATTTCCTCGGGAACAGTTCTTTTTCCCGGGATGAACCTATGTCTTTCTCCATACTTCTAACTATGTGTGTACAAAATTTCAGGAAGATTGGCTCAGTAGATGAAGTGTGAAGAGGTAACAAACAAATAAACAAACAAACTCACTTTCGCATTTATAATATTAGTTAGGATTGTTTGTTAGTCGGAAACGCATCAGTGACCTTTTTAGGGTCACTGGTTTCTGGTTTTAGGGTGTCTACGGACTGCGGTGATTTCTTACAATCAGGCAACCCGCATGCTCGTTTGCCTACTATTCTATAAAAAAAAAATATACTTTCACGACATGCACACAATGGATATCTAGTTGTTCAGAAATTAAGCCGATTAAGTCAGTAATAATTTCGAACATACCGAGACGTCCGAGACGTCCCACCCGAAATACCTCAAAGTGAACATTTTAAACATCTACAACTATGTAATCGTTATTTAGCAATAAAATTAGTTTTAGATGCAATGTTTGATGGCCTCGTTTGCAAAACATTGCGTTTGAATACTCATACGTTTAACTGCAATGCTTTTTAAAGGACGCCATGTTGAAAAAGCGCTATTGCGAAGGAAATCTTTAGGAAAATTTAAAACGATTTGAACAAAAATTAATTGCTAAGCTACTTATCTGTTTAAACTATATTCTGTGTTAGTAGGGTCTTACATACACACATTTATATTCGCTATTTAGCCTAGTTGTAACCTCGGGGCGAGCTTTCTGACCGTGTCAGGCTCTAATCCAAGGGTTGCGATTTATCATTTTTTTATAAACAAACAGCTTTTCAGCAGCAAAAATTTGTCCTACATCTGACTAGATGTAGGACAAATTTTTGCTGCTGAATTATATAGTCAGAACCCTCCGGCCGTCTACAAAACCAGAATTTCGGAACTGGTTCCGTACAAGACTTTTAATGTACTTGTATGGAACTGGTTTCGATGGCGGCTTTTATGTACTTGTATGGAACTGGTTTCGATGGCGGCTTTTATGTACTTGTATGGAACTGGTTTCGATGGCGGCTTTTAATGTACTTGTATGGTACTGGTTCTGATCGATTCTTGTAAGAAGGGCTTTATAAGAGTTGTTAGTTTTTTTATTTTTCTAAAAAAGAACATTAAAGCATACAATTCCTCACTACGGCGCATAAAGAAGATTACCTGTGGTTTACATTTAATGCAAAATCTTTATCATTTGCCTTACCTTTTCCATCATCTGGGGTCTACGTTAATTGTCTTTTCTCTCTATAATCTTCTGTCACCAGTCATACTCTTATCAATCCCCACAATCTTAATAACTTCCCTAATATTCATATTAATTTATTCTGAACAATACAATAGGGGACCGGACAACAATTTTTTGATGCTTATTTGATTTGTTATATGATTTCATCATCCGTAATATAATTACATCAATTACCAAAGTATTTCCTAAGATATAGCAAAAAACAATTCACATTTTTAAGCGATGTTTGGGCGATACCAAAACGCCCCTAACAAAACTTGCATTCATATGACGTCACGCGTAGAAAATGGACTTCCCCAAAAAGTTTCAACTCTAATAAATTAGCTCAAGAGAATAAACTGAAAAGTCGCAAAATGTGTTTAAATATTGTTTATTATATGTCTCTCTCTCTCTCAGCCGAAAGACGTCCACTGCTGGACAAAGGCCTCCCCCAAGGATTTCCACAACGACCGGTCCTGCGCTGCCCGCATCCGCTGTTTATTATATGTATTCTATCATAAAATTACGAGTACATATTTTTAACAATTCTCATACCTTGGCCGATCCCCTATTGTGTTGAAAATAAAATTACATCATAAAACAAAATTGCAAATTAAAAAGATACGATCGATCCAATTATCTTTTTTTAGGTCGTCCATTCCCCATATATCCATAGTCAAAGTCAAAATACAACTGTGTGCTTAGTAGTGCGGACCTTTTAATGTTATCCCTTTTTTTGTAAGTCATACCATGTTTCTGTAAATGTTCATCTTCTCTCCTCATCTCGTATAGAAACCAAGTGAATCTAAAGCTTATCATTCTATGCAAAACAACACAAAATAAGATCCAATGTAATGGAAAGGAATCCTCCAGCTTTGAATTAAAGGAATTCAAATTAAATTAAAAATAAACGCAAATCCGATGAAAGAGCCCTGTAAGAAGCCTCAAAATATTCAGGACAGAAACTTGTGACTTTAACCGTTTCTATTTCAAGAGATACAGTATCATTTTACAAACATATTATGATGCCAGTAAGGGTAGGCAGATAATAAGGATTTCCTTGCCATGATCCTTACATAATATCTCTCACTGTTGCTGTGTTACTTGACATCAGTGTAATTTTATTCAACGTTACTGAAAAAAAACAAATAAAGTGAATTTTCTTTAATCCTTTCCCTGTCTCATGAATCATATGTGTTATTAATTTTGGACTTTGGTTGGTCACAGTTTTATCCTATCCTACTTCCTACTAATATTATAAATGCGAAAGTTTGGATGTGAGTTTGTGAGGATGTTGGTTATTCAGTCACGCAAAATCTACTGGAGGGATTACGATGCAATTTGGTATACGGGTAGAAAAATACCGGGAATAGCACATAGGGTACTTTTAATCCCGAAATTCCTACGGGAGCGAAGCCCTGGGGCGCAGCTAGTTATTATAATAATTATTTTTATAAAAATATGTACACAATAAAAATCAGTAGCAAAGCAAACTTTTATTAATTATTCCCTTACAGTCCAACATAAATCATGGGATTACCAGCGGCGGAATGAAGGCTAAACGGATCATCGGCTCTGGCGCCGATAAATCTTCCCACGGGTTTATGAAAAACTAAGACATTGCGTTCAGATTGTACGAGTAAGCAAATACTTTATATACGCTAGCGAGTTAATACGCACAACTCTTGACATTTCTCATACCTACATTGATTGGCAACAAAAATAAAAATACTTAGTGCCATCTGGTGGCTGAGGTGGGCGGAGGTCATCCAGCACTGTTTATTTGCATACTATATGTTGGTCCTTCAATGTATAAACAAAACTTTTTATTTATATGTTATATATGTGTAATTAACTATTTAATTTCGTCATATACACTGTGTTACAAGTACCTCAGTACTTCTAACGATGTGTATGCCAAATTTCAGGAAGATTGGTTCAGTAGATAAAGCGTGAAGAGGTAACAAACAAACAAATAAATAAACAAACACACTCACTATCGCATTTATAATATTAGTTAGAATTTGCTGTAAGTCAACTACCTGTCAGTTCAAAGACACTTCTTGCCACGTACGACCACACTGTGGAATCAGCTTCAGCAGATATTGGAACCTTCAAAACTCGAGTCTACTTCTTGAAGGGTCGGCAACACTCCTCTTGTGATACCCCTGGTGTTTCAGTTGACCATGGGGAGCGGTGATCGCTTACCATTAGGTGAACCGCTTGCCCGTTTGCCTCCCTATGTTTCTTTATTTCGCAACTCACTGCACTTACCTTATGTTGTAAAAAAAAAGTATGAGTCACAAAACCATAAACCAAAGACTTTGGCTAGACAGTGGATTATCAAAAACTAAGACATTTCGTTCAGATTGTATGACGCACCATGTATAAGTCACTAAACCACAAATCAGTCAGACTTTGGCTAGGGAAAGTAATCCAAGTAAGTTTTTATTACAGTTTAAAGACTACTAAGAGTCGAGTTTGGGTCGCAAGTGGTCATTTCGTCGAGTGGATGTAATACTAGTATAAACAATCCTCAAAGTGAATAGTGCCTCGCTAGTAACTCGCACAGTTAACTCGACCATTTTGAACTAAACATAAGAAATACCCGCCAAATCATGGTCCGTTGTAATGAATAAATAGTTTTTTTCAATTGATTTTCGGAATTGTTCGGTACTTTAAACAAAACTATACTAAAATAGTAAAGCTGAAGAATTTGTACAATTGTTTGTTTGCTTGAACGCGCAAAAATCTGGAACAACCAGTCCAATACAAAAATATCCTGAAATTTTCACTGGAGTGAAAACCTGTGTCACTATAACTTAAAAATATCAAACACAGATTTTTTTCAATGTATGTATTGCACCCGAGCGCGAGCGCGAAGTGCATTGCTCTCGCTTTTTGACAGGTGGTCTAGTTTCGGAACATAAATTGTCTCTATACTTTCCATTTTTCCCGATATTAGGTATTATCTTTCTATTAGATACGTCTCGTAACTCCAATTATGAGTAAATTTGCGATTTCTGTAACAAAATATGTAAAAACATTACGTAGATATCACCAGTATCAGTTCTCCAATGCAAAGATAAAAAAAAATTGAGAAATTCCTCCAACATTGTAGGGTCGATAGCCATTTATTTCCGAGAGCGGCGTCGATCTCATCCATAGAATTAGGAATAATAATAAGATTAATAGAACTTCTATAATATATAAAAGACAACAGGGGGCCGATTCTACTAATTACAAATGTAGATGTGTCTCAAGAGCCAATGAAATTGAAATAAAGAGACAAGATCTCTGTAAGACTTCTATGTTTTATTACGATTACTTTGGCTTTTGAGACACAACTAAACGATATCTACGTTTGTAATTTGTAGAATCAAGGGCCAGATGGCACTTATATTATAGAACTGCTATAGTATCTAGCGCTCTGACTGACGCTCACTAAAATCTCCATGAGCAATCACACACTAAATGTACTGACATAATTTTAATTCAAACGGAAATTCAATCACATTGTGAGAAATATGCAGCTTGTATTCGACGCGACGGCAGCGACGCAATTAACTATATAATTATTCAATTGTCTGTGACACTTCTATTGTATTACTATTACAAATTCTGTGATCTCATCAAATGCCGAACACGTAGAATGTGATTCTGATTCCAGGGCGCACGTAGGGACGTCAATAAGGATTTTTTTATATGTGATATTTGATAAGCTCACAGTCTAAATTCTATTCAGTTTTTTACACACTCAAAGAGGAAGGTTCTCAATTTATTTGCCTTTTGTGTTTTCTTCTAAAATTCGGAAATTCTAAAAAAATGTTAAGGAAAATTCTTTTTGTCCATTAAAATATGTATTTAGGTTATAATAATCGAAATCTATTATGTAAAACTACCATTTTTGCCCAATGTTATGAGCTTTCCTCACGATGGTTCCCTTGAGGAGAAGCAAATAGTAAGTACTTAGTGGTCGATAAAAAGGACCGTATTGATTTAGAAAAACAAACGCTTTGCATAACCCTATGTTAGGGATGGGTTGTATTCGACACGTGGGGTGTCAGCTTTCTTTAATCAAAAAATTTCCTTACGTTTAATATTTCTTCAGTCAGCCTCTCCTACGGTTTTGATTTAATTTTCATAATTCAAATATGACCCCATATATATAGGCCTCATATATAGTAGGCCGGCAACACTCTTGTAATACCCCTGGTGATGCAGTTTTTATTTTTGAAAACTAATGTATTTGGTACAATGTCTGCCGTGTCTCGCAAAGCGTTCCGGATTCGATTCCCGGACAGATATTTGTCATAGTTTGGCCTGTCAAATTCGAGCTTGAATATCGCTCTTTAGTTATTCGCAATTTCATGCATAGTATAGCATTCTGTGAATCGTACTTTTGATAATGTCATAAAACTTTTTTCCAAAAAAAATGAACCGACTTCCATCATAAAACTTAAAATCATGAAATAACAATAAAGAAAAATGTATTAGCATGCTACCTACTGAATGAGGTGAAGTCGGTGCTAGCCAAGTGCAGGAGTAAGGGTGTTATGTAATTGTTTAGCTAGGTATTATATACATGATTCTAATATTAACTTAGATTATTTAATATTCAATTTGGCACCGACTTCACCTCATTCAGTAGGTAGAATGCTAATACATTTTTCTTTATTGTTATTTCATGATTTTAAGTTTTATGATGGAAGTCGGTTCATTTTTTTTTGGGAAAAAGTTTTATTTTATCATTTTTAGTTTAATAAAAACCTTTTTTTTTTCACTGGCCGAAAACAAAGAATTAAGAATTGGAAACTTTTTATGTCTAAGTAAGTAAGTTTGATTTTGAAATGTCACAACATGTCAAATTGTCTAATATTTTGGCAGATAAATAGACCGAGAGCTCGTGACGACCAAACCTTCCTTATTTTAAAAATGCTGGAATGTTTCTCTGCGTGGTATATACGGGTAAAAAATATTAGCGACTAGGTATGAAGTTTGGATCTTAGTTGCTTATGCAGGTAATATGGACAGTAAGGATGATTTTTATAAGTAAAAAAAGCAACCTTGGGGGCTCTCCCAAAGTAATATTAAATTAAGCTTTTTATAATAAAATAAATATAACTATAATTTAGTATACTAGCAGGGGGTTTATATCTGCACCAATTGCCAGGTAATGGATGGCGTGATTTCTAATATTATTAGGAATAAAATCTTAAAAAACTTTTATTTTGAGGAAATTGAGTTACCACTTTAAATGTTATTGCTACAAGTAATCTGTTCAAGTAATCATGAACCATCTTTTATAGTCGCTAATCGCTATTTCTATGTTGGGGACATACACAAGAAAATCTTGAGTTTTAATAAAATAAGAAAAGGCATGCTGTCATGGGCTTTTGCTCTATAATGCAATGTTGTTATTTTTATATTTTGTTAGGTATCTTTAAAATTAGCGAACAGATTCTGACGTGATTAAAATGGGACCAACTTGGGAATACACCATTACGAATAAAAAAAAACAATTTTGGAAATCAGTCCACAATTGGCGGAGAAATCGGTGAACATACATAAAAAAAAACATACATACATCGAAATATATAACCTCCCTCCTTTTTTGGGAAGTCGGTTGAAAATTACGGTGTACTTTTGACTAAAGTTTTGACTAAAAGTTTGACTAAAAGTTTGACTAAAGTTTGACTTTAAGTTTTGCTCTGTATAATGTGACAAAAGATTTGACTCTACTATTAATTATTTATAATGGTTTCAATAAAAAATATAAGGTTATTGAACCCATTTTAATCAAATCTGACGCCAGTGTTATCTAACATATATGACGAAGCAACTATTACATATTTACTGTTTATGATAAACAAAGTACTTGAAGCATAACCACTTATTTTTCTTCTTCATAATCAAGTACCTAAGGACAATGACCCGAAAGAGAAAATATAAGAGAACTAATTTCACGAGCTTACGGCTGATTAGACTGGCCTATTTGTCATATGGGGTTATTGGTTTCCTTGTTTGTTGTTCCAATATGCCTTCAAAATATTGATTGGTTATTTATTTATTTAACCTTTACTGCACAAATATGACGTATGGCGTATGGTGGACTTAATGCAAAAGCATTATCTAACAGTCGACCTTTGGAGAAGCAGAGAACTTAACTTGGTTATTGCTACTCTACAGAAATCATCTTATTTACTCAAAGCTGGAGTGTGTAAAAGCAAATTTTAGAGGAATCTCTATAGCAACAAGTATATACAGATAGTCGGTGCAGTAATTGTACGTCATAGGAGTTCCTAAGGAGATCCATATTCTGTTGTATGTAAAAGGATGATAACAAATTTAGGCTTCAGGTCTTCACATAATGATATCATTGCAGAAAATAAGAAGGGATCTAGTAATACAAAGGCTCAGCTACATGTCGAAATCAAGAAGAAACATGCTGTACAGAGCGAAGACTCGGAAGGCCACGCTTAGCAGAATAGTGGGCTCTGATGAAATGGAGATTCAGGTATAGTGACAGGTTGCTAGCTCAGCCTGCCCAAGAGTGGAGGGAATCCCCAGTTTAAAGCCCTTTTCCTTTGATTGACTTTTGCCAATCTGCGCGGGAAGAGAAGCAGCTTGGTGGCGATTTTATGTTTTTTTCTTCGCTCCCAGGACCAGCATGGAAGCATCTTCGCTCCCAGACCAACAGTTACTGAAAAATATACAGAATACATTACAATTATGATTATCATGTGTTAGTTTCTTAGTTACAATGTAAATTATATTGCACTCTACTCCACTGCACACCAATAAAACGGTTAACGAAACCGCAGACGAGACAATAACTACGATACAGACATTACGACCTTGTTAATCCAGACAATTCTGGTTATAAACCCGATATTGTCGCCTCGAACCGGTTTTAACTGATTCCAACCGGTATTATCCGCACATTAAATGAGCGCCACACAATTATGAATAGTTTTTAATAAATCGTTCTTAACTATTGTTTGAGTTTCTTAATTAAAGAATCTCTATCGTTCCTGTTCAAATAAAAAACTTGGAACATTTCATGATTGTCAAAACCGCTCTGGACTACTTTGCAATGTTTGGTGGTTTAGAAGTGTCAAATATTTGTTATTTATGTCAAATATTTGTTTATTTGTGTCTTTTACTTTTTGGTTTTATGTCTTACCTTTTGGTACTTATTTAATACCTCGATAAATATAATAAAGATAGCAAGTGATTTGTTAGTAAGGATACTTTATTTCCGTTTTTAAGACACTATGCCTCACAGAAAAGAATTTTATATTTCAATAACCAAAATAGTTTTCAAAGTATTTAGAAATAGAGATATCAAAATTTCCTCCACAAGAGCGAAGTTCTATTCAAAAAGCTTGTTAAATAGAAATCGTAAATTAAAAGTGGATCTCTCAAAGGGCTGGGATAAAATAAATGTAATTGAATGCACCCCTTGAAATCAGCGCGACTGTTTGATTTAAGCTGTAAAAACACCTCTGGGAAATGTTTTTAATTACGAAAAGTTAATTTTAATGTTAAGTGGAAGGTTTTGTTATGTTTGCTTTTTTCTACGTTTTATCGTGTTAAAGAATGACAGTGAGTTTTTATACAGTACTATGTTTAGTACATTGAATATAGGTAATAGGTACTACTTTAAAAGAAATACAATTCTAAATAAAACATTTATTATAAAATCCTAAT
This sequence comes from Ephestia elutella, assembly GCA_018467065.1. Lineage (NCBI taxonomy): Eukaryota > Metazoa > Arthropoda > Insecta > Lepidoptera > Pyralidae > Ephestia > Ephestia elutella. Next base: position 1,057,428 of record CM031580.1, on the reverse strand, counting down.
CCTTACTAATATTATAAATGTGAAAGTGAGTTTGTTTGTTTATTTGTTTGTTACCCCTTCACGCTCTATTCATTGAACCAATCTTCCTGAAATTTCTCATACACATAGTCAGAAGTACTGAGAAGGCGAGAGGACATTTTTCATCCCTGGAAAAAGCACTGTTTCCATGGGAAACTCACGCGGGTGAAGCTGCGAGCAAAAGCTTAGTTGACCATAAAGTTAGAATGTCTAAAACACACACACTTTTGATATTGATACCTAGACATCATCATCATCATCTCGGTCGAAATGGCAGAAATTATATATTTTTCGACTAATATTTGGCCACTTCCATTTCCACATGACAACAGTGTGCCTGCCATACCTGTTATGTGCGAGGGCCTTTCTCCAATAAGAAGATTGGCTACATAAGCCACATTAACTCATGAAGTGGTCGTCATGACCGAAATCGGTCACATCACTCACTCACTCACTCACAACTGAATACGAATTCACGACGTTTATTGACAAATCAATAACAACAATAAAGGAAGAACATACAATTTCGACTTTCCATACTAAGTCAATTCAGCTGATATGCCAAAAATAAAGATAAATAATTTGATTAAGTTTAGTCTACTTTGTAACTGAGTAGATTTTCACTTTTTACAATACAATGACAAGCAAAAAAGCTCATGTAGGGAAACTCAAACAAAACAATTGAATGTGGTTTCAAATTGAGAATTTCAATGATGTAATCAATTGGGTGATTCCACGCGCGACGCGATCATTGAGCGCTCTTTATTGGAATATTACGAGGGTCCATTGTACGCCCAACACGGTAAATAATATAAATCAGAATAAGATTAATTATTTTTTTATTTGTCCTCCTGTATCTTGGAGGACCTGGAATGAAGCCAACGATAGGACGGGCAAAGGAGTGGCCAAATACTGGTAAAAAAAAAAACCTAATTTTTGCCATTTTGACTCAAAATGATGATGATATTGATGAGAATAAGGCAACACTTAACGGCGCATGGCACCACCGTATGGCCTAATGGATACAAATGCTGAAACGAGCAGATTACGGCAAAACTGCACACCGCATTGGATATTGAACCCTGGACTTGAAGGCAAACAGACGTGTTGACCATGTGCTGTGTGTTACCAAGTTTAATCAAATTCTCCCAATAGATTGGCGTATGATTAAGTAACAAACATCCATTTTAAACTTTTGCAGTCATATTAGTTATTAGTAATAAGCATGGCAATACATAACACCTCCTGGCATGTCCCAACTGCCATTTCAAGAACCTTGAAGATCTTCAACGAGGCCAAGAACAACGCTATTGCCGTGGCCACATACTGGTCTCAACTGATCTGATATAGCCATTACGATACGACCCGAAAAGAAGAAGAAGCAATAAGTAATATCAGCAAAGATATCCCTAAATCATTTCCAAGTCTTAAATGCACTAAGTGGCCTGTGGTGTGGCCCTAGAATAGCACCAACCCATCTCTTCCCGTGGGTGTCGTAAGAGGCGACCATGGGATTAAAAACACCGGGAGGATGGGCAGCAGCATCTTTCCGCGTACTATGCCATCACACTGCGATCGCCAACCCGCCTGCCAAGCGTGGCGATTACGGCGAAACCCCCACGGATAAACTCCTTGGGAGAGGCCTTTGTCCAGTAGTGGACGTCTTTAGGCTGAGAGAGAGAGGGAAATGCATTGGAAAGGCCAGGTCCACATTCGAAATAATTGTAATTTTTCATGAAGAAATTTACTCTAATTAGAGTTTATTTACGAAGTGGAAAAAATAATACAGGATATAGATTATGATCTCTATTAAGGTTTTAATCGTGTACTTTATAATAAAAATACATATTTTCGGCTTTCATAAAGGCACCGAAAATTTAGAAAATATTTTCAGCTTTCAAGTCATGAAACTTAAAATTTTCAGCCATAACATATATATATTTTTATATAATTAGTTTATATATATATGCTATATTAAAGTCTTAATCGAGCATTTTTGTTAAAACTAATATTTTTAAAGAAATAGTTGCTAAATCGGTACAAAGTCTGTTCGATCCTGCCAACGAAAGTCTTTCTTTCTTTTCGAGTGCGTGTTATCACTAACACTGGAGTCAGATTTTATTCAAGTCGCCTAAAGGCATCTGACATGACTTTTTTTACGACTACCGCCATCTAGTGGCAGTAGCCGTATACACGCTAGTAAACTAAATAGTCAGCCAATGTGCAGGTTTTCTTACTCACTGATGTTTTCACTTCACCGGAAGCAGGTGGTAGATCTATGAGAAAACTACCATACACTTGAGTCAGATTGTCTACAAACTCATGTGACACAGGTAGGATTCGAACCCGGGTCCTATCCGACCTCAAAGCGGGTGTCATTACCACTTGGCCACCACCGCACTTCCAACAAGTTCAACGAAACAGCAGTAGAACATTACCAATGACGGGCAAGCAAAACTATTTTATTGGTGAACGCGCACTTTACGGCGCAGTTAAGCTGACATCAATTTTGTTTTTTTTTGCAGCCTCAAGTTCAAGACCATGGTCTTAAGCATCTACACTAGGCAACAAGGCGACGCAACATATTGCTTGCTATCTCACTCACTTCTACTTGACTAAAGTGAAATAGCACATCGTATTTCTTACTCATGTAAATTGTACGGAGCGAGAAAGAACGACATGTTGCGCGTAACTTTTTTCCCTAGTATATTTGAGGCTTTATTTACTTTCTGAGTTACACACGGCACGAGAATATACCAAATATTTTCGTGCCGTGTGAGACCGTATCAGACTCATAACACAGTTCCGCAACAATGATCGCTGATGAGTTCGCGTCGCGATATCTTGCGGAAGTATGCTACGCCGGCTTATTATGTGCGAATATCTGGAGTCGGTGGAAATTATAGGAGATAACCCTGCTTTCTAGGGTTCCGTTGCCCGAAGAGCAAAAACCAGAATCTACTTACGGACTATGTAAGCGAAAAACTGCCATCCGATATGCAACTAAAGTAATATAGGTAATTGAAGTTTAATTACCAATTATAAAAAAAAAAAAAATCTTTTTAAATACTTAGGTCATTAAAAAGAAAAACTTTTACCAAATTGGTACAAAATATTCTTTACCACTCAAACTGTCGGGAAAACGAAAATAAAATTATTTGATGCTTTAAATTTATAACTAACAAGCTAATTATTTAAAAATAAAAAACACAACTGACAACTTACATAGCCATGTCATTCGGGCTTATGCAAGGAGATCTAACAATACCTCTCACATCAAAATCTGTTAAGCCGTTCAGGACTTATGGTGGAATAAAGAAATTACATACATACATACATACATGAACCCTGAAAACATAACACTCCTTTTTTGGTCAGTCGTGTAAAAATATACATACGTGTAATATCTGTGTCAATATCTACCAAAAATATCTCAACAATATTTGATATGAAGCATTTCTAATGATACCTACTCATTAAAAAGAGATTCTCATAATGAAGATAATATCAAGGACCCTCTTCAGTCTGGAAATCATTGGAGAATTGTTATAAATGTTCAACACAAGATTTTTTCTTCTTTAGAACTTTTGAGGATTGTTGGGAATAACGAGGAGTGGGTCCCGGCCAAAATCTACTGAACGGATTTCAATGAAATTTAGTGTTTACACTGGGTGGAATAGACCTTGAAATAACACAAAGGGTACATTTTAACCCAAAATTATCACTAGAGCAGCGCCCCGGAGGCTGCAACTATAAGAAACTATATACATTTTGAATGTAGCTCACACACTCGCCACAACAGTTATGGCAATACCACGTACAAAAATTCAATATCTTTTTGCTCTAATATCTTTTTGTCTAGATTTATGCGGCATAATAACAGGCGATTAGGAACAAATGATATATGAGGAATTTCACTGTGATTTGCCGAACACGAAGAATATTGGCTTTTCAGATTTGCGACTACGTTTGATAAAATAACCTAGAAATAAGGAAGAAATTCCCTATCTTTAGAGTAAAAAATGCTATTTTATTGAACAATGAACATACAGATTCATAAAATCAGAATTAATTTTTATTCATCTCCGACTTTATCAGATGAATGAGATAATGAATGTATTATAGAAAAATTGACAATATATTTACCAATTTCAGTGATCCTCAGCGAAAGTGAATATGATTTTCAAAAAAATTGTCCGCGAGTCTTTGTTGTTAGCATAGTTTTAATGTAAATGTTATTTATCTGTAAATCAGTGGGGCGAAGACCAAGTCTGGAGGATAGGACCGTCTAGTACCAATAACTCCTAATTCTGCAAGTATTTACGGCAATGATACCACACGTCACAAACTTTAAAAACTGTTTTAATTCGAATTCATTGACATATAGATGGAGCTATTTTTGACAGACTTTTGAAGAATAAATGACATTCAAAATTTAGTCCGACTGTGAACTTAAAAAGCAAATCCTACACCGTGCCGGCAAAAATATGTGGTAAGTGGTTTGTGTGAATTTTTCTTACAATTTTCGTATCGGTGTAGCTCATTAATGATTGATGTATCTACGTGATTAGTGTATTAGAATGGAATAAAAACAATGGTTTTACCAAGTTATGCCCAATGAAAAAGAATTCTAACTTCCAATACCAATAGTGTCAAAGATCCGTCTAAGTTCTTGGAGGCCAAGACCGGTATATGCCGGTCGCTTCGCCTTTTCCAGAAACCGTAAACCTTCGGCCATATGCAATAATTAAAAAAATAGCAAACTGTTTCTGCATTTTTGAACTGCTGGTAACTGAAATATCGTTTTATATCAGTATTATAATAAAACTATAATTAGCGTTTGTCTATACATGCCTAAATATCGAGTATAGGAATTATCCTAGAAGCAGCTGTAGACGAACGACTAGGTTCAGATATTTTTTTCAACTGCTGTATCTGCTGCTGTCCTCCTGTCGGATCTTAAACTGGTTCTATTCTAAAAATAACAAGCATTCACTTAAAAAATATATTATGTAAGTATGGGTGTTTGTCTTCGTACAGGTAATCACTTAGGTAATAAGGATCTGAACAACTATGGGGAAATAAAAATAAAAAAAATCGGATAGAGGATCCTACTCTATAGAGAGAAATTAAAAGAAGCTTTACGAGAAGTGGGAAGTGGTTGAAAGAGTGGCTGTAGTGCTTTTAAAACATCTGATATCTACTTTTATACTTGTTCGAAATAAGTAGGTAGGTCGTTAATTTTTTAAATTGGATTTTTATTGAATAAAAATTTTGTATCCTTAATGGTTTTTTATTTAAAATTAAAAACATAAAAATTACAGAGTTAGTGACAACGGCACTTTTTTTATAAGTAATGTTATTTGTCGGCGAAGTTCGGCACTAAACTCATTTTTTAGGACTAAATGTTTATTACCCCTGAAAGGCGATCTATGCCGAACTTCGCCGACAAATACATCTTTTTGCAATATATGCCTATTGGAACTTTTAAAACGAACAACAGCTGTGGCCATGTCACTTTGTTAAATTACGCGTATGTGTGTCATGGTGTGATTATATGTTTAAAATGATTATTGTAGGATTTATTCTCAATAGATGGTCTTAGCCGACATAGTAGTAAAGTCCGTATAATCAGACAACATTTTGGAAATTAGTCATTATTTAATAAATTAATAAGGTTTAAGATACTTTGAAGTTTTTCTTTTAAAAGCCAAATTAGTTATTTCATAACCTCTGTTAAAACAAATTACCAAAAAACATTATAGAAATACTCAGAATTTCGGTGATGGATCTCAATTTTAATGAAGTATGCCGAGTCTTACCCGAACTGACCTTAAATAATTATATTAATCTAATCTGTGGTGAATGTCGTTGGTGGCATAATTAATAAGCATAAGTAAGATATTTAGATAAGTAGCCTTATTATGCCATTGGTTATTCACCTCTCTACTCTCAGCCGATAAGAACGTCCACTGCTGGACAAAGGCCTCCCCCAAGGATTTCCATAACGACCGGTCCTGCGCTGCCCGCATCCATGCGCATCCCGCGACCTTCACCAGGTCGTCGGTCCACCGAGTGGGAGGCCTGCCAACCTTTATTCACCTAAATAAAGAAAAAGCGGCAGACAAGATGATGCCAGCACATCCACCAAAACAATTTAAAAAAAAAAAACGTGCTCTATTTCGCTTGAAAACTAGAAATGTTTTCACTTTTAGCTCAAAGCTCGGAAAAGTTTATCATTTATTTAAAACTATCTGTTGCTCTGTTCTGCGCCCGTTTGAGAGTAGATTAAAAAAAAGACTAGAGGGTCTTAAGGATAAAGCGAAGGGCTGTTCACTAAACAATTTCCGCTGGATGGCGTTGATAGCAACATTTTCCGTTTTATTTTTTTTGTTGCGTTGTTGCAGTACTTATAGGCAAACATTTTGAATTGGCGAGCGGTGTAAACATACTATTTTTATTTATTTTATGGCCTACGATTATATTTCAGTCAACATAATGAAAAAAAAGCTTTAGAATAGAATCTGCCATGAATCTTCGTATCTCTACACTCACTCACACTACGACGAGAGCTTTCAAAATGACATTAAATATAGCGCATAGCATTGTTATAAATTTAAAAATACGCTACTAGATGGCACTTATTTCAAAAGAGTGTCTAACTACAATAATGCCAATCGGACTGGCTGGCAGCATAAGAAAAAAGAAAAAGAAATTTAAAAAATACAAAGAGCGAAAAATAACCTATAATTTCTTCTTGTCATTGTCATATTTTGTAAGAAAGCAAAAATATATATATTTATGAGAATTAATATAGGTACCTATGTAGTTCAAGTTTTCAATTGGACTCAGCAACGAAAAAGTCCTCCAGCGCGTTGCAATGTCTAGACTTTTGTTGCAAACTGTCAAAAAGCGCAAAGTTGAATATTTGGGACACGTTTTGCGATACAACAGATATCAGCTGCTTCAACTTATGGGAAATATAGAAGGCAAGAGATGTGTTGGAAGACGCAAAAAATCATGGCTGAGAAACATATGTGAGTGGACCAGAGTCACCACGGTTGAGGAGCTGTTTCGCTTAGCGACGAACAGAGAAGAGTTTGCGAATCTGACGGCCAACCTTCAGTAATGGAGAGGCACTAGTTCAGTAGTGCAAAATCATAATTAGTAATAAGAAACTGTAATTTAAATACCTACCTATCTACCAATAGTTTCAGCAGTTTGGATTTCACCACCTCTTAGATTCCCAACGCAAATCTAGCAATAGTTCGAACATCCATTTTCAAAAATCAATCAGCCAAGCAGCACCGCAGACGTTATGGTCATAATGTTCTATTGAATTGTATGACTAGAATTATATTTTTTTAAATAAAACTAAATAGTACATATTGTTGACTTTTATTTTTAGTAATGAAGTGGAAATTTATTTTCCGACCTTTTTTATTAAAGAAAACAAAAGATTAGGTATAGTTATTCCTTTCCAACATACATTGTTAAATATTGCAGTCATTATTCATGATGACTCCTTCATAGCTTGGAATGATGGATGGTGATGATAAATTCTTCATTACGACAAACCTGTGTTACAGTTTTTGTTTTTGTATTACAGAATTAGTGTATAAAGAAACACTTGTGCTGTGCATTTCCTGCCACAGTATTGACATTTGACACGTGTCAATACTATCGATAGTCCTGCAACGCTAGTAGATAGATATGTATATAGTGTAGACTTACATCGATGCCACGACGAATATCGATATCTTTTATTGTTGTTATAAATTAATATCGTTTTTAAATATGCAACAAGCTAATTATTAAAAATAAAAAACACGACTGACAAGTTTTTACTCAAAAAGTATACCTATATACAAACATATAAGTAATATACATTTTTCAAATCGCCTTTTAAAGCCCTTCAATTTGATACCCCACTCGATAAGATTGATCAAATTTTATTTTTTTGGTCTGCTATTTATCGCATATATAATCCGCCATTTTGTTTTTATGATGACGTCATATAGCCTATGTCACTCGGAGGAATGCAAGGAATCTAAAAATACCTCTCACATCAAAATCTGTTAAGCCATTCAGGACTTATGGTGGAATAAAGAAACTTACATACAGACTTACATACATACATGAACCCTGAAAACATAACACTCCTTTTTTGGTCAGCCGTGTAAAAATAAATCTGCAAATAATAAATGCGTATTTTATGCATAAAGTGAAAAAGTAATACACTTAATACCTTATTTACATTTTAATTGATAATTTGTTAATACTTATCCGAATCTGATCGATTAGATTCAGCACTGTCAACGGTCAATACATAATCACACTTTCAATGAAATGTATTTAAATAAAATCGGAAAAAAAAATAATTAATATAAATCACGGAGGTCGAGCCCACCTCGACTTTATCGATAATTCAAAGTATCGATACTTCGTGCCCTAGAAGTTCTAGGATTAAATTAGACGTTCAGAAAACATGTTGTGAAATGCAAACTAAAAAATAATTAATCAGTAATATTTGTTTTCTTTGAAACTAAATATAAATGTATGCACATATTCCTATAGTTTATTTTTTGTAAATGAATACCTACGTGTATAATATCTACCTACTATAATGTCTTTTGATAAAAGTATTTTCAAAATTAAATTGTTTAAGTTTCAGGACAGAAACTTATGATTGTAAAATGAATTATCTTTTTGGGTAAAAAAAAGCAACGTTGCCATCTTACACCTCGCACAGATCGGCAACAACGTATCGATGAATGCCTGAGATGAATTCGCACAAATATTCCAGTCCAGTCATATACGTAATGTGCTTAAGCTTGTAATAATATATTAAATCTAGGGTTCAGTACATATTTTTATGAAAGATTTTTTTATGGTGAAATTTAAATTTGATAACTGGGACTTTTGAATATGAAGGCAGGGATATCTGAATATGACCTCTTGACATCTGGATGTGAAGACCTGGGTGTCTGGTCATGTGCATATGAAATGCTGGACAGCTGAATATGAAGACCAAAGCTTCAGGAGATGATCACCTGAACATCTGGAAATGAAGATCTGAAAATGTGGAGCTGAAGACCTGGACATCTGGACATCACCTGCACATATAAATTTGAAGACGTGGGAGTCTGGTCATGTGGATACGAAAACCTGGACAGCAGGACATAAAGTCCAGGACATCACATCCAGATGTACAGGTGATGTCCAGATGTCATATTTAGATAGCCTGTCTTGATATCCAAAAGTCCCAGTAATCAAATTTAAATTTCACCATAAAAAATCTTTTATAAAAATAAGTATATTGAACCCTAAATTGTATTTAATATTGAAACTTGCTATTTTATAATTTTTTAGCATTTCATGATTTTCTTTTGTTTTTCACGTACAGCCGATGGCGCTGTCAAGGCAAGCAACATCGAGGTAGCATGCATTTAGGTCTCAAAGTGCTTTTATATAAATAGTAGTAGTCAGTAGTTTGTAATAAATCTGCTAGACGTCGCCCCTAAATGTCACAAAATATTACGCACACATCAACAAGAATCTCAATTTTTGTCGTATTTTAAATGCCGTTTTTCTCGTAAATTATTATACATTATTATGTTAAATTCAACATGAGAGCACAATTACTTCATAAGAATTGGAAATTTGATTTTATTATGAGAATCATTAACGAAGTTTAGAGCATTGCTGTAGAACAAAATGTATGGACAGCCAAAGCTTGGCTTTCACCTTAACCATAATCCTAATCCTAACTAATATTATAAATGCGAAAGTGAGTTTGTTTGTTTTTTACCTCTTCACGCTTTATCTACTGAACCAATTCTGAAATTTCGCATAAACATAGCTGGAAGTATGGAGAAGGACATAGGGTACCTTTCATCCCGGAAAAAGCACTGTTCCCTTGGGAGATTCACGCGGGCGAAGCCGCGGGCGAAAGCTAGTAGCATATATAATCAAAATCGATTTTACTTTAGCATATTTATGATGGATTACATACATACATCACATTTCATATTGTGAAAATTAGTATCTCCTTTACTGAGTACACCAGCACCTTCGGCAGTTTCCAACTAAATCCAGTGTAATTACTACAAAGTAGTCACACGAGTGTAGTCAGCTGTGTGTAGTCGCAATGTAGTAGATGTGCTGTGTTCCCCGCCTCATCTTGCGAATTCTGTATTTGCCAAAGCGAATACAAACCATCCTTACTGGCCGAGATGTACGATGCTTTACGACTGGTGGATAAGCATTGTATACAGTACATACCTACATATTATCATGCCTTTTTCTCGTGAGGGTAGGAAGAGACTAGCGATTTCCACCTGCTACGATCCTTACAGACCTCTCTCGCTTCCTCTACACTCATCACTCTCTTCATACATACTCTCCGGTAATGGGTGCTCCTAATATCTCTATTTTTTAGGAGTTTTGCAATCTGGTCGCTGTTGCAATGATGTTATTATCAAGGTGGAAAATGTTCTTTTCCAGATTGACCGGGGTCTTGGATGTTTACTATATATATTTGTTATAAAATATACCTCTAGTATCGTTGAGTTAGTATTCCATAAGACAAGTCAGTCTCGAACTTACTTTGGAACTAACTCAACTTGTGTGATATGTATAGGTATTTGTTTAAATATTTAGGTACTTGTATTTATTTAATCGTAATATTTTGCTCTGGTTACTCCACCTGGCCCTACGTGATTGTATGTATACTAAGATCTCGTAATGAAAGTTCTCATTAAGAACTGTATGAAAATCGGACGGGCAGCTTTAACCAATTATAGCGTATTTAAGTAAACTCCATTTATATCCTTACCAGTCCTATCATGTAAACAATCTTCACAGTACTTTTTGTTGAATTTTTATTTGAAAATAAATCAAATATTAGTTCAAACCTAAACATTCTAAAAGTAAAACATTTATTAACCACGAAAGTAATTTCCTAAAAAGTCTATTTTAATTTATATTGTTGTAAAAATCATAAAAAGACATGGTAAGATTGCTTACATGATAGGACTGGTAAGAATAAATTGGAGTTTATAGGTATTGGGCACATCAGAAATATCAATTCATGCGGGCAGGCTCCTGTGAAAAAATATTGATAGGTGGCGTTTGTAAAAATGTGCCATTTAATCGTAATCGTGCAATTATTTGACGTATTAAAGGACCCCTTAATCACGTCAACTAATCATAATTTCAGTTGAGAATGCTCCTCATCCAATGTTTCCTTCTTTTGCCAGCAACGTCTGTGAGGAATAATTAGGATGCCAAAGGCTGCGGTCGCCGGATAAATATGGGGATTAAGACGTACAGCTGGCACGGACTAACACAGTGCAACCCCACACTTTGTCAGAGAAAAAGCCTTAGATTTTACTCTCAAATATCTGAACAAACTCGGTTCCAACAAAATTAATTCACCATCACCACACGCCACCATTTTCGAGCGTTAAAAATTCTGGCACGGATGAAGAGACGCTCTGCCTATCCTATTCAACTCTTCTCTCATTGGTCTGCTGAAAGAAATTTTATCCTAATCCGAACTAATCCTATCCTAACTAATCCTACTAATATTATAAATGCGAAAGATTGGATGTGAGTTTGTGATGGTGTTTGTTACTCAATCACGCAAATTCTACTGGACGGATTTCTACGATGAAATTTTGATATACCGGGGATAGCACATAGGGTGCTTTTTATCACGAAATTTCCACGGGAGCCAAGCTCTCGGGCACGGCTAATACATATTATAAATGCGAAAAGTAAGTTTGTTTTATTTGTTCTGTTTGTTACCTCTTCACACTTTATACTAACTGAACCAATCTTCCTGACAATTTCCACGCATACACATAGCTTTAGAAGATCGAAGAAGGCCAGCGTACCTTTCATTCCGGGAAAAAGCACTGTTTCCGTGGGGAACATAACGCGGGCAGAAGCCGCGGGCCAAAGCTTTGTGTCCCTATAAATGTTCATATTTACATCTTCTTAACTTGACAACACTAACTTTGATATTGTATTTGGTTTTGTAGTAAATAAAGAATCCCATAGCTATACTAACTTCATGAAGTTAGAAAAAAATTTCATATCAACTCCTGTACACTATTTGCTATTTTAGTTATTTCAATATTGGTTCACGGTTCAAATTACATAAAATAGGCTTTGAATTTCATTATTGCGAAGTATTTTTTTCATGAAATTTTAATTTGTTTTTGTGTTAAACTTTGCACATTCTGTTCGCATATATTTTTTTTTTTTAATAACTAAAGCAATAACGTTAGTTTGTATGTTTCAGTTCAAAGCTCGAGGAAGCTCGCACCACTGTTCGTTCGCGCGAGCTTCATATTTTGTCTTCGGGTGTCTAATTAGCAAGCCTTATTAACACGATAAAATTCAGCAACCTTGTGGCCGCCTCATCATTACTCTTTGGCAGACAGTTTTTGGAGTTCAATGAAATAAAACATTTTTTAAAGCGAAAACTACTTTAGCAGTTTATTTTGTGGGTATTGAATGAGACTGAACCAAAACGCTCGGCTATGTAACGCTCGTTCGGGTAAATGCACAGGTTTTAAATGTTCATGTACCTTTTTTATTTCCTTAAACTTCGACTTACCTTGCCTTAATAAAAATCACTTCTGTCGTGTGATCAGATCAAGCACACATCAGTTTTTTAAATATCTGTACGAATTCCCTACAGGGGCTGACCTTGGTATAAAGATTAGTTTGTACATAAAATAAGTGAATCCATGGCTATGCAACGAGAACTCAAAAAAATTGGCTCTTCATCCCATTTGACCATACGTAACGTGCGGTAACAATAGTGAATAACCCAAGTAACTTTAGCAATAGTTATTTTTATATACGGAACCATTTTTGTTTGCACAATTTTTCGTGTTCTTTCTTTATCTTAATTGTCTGCTGATGAAAATTGCTCGGTTTCTGTTCATTTTTCTTTCCTTGGGGTCCATATTTTACTTCCACATTGTATTATACTCTAATGAAAGATGATTTGTTTGAATTAAGCCGTATCATTTTTAAAGAATGCGAAGAAACTTCAATTCCAGAAAGTTTTATTAGGGAATTAAAACATAAATCTGTTACTATTTTGTTTTCGTGTACTATTAATTAGTAGTGGTAAAAAAATAATAGTATAAAAACTCAAAAAAAAGCTTGCATTGTCATTCAAACTATAATCGGGTCGAAACCTAAACTTCCCGTATGACGTATGTCACTTTGACAACTAATAGCGCGATGTACCTAAAACACGAATCGCTGCAATTAGGTATTTGAAGTTACGTAAAAAAACAAATCGAAATAAAATAATTATTTTTATTAATCAGAAGTCTGTACCTGAGTCTGAGTTGCTGTCATCGTCAATAACATATAATAAATTCATTGTGAATAATATTATCTACTTGATGTCACGATTCGATACGATTACGTGAATACTTGTCCTCTTTTTCTTTCTTTTTTTGTATTACTTTAATGTTAAATATTTTTAATCTTAAAACGCAACAATTTTTATATCCAGACATGGCTTGACCCTGATGACACCTGTCATACGGGAGTTTAAGTTTCTGGCCCGATTATAACTTACTTGTTAATCTAATACACTGACATTGACATCAATTGTTATGAAAACTTTAGTTATCTAAAGTGCCAGTGCATTGATATCAAAAGAGGTGATATATCAATGCACATGACATGCTTATCAGTTACATATGAGGAAATATTAAGTACTCACTTGTAATTATTTGATATTTTCCTGAGCTTACATCTTTATCATCTTACAGAGAGACCTTGTCGCTTTTTAGTTCAATTTCTTCGGATCTTGAGACACAATTGAGACACGATATCTACGTTTGTATTTAGTAGAATCGCCCCCTGGGCTTGTGTGTGGTCGGCCTTATATAGGCAGACGAACCTCTTAGCTACATTCATGTCACATCATTTATTGCGTTTCATATCATACATTCAGTTATACATATAATACATTTAAGAGGAAAAATGCGAAGAGATATTATTATCAATTCATATAACAAAACTGTAATTGGTCTGTATCTGTAGGAGATATTTATGAAAATGGCAGGTTTTTGTAGGGCGAATAGAAGCCAAAACTATTTTTTTACAGTTTTCGTCCGTCTTTCTGTCTGTCTTTCAGTCTGTATTTTTGTACGCAAGTCAACAAGCGCAAGACATGTCAATAACAAACATAAAGAAGATCTCCTTACCATGGCTAACCAGAAGCACAGGGCGGGCGCTTCATAGAAACGGCGCGTCAAATATGCCTACTACTACTACAAATGAAACTGTATATCCGTGAACACGTCAGTAACGCGTCAATGTGTGCGTTTTCATAGTCGAACGTCCCACAGTTACACAAGAGCGGGGGAGAAGTGCGAAAGGAGCGGGGGATGCCATATTGCGGGAGGGGCAGGAGTTTCCTTTCTGTACGTAGTACTATATTAATTCTGTGCCAGAAGTGAGCAACAATAGAAACATTATAAGGAAACATTATAATAATCGTCCTTTGTTCTGGAGACCACCAGCGCGGCTACCCAAACAACGTGACGCCTTGTGAAAAAGTATAAAAGAGGGAAACGCTTGAAGATCGATGTCATACCTCCACCTACAGTGATAATAAGTTCATAAGTAAAATTGTATAATTTATTGTAAATAAATTATTTTTTTAAACTCTTTGAGTATTTTGACTCGCGTATCACGCAAAAACTACTGGACCAAATTTGATGCGGTTTTCACAGTTACATTGTGGTACATTGTGTTACATTACTTGTATTTTTTAATTTACTTCCTTCATGCATCTAGTGGCAATCTTTTCTTTTTAAAACTTGTTCATTTAAAAACCGTCGATAACGTAGTTGGTTACATAATTACCAATTCTTGCATGTAACACATATTGTTAAGATTTTATTATGTAATTGTTAGTTGTTCCTCAATAAACTAGTGGTTCTGTGAGAACAGTAGACCTCGCGAGCCCTTCCACGAAATAACCGATATTTTACCGTGTCCCTGGCTTAGAAGAGTTTTTGAAACCAACCTACCAATGCTGGAAAGAAAGTAAAAAGTTCTTGTGGTTGGTCAATACCACTAAAAAATTCGACTGAAACCTGCCTTTTCCGCCTCGAAATAATATAAATAATAATAATAAATATATACGGACAAATCACACAGATTGAGTAAGTTCAAGACTTTTACGGGAAGCTTAATTTAACAATACTATATTTTATAACAAATACATATATGTATAGATAAATATCCAAAACCCACGTCAATCTGAAAAAGATTATTTTCCATCTGTGACCCGTCTGGCGTGATGACCGTTAGGCCACGGAGGTCGTCAGTCGTCAGAAATGCATGGTTTGATCTATTGGTTATATGTATATTTATGTAATTTGCGCAACAAAATTAAAGTTCAAAAAAGAAAGTTCATTTTGAAATCAAATCTATTACATACATATAAGTACCTACGTAAATATTACTTTTTTAAATAGGATTCTAATTATACAATGAAGTTTTTTGATATCAGATTTATTTCAAGTGTTCAAGATAATTCCACCAAGCAAAGCAATCCACAATACAATACCATTAACCAAATAAATACTTGAGTTTTTTTTTTCAGTTTGCGTGTACCACCCTAGATCTCATCTGGAATGCTTGATGAGTAAGCATCAGGCAAGATAGAGGTCAAACGCACTCAGTTTAAAAAAAATACACGCAATTCAAACAAACAAGTCACTCTTAAATGAATTTGCGAGTATTAAAAGCTTTGCTGCGCCATCTATTGATTTTTTTTTTGAACTATCGTATGAGAATTTAATATATGGATTTATAGCGGTTTTATTGAATTTCACTATGTTGTTCATACAAAAAAGTTGCGTCTTAATAAGGATAACAAAAAATGTATAATGACATTTTTTATTTTTATTTTTAATAGCTGAGATATAAGGTTTTTTTTATATATTATCGCCATTTTATAAAATTTCGAAAAACTGGCTCGACTGCTAAAAAAAAATCTAAAAAATTACCGAACCTGCTCACAAAAATTTCATAAGAATCGTAGTCTTCAGAAATGCGACCTTGTAGGCGATAACATCCGGACAGACAAAAGAATTTTTCGGCTAGTGGAACATTGAGACGTCATCGCTGCTGCGCTCGCTCGGTCGATAACATAAAAATAAAAGGTCTGATTTATAAATCTGGCATAGATTTCATCTTGACATGGCCGCTTAGAGCCTGAGATATTAGCAATGGTAAATTACACTCAGACGAAGTCGCGGTACCTACTCTACAGGCTAGTGTATTAAAAATTTCAATATGATATAACTCAATGTACATTATTATATTATTTGAACATGATATAATAATACATATGTCGCAGTCGGATTGTATAACCCGCCGTATTACATTACGGCTAGCCGTTTTACAAAAACAGCGCCGTTTTTTGTAATACGCGTCGGTTCAACGATTAGCCGGATTGAATACGGCTTAAATGAAAATCCTCCGGAAATGTATTCGGCACCATACGTTCTTCAATACGGCTAGCCGTAATGTAATATAGCGAGTCATTAGCCGCTGCTTTGACAGTTTTTAGTTCAGATTTTTAACACTCGTGGCGCTGCCTGACGTAACAACAACGATGGCGTATAACTATGGTAATCATTCTCTGGTTGTTAAAGAATATCGTAAAAAGAAAATCTGTTATATAGCATTTTTTTATTAACATAGATTTTCATTTAAACATAGTTTTATTTTGTAAGTCACCCTACATTATAAATAGTAGTACGATGCGGCTTAACATGTGCCGCCATATTGGAGAACGTATCGCAGTGACAATCCGGCTAATCGTTGAACCGTCGTAATTAATAAAACGGCGCTGTTTTGTAAAACGGCTAGTTGTAATGTGGCGGATTGATACAATTCGACTGCTACACGTACATAATAATTACATTTGCTTATAATTTCACTTATACGTGTACGTGTAGTTATTTTAATAAAAAATATTTTCAAGTCGTGACTAACAACTTAAAAGGGCGACGAAATAAAACAGGCATTAAAACTTAGTCGTGTTAATTAATGTACTAATTATGTCTAATAAAAATTAAACACCAATTGCTTTTTACATTTTATTTTATTACACAAAACAAACAGTTTACAAAGGTACATCTTAAGTTGATTTATTGCGATTATAAGTTACCAAAAGGTTAATAATATTAATACAATAATGTAAGTAAACAATTTGATTAAGTAAACATAGAATAAAAATTAAGAAAAATATATTAGATTTGCGTAATTCATACTGCACGATAAATAAAAGCTGACAAACAATGTAAAATGCAACCACATTCTTTTATTTTATGACTTGTAAAGAATCAATCACTAAATTTTATTTTGATATAAATAATTTTCTATGTGATAATGGTTTATCATATTTTAGCCTTTCACGTTTTATTTTACGCAGAATTCTGACTAAAAGCTATAAAAAGTAACAAGTTCAAGTAAAAAAGTGCAAGTATATGTATTTAGATAGATATTTTAATTAAATATTACTTTTTTAAACTAAAAATCATACCACCACCACGCATAATATCTAAGCAATATCATTGAATATATTACATTTATTACAAGCAATATCATTGGAATAATTCTACAGTTATGTAAAATCTTTTATAATTGTTGGATATCTGTGGTTGCTACGATACAAGTAACCAAGTAAACAAACAGCCATTCTTGTAATTTATATTGTAGCTAGTCTACCGACAAAAGAATCATATTAAACTACTCAACACCACTGCGACCTCGTATTATTCTACAGGTTATGGGCCCAGACCACAAAATTTTCTGTCGCTAAATTGAATGGGCATGAGGACTACTCATCATGGAAATTCGCAATAAAATTGTTGCTTCTTCGTGAAAAATGCCAAAGATATACGCATACACTTCCGGATAAAGACAATACCGAAGAAATTGAGAAGGATCAGAGGCTTTTACGTTAATATGTCTGCACCTGGAACCTCAACTTTATCCGTACGTACAAAATCTTTCACATGCAAAAGAAGTGTGGGATGCGTTGGCAGCTATTTTCGAAGACAAAGGAATAAATAGACGAATAAATCTGATGAATTCTCTCTTGGACGAAAAGCTAGAGAATCACAAATCGATGCATGATTATGTTGGAGCTGTCATGAGCCACGCTCAAAAGCTTAAGGAGATAAATCAAAGTTTCGACGATGATTTGATTGCTGTAGTACTTTTAAGGGGTTTGCCTGATGTTTATCGTCCGTTGAGGATGGCTTTAGAGCACTCAGGGATGAAACTTACCTCAGAAAATGTTCGGCAAAAGCTTTTACAAGAAGATTCGGGTCAGAGCTCTTCGAAGGATTCGTCGTCTATGAATTCGGCTTTAGTAACAAAGAAGCAAGGTCAAAACACAGTATTAAAGTTCAAGTGTTTTAAATGTGGAAAACAAGGACACAA
Source organism: Ephestia elutella (assembly GCA_018467065.1). Lineage (NCBI taxonomy): Eukaryota > Metazoa > Arthropoda > Insecta > Lepidoptera > Pyralidae > Ephestia > Ephestia elutella. The sequence continues at coordinate 1,038,900 of CM031580.1, read as the reverse complement.
AAAGAGAAATTGTCCGGAGTTGATAAAGGATGCAAACAGAGAAGGTGTATCAACGGTTTCTGCGAAGAAAGTTGGATTATACTGTTCGCTGTCGGTGCATAATTCCTTTAACCCTGATGCATGGTATCTGGATAGCGGTGCTTCAAATCACATGAGTTTTCAAAAACACTGGTTTAGAGACTTTAAGATTACTGATAATAATGTTGTGACATGTGCGAATGATGAGAAAATGTCAAGTACAGGTATGGGTGACATTATGGTAAGTTTGAAAGGAGTTTTGTTACCTATATGTAATTGTTCTTATGTACCTGGTTTGCGAGTTAATTTATTATCTATAAGTAAGTTGGTACAGAAAGGTTGGAAAGTAGTTTTTGATTCAGACGGTTGCAAGTTGTTTCACACATCGATAGGCCAAATTACGAGTAAACTTGTGGTTACTGCTAGTGAAGTCTCGGGAATCTATAGGTTGGATGACTGTTTTCCTGTTATAGATGGGGCTTTGGCTACAGTTCAGGTTGGGGACTCGTTGGCGCTTTGGCATCGGCGGCTTGGACATGTAAATTTCAACGATTTACGTAAGCTACCAAATATCGGACTTGGAGGAAAGAGTGTGATGGAACCGTGTGTCGCTTGTACAAGAGGTAAGGCACACAGATTACCTTTTCCAAAGGGTGAAGCAAGTAGAGCTACTGAAAAACTGGGTTTATTACACGCGGATTTATGTGGTCCAATGTCGGAACGTTCGTATGGGGGTGCTCATTACATGTTTATCATAGTAGACGATTTTACAAGAAAGATGTTCGTTTATTTTCTCAAAGAAAAATCTCAAACTTTAAATTTTTTCAAGGATTTTGTGGTACATGTGGAAAATGAGACGGGCTTAACAGTCAAGTGTTTACGGACGGACAATGGTACGGAGTTTGTTAATAATTTTTTTTCTTTCTAGCAAGGGAATAAGGCATCAACTGACGGTTCCCTATACAGCGGAACAAAAACGGCGTTGCAGAGAGGTCTCTTAGATCCATAACGGAAATGGCACGGACCATGTTATTGGATAAATCTTTGAATAAGAAATTTTGGGCAGAAGCTTGTAATACAGCAGCATACATAAAAAATAGGTTACCTCATAGTGCTAACGATGGAAGAATTCCGGAAGAAATGTGGACAGGGAAACAACAGAAGTTGGATTACTTGAGGGTATTTGGTTCGTTTGCCTATTTACATATTCCGAAAGAGAAGAGAAAGAAATGGGATGCTAAGGCAAATAGATACATTTTAGTTGGTTACTGTGAAGACACTAAGGGTTATCGTTTTGCGGATATAAGCGATCCAAGGAAAATAATAACAGGACGAGATGTTATATTTATTGAAGATTCAATGCTAAAACGTGATAATTTGGAATCTGAATTAAATTCAGCGGTTGACTCTCCTCTAGAAACTGACAAAGAAGAGAAAGGAGTTCTATGGGAAATAGATCACTCTCCAAATGTTGTACCACCTACGTCAATACCAGTAGTTTCTAATGACGCTATTAACGAAGAAGTCGGTACATCAGATGATGTAGATTCGTTTGAAGATTGCAATGGAGAAACTGGTATTCTTGATGTGCAAAACGAGGAAGAACCTAGGTATCCTTTGAGGAATAGGTTACGTAGCGCACAAAGTGGACTTTATTGTTCTTACAATATCTATGATAAAGAGGAAGAACCGCGGACTTATAAAGAAGTTTTAGGAAGATCAGATAGTCATGAGTGGCGAGCAGCAATGGAAAGGGAATTAGAGTCCATGAAGGAACACAATGTTTGGAAGGTAGTTGAGAAACCGCCTGGAGCCAAAGTAGTTGGAAACAAATGGATCTACAAATACAAATATGATGCTGATGGAAAACTGACATACAAAGCTCGTCTTGTCGCAAAAGGTTTTACACAGTCATACGGAGTAGATTACTTCGAAACTTTTTCACCTGTTGTGAGAAGAGGAACTCTTAGGTTATTGCTGGCGCTGGCTGCTGAAAATGATTTGCAAGTGCATCACTTTGATGTAAATACAGCCTTTTTGAATGGAGAGTTAAATGAAAATGTTTTTATGCAATTGCCGGAAGGCTTTGCTCAAAAGGATTCTCACAAAAATGTTTGCTTATTGCAGAAGGCAATATATGGCCTCAAACAAGCCAGTCGATCTTGGAACGAAAAAGTCAATGAAGTTTTAATATCAATGTCTTTTCGACGTTCAGATATCGATAATTGTCTATACTATAAAGACGATATTTTGATATGCCTTTATGTTGATGATTTTATTATATTTTTTAAAGAAATGAAGAGCAAATTAAGTTTATTAAGCGGTTTGCGAAAAATGTTCAAAGTCAAAGACTTAAAGGAAGCTCGAAACTTTTTAGGTATGAGCTTAGTCAAAAGGAATGAAGGAGGGTTTATCCTTCATCAGAGGAAGTTTATAGAGACTATTCTGAAGGATCATTCTATGGATCAGTGCAAGACAATCAAAGTTCCCCTAGAATTAGATTTGCATAAAGTTTTGGCCGATGGGGGTGGTAGTGATGATGATGGTAAGTTGAATTGCCAAGAAACTTTAAGATACCAGTCTTTGGTTGGAGCATTAAATTATTTAGCCTGCAATACGAGGCCCGATATATCAGCCGCCGTGAGCTTCTTGGCTCAGTACAATTCTTGTTGCCGGCCTGTGCACATGAAGGCAGCTAAGCGTGTGCTACGTTACCTGAAAGGAACGTGCAGCTTGGGACTTTTATATCAGAAATCTAGTTCTGTTGAACCCTTTAATTATGCAATTACAGGCTATGTCGATGCAGACTGGGGAGGTGACATTAGAGACAGGAAATCATTTTCTGGCTTCATTTTCAAGTTAGGATTGAATAATATTTCCTGGGAATGCAGAAAACAAAACTGTGTTTCGCTTTCGTCAACTGAGGCAGAATATGTTGCGTTATCTGAAGCATCAAAGGAAGCCGTATATCTTCAGAGGTTAGTTGAAGATATTATTAAAAACATAGGCTCTCAGAAGACTCAGAGTGTTAAAATTCGGGTTGACAATCAGAGTGCAATTGCTTTAGCGAATAATGCGATTGCTCACCGTCGGACGAAGCATATCGACATACGATATCATTACGTTCGTCATTGCGTTGACGAAAAGTTGATTCAGTTGGAGTACATACCTACTGAAGATAATTTAGCAGACGTATTGACGAAACCGTTGCCACGCATAAAGCATGAGAGGTGTACGTTTGGTTTAGGTTTATGTTTGGTTGGTAGATAGTGTTCGGTATGTTATTTTGTAACGAATGGATGCTTGAGAGGAAGTGTTGGATATCTGTGGTTGCTACGATACAAGTAACCAAGTAAACAAACAGCCATTCTTGTAATTTATATTGTAGCTAGTCTACCGACAAAAGAATCATATTAAACTACTCAACACCACTGCGACCTCGTATTATTCTACAATAATTTATTATAAATGATACTATAATTGAAGTATTTGCGTTTTTGCGATAAGACCGTCATTATTGCGTCTTACTTATTATATTCGATGTATCAAATCTCGTCTAGAAACATGACGCTATCAGCCAAACCTAAAGAATTATTCTATACATTTTTTTTATTTTCTTTATTTCCCAACACCAAAAACTATTTTACATAATAATTACTTTGCCAAACTACTTGACAGTTTGTCGGCAAAATAACATAAGAGTGCTTCCACTTTAAATATTTAATTTACTACGTATATCTTCTTCTTTGTTCACATTTGCAGAACAAACTCCACTATTTTGCTGGCAATTGCCAATTAATAGCCGTTAAGCCACGGTTTTTCAGCCATGTATTAGTTTCGGAAAACGGTGTCTTCTCAAAAAACTCTTTTTTATCCTTGTCGTACTTGACAGCAGCTGGGTGAGGAGCAGTAAGGACCAAATGTTTGCTATTTATATACCTTTGTTTTTCTATAGCGATGTTGCCCCATAGAATAAATACCATCGCTTGTTTTTTATTACTTAGTTCTTTGATAATTGCATCAGTAAACATTTCCCAGCCCTTATTTTCATGGGACAGAATGTCTCCTTGACGCACAGTTAGAATTGAATTAAGCAAAAGTACTCCTTGTTTTGCCCAACTTTCTAGACATCCATGTGAGACGGGATCATAGCTATCTTTTAAGTCTTTTTTAAGTAAATCTTGAATGTTTGTCGCCGAAGGCAGACGCCGCTTAGGATCATTCATCCACTTCGGAGTAGAGAAAGCCAGCCCGGTGGCGACATCGAGGTTTTCGCCAGGATACGGATCTTGTCCTACAATTGCAACTTTTACTTCTTTAAAAGGCGTGAGTTCAAGTGCTTTATAAATGTAATTCTTTCGCGGATTGATTTTGTACGTTTTATATTGTACGTCCACAAATTTTTGCAATTGTATATAATATGGTTTAGAGAACTCACCTTTCAATACATCGTCCCAGTCATTGTATGTTATTTTTTGCGCCATTGGTTTTCTTTTTCAAGTTTATTCAATAAATCTAATAATATATTATATCGATCGATATTATATCGACAGCGGCCGGCGTCGCGCGTCGGTGCAAAAAACGATATGATTATTGAATGCAATTGCACTGGCAATTAGATAAAAAAAAAAAAATATTAATATCTATCTATACATATAATAAAACTGTAACTGGTCTGTGTCTGTACATAGAAGATATTAAAGAAAAAAACTACAAGGAGTCTTTATAGGGCTAATAGTAGCCAAAACAATTTTTTTTTTAGAATTTTGGTCTGTCTTTCGATCTGTATGTTTGTACTCGCATCACGCAAACACTACTGGACCAAATTAGATGCAGTTTTCACTGTTGTACCTATTGTTGAAGGTCTAACTTAAAATCTAGCATAGGTTTCATATTAATACGCCGCCGCTTAGAACCGGAGATATAAATAATAGTAAATTACGCGCAGACGAAGTCGCGGGCAAAGGCTCCTCTTCCCTTGCAACCTTGTTGAATTGCGGACGTGTCGCGAAATTTACATTACTAATTATAATTTAAGTGCAAGCAAAATAGATTGCTAGTTGAATTTGTGTTAATGCGATAATTCCTTGAACAGAATAATAAATTTCGTATAAATATTCCACCTGCATCGGACCGATTGACAGGCCACGGATAGCCATATCGAGTGCGGGGACCTGCCCTCACCTCCGCGAGAAGAAACGGTTGTCATTTTTCGTCCCGCTCACTCCAACGCGTATATGTAAACCCTTCCAGTATTCAGAGCTTCGAAAAATCTGAGCTGCGGGAGGGTTTACAAACAAGAATTCACAAAAAGTTGCCGTAAACCCTTCCAGTATGCAGAATTTCGGAAAATCTGAGCTGCGGGAGGGTTTACAAGAAAGAATTCAAAAAAAGTTGCCGGAAACCATTCCGCTATTCAGAGCTACGAACGATCTGGATTCGGGTATGGTTTTCGGTATAATATTTGAAAATTCGTAATAAAAAATGCTTCCTCTACTCAGAACCCAAAAAAGTATAAAAGGTAGGTGCGATCTGACAAGCGGGAGGGTTTTCTGCACTATGGTCCCCAATCTCAGATCGCAAGCGGCAAGTGCCAAGACAGAGAGATAAGAAAAAGAGTTAACGCAGACGAAGTCGCGGGTGAAAGCTGGTTTACTTATACTAATTTTTTATCCGAAAGTTTGAATTTTTGGAAATTTGTGACTCAATCATGCAAAAACGGCTGAACAGATTTGCATAAAAATTGGAACATAGATAGTTCATTACCAGGATTAACATATTGGATACTTTTTATCTCGGAAAAATTTCAAGTTCCGGTGGGATAATAAAAAATCGAGTTAACGCAGACGAAGTCGCGGATGAAAGCTAGTGTACTTATAATAATGTTATGAAGCTGCAGTTTTTTAGCACTGATCTCAAGAACTGTTATGTTTCAGTGTTATCCCATTTATCGACGAAGGTTATATGGGTTATTAGTTTTCGCCCGTGACTCCGTCTGCGTCAACTCGTTTTTTACTATGCCACAAGAACTCAACAGGTTTCCGGGATAAAAAGTATCCAATATGTTATCCAATAAATAAAAAAATATGATTATCTTTTTGAAAAAATTTTAGCCAAATCCGTTCAGTAGTTTTTGTGTGATTGCGTAACAATCATACAATAATTAAGTGATATAAAAATAAATAATCATTTTGTCATAAGTTTATATACTACTTAATTCGATTTATTTTTGTTTCTTAATAATTTCTAATAACTCATATCGAGCATTGTCTGTTAAATTTTAATCCATATCTATAATTCTAACTCAGAAGTACTGGGGTTCTGAATACTGGAAGAGTTTACATAAACGCCACTCCACCGGGCCCGCCAGCAGTGACTTGACCACGTGTCCATAAGCTACGATCCCCTCCATACGAGCTGCAACGAGTACGACACCTTGAATAATGCCATTATCAAGGATAAAATTATAATGGCAACTAAAACCTATAATAGAGGAAATCCGAGCAACAAATTTTCAACCTCTAATCTGAAATTGAGCGGTCCCTCGATTCCAGTTTACGTGTCGGAGAGTCTGCCTTCCAAAACAAAGAGGCTTTTTTACTTATCAAGAAATGCTTTTTTTATAGAATAGTAGGCAAACGAGCATGCGGGTTGCCTGATGGTAAGCAATCACCGCAGTCCATAGACACCAATGATTTCGATGAAATTTTAATATACCGTAGATAGCACATAGGGTGCTTTTTATCACGAAATTCCCACGGGAGCCAAGCCCCGGGGCACGGCTAGTATTATAAATGCAAAAGTAAGTTTGTTTAATTGTTTGTTTGTTACCTCTTCACACTTTATCAACTGAACCAATCTTCCTGTAATTTCGCATACACATAGTTAGAAGATCAGAGAAGGACATAGACCTTTCATCCCGGAAAAAAGCACTGTTCCCGTGGGAAAATCACGCGGTCGAAGCCGCGGGCAATAGCTAGTGTCCTATAAATGTTCATATTAACTTCTTTAACTTGACAACACTAACTTTGATATTGTATTTGGTTTTGTGTAAATAAAGAATCATAGCTATATTAACTTCATGAAGTTAACATTCATTTCAAAAACCTAAAAAAAAATCATATCAACTTGCGTTACAACACTATTTGCTATTTTAGTTATTTCAATATTGGTTCGGTTCAAATTACATAAAATAGGCTGAATTTCATTATTGCCAAGTATTTTTCATTAAATTTTATTTGTTTTTGTGTTAAACTTTGCACATTCTGTCCGCATATATATTTTTTTATTACTAAAGCAATAACGTTAGTTTGTATGTTCAGTTCAAAGCTCGAGGAAGCTCGCACACTGTTCGTTCGCGCGAGCTTCATATTTGTCTTCGGGTGTCTAATTAGCAAGCCTTATTAACACGATAAAATTCAACCTTGTGGCCGCCTCATCATTTTGGCAGACAGTTTTTGGAGTTCAATGAAATAATACAGTTTTTAAAGTGAAAACTACTTTAGCACTTTATTTTGTGGCTATTGAATGAGACTGAACCAAAACGCTCGGCTATGTAACGCTCGTTCGGGTACATGCACAGGTTTGAATGTTCATGTACATTTCTCATTTCCTTAAACTTCGACTTACCTTGCCTTAATAAAAAAATCACTTCTGTCGTGTGGTCAAGCATACATCAATTTTTAATTTCTGAACGAATTCCCACAGGAGCGGATCTTGGTACAAATATTAATTTGTATACAAAATAAGTGCATCCACAACAGACTATGCAATGAGAACTCAAAAAATTGGTCTTCATCCCATTTAACGATACGTAACGTGCGGTCACATTAGTGAATAACCCAAGTAACTTTAGCAATAGTTATTTTTATATACGGAACCATTTTTGTTTGCACAATTTTCGTGTTCTTTCTTTATCTTAATTGTCTGCTGATGAAAATTGCTCGGTTTCTGTTCATTTTCTTTCCTTGAGGTCCATATTTTACTTCACATTGCATTATACTCTAATGAAAGATGATTTGTTTGAATTAAACCGTATTATTAACACCGCTCATTTTTAAAGGATGCGAAGAAACTTCAATTCGGAAAGTTTTATTAAATTAAAACATAAATCTGGTACTATTTTGTTTTCGTGCACTATTAATTAGTAGGTAAAATATTAATAGTATAAAAACTTTAAAAAGCTTTTATGCATTGTCATTCAAACTATAATCGGGCCGAAACCTGAACTCCCGTATGACATATGTCACTTTGACAATAATAGCGATGTACCTAAACACGAATCGCTGCGATTAGGTATTTGAAGTTACGTAAAAAATCAAATCGAAATAAAATAATATTTTTTATTAATCAGAAGTCTGTACCTGAGTCTGAGTTGCTGTCATCGTCAATAACATGGATAATAAATTCATTGTGAATCACAGAACATATAAAAGAGGTTAGAATGGCTATAATGCGCCGTTTCTATGAGAACCAGTGTCGCCTAATCCGCCCCACCTTTCACCGTTACCACACATTTGCAATTTCCAATCTAGCCTAGCCTAGTCATCACGAAATTTCAAACTGAACCAATCATACGCAAGCACACAATCGATGTACAATTAGTGTGATTGTGTTTGTAAACTACGCTAGTGCTTGACTAAACTTTAAATGACTTAATTATCGATATTGAATTTTGTTATTAAACAATAACATAATTCAAACAACAATACTGTTACATACAAAAGTGATATAGTAAAATGGAAAATAAAACAAAGTACATTTCTTACAATCTTATATTTATTGACCTTGGTACAAGATATATTTATTAAGAAGTTGTCGCTTGGTTTGTTTTTTGCACGTATACCAAACAGCTCAATCGGTTAAAATAACTGGTTTTTATAATTCAGTTGCAAGATTCCACCCGGACAAACATACATACATACATATATTGCAAGGTTAATAAAAGCTTGTTATAATAATAATTATTCGCATTACTTAATTTAGTCTTTCCACATTAACATTAATTTATAACATTTATAAATATATGACTTTGAAAGACGATATCTATAAATATCGTCTCTCACTACGCCCAGCACTAGAGCTAATGCCACGTTGTTGCCGCGCACTCCACTACGCGGTACGTTTGACGTTGCAAAAATAACGAACGCATGCAGACAGCAATGTATATTTTTTGGAGAAAAAAATATATTTTAATGACCTTTGAAAGATTTTGACTAAAATATCGTATTTACTAGAGGTTTTTTTACTTACCGATGATAAGAAACGCATCCTCTGTTTATATTAAACTCTTGGCTTCTCGCTCGACAAGTAATTACCGCACATGAAGGCATTTTCGTACAATTTTGTAGCAGCGCTTCGCAATACTTACTCCGCTAGAGTTCGCGAGCGACTAAACGGCGCGGTCACGTGTTTTTGTAAAGATACGAGCGGTCGCTCGCATGCTTGGCGCGCCGGCCCCGCCCACAACTCCTTTCTAACCTCTTTTATATGTTCTGTGTTGTGAATAATATTATCTACTTGATGTCACGATTCGATACGATTACGTGAATTCTTGTCCCTTTATCTTTCTTTTTTTTTTGTATTACTTTAATGTTAAATATTTTTAATCTTAAAACGCAACAATTTTTATATCCAGCATGGCTTTACCCTGATGACACCTGTCATACGGGAGTTTAGGTTTCGGCCCGATTATAACTTACTTGTTAATCTAATACACTGACATTGACATCAATTGTTATGAAAACTTTAGTTATCTAAAGTGCCAGTGCATTGATATCAAAAGAGGTAATATATCAATGCACATGACATGCTTATCAGTTACATATGAGGAAATATTAAGTACTCACTTGTAATTATTTGATATTTTCCTGAGCTCACATCTTTATCATCTTACAGAGACCTTGTCGCTTTAGTTCAATTTCTTCGGATCTTGAGACACAATTTAGATACGATATCTACGTTTGTATTTAGTAGAATCGCCCCCCTGGGCTTGTGTGTGGTCGGCCTTATATAGGCAGACGACCTCTTCTACATTCATATCATATCATATATTGCGTTTCATATCATACATTCAGTTATAACACATATAATACATTTAAGAGGAAAAATGCGAAGAGATATTATTATCAATTCATATAACAAAACTGTAATTGGTCTGTAGGAGATATTTATGAAAAAATACTATGGCAGGTTTTTGTAGGGCGAATAGAAGCCAAAACTATTTTTTTACAGTTTTCGTCAGTCTTTCTGTCTGTCTTTCAGTCTGTCTGTGTACGCGAGTCAACAAGCGCAAGACATGTCAATAACAAACATAAAGAAGATCTCCTTACCATGGCTAACCAGAAGCACAGGGCGGGCGCGCTTCATAGAAACGGCGCGTCAAATATGCCTACTACTACTACAAATGAAACTGTATATCCGTGAACACGTCAGTAACACGTCAATGTGTGCGTTTTCATAGTCGAACGTCCCACAGTTACACAAGAGCGGGGGAGAAGTGCGGAAGGAGCGGGGGTGCCATATTGCGGGAGGGGCAGGAGTTTCCTTTCTGTACGTAGTACTATATTAATTCTGTGCCAGAAGTGAGCAACAATAGAAACATCATAAGGAAACATTACAATAATCGTCCCTTTGTGCTGGAGACCACCAGCGCGGCTACCTAAACAACGTGACGCCTTGTGAAAAAGTATAAAAGAGTGTACAGTGATAATAAGTTCATAAGTAAAATTGTATAATTTATAGTAAATAAATTATTTTTTTAAACTCTTTGAGTATTTTTGACTCGCGTATCACGCAAAAACCACTGGACCAAATTTGATGCGGTTTTCACAGTTACATTGTGTACATTGTGTTACATTACTTGTATTTTTTAATTTACTTCCTTCATGCATCTAGTGGCAATCTTTTCTTTTAAAACTTGTTCATTAAAACTGTGGATAACGTAGTTGGTTACTTACCAATTCTTGCATGTAACACATATTGTTAAGATTTTATTATGTAATTGTTATTTGTTCCTCAATAAATAACATAAAAATAAAAGGTCTGATTTAAAATCTGGCATAGATTTCATCTTGACATGGCCGCTTAGAGCCTGAGATATTAGCTATAGTAAATTACACTCAGACGAAGTCGCGGGTACAGGCTAGTGTATTAAAATTCAATATGATAAAATCAATGTACATTATTATATTAATTGAACATGATATAATAATACATATATCGCAGTCGGATTGTATAACCCGCCGTATTACATTACGGCTAGCCGTTTTACAAAACAGCGCCGTTTTGTAATACGCGTCGGTTCAACGATTAGCCGGATTGAATACGGCTTAATGAAAATCCTCCGAAATGTATTCGGCACCATACGTTCTTCAATACGGCTAGCCGTAATGTAATATAGCGATTCATTAGCCGCCACTTTGACAGTTTTTAGTTCAGATTTTTAACACTCGTGGCGCTGCCTGACGTAACAACAACGATGGCATATAACTATGATAATCATTCTTGGTTGCTAAAGAATATCGTAAAAAGAAAATCTGTTAGCATTTTTTTATTAACATAGATTTTCATTTAAACATAGTTTTATTTTGTAAGTAGAGTCACCCTACATTCTAAATACTTAGTAGTACGATGCGGTTTAACATGGGCCGCCATATTGGAGAACGTATCGCAGTGACAATCCGGCTAATCGTTGAACCGCCGTATTATAAAACGGCGCTGTTTTGTAAAACGGCTAGCTGTAATGTGGCGGATTATACAATCCGACTGCTTCACATACATAATAATTACATTTGCTTATAATTTCACTTAAACGTACGTACGTGTAGTTATTTTAATAAAAAATATTTTCGTGGCGACTAACAACTTAAAAGGGCGACGAAATAAGACAGGCATTAAAACTTAGTCGTGTTAATTAATGTACTAATTATGTCTAATAAAAATTAAACACCAATTGCTTTTTACATTTTTTTATTTTATTACACAAAACAAACAGTTTACAAAGGTACATCTTAAGTTGATTTATTGCGATTATAAGTTACCAAAAGGTTAATAATATTAATACAATCATGTAAGTAAACAATTTGATGAGGTAAACATAGAATAAAAATTAAGAAAAATATATTAGATTTGCGTAATTCATACTGCACGATAAATAAAAGCTGACAAACAATGTAAAATGCAACCACGTTCTTTTATTTTATGACTTGTAAAGAATCAATCACTAAATTTTATTTTGATATAAATAATTTTCTATGTGATAATGGTTTATCATATTTTAGCATTTTACATTTTATTTTACGCAGAATTCTGACTAAAAGCTATAAAAGTAACAAGTTCAAGTAAAAAAGTGCAAGTATATGTATTTAGATAAATATTTTAATTAAATATTACTTTTTTTTAACTAAAAATCATACCACCACCACGCATAATATCTAAGCAATATCATTGAATATATTACATTTATTACAAGCAATATCATTGGAATAATTCTACAGTTACATAAAATCTTTTATAATTTATTATAAATGATACTATAATTGAAGTATTTGCGTTTTTGCGATAAGACCGTCATTATTGCGTCTTACTTATTATATTCGATGTATCAAATCTCGTCTAGAAACATGACGCTATCAGCCAAACCTAAAGAATTATTCTATACATTTTTTTTATTTTCTTTATTTCCCAACACCAAAAACTATTTTACATAATAATTACTTTGCCAAACTACTTGACAGTTTGTCGGCAAAATAACATAAGAGTGCTTCCACTTTAATTATTTAATTTACTACGTATATCTTCTTCTTGTTCACATTTGCAGAACTAACTCCACTATTTTGCTGGCAATTGCCAATTAATAGCTGTTAAGCCACGGTTTTTCAGCCATGTATTAGTTTCGGAAAACGGTGTCTTCTCAAAAAACTCACCAAAAATTATTTTACATAATAATTACTTTGCCAAACTACTTGACAGTTTGTCGGCAAAATAACATAAGAGCGCTTCCACTTTAATTATTTAATTTACTACGTTTATCTTCTTCTTGTTCACATTTGCAGAACAAACTCCACTATTTTGCTGGCAATTGCCAATTAATAGCTGTTCAGCCATGTATTAGTTTCGGAAAACGGTGTCTTCTCAAAAAACTCACCAAAAATTATTTTACATAATAATTACTTTGCCAAACTACTTGACAGTTTGTCGGCAAAATAACATAAGAGCGCTTCCACTTTAATTATTTAATTTACTACGTTTATCTTCTTCTTGTTCACATTTGCGGTACAAACTCCACTATTTTGCTGGCAATTGCCAATTAATAGCCGTTAAGCCACGGTTTTTCAGCCATGTATTAGTTTCGGAAAACGGTGTCTTCTCAAAAAACTCTTTTTTATCCTTGTCGTACTTGACAGCAGCTGGGTGAGGAGCAGTAAGGACCAAATGTTTGCTATTTATATACCTTTGTTTTTCTATAGCGATGTTGCTCCATAGAATAAATACCATCGCTTGTTTTTTATTACTTAGTTCTTTGATAATTGCATCAGTAAACGTTTCCCAGCCCTTATTTTCATGGGACAGAATGTCTCCTTGACGCACAGTTAGAATTGAATTAAGCAAAAGTACTCCTTGTTTTGCCCAACTTTCTAGACATCCATGTGAGACGGGATCATAGCTATCTTTTAAGTCTTTTTTAAGTAAATCTTGAATGTTTGTCGCCGAAGGCAGACGCCGCTTAGGATCATTCATCCACATCGGAGTAGAGAAAGCCAGCCCGGTGGCGACATCGAGGTTTTCGCCAGGATACGGATCTTGTCCTACAATTGCAACTTTTACTTCTTTAAAAGGCGTGAGTTCAAGTGCTTTATAAATGTTATTCTTTCGCGGATTGATTTTGTACGTTTTATATTCTGCGTCCAAAATTTTTTGCAATTGTATATAATATGGTTTTGAGAACTCACCTTTCAATACATCGTCCCAGTCATTGTATGTTATTCTGTGCGCCATTGGTTTTCTTTTCAAGTTTATTCAACAAATCTAGTGATATATTATAATTATCTACGTTTCAGATAGACAGAGCGACTGCGGCCGACGTCGCGCGTCGGTGCAAAAAACGATATGATTATTGAATGCAATTGCACTGGCAATTAGATAAAAAAATTAATATTAATATCTATCTATACATATAAAAAAACTGTAACTGGTCTGTGTCTGTACATAGAAGATATTAAAGAAAAAAACTACAAGGAGTCTTTATAGGGCCAATAGTAGCCAAAACAATTTTTTTTTAGAATTTTGGTCTGTCTTTCGATCTGTATGTTTGTACTCGCATCACGCAAACACTACTGGACCAAATTAGATGCAGTTTTCACTGTTGTACCTATTGTGAAGGTCTAACTTAAAATCTAGCATAGGTTTCATATTAATACGCTGCCGCTTAGAACCGGAGATATAAATAATAGTAAATTACGCGCAGACGAAGTCGCGGGCAAAGGCTCCTCTTCCCTTGCAACCTTGTTGAAGTGCGGACGTGTCGCGAAATTTACATTACTAATTATAATTTAAGTGCAAGCAAAATAGATTGCTAGTTGAATTTGTGTTAATGCGATAATTCCTTGAACAGAATAATAAATTTCGTATAAATATTCCGGTACACCCTCATATTACAAATTATTATTTAAAAAACAATCATTTTATAAACAACGCTTGTAAAACTAACTATACATTTGAAAAACATATGCTTTGAAAAACTCATTCTTTGAAAAATGGATCATTTTACAAACTAATTACTAGACAAATATTGCTTTTTTTAAATTATCATTTTACAAACAAATTATTTAACTAAATTTTTAAGTTGCTAAAACAACGTTAGACAAAATATCTTATGGCAAATACATCGTTTGATAAATATTATTTACCAAAACTAGAAGATATGAAGTTTCAAGTTTAAACTCACTAATCCCAACATTTTCATCGTAGGGTTAGGTACAGAAGTCATTACGCGTCTTTTATTTGTAAATTAACTCACAAATCGTATTGTGACATGATATCAACATGCAAATACCTTTTATTGTGTCACACCGGGTGGGGGACCTGGTAACCTTCCACTCAGGATCTTTGATACCTAGCGCGGGCACCAGATCTCCACAACGATACTGTCCTTTATGGTACTAAATTTAATTTATGTTTATCACATACCTATGTAATGTAGTCCAAGGCCATTGTTGTGGAGGAAATAAACAATTTTTATTTTTTTAATAAAAGAAAAGAAAGTTTGTCTCCAAACGATCTGAGCTGTAAGTTAGGTTCAGGTTATTTTTTTTTATGACCGCCCGGAAAGACTTGAGGGCAGAAAATAAGTTGGGTTTGGGTTATTTTTTTTACGACCACCTGGAAAGGCTTTGAGGGCGGAAAATAAGTTAAGTCCAGGTTTTTTTTTTTTTACCACCCGGAAAGACTTTGAGGGTAGAAAAATAGTTAGGTTCAGGTTATTTTTTTTATGACCACCTGGAAAGACTTTGACGGCGGAAAGGAAGTTAGGTTCTGTTAATTTTTTTTTTATGACCACCCAGAAAGACTTTGAGGGCGGAAAAAAGTTTAGGTTCAGGTTATTTTTTTATGACCACCTGGAAAGACTTAGGGCGTAAAAGAAGTTAGGTTCAGGTTATTTTTTTATGACCACCCGGAAAGACTTTAAAGGCGGAAAAAAGTTAGGTTCAGGTTATTTTTTTATGACCACCCAGACAGAATTTGAGGGCGTAAAAGAAGTTAGGTTCAGATTATTTTGTTTAATGACCACCCGGAAAGACTTTGAGGGCAGAAAAATAGTTAGGTTCAGGTTATTTTTTTATGACCACCCGGAAAGACTTTGACGGCGGAAAAAAGTTAGGTTCAGGTTATTTTTTTTTATGACCACCCAGAAAGACTTTGAGGGCGGAAAAGAAATTAGGTTCAGGTTATTTTTTTATGACCACCCGGAAAGACTTTAAAGGCGGAAAAAAGTTAGGTTCAGGTTAATTATTTTTATGACCACCCAGAAAGAATTTGAGGGCGTAAAAGAAGTTAGGTTCAGATTATTTTGTTTTATGACCACCCGGAAAGACATGAGGGCAGAAAATAAGTTGGGTTCAGGTTATTTTTTTTTATGACCACCCGAAAGGACTTTGAGGGCGTAAAAGAAGTTAGGTTTAGGTTATTTTTTTATGACCACCTGAAAAGACGTTGAGGGCGGAAAAGAAGTTAGGTTCATGTAATTTTTTTTATGACCACCCGGACAGACTTTGAGGGCGGAGAAGAAGTTAGGTTTAGGTTGTTTTTTTATAACCACCTGAAAAGACTTTGAGGGCGGAAAAGAAGTTAGGTTCAGGTTATTTTTATGACCACCCGGAAAGACTTTGAGGGCAGAAAAAGTTAGGTTCAGGTTATTTTTTTTATGACCACTCAGAAAGACTTTGAGGGCGGAAAAAAGTTAGGTTCAGGTTAATTTTTTTTATGACCACCCAGACAGAATTTGAGGGCGTAAAAGAAGTTAGGTTCAGATTATTTTGTTTAATGACCACCCGGAAAGACATGAGGGCAGAAAAATAGTTAGGTTCAGGTTATTTTTTTTTATGACCACCCGGAAAGACTTTGACGGCGGAAAAAAGTTAGGTTCAGGTTATTTTTTTTTATGACCACCCAGAAAGACTTTGAGGGCGGAAAAAAAATTAGGTTCAGGTTATTTTTTTTATGACCACCTGGAAAGACTTTAAAGGCGGAAAAAAGTTAGGTTCAGGTTAATTATTTTTATGACCACCCAGAAAGAATTTGAGGGCGTAAAAGAAGTTAGGTTCAGATTATTTTGTTATATGACCACCCGGAAAGACATGAGGGCAGAAAATAAGTTGGGTTCAGGTTATTTTTTTTATGACCACCCGAAAGGACTTTGAGGGCGTAAAAGAAGTTAGGTTTAGGTTATTTTTTTATGACCACCTGAAAAGACGTTGAGGGCGGAAAAGAAGTTAGGTTCATGTAATTTTTTTTATGACCACCCGGACAGACTTTGAGGGCGGAGAAGAAGTTAGGTTTAGGTTTTTTTTTATAACCACCTGAAAAGACTTTGAGGGCGGAAAAGAAGTTAGGTTCAGATTATTTTTTTTATGACCACCCGGAAAGACTTTGAGGGCAGAAAAAAGTTAGGTTCAGGTTATTTTTTTTATGACCACTCAGAAAGACTTTGAGGGCGGAAAAGAAATTAGGTTCAGGTTATTTTTTTTTATGACCACCCGGAAAGACTTTGAGTGCGTAAAAGAAGTTAGGTTCAGGTTATTTTTTTTATGACCACCCGGAAAGACTTTAAAGGCAGAAAAAGTTAGGTTCAGGTTATTTTTTTTATGACCGCACGGAAAGACTTTAAGGGCGGAAAAGAAGTTAGGTTCAGGTTATTTTTTTTATGACCACCCGGAAAGACTTTAAAGGCGGAAAAAAGTTAGGTTCAGGTTATTTTTCTTTTATGACCACCCTTGCCAGCCTTGATTAATAATTTACCTATAGTACGTTGGTAAAATGATATTTTTGTCAAGAGAATTATTTGATGAAATAAAACTTTATAAAATAAAAGTTTTATACACGATACATTTGTAGAGTAAAACATTTATAAAAAAAAAAGTTTGTAAAATGAAACGTTTTTTAAATAACGAGTTTGTAAAATGAAACATTTTTAAAAGGAATAGTTTTTAAGTGATAGTTTATAAAGTGATGGTTTGTGAAAGGTTTTTTGGTGAAACATTAGTGAACCAAATATTCCACCTGCATCGGACCGATTGACAGGCCACGGATAGCCATATCGAGTGCGGGGACCTGCCCTCACCTCCGCGAGAAGAAACGGTTGTCATTTTTCGTCCCGCTCACTCCAACGCGTATATGTAAACCCTTCCAGTATTCAGAACTTCGAAAAATCTGAGCTGCGGGAGGGTTTACAAACAAGAATTCACAAAAAGTTGCCGTAAACCCTTCCAGTATGCAGAATTTCGAAAAATCTGAGCTGCGGGAGGGTTTACAAGAAAGAATTAAAAAAAAGTTGCCGGAAACCATTCCGCTATTCAGAGCTACGAACGATCTGGATTCGGGTATGGTTTTCGGTATAATATTTGGAAATTCGTATTAAAAAATGCTTCCTCTACTCAGAACCCAAAAAAGTATAAAAGGTAGGTGCGATCTGACAAGCGGGAGGGTTTTCTGCACTATGCTCCCCGACCTCAGATCGCAAGCGGGTGCGATCTGTCTCGCGGTGTAGTAGGGTTTTCTATGATATGGTCCCTATGGCAAGTGCCAAGACAGAGAGATAAGAAAAGAGTTAACGCAGACGAAGTCGCGGGTGAAAGCTGGTTTACTTATACAAATTTTTTATCCGAAAGTTTGAATTTTTGGAAATTTGTTACTCAATCATGCAAAAACGGCTGAACAGATTTGCATAAAAATTGGAACATAGATAGTTCATTACCAGGATTAACATATTGGATACTTTTTATCTCGGAAAAATTTCAAGTTCCGGTGGGAAAATAAAAAATCGAGTTAACGCAGACGAAGTCGCGGATGAAAGCTAGTGTACTTATAATAATGTTATGAAGCTGCAGTTTTTTAGCACTGATCTCAAGAACTGTTATGTTTCAGTGTTATCCCATTTATCGACGAAGGTTATATGGGTTATTAGTTTTCGCCCGTGACTCCATCTGCGTCAACTCGTTTTTTACTATGCCACAAGAACTCAACAGGTTTCCGGGATAAAAAGTATCCAATATGTTATCCAATAAATAAAAAAATATGATTATCTTTTTGAAAAAAATTTAGCCAAATCCGTTCAGTAGTTTTTGTGTGATTGCGTAACAATCATCCAAACAATAATTAAGTGATATAAAAATAAATAATCATTTTGTCATAAGTTTATATACTTAATTCGATTTATTTTTGTTTCCTAATAATTTCTAACAACTCATATCGAGCATTTTCTGTTAAATTTTAATCCATATCTATAATTCTGACTCAGAAGTACTAGGGTTCTGAATACTGGAAGGGTTTACATAAACGCCACTCCACCGGGCCCGCCAGCAGCGACTTGACCGCGTCCATAAGCTACGATCCCCTCCATACGAGCTGCAACGAGTACGACACCTTGCTACGAGAGTATCGTAGCACATATCCACTATAACTACTTGTACTATTATGAATTCTGTGCTATAACCTGCTTTACTAAGAAACAACGGAACTACGACGTCCTACGGAGTAGCTGCATTGGGAGTGCGCTACGAAGAAACCTGTACTTGATTTATTTCTACATTGTTTACTCGTACATAACATCGCAGCAGTTTACTTTACAAAAAAATGTGTTTATTAGCTATACTTGACGATGTTAAGGCGTACTACACCAGATTCACCTATGACAGGTTCGGCACCAAATATTATCTCATTGGAAGCCGCTCCGCAAGATAATAACGAGACATTGAGATTGTAAAAGATGTTAAAAGATTATTTACTATACGTAATCACGGCTTCGAAGCAGGAGCAAAATGCCAAACTTAACACAATAATTAGCTCTATGTCTGAGATAAAAGAACAAAATAGTGATATCCGCAACTCGATAGAATTTGTGTCCGCGAAATATGATGAGATGGCCTCGCGAGTTTGTGTATTGGAGGATGAACGCAAGCAAGACCGTGAGTACATAAAAAGCACTTGAGTCGAAAATTGAAAATATGGAACGACAACTAAAATCCTCTTCTATCGAACTACGGAATGTCCCAAAAGTCAGCCAAAAGAATGAGACTAAGGAGGATTTAGTTAACATTGTAAGAGCCGCTGGGTCGGCGCTCCAGATAAGTTTAGAGGCCTCGGATATCAAAGATATCTACAGAATACCTAGCAAAAATGAGAATAACAAACCAATAGTTGCAGACTTGAATAATGCCATTATCAAGGATAAAATTATAATGGCAACTAAAACCTATAATAGAGAAAACTTCAGTTATCTAAAGTGCCAGTGCATTGATATCAAAAGAGGTGATATATCAATGCACATGACATGCTTATCAGTTACATATGAGGAAATATTAAGTACTCACTTGTAATTATTTGATATTTTCCTGAGCTTACATCTTTATCATCTTACAGAGACCTTGTCGCTTTAGTTCAATTTCTTCGGATTTTGAGACACAATTGAGACACGATATCTACGTTTATATTTAGTAGAATCGCCTCTGGGCTTGTGTGTGGTCGGCCTTATATAGGCAGACGACCTCTTAGCTACATTCATGTCACATCATTTATTGCGTTTCATATCATACATTCAGTTATAACACATATAATACATTTAAGAGGAAAAATGCGAAGAGATATTATTATCAATTCATATAACAAAACTGTAATTGGTCTGTAGGAGATATTTATGAAAAAATACTATGGCAGGTTTTTGTAGGGCGAATAGAAGCCAAAACTATTTTTTTACAGTTTTCGTCCGTCTTTCTGTCTGTCTTTCAGTCTGTATTTTTGTACGCGAGTCAACAAGCGCAAGACATGTCAATAACAAACATATAGAAGATCTCCTTATGGCTAACCAGAAGAGTACTATATTAATTCTGTGCCAGAAGTGAGCAACAATAGAAACATCAAAAGGAAACATTATAATAATCGTCCCTTTGTTCTGGAGACCACCAGCGCGGCTACCCAAACAACGTGACGCCTTGTGAAAAAGTATAAAAGAGGGAAACGCTTGAAGATCGATGTCATACCTCCACCTACAGTGATAATAAGTTCATAAGTAAAATTGTATAATTTATTGTAAATAAATTATGTTTTTAAACTCTTTTGAGTATTTTGACTCGCGTATCACGCAAAAACTACTGGACCAAATTTGATGCGGTTTTCACAGTTACATTGTGTACATTGTGTTACATTACTTGTATTTTTTAATTTACTTCCTTCATGCATCTAGTGGCAATCTTTTCTTTTAAAACTTGTTCATTTAAACCGTCGATAACGTAGTTGGTTACATAATTACCAATTCTTGCATGTAACACATACTGTTAAGATTTTATTATGTAATTGTTAGTTGTTCCTCAATAAATAACATAAAAATAAAAGGTCTGATTTAAAATCTGGCATAGATTTCATCTTGACATGGCCGCTTAGAGCCTGAGATATTAGCAATGGTAAATTACACTCAGACGAAGTCGCGGGTACAGGCTAGTGTATTAAAATTTCAATATGATATAATCAATGTACATTATTATATTATTTGAACATGATATAATAATACATATGTCGCAGTCGGATTGTATAACCCGCCGTATTACATTACGGCTAGCCGTTTTACAAAAACAGCGCCGTTTTGTAATACGCGTCGGTTCAACGATTAGCCGGATTGAATACGGCTTAATGAAAATCCTCCGAAATGTATTCGGCACCATATGTTCTTCAATACGGCTAGCCGTAATGTAATATAGCGAGTCATTAGCCGCTGCTTTGACAGTTTTTAGTTCAGATTTTTAACACTCGTGGCGCTGCCTGACGTAACAACAACGATGGCGTATAACTATGGTAATCATTCTTGGTTGTTAAAGAATATCGTAAAAAGAAAATCTGTTATATAGCATTTTTTATTAACATAGACTTTCATTTAAACATAGTTTTATTTTGTAAGTCACCCTACATTATAAATAGTAGTACGATGCGGCTTAACATGGGCCGCCATATTGGAGAACGTATCGCAGTGACAATCCGGCTAATCGTTGAACCGTCGTATAATAAAACGGCGCTGTTTTGTAAAACGGCTAGCTGTAATGTGGCGGATTATACAATCCGACTGCTTCACATACATAATAATTACATTTGCTTATAATTTCACTTATACGTACGTACGTGTAGTTATTTTAATAAAAAATATTTTCGTCGCGACTAACAACTTAAAAGGGCGACGAAATAAAACAGGCATTAAAACTTAGTCGTGTTAATTAATGTACTAATTATGTCTAATAAAAATTAAACACCAATTGCTTTTTACATTTTTTTATTTTATTACACAAAACAAACAGTTTACAAAGGTACATCTTAAGTTGATTTATTGCGATTATAAGTTACCAAAAGGTTAATAATATTAATACAATCATGTAAGTAAACAATTTGATTAAGTAAACATAGAATAAAAATTAAGAAAAATATATTAGATTCGCGTAATTCATACTGCACGATAAATAAAAGCTGACAAACAATGTAAAATGCAACCACATTCTTTTATTTTATGACTTGTAAAGAATCAATCACTAAATTTTATTTTGATATAAATAATTTTCTATGTGATAATGGTTTATCATATTTTAGCCTTTTACGTTTTATTTTACGCAGAATTCTGACTAAAAGCTATAAAAGTAACAAGTTCAAGTAAAAAAGTGCAAGTATATGTATTTAGATAGATATTTTAATTAAATATTACTTTTTAAACTAAAAATCCTACCACCACCACGCATAATATCTAAGCAATATCATTGAATATATTACATTTATTACAAGCAATATCATTGGAATAATTCTACAGTTACATAAAATCTTTTCTAATTTATTATAAATGATACTATAATTGAAGTATTTGCGTTTTTGCGATAAGACCACGTCATTATTGCATCTTACTTATTATATTCGATGTATCAAATCTTATCTAGAAACATGACGCTATCAGCCAAACCTAAAGAATTATTCTACACATTTTTTTTATTTTCTTTATTTCCCAACACCAAAAATTATTTTACATAATAATTACTTTGCCAAACTACTTGACAGTTTGTCGGCAAAATAACATAAGAGCGTTTCCACTTTTAATTATTTAATTTACTACGTTTATCTTCTTCTTGTTCACATTTGCGGTACAAACTCCACTATTTTGCTGGCAATTGCCAATTAATAGCCGTTAAGCCACGGTTTTTCAGCCATGTATTAGTTTCGGAAAACGGTGTCTTCTCAAAAAACTCTTTTTTATCCTTGTCGTACTTGACAGCAGCTGGGTGAGGAGCAGTAAGGACCAAATGTTTGCTATTTATATACTTTTGTTTTTCTATAGCGATGTTGCCCCATAGAATAAATACCATCGCTTGTTTTTTATTACTTAGTTCTTTGATAATTGCATCAGTAAACATTTCCCAGCCCTTATTTTCATGGGACAGAATGTCTCCTTGACGCACAGTTAGAATTGAATTAAGCAAAAGTACTCCTTGTTTTGCCCAACTTTCTAGACATCCATGTGAGACGGGATCATAGCTATCTTTTAAGTCTTTTTAAGTAAATCTTGAATGTTTGTCGCCGAAGGCAGACGCCGCTTAGGATCATTCATCCACTTCGGAGTAGAGAAAGCCAGCCCGGTGGCGACATCGAGGTTTTCGCCAGGATACGGATCTTGTCCTACAATTGCAACTTTTACTTCTTTAAAAGGCGTGAGTTCAAGTGCTTTATAAATGTAATTCTTTTCGCGGATTGATTTTGTACGTTTTATATTCTGCGTCCAAAAATTTTTGCAATTGTATATAATATGGTTTTGAGAACTCACCTTTCAATACATCGTCCCAGTCATTGTATGTTATTCTTTGCGCCATTGGTTTTCTTTTCAAGTTTATTCCACAAATCTAATAATATATTATATCTATCGATATTATATCGACAGCGGCCGGCGTCGCGCGTCGGTGCAAAAAACGATATGATTATTGAATGCAATTGCACTGGCAATTAGATAAAAAATTAATATTAATATCTATCTATACATATAATAAAACTGTAACTGGTCTGTGTCTGTACATAGAAGATATTAAAGAAAAAAACTACAAGGAGTCTTTATAGGGCTAATAGTAGCCAAAACAATTTTTTTTAGAATTTTGGTCTGTCTTTCGATCTGTATGTTTGTACTCGCATCACGCAAACACTACTGGACCAAATTAGATGCAGTTTTCACTGTTGTACCTATTGTTGAAGGTCTAACTTAAAATCTAGCATAGGTTTCATATTAATACGCCGCCGCTTAGAACCGGAGATATAAATAATAGTAAATTACGCGCAGACGAAGTCGCGGGCAAAGGCTCCTCTTCCCTTGCAACCTTGTTGAAGTGCGGACGTGTCGCGAAATTTACATTACTAATTATAATTTAAGTGCAAGCAAAATAGATTGCTAGTTGAATTTGTGTTAATGCGATAATTCCTTGAACAGAATAATAAATTTGAGTGACTTCCAACGGCCCCGGCGGGCCTGCCCCGGTGACGGGGCCGTTGGAAAAAAAATTTCCAACGGCCCCGGCAGTCCCGGATTTTGCGTTGACGGGGCCGTTGGAAAAAAAAAATTACCAACGGCCCCGGTGTGTTTTTTAAATGGGACCGATAGCATAAAAAAATTATAGCATACGCTCCGGTAGTGTTTAGAGGGGGGAAATTGTGTATTATTTTGTAGACTTTAAATATGAAATGAAATTAAAAAAAGAGTTTGTATGTATTATTAAGGTTATGTAGATGTTAGATAATGCTTCTGCATTAAGTCCACCTATTGTGCCATACATTGTGTTTGTACAATAAAGGTTAAATAAATAAATAAAATAAATATTATTGTTATCCTAATACTTATACTATTATGTATTCTGTGTCATGATATACAACAAACATCATGTATTTTATTTTCTTATATATATGATTGTTGATACCTAGTTGATATTTATTTTTTATCAACAATAAAAACTGATTGTTACATACAAACTCTTTTTTTAATTTCATTTCATATTTAAGGTCTACAAAATAATACACAATTTCCCCCCCTTTAAACACTACCGGAGCGTATGCTTTGAATTTTGTATGCTGTCCGTCCCATTTAAAAAATACGCCGGGGCCGTTGGTAAATTTTATTTTCCAACGGCCCCGTCAACGCAAAATCCGGGCCCGCTGGGCCCGTTGGAAATTTTTTCCAACGGCCCCGTCACCGCGCCGTCCCGCCGGGGCCGTTCAAAGTCACTCATAAATTTCGTATAAATATTCCACCTGCATCGGACCGATTGACAGGCCACGGATAGCCATATCGAGTGCGGGGACCTGCCCTCACCTCCGCGAGAAGAAACGGTTGTCATTTTTCGTCCCGCTCACTCCAACGCGTATATGTAAACCCTTCCAGTATTCAGAACTTCGAAAAAGCTGAGCTGCGGGAGGGTTTACAAACAAGAATTCACAAAAAGTTGCCGTAAACCCTTCCAGTATGCAGAATTTCGGAAAATCTGAGCTGCGGGAGGGTTTAAAAGCAAGTATTCACCAAAAGTTGCCATAAACCATTCCGCTATTCAGAGCTACGAACGAACTGGATTCGGGTATCGTTTTCGGTATAATATTAAAAAAATTCGTAATAAAAAATGCTTCCCCTACTCAGAACCCAAAAAAGTATAAAAGGTAGGTGCGATCTGACAAGCGGGAGGGTTTTCTGCACTATGCTCCCCGACCTCAGATCGCAAGCGGGTGCGATCTGTCTCGCGTTATGGTAGTAGTAGGGTTTTCTGTGATATGGTCCCCGATCTCAGATCGCAAGCGGCAAGTGCCAAGACAGAGAGATAAGAAAAAGAGTTAACGCAGACGAAGTCACGGGTGAAAGCTGGTTTACTTATACAATTTTTTTTATCCAAAAGTTAGAATTTTTGGAAATTTGTTACTCAATCATGCAAAAACGGCTGAACAGATTTGCATAAAAATTGGAACATAGATAGTTCATTACCAGGATTAACATATTGGATACTTTTTATCTCGGAAAAATTTCAAGTTCCGGTGGGAAAATAAAAAATCGAGTTAACGCAGACGAAGTCGCGGATGAAAGCTAGTGTACTTATAATAATGTTATGAAGCTGCAGTTTTTTAGCACTGATCTCAAGAACTGTTATGTTTCAGTGTTAGCCCATTTATCGACGAAGGTTATATAGGTTACTAGTTTTCGCCCGTGACTCCGTCTGCGTCAACTCGTTTTTTACTATACCACAGGAACTCAACAGGTTTCTGGGATAAAAAGTATCCAATATGTTATCCAATAAATAAAAAAATATGATTATCTTTTTGAAAAAATTTTAGCCGTTCAGTAGTTTTTGTGTGATTGCGTAACAATCATCCAAACAATAATTAAGTGATATAAAAATAAATAATCATTTTGTCATAAGTTTATATACCTACTTAATTCGATTTATTTTTGTTTCCTAATAATTTCTAATAACTCATATCGAGCATTGTCTGTTAAATTTTAATCCATATCTATAATTCTAACTCAGAAGTACTGGAGTTCTGAATACTGGAAGGGTTTACATAAACGCCACTCCACCGGGCCCGCCAGCAGTGACTTGACCACGTGTCCATAAGCTACGATCCCCTCCATACGAGCTGCAACGAGTACGACACCTTTCTACGAGAGTATCGTAGCACATATCCACTATAACTACTTGTACTATTATGTATTCTGTGCTATAACCTGCTTTACTAAGAAACAACGGAACTACGACGGCCTACGGGGCGTAGCTGCATTGGGAGTGTGCTACGAAGAAACTTACCTGTACTTGATTTATTTCTACATTGTTTACTTATCCTACATTGTTTATTATCGCAGCAGTTTACTTTACAAAAAAATGTGTTTATTAGCTATACTTGACGATGTTAAGGCATACTACACCAGATTCACCTATGACAGGTTCGGCACCAAATATTATCTCATTGGAAGCCGCTCCGCAAGATAATAACGTGACATTGAGAAGTTTAAAACGCCCTCGTGTCGATTTCGCTGAGTTAAAAGATTATTTACTATACGTAATCACGGCTTCGAAGCAGGAGCAAAATGCCAAACTTAACACAATAATTAGCTCTATGTCTGAGATAAAAGAACAAAATAATGATATCCGCAACTCGATAGAATTTGTGTCGGCGAAATATGATGAGATGGCCTCGCGAGTTTGTGTATTGGAGGATGAACGCAAGCAAGACCGTGAGTACATAAAAGCACTTGAGTCGAAAATTGAAAATATGGAACGACAACTAAAATCCTCTGCTATCGAACTACGTAATGTCCCAAAAGTCAGCCAAAAGAATGAGACTAAGGAGGATTTAGTTAACATTGTAAGAGCCGCTGGGTCGGCGCTCCAGATAAGTTTAGAGGCCTCGGATATCAAAGATATCTACAGAATACCTAGCAAAAATGAGAATAACAAACCAATAGTTGCAGACTTGAATAATGCCATTATCAAGGATAAAATTATAATGGCAACTAAAACCTATAAAAGAGGAAATCCGAGCAACAAATTTTCTACCTCTAATCTGAAATTGAGCGGACCCTCGATTCCAGTTTACGTGTCGGAGAGTCTGCCTCCCAAAACAAAGAGGCTATTTTACTTAGCAAGAAATGCTTTTTTTATAGAATAGTAGGCAAACGAGCATGCGGGTTGCCTGATGGTAAGCAATCACCGCAGTCCATAGAGACCAATGACCCTAAGAAGGTCACTGATGGGTTGCCGACATGCTGCGGCGACTGCGGGGAACAAGTTCTGCTGGACCCACGATAGGCGGATTATTCTGCGCAAACCGGAACGTTTCCCGCCAGATACGTATTACGTGCGAGGAGGATCTTAGTGCTCTTACTATAACATGACTATCTTGGGATTTGTTTTTTGTCGGTTATTTCTTGATGGTGTCGAGCTTTCTTGAGCTTTGCTTGATTCTTCTTATCCATTTGTTTACTTTTCTCAACATCACAACAAATTACGTTATTGATACGTCACGAGTACATTGTATTAATTTAATTTTATACCTAGTTTTAGGATATGTTACAAATTGCAACCGAAATAGACTACCACTCAATAAGCATAATCGTTTCCAAATGATTAGATAATTTATTTTTCGTGACAACTATGTAGCCATTACAATTTAAATTACTATCGGCAACGTTGATATTGTCCCTGACAGCAAAATTTTACAAAATGCTAACAGTTCCCCCGGCTTCGCTCGAGTGAAACTCAAAGTCCTGTGAAATTAAATTGTATTAAATACAATTTTAAATATCTCTCAAATCTGAGCTTCAAAAAATTAAACAATTAAATGGCGCAATTTCATACAAGCAGACGCTATCAGGCTTCCGCAACGCGGTTTTAATATGGCGTCTATTTTAAAGAAACTTACATTTTTATTCGCCGAAATCTGTCTGTGACAGCGGCAAATTAAATCCCGCCGAGCCGCACTTATTAAAATCCCGAAAAACTGCTCTTTTGCCGCACAATGGGTAATCTAGCGGCTGGGAACGGGCGATGTGAATACCGACGGACAAGTCACAAGCTTTCTACTAATCCTATTATCCTATTGTAAGCGATGTGAGTTTGTATGTTTGTTACAATCTCTCTCTCTCTCTCTCAGCCGAAAGACGTCCACTGCTGGACAAAGGCCTCCCCCAAGGATTTCCATAACGACCGGTCCTGCGCTGCCCGCATCCATGCGCGTCCGGCGACCTTCACCAGGTCGTCTGTCCACCGAGTGGGAGGCCTGCCAATAATACGTTTTTCGGTTTCATGGTCGCCACTCGAGAACTTTTCTGCCCCAATGGCTATCTGTTCTACGAGCTATGTGCCCGCCCCGCCCACTGCCACTTAAGTTTCGCGATTCTGCGGGCTATGTCGGTTACATTAGTTCTCCTACGGATCTCCTCATTTCTGATTCGATCACGCAGGGAAACTCTTGAAACCTTGAGCCTTCTTATGAGGCCCATAGTAAGCGACCACGTCTCTGTTCCGTATGTCATTACTGGCAACACACACTGGTCAAAGACCTTAGTATTGAGAACTGCGGTATTTTGGACGAGAAGATATCGCGAAGCTTCCCGAACGCAGCCCAGCCGAGTTGGATTTGACGGTTGACCTCTTTCTCAAAGTTGGACTTACCTAACTGAACTGTTTGTCCCAGGTATACATAATTGTCAACAACTTCGAGTATAGAGTCTCCAACCTTCAGAGGAATGGGTGCGACACGGATATTAAACATAATTTTCGTCTTGTCCATGTTCGTTTTTAGACCCACTTGTTGAGAGGCTCTACAGAGGTCGATGTACAGAGGCCATCGAGCATTGTGCCTAGGTCTTCAAGGTTAAACAATCACTAAAACCTATTGAAAGGATTTTGATGAAAGGTACATGGGTAATTAGTATATCGGGAAGTACCCTATGTATTTTTATCTCAAAATTACCACGGGAGACAACAAAGACAAAGAAGGCCCGGTACGCAACCAGTAATACTATATATTCGAAAGTATAGGTATATGAGTGTGTTTGTTACAAAATCACGCCTGCCTGAGCCGCTAAGCTAATTTCGATGAAATTGTAAAAAACAAAACTAGGCTTTTTAAAGCCTATGCAATTCTTTAGCTCTCCAACTTTACCAGAAAATGTATGGGTGATTTTTATGTTAGAGAAAAACTTATCTACTTCACTTTTTTCACTTCTGAAGATTAATGGCACCACTCCTAACATTGACACGTAAAGCGTATGTAATTCCACGTACCCACACAAAAGCATAATTTTTATAAGAAGATGATTTGACATCGCCTCCTCTTTTGCTGTAAGAAGATGATTCGATATCGCCTCCTCTTTTGCTGTAAGAAACTGATTTGACATCGCCTCCTCTTTGGCTGTAAGTAGATGATTTGACAACTCCTCCTCTTTTGACTTTGACTTTGACCTCCTCTTTTGCTGTAAGAAGATTATTTATCAACGCCTCCTCTTATGCTGTAGACGTTGATTTGACATCGCCTCCTCTTTTGCTGTAAAAAGATGATTTGACATCGCCTCCTCTTTTGCTGTAAGAAGATGATTTGACATCGCCTCCTCTTCTGCCCTGCACCCCCAGAGCCCGTAAGGCTAGCCGCGTTGATATTAAATGTCGTATTATTAAATTAATTCCCGGATGTGTCTCGACTCTAGTTGTGAATGTGTGACAAAGAAATCGGATTAATGAAACTGTGTCTGTCGCTCTGATACACATTAAAAGAAAAGTGTATAGGAATACGTAAATTAAAATTTAAGTCGAATTTATTTCGACTTGATACTATTATTTTAAGGTTTGAAAGTAAAAAAACACACTTAAGTAAATGCAAAAGTGAATTTGAGTTGTGAGTTTTATGAGTGCCATGTTTGTCACACAATTACGCAAAATCTAC
Organism: Ephestia elutella; assembly: GCA_018467065.1. Classification (NCBI taxonomy): domain Eukaryota; kingdom Metazoa; phylum Arthropoda; class Insecta; order Lepidoptera; family Pyralidae; genus Ephestia; species Ephestia elutella. The sequence continues at coordinate 1,008,687 of CM031580.1, read as the reverse complement.
TAGACGAATTTCAATGAAATTTGATACACAGTTTGGGTAGAAAATTACTGGAAATAGTTATAGGGTGCTTTTTATCCAGATATTCCTACGGGAGCGACGCCATTATAACTAGCTGCTAGGTAGCTTAAAATTACATAGAAATATTTTTTTTAAATCGGACCTGTAGTTCTAGCTAAAACAGCTTCGTTAATTAAACCCACCTTAGCAATGCATAAGAAAGAGTTGTTATAATTCGTTTTCAGATAAAATTCAACCGTACAATTTTAGAATAATTTCTCGGAACTTAAATAAAAAAGCATTTCGATGTCGGGCAAAGTTCAAAGGTGCGAGTTGAAATCAAAGAAAGCCAAACACTTCGGAGGAACAAAAAAAATAGAAGCAACTGCTGAACTCGCCTCCGTCAAAAGAATGGAAAAGTCAGGGGAATTTTATTGCATTTTTGTTAGGTTCTGTAGAGAAATAAATCTATTAACCAGGCAGCAATATGGGTCGACGATGTAAAGAATATTGCCGGCAAGAACTAGATTGCGATGGTCCAGATGAACAAAAGGAGACTTATACCTGCAGTGGGTCATGGAAAGTTGATGATGATGATTTTTAAAAAGTACTTCAAAAGTGTTCGTTTTATTATTCACGCCAGCTTTACTGCAGTTGGGAGTATAGGAATTCTAGATAACTACAGCTTTAAAGCTGTATACACTATATTAGTATAGTGGATCATCATCATCATCATCTCAAGCCTTCTTCGACCATTTTGGTGTAGGCCTCCTTCAACCTCCTCCAATTCGCTTTATCCTGGGCAGTGTGTAGCCAGTTCTTGCCAGCTATCCTTTTGATGTCATTTATCCACCGCATCTGGGGTCTTAAAACAGGTCTTTTTACATCCCCACAGTCTCCACTCCAGCATGGCCTTGCCCCATGAGTTCGATTTCCGGGCTATATGACAAGCTCATTGCCACTTTAATTTGGCCACTCGCTTCACTATACCTGAGACTCTACTTTGCTTTGTATAGTAGTATAGTGGATAGTATAGTGGATATCAGGCACGAAATCACTTTTGCTTAGTTCCAGATACTAACACGATCATAGAAACAGACAAAAAATTATTCAGTCCATTATTTTGTACATAATCACTTCAACGTGTGATTTATAGAGCTCTCTGCTTACGTTTTTTTCTACTTTTTAATGTGAAGCGACGACGCGTCGAAAATGCTAGACGGCGCAAAGCCGCTCCCCACTCGCCGCTCTTTCCCCTCAACGTTACGCTAATTTCGACGTTACAAGAGACCATTCTCAACGTTTTTCGTGCAATTATGTATCCGATAAGATCTGTAGCTGGTCGCTGTGGCTGGCTTCGTTATCAAAAGACCTAGCCTAATAGAATAGAATAAAAGTTTATTTGACACAAACTAAAACACACACAGGTTATTTACAATACATCGAACAATATAACAATAAGATGAATATAATTTAAAACTGTATAAACATCATGTGTGCGTTGCAGCTAGAGATGGGCGCTTGGATAAATTTCCGGAAGGTAAAAATGGGAAAGAATGGGTAGAATGGGTAAAAATTAATTTATACCCATTTATACCCGATATTTTTTATTTATACCGGGTAGAAATTATAATGAAAGTAAATTATCCTTATTTACTTTAAACTGTTAAAATAATAATTAAAGTATAAATATTAGGTATGTTTTGATTATAAGGAAGATAAATTACTACTTAGTTGTTTTCGGTTCAAATCATAGACATAGAAAAAAATCATTCTTTAATAGACTGATAAGCTTGGTTGTCAAATGAAGCCGAAAAACGTTTTCCAAATTTAATGACAGTGTATGAAAGTGATGTGACCTTACAACTAAGCATCGACATTTTGTATCGATACTACATAAACAAAAACCTTTTTTTTTATCGAGGTGAAAATGCCTTCGCATACCGCTTCACATCTCAATAGTGTGGGACTTGGACCCACTAAAAACACCCCGGTGCCTCTACATGCCAATACTGAAGAGGCTTGGGTAGTGCCAGTAGTACCTTTGTTGCCAAATTTCACAATTTTAGTCAATGGGAAGTAGATACCCCATAGGATTTGATTCCTGTCTGAAAAACAAATTATGCGAAAAATCGCAACATTTACGGTAATATATCCTATGACGTATAATTTTGATTATTTTCAACACAATGAGGTTTGTAATAAAAATAAAGATTGGATTTAATCAAAATTAAATATTTATTTTTTATATCTATATGTACATACATATGGTCTATACATATAAAAAAACTGTAACCAGTCTGTGACTATTCATGAGAGATATGGAAAAAAAATAGAAAACCATTCCTTTTTTTCCATACGTCTTGATGATATTAATACTCGTATTAACAATAATAAATTAATGGGCAGACGAAGTCGTGGGCACAGTAATAGGTCATATCAGTCATCAGTAATGGTAATTACATAATATAGTCTCAACGAACTGCTCTTTTAAAATTGCAATGTTTTCGAAGAGCAAAAGTCAAAATCAAAGTCATCCAAGACAAGCCAAATAGTCGAAATAAAAGTCATCCAAGAGAAGCCAAATGAAGCGCAAGAGCACTATCTGCCTTTTCTCGAAGCGCTTCGTAATTTTTTTGAACCCTCATAACTAGGGTTTGTAATAAACCAGATAAACAAAATTCTCAGCATATAATAGTAGTAAATCACTCCCACCCTTTAAATTAGGGCATGAAAGTTAGTTACAAACTTAGTATAGCGGATTTTCTTAATCGTATCTTGCCACCAGCAATGTAAAAGTCGTTGTTGTCGAAGTGTCGACTACATATACGAGATCCTTAATTTGGTTGCATTATCCAAGTTGCATTTTTAATTATTTTAAGCCAAGTGTGGCGTCGCTGCCGATCAGTGGTGATTCTGAAATCGAAGAGAAGTATGTATTTAGCTAATAAAAATATTGTTTGCAAAATGTACTTGACGATAATTGAACCTTTTCTTAGTTTCGAACTACTTAAAATCAATTTATTCTTACCAGTCCTATCATGTAAACATTCTTCACAGTTCTTTTTGTTGAATTTTGTTGAAAATAAATCAAATATTAGTTCAAACCTAAAACATTCTAAAGTAAATTTATTAACCACGAAAGTAATTTCCTAAAAAATCTATTTTAATTTATATTGTTGTAAAATCATCAAAAGGCATGGTAAGATTGCTTACATGATAGGACTGGTAAGAATAAATGGAGTTTAGTTTTCAGTTATATATTGAACCGAAAATGTTGTTTTGAATTTTTATCGATAATTATAACTCCGGTACTGATCCTACCCTAGCAATTGCCTCGAAAAATGCTAATATTTCGATACTCAATATTTTCTTAAATAGTTCTTTTTAATATGCGATGATACATTTTCTTACAAGAAAACAATACAATACACGAAAAATACATCATTGAGACGAACATATCGATGTATATCAACAGAACAAGCTCACTGAAATTCAACTATTGTAAACAACATTTACCTGTGAAAAGAGTATTGATTGGCATTTCTATTAGAAGATGAATCACAATTCAGATCATAACACTACACCTTTTTCACTCGATGAAACTTTAAAAAGCTTATCTATAATAATAAGGGAATAAATTAACTTATAAGGTTTGTTTACAATACAATATCAGTTCCACATTAAGCTTCGATTGTCAAAGTCTACTGAAAATTGGATTCACAGAAGATATTACCTGTCCTTCACCAACATAGGTAAAAACCATATCTGTCATCCCGCTTCCTCAGCTGTCAGTGCCTCTAAATAAAATTAAAAAATTTTTTGCTAGCTCTATGGGTCAAATATTAAAAAAACGAAAACAACAGATTTAAAATCATATGTATTCAAATAATATTTTGAAAATAATGATGCATATTCAGTATATGGATGTTTCAAGTAGAATTAACAAAATAGTAGACTAACATTTGCCCGCGGGTTCGCTCGCGTGAATTTCCCACGGGAACAGTGCTTTTTCCGGGATGAAAAGTATCCCATGTCCTTCTCAGTACTTCCAACTATGTTTATGTGAAACAGGAAGATTGGCTGAGTAGATAAAACGTGAAAAGGTAACAAACAAACTCACTTTCGCATTTATAATATTAGTTAGGATTAGGATTTGAACTTCGCAATATTTTTCTATCGAGAAAGTTTTATGCAATCGTGTTTTTGAGGTGTGTATCTGGATTGAGGGCCCAATTTTTAAATTGTCCCGGAACGAAATAAGATTCACAGGGCAATTAGTTAAAAATAGTAAAAACTTAATGCAAATACCCAAAAATTTCTAAAAGTAGAATTATGCCTGTAATCATTATCTAACGTGGGCCCTCAATCCAGACGCCTGCAAAAAAATCTCAGAAAGTACTATTTCTGGGTTAATCATTTTTATTTCAGAATTTAGTAAAGAATTTTTTAAATATTTTAACAAATTCCCATATTTGTAGAATATGCCATTACAGATTTATAGCGGTCTATCTTGGGCCCTCAGAACACTAAAATGGGTATCTGCAAAATGTGACTTATCGTAAGGAATTCATAAAAACTACGTCAATATACACTACTTAGATACCTCAGTGAATTAAATAATGGCCCAAAAAAAAGAAATAATGGCCCAAAAAGTTAATTGTCAAAAAGTGATTAAAGTTCTAATTTCTGATCTGAGGGCCCACTACTATCGGTTTTATTGACTAGACTCAACCTCGTATACTAATTCAAATTAGACTATATTTTTTTACTATTTTTTAACTAAAAATTTAACATATGATCCGTTCTTCTAAATGCTATATTTTATGAGAAAATTGAATTTCAAGTCTTTATATGAGAAAATTTTGTAGGGTGACCACAAATTTTCATCATCAGCGGAACTTATTTCGACGACCTCCGTGGCCCAACGGTCCTCACGCCGGACAGTCACACCGGTGGTCCCGGGTTCTATCCCTGGTCAAGTTAAGATGAAAATGATCTTTTTCAGTTTTGCTTTGGTCTTGGATGTTTTTCTATATGCATGTAATTTCTGTTATGTTTGTATTTGTCAGTTGATGCAAATAAACGTCTTATCTGTCTATTATGTAGGTACTTGTTACAAAATACGGTATCATTAAGTTAGTATTCCATAACAAGTCTCAAACTTATAACAAGTCTCGAACTTACTTTGGGGCTAAATCAATCTGTGTGCTTTGTCCGTAGGTATATTTATTAAAATCTATATGGAAAGTAATTAATTTGCAGGTGAATGAATTAAAAATACAGTTATTGTTATATTTTTGTTATTTTAAATTGTATTTATGTTTATCATACGGGCGTAGTTGCCTGTAGCAAATAAACAAAGAACTTTTATTTAACTTACCGACCAGTATGATGTCCTAAGTAGTAATTGTATCTGTGTACAATTCACCAGAGACAACGCAATCCACAAACCAATCAAAGTTACGATTAATGAAACCATAGACATAGAAAGAAAAATCATTCTTTAACAGACTTACAAACTTGATTGTCAAATAAAGCCCAAAAACTTTCATAATAGTGTGCTCCAAATTCAATTTTTTAAATAAGGAACCAAAACACCAATAATGTCAAACTTGACAAAAATGAACCTCACAGAAGATATAACCTGTCCTTCACCAACATAGGCAAAAACCATATCTGACATCCCGCTTCCTCAGCTGTCAGTGTCTCTAAGGAAAATTATTTTTAAATTTTCTAATTCTAGGAATGAAACACAATGGGTTATGATTTTTTTTACTTCATTGTTGTAATATATATTAAGGTGGTGGCAATTACATAGGTACTGATTTAGAAGAATGGTTTTATAAAGACGTACTTTATAAACGCACATACATAATATTAAAATAAAACTAATTATAGTACCGCTAGCTGTATCGTAAAGTCATTACAGTACTCTGAAACAATTCTTTTCATCTGTACAGATTTTCAATGAAGAGCTGATGATGAAAATTTGTGGTCACCCTACAAAAATTTTTCATATAAAATCTTGAAATTCAATTTTCTCATAAAATATAGCATTTAGAAGAACGGATCATATGTTAAATTTTAGTTAAAAAATAGTAAAAAAAATATATTCTAATTTGAATTAGTATACGAGGTTGAGTCTAGTCAATAAAACCGATAGTAGTGGGCCCTCAATTCAGACGTTTTGGTAAAATTAAAAATTTAATAACTTTTTGACAATTAACTTTTGGGCCACTATTTCTTTTTTACTAATTCACTGAGGTATCTGAGTAGTGTATAATAACGTAGTTTTTATGAATTCCTTCCGTTAAGTCATATTTTGCAGATACCCATTTTAGTGTTCTGAGGGCCCAAGATAGACCGCCATAAATCTGTAATGGCATATTCTACACAAATGGGAATTTGTTAAAATATTTAAGAAATTCTTTACTAAATTCTGAAATAAAAATGATTAACCCAGCAATAGTACTTTCTGAGATTTTTTTGCAGGGCCCACGTTAGATAATGATTACAGGCATAATTCTACTTTTAGAAATTTTTGGGTCTTTGCATTGAGTTTTTACTATTTTTAACTAATTGCCCTATGAATCTTATTTAGTTCCGGGACAATTTAAAAATTGGGCCCTCAATCCAGATACACACGTTTTTGAGAGAGTTAGTAATTAAGTTTGCTGCGTTTTAATTTCAAATTCAGTTTTTCATTATTACTGATATTACGGACATTTGTAATAATCTGGCCTAGTACGGCGGGCCATACGATTCGATGATCGCCTAGCCGTTCAATAGAATTCCGGCATTTGGCAAACTTGTTCGTCGCCCCGGCATAACATTCATTGCCTAAAACCAGTTGGCTGCGAATGAGTCAGAATTAAGATCTTGTTAGGTCTTTTTGTAACCAAAACCTAAATTGTACACTTTATAAGTATTTTTACGCAGTACTTAATTTAAAAACTGAATAGTACCTTAAACACTTTATTTCTTAATAAATCTTAACGATATATTATAAAATATCGCAATTACAAACATTTTAATTGATTTTAATTTTTACCCGGTGTAAATTAAAAATTCCTGGGAAAAAATGGGTATAAATGGATAAATTTCCGAGTCTCGGAAATTTATCGGGTAAATGCCCATCTCTAGTTGCAGCAGTTCAAAAAGGTCATGACTCAGCTAAAAACCTTACTCACAGCATAAATACTGTCAGCAAAGTACTGGTATTCTGTCATAACCTATTTGACGAACGAACTTAAAAAAATGGAACTGGACACTTGTGTGTCCAGTTCCATTTTTTTAACTGTGTTGTACTTGTGTACAGCACAGTGCCAAGAACAGATAAATAAATAGTACATCTAAGGGCAAGCAATAAATAAATGCAACAGCGCTATATTAGACTGTAAAATATTATTAGACATATATTAGATAGCAAAATCCGCCACCGACCAACCATGTGGTAATCCAATTTTTTGTTTGTTTAGAAGAAATTCTTTATTCTTGCCTAATGTGTTTTGTTCTGCAACATCCACCTCTAATCCTTCATGGCTTAACCCGGCGTCCTAGATGAGTAACAGAACGCAACGCAGCGCAACAGCATGTTGTCAAAAGCACTACACGAGTCAAAGCGACAACATCAGTTACTAGTTTTTAAGCTGATACTTAACAAACTATCAAATCATCATCATCAATCATTACATCATCAATATTCAATATACTTACATATAATAAAACTCAAACTGATCTATGTCTGTACATAGGAAATATTTAAGGAAAAATATTATGAGCGGTCTAGGTATACATAGGGCCGATAGGAGCCAAAACGACTTTTTTTGAATTTTTGTCTGTCTGTCTTATGTTTGTACGCGCAACACGCAAAAACTACTTGATGGAATTCGATGCTGTTCTCACAGTTGTATTGCTGAAGGTCAAATTTAAAATCTGGGGTAGTTTTCTTTTCGATACGCCGCATAGAATCGGACGAAGTCGCGGGCAAAAGCTAGTAGCTTTTATTTTAATTTAGTTTTGAGTGTAGATAAATTAAAATGTACCAAAGAACCCTAATCTAACGCCGCCGTCTGGCTGTAGTACCCACTTAACCCGTTAAAGTTTTTAGTTTCTCCAACATAATTTTGTAATAATTTTCTTGAGAAAGGAGAGAGAAATTTTTCAAAATATTCGTATATTGTACAATAATATAACTATGATAATAACGGCACTTAGCACGAACCTTATTTTATTTATTTATAGCGGCTGACGTTTCAGCAACATTGCAGACTCTCGTGGTCGCAGCAAGATGATCATATTGCAGTGGCGGATTTAGGGGGGGGACTCCTTTTTTGTATACCTACTGTGGAGAGAAAATTCCATAACAGTGCATATCAAATAAAGAAATAGCAGATTTTTTTTTGCCCATCTGGTTTATTTCTTGGTATATTCCACTCTGTTCACCTGGGTGATATCACCTGGGTGAAAAGAGTAGACTTTTTAGTATCTTCATTTCACCTAGGTGATATCACCCCGGTGAATTGATTCGACAAAATTGGTGTCATTTGTTCACTTTCGCCTTTATTCACCCAGGTGATAATAGGCCACTATTTACTAAATTTAGTATACTTTTATCACCTACATACAAAATATTTAAAAAAATACTCAAATCAAAGTCAAGTTAATATTTTAATCAGTTTAATGTAAATTATCTTAATAAGCAGTACAAAAGTGATCATCAGGTACGCTCAGTGTGTAAAAATTTGTTTAATAATAATCAAAACATTATTTAAAAATAAAAATCAACGTAATTTTTCGAGAAAAAAGGCTTTACTGAAACAGTCAAAAATCGAAAACAATATTTAAAAGTACCCACATAACTGAAACCATTTTTATTACAACTTACCATTCCGAACAAGAAAATACTATATCGCACTAAAGAAAATGATTAAATTATTTTATTTTCTTAACCGTAACAATCACTTTTGAATTTCTTATAAGGTTTGATTTACATTAAATCATTAAATATAGTAACAGGGCTTTTCATTTGAGAGATTGTACGCGGGTGATTAAATTCTACTAAATTGATTAAAAAGTCCACCACGGTCCTTGTCCCCCCCAGAAAAAAATCCTGGATCCGCCGGATATTGCCTTGTAGATTCTGACTGCACTTATAGCGCGTGACTGTAAAAATCTCACCGGATTTATCACACACTCGATAAGAAAGTAGTCGGTACTCATCATCATCATATTCAGCCCACATCAACCCACTGCTCGGTATAGGCCTCCCTGTTTCGCGCCACTACTTACGGTCATGTGCCAGTGTCATCAATCGCTTTTCCGTTATCCAACCAATGTCTTCTGACCAGCGGGTTGGTGGTTTACCTAAGGTCGCTGTCACAGTCTCGGCTACCACTCCAACCATTATACTATATCCAAACTTAACAAAGTATACTAATACCACAACTTCATCCAGATGTGAGAGCCCTGGTGCACTGTGATACAGGCCCAGCCTTCTTCAGGCGCCAGTCTCCAGCATGCTGCGATAATTTACCTCAATTGTCTCTAAATTTAGGTTAAGGCCCCTTAGTAAGTGAAAACGGCAATATTGGCTGTTTTCTATAAGCTGCTGTTTAAAGAATTGAAGAGTTTTCGCCCTGAAATTTCTGATATGTATTGTAGAACGTATGTTTAAAGGGAGGACTGTTTCCAAAACACGATGGGAAAAATTTTGCTCGATAGAAAAAAATCCTGAAGTTACCTCTAAAATTTCATATGAATACAGATAACATCCGTGTTTTATAATAAAAAATGTTTTAAAATCACCAACACAATGGTATTTTACCTTTTCGATTTCGTGACTGATTTAAATTTTTTAAAAACTAAACATTTCTATTAACTTTTTGATAAAAATGTGAATGGCGCGCAACCGGGACGTCCCCCCCCCGCCTCAGCCGCTTCATATAAATTTTCGCTGACCGCCTAACCCCCCTTAAGTGTTTTGGAGAAAATAAATAAGATTTTTACTTTACTTACTTTACTCCATCTGCTAAGTAAGTTTCTGCATAATTCGAAGTTAACAGTCTACAATAAATGCAGGATATTCCACTAGTCGTCAAACGTAATTCAATATCTGGTGTCGTAAAATGTCGTAATGTCCCGATGTCGTTGGAAGCTATTATGTAGTTTTATTATGGCGAGCTGAACCCGGCACTTAAGCAATTTTCGTAATGGCTACAAGATATCATTTTAACAAGGTAAAAAGTAACCCAGGTTTTTTTCTCCCACCCGTATTGCATACGGCGATACATTTTATAATTTTACTTGTCGGTTGAGTTCCTTCCATGTTACCCTCTCCTTTACTTAGATTTTTCTTTTATTATATTTTATTTTTAAAAACAGCATAGCTTTAAAAGTTTTAATAGTTAATTATGTTAACAGTTTATTACAAATATGAAGTAAAACTATAAGTAGGAATGATTTTACATACCTACAAACCTGGATTTAGGAAAATAAGAAACATACATTATAGGTTCTTCACTTGGTTCATGTTAAAAGCTATAACTCGATATATACATTGTCAAGCGTGATTCAAAGTGTGCGAGTGTGATTCATTCAATTGACAATAACTGTATCCTTGCATTTAAAATTATCTTATCGTACGTACTCTGTTGTTTCCTGTCATACTAAAGTCCGTGTTTTGCATTATGATAAGGAGCAGAAGTATTTTTCTCTACATTATAATAAAAATAATGGCTTCAATAGGCTACAAGAACATTTTTATCTTGAATCTCATAATGTACTTACAGACATAATTATGTTGGACGGAGAAAAATTAAAAAAAAAATATATATATTTTTGGCTTTTTTTTTATTTCTGGCCTTAAACATATTTTTTATTGAATACAGAAATAAACGGCCTATTGAAGATAGAGAGAGATACCGTATGCTGACCTCCAAACTTCATTTTGAAGATGGCATCCCCTGATGATGATGATTGAAGCCTATTTTTTTTTTAGAATTTTTGTCCGTCTGTAATAAACTTCTAAATTAAATTTGATGCGGTTTTTATTTTCTCAGTTGGATTGCTGAAGGAGATTTCATCTTGATCCGCCGCCCGCCGCCATCAACAATACGGAATTCTGCGTGGACAATAACTTACACTATAGATGAAGGTATGGATGGGTGTGTACTCAATTACTTACTCTAAATGAACAAAGCGGATTTTTATGAAATGTGAATAAATGAAACAACAACAACAACAGAACCTTAAGGCGCAGCTAGTATCTTCTCTACTCAATCTCTACATTCATGAGAAAGCCCACAATCTAAATAATAAATAAATAAATAAATCTTTATTCATCAAAAAGGATTTAAGTATGCAGTAACAGTAACAAGCGATCCCACACTAGGCTAAGCCTGTATCGTGGGCATCAAGTACTAATTCTAGTTTAATCAGTAAAAACAATTAAAACAGCGCGACGATTACATTAAAACATAAATAAATTCATACTATTAATAAATTATCTAAAAATTAACATTCCATCAAATACATTCATTAAATATTTCATAACAATTCATTATAAACAATTCATTACGCATTATATAGATATAATTTGATTTAAAATAGTAATAAAAAATAATTTAATTAAAAACAGTGTATTATAACTAAGACATGCATCGAACCTGTAAGAACTAAGCGATTGTTAGTAATACATTTTCCGTTTCATCATATGTCCAAGACATTAATTAATACAGGGGACTTGATCTAATATTACATGCTCTGACTATCTTATTATATATGTAGGGGAACAGAAACCCTGAAAAGCGATGTGCAAACGCTGTATGAACTAGAGGAACTGGGAGTTTGAAAATTCGTCTGTTTACTAATTCATTGTAATTTGGAAGGTGTAGGGCGAATTTATGCATAAACATGCTAGCCCGCAGCAGAAAAAGCTTTCGCACGCTAAGTACTTGGGCATCCGCATACAAAGTTGTAGTGTCATAACGTTTAGGCCTTCGAAGGGACACTTTTAAAACCGCTCTTTGAGCTCTCTCCAGCTTAATCATATTTGATTTATTAGCACCGCCCCACGCAAGCAAGCAATAGTTTATTACACTCTGACATAGTGCTAGGTAGACAGTTTTTAATAAAGGACCATCAGTAGCCTCTCGCAGAAGTCTCATTGTGTGTATTAGTTTACGAACTCTTACCGTGGTCATGGAAATGTGTTTGTCGAAGCATAGCTTCTCATCTAACTCCACACCTAAATATTTTGTGGACCTAGTTTTTGATAATTGGTTGCAGTCACAAGTTGGATGGCGGTTTTTACTTGAAAAGGAACAACTTTCTGAATGGGTTTTAATACTAAGATTGGGGAGAGGTCGGGACGCTGCTGTTTTATGAAAGCACATGAATTGTGTCTTGGAGATATTAAGGGTGAGATTGTTATGGTCCAGCCATTTACATAATTTGTATAAGCCCAATTCCGTATGACTCTGCGTCTCGTTCCATGATTTGCCATGAAATAATAAAGCTGTATCATCAGCATAACATAAGAGGCTACAATTTAGGATCTCGATGTTCAGGAGATCATTGATATAAGCAAGGAAGAGGGTTGGACCTAATATGCTACCCTGGGGTACTCCAAAATGAACAGGGTTGGGTTCACTGATGTTACTCCCTATTCTTACACATTGACTTCTCGATGATAAATAGCTGTAGAACCATCTCAATGGAATACCTCTGATCCCGAGTCCTTCCAGTTTGTGAAGAAGTATAGGGATAGATACAGTGTCGAAAGCCTTTGTAAAATCTACAAAGACGCCGATGCAACTACGACCATTATCTAGATGGTCCACAACCGTTTCGGTTAGAAGCATGACTGCTTGTTCCGTGGATTTACCTTGGCGGAATCCAAACTGCCGATCATTAATAAGGTTGTTATCTTCCAAGTATTTTACTAGTCTTTTATTAACTATACGCTCGAGAAGTTTTGAAAAAGCCGGCAAAAGCGAAATAGGGCGATAGTTACTAGGATCATCCTTGGGTCCGCCCTTGTGGATTGGAATAACTGGCATCTAGCATCCCAAGTTCCCACGGGAGTCAAGCCGGGCAATCATAATTAAATACGTTATGTTACAGAATTTCATTTCGGACTGTTAGTTCCCCTTTTTACACGAGACTGACCAAAAAAGGAGTGTTATGTTTTCAGGGTTCATGCATGTATGTATGTAAGTTTCTTAATTCCACCATAAGTCCTGAACGACTTAACAGATTTTGATGTAAGAGGTATTTTTAGTTTCCTTACATTCCGCCGAGTGACATAGGCCATGTGAGTTGTCAGTCGTGTTTTTTTATTTTTTAATAATTAGCTTGTTTATTTCCCCGGGTTATCAACAGTATATGGAAATATTAATAGTTCCCCTACAAAATACTTATGAGGGAATCTTTAACGATTTTTGAATACTGTTGGTTACCCAGTGGTGGTTTATTTACATTTCTTGTTTTAAATAAATAAGAAAAGAGCTTGTTTTAAAGCCAACATATTTTATACCTAACAAGTATTGTTCGCTAGTTTGAGCGCTAATAATAGGGGTTTATAATTGGGAACAGCGGGAGCCTTCCAGGCCACTCAGGCTTCCTTTAGAAAGTCTACACCGCGGAGACCAAAAACAAAATGGAGATTAACGGAGAACTTATAAGTCGTTTAACATTTTTTAGAGACCATATTTTGAAGAGAAATGTCATGATTATTATTTTAAGATATCAATTTCCTATTATATATAGGTATATTATTTATGTATTTGTAATTAAATATAGTAGTGTTGTTGAGTACTATCATAGAGTTAGTATCCCATAACTCAGGGCCCGAGCTTATTTTGGGACTAACTCAATCTGTGTGATTTGTCTAGTATCAAAACCAGAAAATGTGCAGAACAACTACGCTCTGCTACCAGAAAATGTGCGCAGAGAATCCGGACAAACGAAGCGGCGGGAAGAATTCTGTACCGGAACTTCACCGGGAAAAAACCACCGGTAAAAATAAGTACCGGGAAAAAATCTCCACGCGGCACCACGTTTGCCCGACTAGAACCTAACTTAAGCTATACGCAGACTGCTACCACCGTAGCTTATAAAGGGAGCTACAGGGCCCTATATAATAACCTAACCTATAAATTAACTAAACTAAAAACTATAAATTTAATCTTCAACTCACCAAGTTGACTTTTCTTTCGATCCAAGTTGGGGTGTCTTCGGAGAAGGTGGTGGTCCCTAAATCACCCAACCTACCCCATGAGATCTCAACCCCCAGAAAAAATACCTGATCCGTCTAGCAGTTCCACTCGGCAACAGGTTTCGGCGTCTCCAGGCAGCCACAGGTCACGTCGGTCACAACAAACAGTCCAAGTAAAAGGTTTCACAAACACACACGTTCCATAGTTATTTACCAAAAGGGAAACTCACAATTATAGTTCAAACTAACCAACAATCAACGTGGTTTTAGACAAAGGGACGCGGGACCTCTCGCGTATTAAACAAACCGAAATCGCACAGGACAATGGCGGCCGTCCGCCATGCCATTCACGCGAGCAGCCGTGTGAGAACCCCGAACGCCTGGTGGCGACAATAGGAAACGCGTGCGTTTCGTTTCACGCAAATATATTACAAACATCCCCGTCCCGGTCTGAGAAGCAGACCGCTAGCTTACTCTACGGGAAGGCGGGCGAGAGAGGTCACACCTCTCCTTAAAATCGAACCGTCGACCAACACCTCAGCCACACGCGGAGTGCCATCTCCGCCAAGAATCAAACGTAATATGCGAGCTCGTCGCCAAAGCAATGAGGGCAAATTTGCCTCTTTTAACAATACTAAATCACCCTCCCTGGGAGGCTCAGTCCTGTCTGTCCACTTCACTCTTTGCTGCAGCAAATGCAAATATTCAAGCGACCAGCGACGCCAAAAGTCCTGGCTCATTTGCTGCAACATTTGAAAACGCGACAACCGATATACGCGTTCGTCCTTCCACGGGTATTCGGGCAGGGCATTCAAAGGCCCTCCCACCAAAAAATGACCAGGGGTGAGAGCTTCCAAGTCATTTGGATCTGGAGATAGCGGACAGAGAGGACGAGAGTTGAGGACCGCCTCAACTTTACAAAACACTGTGGCCAGCTCTTCAAAAGTTAGAGCCGTTTCTCCGATAATGCGGCGGAGGTGGGTCTTTGCGGATTTCACAGCCGCTTCAAAAATCCCTCCCCAATGGGGGCAACTTGGGGGACTAAACTTCCAGGTTATTCCCCTTTGGGCAGCAATTTGACTTAAACTAGTACAATTTTTATCAATAAACACAGAAACATCCTTAAGATAATTTACAGTTCCCTTATAGTTTGTGCCATTATCAGACCTAATAAGGGAAGGTAGACCTCGACGCGAAACAAAGCGATCCAACGCGGCGACGAAGGCCTCCGTAGTCAGAGCCGATACCACCTCCAAATGGACAGCCTTGGTGGCCAAACAAACAAATACACACAAATAGCCCCTCACAATACGGGCATTACGAAAGGGAGAAGCCTTGATCGAAAAGGGACCGGCAAAATCGGTTCCAACGCCGTCAAACGGCCTCGAAGGTCGGATTCGATCAGCGGGCAAATCACCCATCTGTGGTTGCATCGTGGATGCCTTCAACCTATAACATGCAATACATCGAAACAGGACACTACGGATTGCTCTTCGGGCAGACAAAATCCAAAATTCGCGTTGCAAAATAGCCAACAAAGCATTGCACCCAGCATGGGCGTTACGAATGTGTCGATCAGACACCAAAAGCTGCACCAAGGGTCCGCCCTTGGGCAACAACAGAGGATGGCGAGTCTCATATGGAAGATCCGCCTTCCGGAGCCTGCCTCCAACCCGAAGAAGCCCATCCGAGTCGATGTACGGGTTCAAACGAGCGACCGCGCCCTTCAACTTAGCGCGTCCGTCGCGCAAAATACGAAGCTCTGACTCAAACCGTCCGGTCTGCACGACACGGACCCAATGCAACAATGCGCTCCGGCGCTCTTCTGCACCTGCAATCGGCTCCAACCGCTTTGCCTGTGGGTTTCTACAATTATGTATGAAACGCTTAATCCAACTGGTGACACCCAGAAGCTTATCCAAGCTGCTATACCGAGCAAGTAGCCAATCCGGCTCCGACGTCGTCTCAGCGACTACAGCATGTACACGGAGCCCAGTCAAACTCAAAGAAGTAGCATCTGTCTGACAGACAGGCCAAGAAGTTTCTGATCCCATCAGCCACTCTGGACCCCACCAGAGCGGGTGTGACACCAATTCTGGTGCCGTACAACCTCGGGAAGCACAGTCCGCTGGGTTAAGCTCTCCCGGCACATGTCTCCATGTTATATCAATTCCGATATTCTGGATTTGGGAAACCCGATTTCCCACAAAAACCTCCAAGGTATGTGGGGCCGCGCGCAACCATGCAAGCGCGACCTGGCTATCCGACCAGGCGAAGATGTCCCGTATCTCGACCGTGGCCGCCAGCTCACATGCAACGTGATGCAACAATTTAGAGAGAAGGTGAGCTCCACTCAACTCAAGCTTGGGAATAGTCAGCCTAGTCCTGATGGGGGCGACCTTGCTCTTCCCTAACAAAAGCGAGACATTGACCCGGCCATCGGCGTCAACTGTCCGCATATAGACTGACGCGGCGTAGCCTCGCTCCGACGCGTCACAAAAGCCATGCAGGCTGGCTCGATATTTCCCGGGTGGCAATATTCGACGAGGCAAGGCAATCCGATTGACTTCCTTAATCGATGAAAACAACTCGAGCCAATCATCCAATGGAGGACCAAACAGCGGCTCGTCCCACGAGACGCCCAAAGTCCAAAGTCTCTGAAGAAGACACTTCGCAGAGAATATTACTGGACTGATCCAACCGCTTGGATCAAACATACGAGCTATTACTGACAACACCGTTCTCTTAGTCCAGACCTTTGGTATTTCCAAGTCCACTTGGAATGTAAAAATATCGGTTAGCGGCTGGTACTGCATGCCCAGCACCGCTATCCTGTTGGGATCATCTACATCCTCAAACAGGTGAGGGTTCTGTTGGTGATCCTCCGGGATCCCTTCTAGAACTCTAGGCTCATTGGACAACCACTTACGTAGCTCGTAGCCACCGGTTTTCAATATTTCAATCAATTCATCCCGCAGTAGGAGGGCCTCCTCAATACTTTGGGCTCCGGTGCACACGTCATCAACATACAAGTCACGTGACAGCACGGAAGCCCCACGGGGAAAGCGGATCCGTTCCCGCTCTGCCAATTCAAGCAATGATCTGATGGCGATATAGGGACTAGATTTCAGACCATACGTGTTCGTATTGAGTTCATACACCGTCACAGGATCCTCAGGGCGCTCACGCCAGAGTATCAACTGGAATCGCCTGTCCTCAGGATGTATGACTGTCTGGCGGAACATCATCCGGATGTCCGCACCAAAAACCACTTGATGTCTTCTAAAGTTCAAGATGATGTCAATTATGTCCCTATGCAATTTGGGACCCGAATGCAAACACAGATTCAACGAAACCCCGTTCGAAGTGGGTGCGGACCCATCGAAGACGGTCCTCAATTTGCCTGTTGAGGCCTTCACCACCGCGTGGTGGGGCAAAAAATAATGCTCAGTTGAGCTCCAATCAACTCGAGCCGGAGACATGTGACCCAAATCCTCGTACTCGCGCATAAATTCAATATATTTATCGCGAAGTACGTGGTCACGCTGCATACGTCGCTCCATGGACAGCAGTCGTTTCTCCGCAAGCGCCCTACTTTGCCCTAGGCTAGGACGAGAGGCAACAAAGGGTAACCTAGTTACAAACCGACCGGAGGGCAACCTATCCGTGGTCGATCGAAAAAGGGCTTCGCACTCAGCGTGTTCCGGATCCATCCTGGAACTCATAGGTGGCTCCTCCACCTCCCAAAACCTTTGCATGGTCTTGGCCAAGGACGCAGATGCGACGACCGGTGGCTCCTCCACGGTACTATTATCAAACACAGGGCCCATCAGGGCGAAACCAAAGATAGTAGACACTGCCATCAGTGAAGACGAACCCAGAGCTTTCTGAGTACCCAACAAAATCCAACCCAATACGTCCGAGCCCAGGAGCAAGTCCACTGGGCCGGGATGAAAGACAAAGGGGTCGGCCAAATCCAGACCCGAAACCAAAGACAACACACCCGGCGGTATGTCTGTCGAGGGGTGCCAACCCGCAATGGTATCCATTACCATAGCCGAAGTCGTGATCCTCATTGTGGAGGACTTCAGCGAAGAAAAGGTGACAAGTGTCTGGCCCGTCAGACACTTCACTTGTATGCCACCAACTCCAAGAAGTGGCACAGGCGAGTCTTCCACGACTAAACCTAACTGGCGTGCCACTCGAGTGGTAACCAAACTACTTTGAGCCCCTGAGTCCAACAGAGCTCTCAAATTAATGGCTTCCCCCCCACGACCCCATACGCGGACCACCGCGGTAGGGAGCAGAACCGTCCGCGGCTCTGTCCCAGCAAGGGAGCAAGCTAGTTACGGGCTCCCCACTCTCTCCAAACCAGGGGCGCGCCACTGACCCGGATAATATGGCGGGCGAGTGCACATCCCCATCTGAGGGGGGGCATAACCCGCGGCCCGGCCATACCTATAGTACGGCGGGTGGTACTCCAGCCGTGGGTACTCGTGCAGCGGCGGAGAAAACCGCTGCGGCTGCATGTGTTGGGTAGTGGTAACCCGCGTGGAGGGGGGTGTCCCCACTCTCACGTCCGATCTAGGGCCCCCGCCCATGGGGGCCCTATCCGGGGCCTGGCCAGCCACATACTGGCCATGACCTTGGAAGCGGCGGGAAGAGTTCTGTACCGGAACTTCACCGGGAAAAAACCACCGGTAAAAATAAGTACCGGGAAAAAATCTCCACGCGGCACCACGTTTGCCCGACTAGAATCTAACTTAAGCTATACGCAGACTGCTACCACCGTAGCTTATAAAGGGAGCTACAGGGCCCTATATAATAACCTAACCTATAAATTAACTAAACTAAAGACTATAAATTTAATGTTCAACTCACCAAGTTGACTTTTCTTTCGATCCAAGTTGGGGTGTCTTCGGAGAAGGTGGTGGTCCCTAAATCACCCAACCTACCCCATGAGATCTCAACCCCCAGAAAAAATACCTGATCCGTCTAGCAGTTCCACTCGGCAACAGGTTTCGGCGTCTCCAGGCAGCCACAGGTCACGTCGGTCACAACAAACAGTCCAAGTAAAAGGTTTCACAAACACACACGTTCCATAGTTATTTAACAAAGGAAACTCACAATTATAGTTCAAACTAACCAACAATCAACGTGGTTTTAGACAAAGGGACGCGGGACCTCTCGCGTATTAAACAAACCGAAATCGCACAGGACAATGGCGGCCGTCCGCCATGCCATTCACGCGAGCAGCAGTGTGAGAACCCCGAACGCCTGGTGGCGACAATAGGAAACGCGTGCGTTTCGTTTCACGCAAATATATTACAAACATCCCCCGTCCCGGTCTGAGAAGCAGACCGCTAGCTTACTCTACGGGAAGGCGGGCGAGAGAGGTCACACCTCTCCTTAAAATCGAACCGTCGACCAACACCTCAGCCACACGCGGAGTGCCATCTCCGCCAAGAATCAAACGTAATATGCGAGCTCGTCGCCAAAGCAATGAGGGCAAATTTGCCTCTTTTAACAATACTAAATCACCCTCCCTGGGAGGCTCAGTCCTGTCTGTCCACTTCACTCTTTGCTGCAGCAAATGCAAATATTCAAGCGACCAGCGACGCCAAAAGTCCTGGCTCATTTGCTGCAACATTTGAAAACGCGACAACCGATATACGCGTTCGTCCTTCCACGGGTATTCGGGCAGGGCATTCAAAGGCCCTCCACCAAAAAATGACCAGGGGTGAGAGCTTCCAAGTCATTTGGATCTGGAGATAGCGGACAGAGAGGACGAGAGTTGAGGACCGCCTCAACTTTACAAAACACTGTGGCCAGCTCTTCAAAAGTTAGAGCCGTTTCTCCGATAATGCGGCGGAGGTGGGTCTTTGCGGATTTCACAGCCGCTTCAAAAAATCCCTCCCCAATGGGGGCAACTTGGGGGACTAAACTTCCAGGTTATTCCCCTTTGGGCAGCAATTTGACTTAAACTAGTACAATTTTTATCAATAAACACAGAAACATCCTTAAGATAATTTACAGTTCCCTTATAGTTTGTGCCATTATCAGACCTAATAAGGGAAGGTAGACCTCGACGCGAAACAAAGCGATCCAACGCGGCGACGAAGGCCTCCGTAGTCAGAGCCGATACCACCTCCAAATGGACAGCCTTGGTGGCCAAACAAACAAATACACACAAATAGCCCTTCACAATACGGGCATTACGAAAGGGAGAAGCCTTGATCGAAAAGGGACCGGCAAAATCGGTTCCAACGCCGTCAAACGGTCTCGAAGGTCGGATTCGATCAGCGGGCAAATCACCCATCTGTGGTTGCATCGTGGATGCCCTCAACCTATAACATGCAATACATCGAAACAGGACACTACGGATTGCTCTTCGGGCAGACAAAATCCAAAATTCGCGTTGCAAAATAGCCAACAAAGCATTGCACCCAGCATGGGCGTTACGAATGTGTCGATCAGACACCAAAAGCTGCACCAAGGGTCCGCCCTTGGGCAACAACAGAGGATGGCGAGTCTCATATGGAAGATCCGCCTTCCGGAGCCTGCCTCCAACCCGAAGAAGCCCATCCGAGTCGATGTACGGGTTCAAACGAGCGACCGCGCCCTTCAACTTAGCGCGTCCGTCGCGCAAAATACGAAGCTCTGACTCAATCCGTCCGGTCTGCACGACACGGACCCAATGCAACAATGCGCTCCGGCGCTCTTCTGCACCTGCAATCGGCTCCAACCGCTTTGCCTGTGGGTTTCTACAATTATGTATGAAACGCTTAATCCAACTGGTGACACCCAGAAGCTTATCCAAGCTGCTATACCGAGCAAGTAGCCAATCCGGCTCCGACGTCGTCTCAGCGACTACAGCATGTACACGGAGCCCAGTCAAACTCAAAGAAGTAGCATCTGTCTGACAGACAGGCCAAGAAGTTTCTGATCCCATCAGCCACTCTGGACCCCACCAGAGCGGGTGTGACACCAATTCTGGTGCCGTACAACCTCGGGAGGCACAGTCCGCTGGGTTAAGCTCTCCCGGCACATGTCTCCATGTTATATCAATTCCGATATTCTGGATTTGGGAAACCCGATTTCCCACAAAAACCTCCAACGTATGTGGGGCCGCGCGCAACCATGCAAGCGCGACCTGGCTATCCGACCAGGCGAAGATGTCCCGTATCTCGACCGTGGCCGCCAGCTCACATGCAACGTGATGCAACAATTTAGAGAGAAGGTGAGCTCCACTCAACTCAAGCTTGGGAATAGTCAGCCTAGTCCTGATGGGGGCGACCTTGCTCTTCCCTAAGAAAAGCGAGACATTGACCCGGCCATCGGCGTCAACTGTCCGCATATAGACTGACGCGGCGTAGCCTCGCTCCGACGCGTCACAAAAGCCATGCAGGCTGGCTCGATATTTCCCGGGTGGCAATATTCGACGAGGCAAGGCAATCCGATTGACTTCCTTAATCGATGAAAACAACTCGAGCCAATCATCCAATGGAGAGCCAAACAGCGGCTCGTCCCACGAGACGCCCAAAGTCCAAAGTCTCTGAAGAAGACACTTTGCAGAGAATATCACTGGACTGATCCAACCGCTTGGATCAAACATACGAGCTATTACGGACAACACCGTTCTCTTAGTCCAGACTTTTGGTATTTCCAAGTCCACTTGGAATGTGAAAATATCGGTTAGCGGCTGGTACTGCATGCCCAGCACCGCTATCCTGTTGGGATCATCCACATCCTCAAACAGGTGAGGGTTCTGTTGGTGATCCTCCGGGATCCCTTCTAGAACTCTAGGCTCATTGGACAACCACTTACGTAGCTCGTAGCCACCTGTCTTCAATATTTCGATCAATTCATCCCGCAGTAGGAGGGCCTCCTCAATACTTTGGGCTCCGGTGCACACGTCATCAACATACAAGTCACGTGACAGCACGGAAGCCCCACGGGGAAAGCGGATCCGTTCCCGCTCTGCCAATTCAAGCAATGATCTGATGGCGATATAGGGACTAGATTTCAAACCATACGTGTTTGTATTGAGTTCATACACCGTCACAGGATCCTCAGGGCGCTCACGCCAGAGTATCAACTGGAATCGCCTGTCCTCAGGATGTATGACTGTCTGGCGGAACATCATCCGGATGTCCGCGCCAAAAACCACTTGATGTCTTCTAAAGTTCAAGATGATGTCAATTATGTCCCTATGCAATTTGGGACCCGAATGCAAACACACATTCAACGAAACCCCGTTCGAAGTGGGTGCGGACCCATCGAAGACGGTCCTCAATTTGCCTGTTGAGGCCTTCACCACCGCGTGGTGGGGCAAAAAATAATGCTCAGTTGAGCTCCAATCAACTCGAGCCGGAGACATGTGACCCAAATCCTCGTACTCGCGCATAAATTCAATATATTTATCGCGAAGTACGTGGTCACGCTGCATGCGTCGCTCCATGGACAGCAGTCGTTTCTCCGCAAGCGCCCTACTTTGCCCTAGGCTAGGACGAGAGGCAACAAAAGGTAACCTAGTTACAAACCGACCGGAGGGCAACCTCTCCGTGGTTGATCGAAAGAAGGCTTCGCACTCAGCGTGTTCCGGATCCATCCTGGAACTCATAGGTGGCTCCTCCACCTCCCAAAACCTTTGCATGGTCTTGGCCAAGGACGCAGATGCGACAACCGGTGGCTCCTCCGCGGTGCCATTATCAAACACAGGGCCCATCAGGGCAAAACCAAAAATCGTAGACACTGCCATCAGTGAAGACGAACCCAGAGCCTTCTGTGTACCCAACAAAATCCAACCCAATACGTCCGAGCCCAGGAGCAAGTCCACTGGGCCGGGATGAAAGACAAAGGGGTCGGCCAAATCCAGACCCGAAACCAAAGACAACACACCCGGCGGTATGTCTGTCGAGGGGTGCCAACCCGCAATGGTATCCATTACCATAGCCGAAGTCGTGATCCTCATTGTGGAGGACTTCAGCGAAGAAAAGGTGACAAGTGTCTGGCCCGTCAGACACTTCACTTGTATGCCACCAACTCCAAGAAGTGGCACAGGCGAGTCTTCCACGACTAAACCTAACTGGTGTGCCACTCGAGTGGTAACCAAACTGCTTTGAGCCCCTGAGTCCAACAGAGCTCTCAAATTAATGGCTTCTCCCCCACGACCCCATACGCGGACCACCGCGGTAGGGAGCAGAACCGTCCGCGGCTCTGTCCCAGCAAGGGAGCAAGCTAGTTACGGGCTCCCCACTCTCTCCAAACCAGGGGCGCGCCACTGACCCGGATAATATGGCGGGCGAGTGCACATCCCCATCTGAAGGGGGCATAACCCGCGGCCCGGCCATACATATGGTACGGCGGGTGGTACTCCAGCCGTGGGTACTCGTGCAGCGGCGGAGAAAACCGCTGCGGCTGCATGTGTTGGGTATTGGTAACCCGCGTGGAGGGGGGTGTCCCCACTCTCACGTCCGATCTAGGGCCCCCGCCCATGGGGGCCCTATCCGGGGCCTGGCCAGCCACATACTGGCCATGACCTTGAGGCGCGTGGTCCCGGTCCGCCAAGACCCGCGCAGGTACGCGACCCCCCTCCCGAGGGGGTGCGACGAGCGAAGCCGCGTCCTTCTTCCAAAGGTGGAGGGCTTCGCGCAGGAGCGCCCCCGCCCATAGGGGACCCCTGCCTCAACATCCGGGTGCCATCCCCGTTCCGGTTCATGCAGAGCATCGCGTGGTGCAGCCCACGGCATGCACTGCATGGTATGGCCCTGGGACAGTCACGTGCATAGTGACTGCCCAAACAGTAAAAGCAAAGTTCATGCCGCTTTGCCATGCGGCGCCTATCTTGTACTGGCAGTCTCTGCCAGTCCCTGCATTGCAGCAGGCTGTGGCCCATCCGACCACATTGCAGGCAGTCCGCGTCCCTCGCGACTGCTGCCGTGTGTGCAACCCGCGCACCAGCTCCACGCGGTGGCGGTTGCCGTCCCTGTTGGGGCTTCCCTCGCCATGAGGGTTCCAAGGGCCTACGTTCAGGCGCTCTGGATGGCGCTGAGTCCGTCATGGTATTCTCAGCAGCCCGTGCCTCAAACTCCAAAAACTTCACCAAGTCAGTGAATGTTGGTAGGGTGGTGCTATCCCGCTCCGCATTTTCGCGCTCAAACCGCGAGCGGATGTCATTGGGCAATTTACCCAATACAATGTGCACCAACAAAAAAGACCATTGGTCCACCGGCAGCCCCAGTGTGCGGAGCGCGTTACAGGCCACTGTAACGGGCGTGAGCAACTGCAGGCGCAACTGTGCCCTGTTGGCCACCTTGGGCAGGGCCATCAACTGTGCGGCGTGCGCATCCGCTAACAAACGTAAGTTTTGGTAGCGGGAGTTCAATAACTCCCAAGCCGTATCGTACTGGTCGTCCTCCACCCGGAGGTGCTGGATGAGCGACCGCGCTTCATCCTCAAGAGTGGAGAGGAGGTAGGCCATCTTCTGGGCCTTCGACAAATCCTGTCGTGCTACGACCAGGGACTCAAACATATTTTTATATGCTACCCACTCCTCCATCCTACCCCCAAAGTGGGACAGCTGAAGGGTGGGGAGCCGACCAGTAACTGCTGGTCCTTCCTGTCTAACAGGTGTGCGAGGGGCTGGTCCGCCAGCCTGTCTCGCCCTTATTGCGGTCGCCGCCTCCGCGATATCATCGTGCAGACTCAGGATCTGGTCCATGTCCGCCATGTGACCTGCGTAGACCTCCGGGGCAAGTTCGGCTTCGGTAAGCACCACCATGGCCGCTTCCGCGCTAATCAATCGTGAGTGGAGGTGATCCGCTCTTAGCAGTATGGCGCCCTCCCTGTCCTTCCGGGACAGGAGTCCTCCGGCCGTCACAAACCATCTCAGTTCGTTGGCGAGTGTCGCCTTAGCATTGGAGACCTTCGCCATCGCGTCAAGTCACAAACAAAAAATAACAAAAGGTAAATAAAAAACAACAAAATCAAACAACTACACGAAGAACCGCGGTAGGTATGAGAATGGCACAAACCCGGAACGCACGGTACAAACCGCAAACAAATACAAAAAGGTTACAAATATTCTTATACAAACAAACTAAGAAAAATCTAATAATTTTTACAAACAATTAATTATTTTTTACAAACGAACAAATAGAGGGTAGATAAACTACGCTCTGCTACCAGAAAATGTGCAGAACAACTACGCTCTGCTACCAGAAAATGTGCGCAGAGAATCCGGACAAACGAAGCGGCGGGAAGAATTCTGTACCGGAACTTCACCGGGAAAAAACCACCGGTAAAAATAAGTACCGGGAAAAAATCTCCACGCGGCACCACGTTTGCCCGACTAGAATCTAACTTAAGCTATACGCAGACTGCTACCACCGTAGCTTATAAAGGGAGCTACAGGGCCCTATATAATAACCTAACCTATAAATTAACTAAACTAAAGACTATAAATTTAATGTTCAACTCACCAAGTTGACTTTTCTTTCGATCCAAGTTGGGGTGTCTTCGGAGAAGGTGGTGGTCCCTAAATCACCCAACCTACCCCATGAGATCTCAACCCCCAGAAAAAATACCTGATCCGTCTAGCAGTTCCACTCGGCAACAGGTTTCGGCGTCTCCAGGCAGCCACAGGTCACGTCGGTCACAACAAACAGTCCAAGTAAAAGGTTTCACAAACACACACGTTCCATAGTTATTTAACAAAAGGGAAACTCACAATTATAGTTCAAACTAACCAACAATCAACGTGGTTTTAGACAAAGGGACGCGGGACCTCTCGCGTATTAAACAAACCGAAATCGCACAGGACAATGGCGGCCGTCCGCCATGCCATTCACGCGAGCAGCAGTGTGAGAACCCCGAACGCCTGGTGGCGACAATAGGAAACGCGTGCGTTTCGTTTCACGCAAATATATTACAAACAATATTTATGTTTTTTGTTTTATCTACCGCTTTCGTTGTCCTCGCCCTCACACGAGTTTTTGCTGAGGTCTTTATTGTAGACCGACTCTGCCCTCCGCCTCCTCCCGTTTCTTTCAAAGCCTCTAATTAAAATATATAAATTTTGACTCGGCTCACCTTTCTCTACAACTTTTAATTGTACGACTTTCGACCTCACAACTACTTGAGAAAAAAGTTGGCAATTTGAACATAATTTATTAGTAATGGCTGAATATTTTTTTTAAAGAGCGCTGAAATAGGGTAAGGTTAATATTTAATATATATATATAATATTTGACCGAAAAGGACGACAAATTCCTACCTGAATGGCTTTAACTTGCGATGGAGAGAGACGAGGCGAAGAAGAAGGGGAAGGCCTTTGAGAAGTCACTGATTCACTCAATTACTCAATTTTTCGCGAAGTCATTTACTGTACAAGCCGCCCGTCTTTGGAATGCGCTACCATACTCCATCCGGTGTGCACAAACCCTAAGCAGCTTTAAATCTCAGGTTAAGTCGTATTACTTATCTCTATGATTATTTCTTCTTTGTCTTGCTATCTCCTTCTTTTTCTATCTTTTGTTTACGTGTACGTTGTTCGCATAATTCCCTTTTGTGTAATGTATATATATATATATATTATATGTATATATGTAGGTTTATTGAATTATAGTATTGTATGTAGGTTTATGATAAGTTAAATGTATTTATATATAAAATCAGTCTATTTTACTATTTTTCTCCTTAACCCAACCCGCACAACATAAATTTCGTCTTCAGCAATTTCTCAATTGGTTGCCTGGAAGAAATTGCTGTCAGCGATAAGGCCGCCTTTTGCGCATCTTCCTTTCTTTTTTTTTAGTTGTAAGTTACTTTATGTACCTTAAAATGTAATTTCTTGTGTGTGAATAAAGAATTGTTGTATTGTATTGTATTGTATTGATTAAGGGACACATTTATACTTAAGAATTTCCACTCGTTTCTCTAAAAAATCACCGCTGTCACTGGTTAAAATAATAAGAGATGCAATTTTTACAGCCTGATACGTTTTTTAATCTGAAGTACTCGTGTATCAAATGGCTATATATACAGTTGCAGAGAACACCGAATCCTATCTTAGGTCAGGTTTCTAGCATCGGACTGTACATCGATTTGCGGTACTTTTCGTAATGACCAACATAGCACATACTTATGTAAGTATCATAATGTACCATTATAACATTGGACATTGCAAAATAAGCGCTCTACTCGTCTGTGCAGTGTTGACATTGATAAGATACTATCTGTATTACCTACTAGGTATTAGTGCACAATATTGATCGGTGTTATGTTATATTATTTGTACACCTGATATAAGTCGTAGGACTCAGAAGCCCTAAACACTTCACTCACGCAAACTCAATTTAAATCAACCGATCGAATGTGAATTTCCTTGCGTATGTGTAGATAAACATGTTTAAGTAAGCATCGAAGCGACAGATATGTTACAATATTAATACCTACATACATACATATTATCACGCTCTTTTCCCTTACTAGCGATTTCCATTTACTATGTTCCTTACAGATCGCTCTTGCTTCCTCTACACTTATCACTCTCTTCATATCATGTAACATGATCTCCGATTGTGGGTGTTATTAATACAAATTGCAGAATTAATACCTAGGTAGGTACTTATATCAAATACTATATAACTAACTCGCTAGAGTTCATATATAGTATTTGCTTATGTGGCCTCGTGACGTCACAGGATACGTATGTGTGTGTCGTTGTGTGTGCCATCTGCTGTGTCCAGCTAGTCTACCGACGTCAGAGGTGCCCAGCCAGTAGCTACGGTCTTGAAGTTGCGAAATAATTAATAAACTTATTCTTGTTACTGTCAGATTTTTTTTTTGAGGCAGGTTCATGTTAAAGGTTATGTTAAAAATGTTATAAGTACTTATATAGTGTTATAAGTACTTATATACGTACTGGAGAGTGGAGTGAGGCAGGGCGGCTTGACATCTCCTACACTCTTCAATATATATGTAAATGATCTCATCGTGGAGCTGAGCAGCATGCGTGTCGGTTGTCGAATAGATGATGTGAGCATTAATAATATTAGCTACGCGGACGACATGGTGCTGCTCAGCCCGACGGTGGGCGGTCTAAATAAGTTGATCGGAGTTTGTGAGTCGTATGCTGCTGAACATGGGCTCAAGTACAATGTTAAGAAGACAGAGTACATGGTCTTTAAGGCCGCCGGCAAATGTCCCGAACACACAATTAATATTACCCTTAATGGCATGAACATCAAGCGTGTGACAAGATTTAAATATTTGGGGCACATAATTGTCGATGACCTTGGACAAAGACAACTTGGACATTGATTAGAGAGCGTAGGGCACTGGCGGTTAGTTAGGTAACATGGCTCGCAGATTCGCGCGTACCAAACAAGTCAAGGTCACGCTCTTTAAAGCATACTGCCAGAACATGTACACCGGGAATCTGTGGGTCAACTATACTAAAAAATGCCCTGCGCGTTCTATATAATAATGTGTTCAGAATGATGGTGGGGCTGCCCCGTTTCTGCAGCGCGTCGGCAATGTTTGCCGAGTACAACATTGATGGGTTTGCGGCCCTTATCCGCAAAAAAACAACTTCGCTTATCCGCAGAGTGCGGGGCAGTCACAACAGCATTCTGTGCACTCTGGCGGACAGGTACACGTCGCCGCTGTGGAGGTGCATGGTGAGGAGGGTAATATTTGAAACCCACTCAATTACTTAGTTTTAATTTTACTATTTAACTCGGTCTAGACTAACATAGCATAAGACTTACTAACATAATATGGATCTAGTTATCTGAAAATAAAAGATTTTTATTTATTTTATTATTTATTTATTTATATCTATACTATGTTTATTAAAACTATAAGACACACACATAGCAATATTATTAAGTAACACGTTTACAAATAAAAAATCTCCTCGAACGCGCCGCACCGAGGCAGTGTGCCCAGGATACTCGCCGAATTACCCATTATTTTTATATCTACATTATTTTTATATCTATATATAAGTATGACATTTCTTATCTTTAGCTACATAATTGCGAAATAATTAATAAACTTATTCTTGTTACTGTCAGATTTTTTTGAGGCAGGTTCACGTTAAAGGTTATGTTAAAAATGTTATAAGTACCTAAATGGTATATACATTTCTTATCTTTTGCTACAATTTGTTGAAAAAAAAAACCTAACAGCGAAAAAAACGTAGAATGTTGCTTATCTTTCCGCACAAATTTATTTATTTATTTACAGGCCTAACCTAATCCAGCATCGCTAAAAACATAAAGAAAAATTATAAATTGTAAAAACCAATGAAGGAGTTTTACACTGGGGATTGACGAACCTGTCATTAAGCAAGCAAACTATTGAGCTAAGCGTGGTCTTGAGTCCACAACTTTAGGCTCCGTCACAGGGTGGGCGCTTCATAGAAACGGCGCGTCAAATATGCCTACTACTACTACAAATGCAACTGTATGTATATCCATGAACACGTCAGTAACACGTCAATGTGTGCGTTTTCATAGTCGAACGTCCCACATCTACACAAGAACGGGGGAGAAGTGCGGAAGGAGCGGGGGGGTGCCATATTGCGGGAGGGGCAGGGAGTTTCCTTTCTGTACGTAGTACTAATATTAATTCTGTGGCTCCGTCTACCCGTCAAGAGATAAAGCCGTAATACAGTATCTGTACCATAGACCTGGAAAAAAAAACAAATTAATGTATTTTTCTAACTTTATGATTTGTACATTCTTTGTACGAGAAGCTATACATCATGCCGAATACCTCGCAAGTTGAGTTTACTAATGTTATCAGTACTTGTGCGCACACATATAGGTAACCACTCGCAAATAATGTGCTTTGAAGCCACGTCACGTTCGGCGTTCTGGCTAACTTCACGCCAGTCTATTTTTAGTCTCCGATGATACACTGCGCGGATTAGCGTATTTTATCGTTTTTAGGCAGTTTTTATTTTATTTTTTACTTTACAAAACAAATTTTTGTCCTTACACCCTGTTGCCGGCACAAACACCTACGTGATTTTACCGATTTTTACTTGAATCATCTTCAAAATAAATCTAATGGCGAAAGGAAACTTCATACACAATGAATGGCAGAATATATTAGAAGGTGAGTTCTCAAAAGATTATTTCAAAAAATTGCAAGAGTTCTTGGACAAGGAATACGCAAACGAAGATATTAATATTAATCCGGAAAGGAGATTAATTTTTCAAGCTCTTGAACTCACGCCTTTTGAAAACGTAAAAGTTGTAATTGTAGGACAAGATCCGTGTCCTGGCAAAAACCATGCCAACGGACTGGCTTTTTCCATTCCTTTGGAAACTAAGATTCCGCCTTCATTAGAAAACATTTATAAATTACTTCAAAGTGACTTGGGCCTCGCTCCGGTCGCACATGGATGTTTAAAAAGTTGGGCAACACAAGGAGTTTTTTTGCTCAATTCAATTCTAACAGTACGCCAAGGAGAGACTCTGTCCCATAAAAATAAGGGCTGGGAAATTTTTACTGATGCAATTATCGAAAAACTAAATGAACGAGAAAATCCGGTTATTTTTATTCTATGGAGCGATCTCGCTCAATCGAAAAGTCGTCTTATAAATAAAGAAAAACATCTCATTGTTACTGATTCTCACCCCACTGTTATCTATGACGAAAATCTAACAGATTTTTTTGGATCCAAACCATTTTCTAAAGCCAATGCTTGGCTGGAAAAATATGAATTAGATCCTATTGATTGGAAATTGCCATATATAAACAACGACTGGCAGAATATATTAGAAGACGAGTTCTCAAAAGATTATTTCAAAAAATTGCAAGAGTTCTTGGACAAGGAATACGCAAACAAAGATATCAATATTAATCCGGAAAGGAGATTCATTTTTCAAGCTCTTGAACTCACGCCTTTTGAAAAAGTAAAAGTTGTAATTATAGGACAAGATCCGTGTCCAGGCGAAAACCAAGCCTTCGGAGTGGCTTTTTCAGTTCGTTTTGGTACTGCGATTCCCAATTCAGTAATCAACATTTACAAAGAACTTGAAAATGATTTAGGCCACGCTCCCGTCTCGCATGGATGTTTAGAAAGTTGGGCAAAACAAGGAGTACTTTTGCTCAATACAATTCTAACTCTACGCCAGGGAAAGCCTCGGTCTCATGAAGATGAGGGCTGGGAAACTTTTACTGATGCTATTATCGAAAAACTAAATGAACGAAAAAAACCCGTTGTTTTTATTCTATGGGGCGGTTACGCTAAAAAGAAAGAGAAACTTATAACTTCAAACAATCATCTCATCCTCACTGCTCCTCACCCAGCTGCTAGCTTTTACGACGAGAATCAAAGAGATTTTTTCGGATCTAAACCATTTTCTAAAGCCAATGCATGGCTCAAAAAATATGAGTTAGAACCTATTAATTGGAAATTGCCACAAGGCGAAGAACAAGAGCAGGATGAAGTCGATACTATAGTAGATAGGGTAGCGGCGATCAAAAGTGTGATATGTGGTAATATCAGATAAATTATAAGCATTTTGGTTGTTTAAAACCTATTAGGTTTTTTTGATAATATTTTGTAAAATTGTTACATATTTATTAGGGACCATTGTACCTAACTCAATATTTATATAGCTAATGTTTATTACTATATTATAAAGCATTTATATAGAGTTCCTAGATATATTTGAGATGTTATTTAAATTATATATTTTTATTATACTTACTATTAAAGAGAGTAAAATAACTTTGTATGCTTTTATGCGTTTATACGCAGAATAATCATAGCAGCTATGGCTGGATTGCTCCAAAATTCAAGTCAGTGTCAAAGTTAACAGTAACGTTGACTTTTGTCCTATATACATTAAATTTAAAACTATTTGTCAACTGGCGCAACAAATATTTTGCCTTACCTGTACTAACTGGATTTTCGGTTCAGGTAAAGCTTACCTACCTGTCACTATATCTGAATCTCCATTCCATCAGAAAGCCCACTATTCAGCTAAGCCTGGCCTTCGAGTCTCACGACTATTGGCTCTGTCTACCCCGTAAGGGATACAGACGTAATTCTATGTAAGTATGTAAAGCTTACGCGGTTCTAGACCTGCAACCGCGTGTGTACGCTGTTCTAGTTGCAGTTGTGAAATAGTGCGCAAATCAGTTGTCGGCACATTCAAACTTATGAATAAAATAAATGTAATTTTTCCTATGCATTTTCTTTACTGACAGGGGGTGTGAGTGCATCCCTTTGCACCCCTAGCTAGGGGATGCGTTGCTTCTAGCCTAGAAAGCTAGCAGCTTTGACTTGTAGTAAATGTGACTGGTGTAATTTACGTGCCTGTTTATAATTTTTTGGCCACAAGAACGGACCCCGTAGAATTTGCCTCTTTCTACTCCGGCTCTTTGTATGTGCAAAAAACCCTATTATTAGAAGAAGATACAAAAAAAACACATTTCAAGCTAATGGTCATTTTAATCAAGAATAGTCAATTTCTTATAGCAAAGGACACAGGTCCCCGCTTGCTAATAAGTATAAAGTAATTTATATGAGGTATTTTAACATCACTACATAAATCGAATCACTAATTCTATAGAAATATTGATGGTAATGAAGTCCAAAGTTTCTACTCGTATCACATTATTTAACATTTCAGTTTTCAAATATCACAAGATAAATTTTTGAAATAGGCAATTATAATATAAAATACGGGTAGATAGGTAATATATGGCTATGAGTCGTTTTACAGGTGCATGATATATAGAATGGCTCCATTTAAGATTAAGTAAGTAATAAGTAAGTAATAAGTATAGTATATATATATGGAGCAATATATTGTCCGAAATTGCAGCGTGTACCAATCGTTGTAACAGGGTTATGTACAGTGAGCCATATGGAAAAATATACCACTTTTTATAGTGGATCGTATTTCAGGTGGTATACTTTTGTATGTAGCCCACTGTACGTGATAAATACATAGCCGGTACAACCCTGTGAATTTCAAAGCTGTGGATATATGGTTATCTCTTTTTAGCAGAGCGTTTAGTGCATAAGACGAAAGAGAGCATCCAATAAGAGCAACAGCTCAACTTACAACCTCCTCTCTATGCTTTAGTGCCTTTGAGGTGTAACCAAACAATATAATATAGACTTGCTTTACAAGACTATTGTGCTCATATACTTACATATTTAAAATTTGAAGTAGATAAGTTTAAATGGGATGATTATAACATGACTAATGTTAAAATTGTAGATTAATAAATATAGGTAATCAAATAAATTATTGCTCTTATACTTAATAATATATTTGCAATTTGAGTTATGTACAGACTTAAAAATATATGCCTTTGACATTATCTACTGTTTTATTCCAAAATCTGTGATCACTGGATTGTTTCTATTATACCAGCAGCATTAACATTTTTGTTAGGATAGGAAAGAGGACATCACTAGTCATAGAATTAAATAACTCTATGAGTCATACGTGTTTCACATCACTATGAATGTCGTAGATGTTCTCTTGTTGAGATTGGAAAAATATGGCAGATAGATAAGTACTCTTAAGATTGTAAAATGTATTTAATATAAAATAAAGGAGCTAATAATATAAAAACCAGTGTAATGATCTCCCTCTGAACCTATTTTCCGTAACAGGTTATGGGCCCAGACGAAAAAACTGCGGAAAAACACAGAAAATAAAAACAGAAAAAACGGAAAAAATTGAAAAAAATAAAATTGAGATAAAAGGTTAGAAAGGTAAGAAAAACCAGTAAAAATGAAAGAAGAAGTAGAAAATATAGAAAAACTAACAAGTAGTGAGAATTTCCACATGTGGAAATTCGAAATAAATATATTTTTGAAAGCCAATGGATTGAGCGACACAATGTCGGCCATTTCGATAAAAAAAGAAGATAAAGAGAAAAGATTTTGAATTAAAAGACGCAAAAGCGCAGAAATTAATTTTGTTAACAATAGATAGAAAATTTAAATTTCATATAATGAGTTGTACCACAGCAAAAGAAATGTACGATAAATTATGTTTAATATTTGAAGGCTGTGAAGAAAGGAACAAGTGTTTCTTATTACAACAATTTTTCAGTTTCAAAAGCGAAGGTAAGGATTTGTCACAAATTATAACAGAGTTAGAAAATTTAAGAATGAGAATAAATAGTTTAGGTGAGGGCATTACTGACAAAATGGTAATTTCAAAAATACTGACATGCCTCCCTAACGAGTACAAACATTTTATAACAGCGTGGGAATCCACAGAAGAAAATAGAAGGACACTTGTAAACTTAACAAATAGATTATTAGCAGAACAAAACAGATATTTAGAAAAAGAACAGGAAAAACCAGTCGCATTTTTAGTTGAATGTTTTAAATGTCATAAATTTGGACATATAAAAAAAGAATGTAAGATGTGTGGAATTTGTAAGAAAACAAACCACAAAGAAAGTGAATGCAAGTTTAGGAAAAATCAGTGTGGTATTTGCAAGAAGACAAACCACAAAGAAGAAAACTGTTTTTCAGAAATAAAAAATAATGAACAAAAGGATAAAAAGAAACAACATTTGGCATTTCTCTCGAACTCATTGGAACTAGATACAAAAGAAAAGTATAATTTTATAGTTGATTCTGGATGTACCGTACACATGACGAAAGAGAAAAACATTTTGAAGAATTTTAAGAAACAAAAGTCAACAGAAGTATCAGTATTATTAACAAAAGACAGCGTTAAAATATACAAAAATAATAAATTGGTATGGACAGGAAAAAAGGAAAATGGACTGTATAAAGTAAATATAAAACAAAATATACCAGCAGAAAAATGTTTATTGACTAAAGTAAATGTAACAGCAAAAGACAAAACAAGAGAAAACTCTAGAATAATACTACAAAACGAAAATGGGAAAAATAACAATGAAAAACAAGTAGAAAGAAATTTTATAACTATAAAAGAGGAAGAAGATAATGTAAATTTTATTGAGTATATTAAAGAACAGGAAATAACAGAAAATGTGCAAGAACAAAAGAAAGAACTAGAAATATCTACAAATAGACATATTAAAGAAAAGAGGGAAAGAGCTATAAATTCGGAGAAGGAGTCTTTGGAAGAATATAAACCCTGGAATAAACGCAAAAGAATAAGAAAGGAAAAATTTGAGAAAACAATTTGTAAGAAATATGGATAGATATACGGAAGTAGAGTAGGTAACAAATAAAGCTAGATTTTTATAGAGAAAGTTTAAGTAAGATTTAGTTATGTAAAATTTAGGCAAATAGATATTTTCAAATTTAGTTAAATTTAAAAATAGGAGAAGGTGTTAGGATAGGAAAGAGGACATCACTAGTCATAGAATTAAATAACTCTATGAGTCATACGTGTTTCACATCACTATGAATGTCGTAGATGTTCTCTTGTTGAGATTGGAAAAATATGGCAGATAGATAAGTTGTTTGTAATATATTGGGTAAAACTAAACGCAGGCGTTTCGCATTGCTGCCGCCAGAGGGCGTTCGGGGTTTTCACACTGCTAGCGTGGAATGCATCGTGTGGTCGGCCATTGCATTGTCCAGGGCGATATCGGTTTGATTTTAATACGCGGAGCGGTCTCGCGTCTTTTGCTTGTTGTTTAGTTTGAGTGATAATTGTGAATTTCCTGTTTGTTAAATCACTATTGAATTTGTGTTTGTGAAAAACTCTGTTATTGTGACTTTTTCTTGTGAGAGGTGAAACGTGGCTGGCTGTTCACATCTGGCTGTTCCCGAGTGAAACTACGGGAAGAAATCTATTTAGTTGTTATGGGGAATTGAGATCTCAAGGGTTAGGTAGGGTAATTAGGAATTCCCCCTTCCCGAAGACACTCAAGTTTGGATCCGAAGAGAAAGAAGATTTAGTTTGGTAAGTGTTCAATTCTAGTTAATTTATAGGTTAGGTTATCATATAGGGCCCTGTAGCTCCCTTCATAAGCTACGGTGGTAGCAGACTGCGTTAAGTTAATTAGGTTTTAGTCGGGCAAACGTGGTGCCGCGTGGAGATTTCTTCCCGGTACTTATTTTTACCGGTGGTTTTTTCCCGGTGAAGTTCCGGTACAAAATTCTTCCCGCCGCTTCGTTTGTCCGGATTCGCTCTGCGCACATTTTCTGGCAGCAGAGCGTAGTTGCTCTGCACATTTTCTGGTAGCAGAGCGTAGTTTATCTACCCTCTATTTGTTCGTTTGTAAAAAAATAATTAATTGTTTGTAAAAATTATTAGATTTTTCTTAGTTTGTTTGTATAAGAATATTTGTAACCTTTTTTGTATTTGTTTGCGGTTTGTACCGTGCGTTCCGGGTTTGTGCCATTCTCATACCTACCGCGGTTCTTCGTGTAGTTGCTTGATTTTGTTGTTTTTTATTTACCTTTTGTTATTTTTTGTTTGTGACTTGACGCGATGGCGAAGGCCTCCAATGCTAGGGCGACACTCGCCAACGAATTGAGATGGTTTGTGACGGCCGGAGGACTCCTGTCCCGGAAGGACAGGGAGGGCGCCATACTGCTAAGAGCGGATCACCTCCACTCACGATTGATTAGCGCGGAAGCGGCCATGGCGGCGCTTACCGAAGCCGATCTTACCCCGGAGGCCTACGCAGGTCACATGGCGGACATGGACCAGATCCTGAGTCTGCACGATGATATCGCGGAGGCGGTGACCGCAATAAGGGCGAGACAGGCTGGCGGACCAGCCCTCGCACACCTGTTAGACAGGAAGGACCAGCGGTTACTGGTCGGCTCCCCACCCTTCCAGCTGTCCCACTTTGGGGGTAGGATGGAGGAGTGGGTAGCATATAAAAATATGTTTGAGTCCCTGGTCGTAGCACGACAGGATTTGTCGAAAGGCCCAGAAGATGGCCTACCTCCTCTCCACTCTTGAGGATGAAGCGCGGTCGCTCATCCAGCACCTCCGGGTGGAGGACGACCAGTACGATACGGCTTGGGAGTTATTGAACTCCCGCTACCAAAACTTACGTTTGTTAGCGGATGCGCACGCCGCACAGTTGATGGCCCTGCCCAAGGTGGCCAACAGGGCACAGTTGCGCCTGCAGTTGCTCACGCCCGTTACAGTGGCCTGTAACGCGCTCCGCACACTGGGGCTGCCGGTGGACCAATGGTCCTTTTTGCTGGTGCACATTGCATTGGGCAAATTGCCCAATGACATCCGCTCGCGATTTGAGCGCGAGAATGCGGAACGGGATAGCACCACCCTACCAACATTCACTGACTTGGTGAAGTTTTTGGAGTTTGAGGCACGGGCTGCTGAAAATACCATGACGGACTCAGCGCCATCCAGAGCGCCTGAACGTAGGCCCCAACAGGGACGGCAACCGCCACCGCGTGGAGCTGGTGTGCGGGTTGCGCACACGGCAGCAGTCGCGAGGGACGCGGACTGCCTGCAATGTGGCCGGATGGGCCACAGCCTGCTACAATGCAGGGACTGGCAGAGACTGCCAGTACAAGATAGGCGCCGCATGGCAAAGCGGCATGAACTTTGCTTTTATTGTTTGGGCGGTCACTATGCACGTGACTGTCCCAGTGCCATACCATGCAGTGCATGCCGTGGGCGGCACCACGCGATGCTTTGCATGAACCGCAACGGGGATGGCACCCGGATGTTGAGGCAGGGGTCCCCTATGGGCGGGGGCGCTCCTGCGCGTAGCCCTCCACCACCGGACGGAGGACGCGGCTTCGCTCGTCGCACCCCCCCTCGGGAGGGGGGTCGCGTACCTGCGCGGGTCTTGGCGGACCGGGACCACGCGCCCCAAGGTCATGGCCAGTATGTAGCTGGCCAGGCCCCGGATAGGGCCCCCATGGGCGGGGGCCCTAGATCGGACGTGAGAGTGGGGACACCCCCCTCCACGCGGGTTACCAATGCCCAACACATGCAGCCGCAGCGGTTTTCTCCGCCGCTGCACGAGTACCCACGGCTGGAGTACCACCCGCCGTACCATATGTATGGCCGGGCCGCGGGTTCTGCCCCCCCTCAGATGGGGATGTGCACTCGCCCGCCATATTATCCGGGTCAGTGGCGCGCCCCTGGTTTGGAGAGAGTGGGGAGCCCGTAACTAGCTTGCTCCCTTGCTGGGACAGAGCCGCGGACGGTTCTGCTCCCTACCGCGGTGGTCCGCGTATGGGGTCGTGGGGGAAGCCATTAATTTGAGAGCTCTGTTGGACTCAGGGGCTCAAAGCAGTTTGGTTACCACTCGAGTGGCACGCCAGTTAGGTTTAGTCGTGGAAGACTCGCCTGTGCCACTTCTTGGAGTTGGTGGCATACAAGTGAAGTGTCTGACGGGCCAGACACTTGTCACCTTTCTTCGCTGAAGTCCTCCACAATGAGGATCACGACTTCGGCTATGGTAATGGATACCATTGCGGGTTGGCACCCCTCGACAGACATACCGCCGGGTGTGTTGTCTTTGGTTTCGGGTCTGGATTTGGCCGACCCCTTTGTCTTTCATCCCGGCCCAGTGGACTTGCTCCTGGGCTCGGACGTATTGGGTTGGATTTTGTTGGGTACACAGAAGGCTCTGGGTTCGTCTTCACTGATGGCAGTGTCTACGATTTTTGGTTTTGCCCTGATGGGCCCTGTGTTTGATAATGGCACCGCGGAGGAGCCACCGGTTGTCGCATCTGCGTCCTTGGCCAAGACCATGCAAAGGTTTTGGGAGGTGGAGGAGCCACCTATGAGTTCCAGGATGGATCCGGAACACGCTGAGTGCAGAAGCCCTTTTTCGATCAACCACGGAGAGGTTGCCCTCCGGTCGGTTTGTAACTAGGTTACCTTTTGTTGCCTCTCGTCCTAGCCTAGGGCAAAGTAGGGCGCTTGCGGAGAAACGACTGCTGTCCATGGAGCGACGCATGCAGCGTGACCACGTACTTCGCGATAAATATATTGAATTTATGCGCGAGTACGAGGATTTGGGTCACATGTCTCCGGCTCGAGTTGATTGGAGCTCAACTGAGCATTATTTTTTGCCCCACCACGCGGTGGTGAAGGCCTCAACAGGCAAATTGAGGACCGTCTTCGATGGGTCCGCACCCACTTCGAACGGAGTTTCGTTGAATCTATGTTTGCATTCAGGTCCCAAATTGCATAGGGACATAATTGACATCATCTTGAACTTTAGAAGACATCAAGTGGTTTTTGGTGCGGACATCCGGATGATGTTCCGCCAGACAGTCATACATCCTGAGGACAGGCGATTCCAGTTGATACTCTGGCGTGAGCGCCCTGAGGATCCTGTGACGGTGTATGAACTCAACACAAACACGTATGGTTTGAAATCTAGTCCCTATATCGCCATCAGATCATTGCTTGAATTGGCAGAGCGGGAACGGATCCGCTTTCCCCGTGGGGCTTCCGTGCTGTCACGTGACTTGTATGTTGATGACGTGTGCACCGGAGCCCAAAGTATTGAGGAGGCCCTCCTACTGCGGGATGAATTGATTGAAATATTGAAGACAGGTGGCTACGAGCTACGTAAGTGGTTGTCTAATGAGCCTAAAGTTCTAGAAGGGATCCCGGAGGATCACCAACAGAACCCTCACCTGTTTGAGGATGTGGATGATCCCAACAGGATAGCGGTGCTGGGCATGCAGTACCAGCCGCTAACCGATATTTTTACATTCCAAGTGGACTTGGAAATACCAAAGGTCTGGACTAAGAGAACGGTGTTGTCCGTAATAGCCCGTATGTTTGATCCAAGCGGTTGGATCAGTCCAGTGATATTCTCTGCAAAGTGTCTTCTTCAGAGACTTTGGACTTTGGGCGTCTCGTGGGACGAGCCGCTGTTTGGCTCTCCATTGGATGATTGGCTCGAGTTGTTTTCATCGATTAAGGAAGTCAATCGGATTGCCTTGCCTCGTCGAATATTGCCCCCGGGAAATATCGAGCCAGCCTGCATGGCTTTTGTGACGCGTCGGAGCGAGGCTACGCCGCGTCAGTCTATATGCGGACAGTTGACGCCGATGGCCGGGTCAATGTCTCGCTTTTGTTAGGGAAGAGCAAGGTCGCCCCCAT
Source organism: Ephestia elutella (assembly GCA_018467065.1). NCBI lineage: Eukaryota > Metazoa > Arthropoda > Insecta > Lepidoptera > Pyralidae > Ephestia > Ephestia elutella. The sequence continues at coordinate 968,406 of CM031580.1, read as the reverse complement.
CAGGACTAGGCTGACTATTCCCAAGCTTGAGTTGAGTGGAGCTCACCTTCTTTCTAAATTGTTGCATCACGTTGCCAGTGAGCTGGCGGCCACAGTCGAGATACGGGACATCTTCGCCTGGTCGGATAGCCAGGTCGCGCTTGCATGGTTGCGCGCGGCCCCACATACCTTGGAGGTTTTTGTGGGAAATCGGGTTTCCCAAATCCAGAATATCGGAATTGATATAACATGGAGACATGTGCCGGGAGAGCTTAACCCAGCGGACTGTGCTTCCCGAGGTTGTACGGCACCAGAATTGGTGTCACACCCGCTCTGGTGGGGTCCAGAGTGGCTGATGGGATCAGAAACTTCTTGGCCTGTCTGTCAGACAGATGTTACTTCTTTGAGTTTGACTGGGCTCCGTGTACATGCTGTAGTCGCTGAGACGACGTCGGAGCCGGATTGGCTACTTGCTCGGTATAGTAGCTTGGATAAGCTTCTGGGTGTTACCAGTTGGATTAAGCGTTTCATACATAATTGTAGAAACCCACAGGCAAAGCGGTTGGAGCCGATTGCAGGTGCAGAAGAGCGCCGGAGCGCATTGTTGCATTGGGTCCGTGTCGTGCAGACCGGACGGTTTGAGTCAGAGCTTCGTATCTTGCGCGACGGACGCGCTAAGTTGAAGGGCGCGGTCGCTCGTTTGAACCCGTACATCGACTCGGATGGGCTTCTTCGGGTTGGAGGCAGGCTCCGGAAGGCGGATCTTCCATATGAGACTCGCCATCCTCTGTTGTTGCCCAAGGGCGGACCCTTGGTGCAGCTTTTGGTGTCTGATCGACACATTCGTAACGCCCATGCTGGGTGCAATGCTTTGTTGGCTATTTTACAACGCGAGTTTTGGATTTTGTCTGCCCGAAGAGCAATCCGTAGCGTTCTGTTTCGATGTATTGCATGTTATAGGTTGAAGGCATCCACGATGCAACCACAGATGGGTGATTTGCCCGCTGATCGAATCCGACCTTCGAGACCGTTTGACGGCGTTGGAACCGATTTTGCCGGTCCCTTTTCGATCAAGGCTTCTCCCTTTCGTAATGCCCGTATTGTGAAGGGCTATTTGTGTGTATTTGTTTGTTTGGCCACCAAGGCTGTCCATTTGGAGGTGGTATCGGCTCTGACTACGGAGGCCTTCGTCGCCGCGTTGGATCGCTTTGTTTCGCATCGAGGTCTACCTTCCCTTATTAGGTCTGACAATGGCACAAACTATAAGGGAACTGTAAATTATCTTAAGGATGTTTCTGTGTTTATTGATAAAAATTGTACTAGTTTAAGTCAAATTGCTGCCCAAAGGGGAATAACCTGGAAGTTTAGTCCCCCAAGTTGCCCCCATTGGGGAGGGATTTTTGAAGCGGCTGTGAAATCCGCAAAGACCCACCTCCGCCGCATTATCGGAGAAACGGCTCTAACTTTTGAAGAGCTGGCCACAGTGTTTTGTAAAGTTGAGGCGGTCCTCAACTCTCGTCCTCTCTGTCCGCTATCTCCAGATCCAAATGACTTGGAAGCTCTCACCCCTGGTCATTTTTTGGTGGGAGGGCCGTTGAACGCCCTGCCCGAATACCCGTGGAAGGATGAACGCGTATATCGGTTGTCGCGTTTTCAAATGTTGCAGCAAATGAGCCAGGACTTTTGGCGTCGCTGGTCGCTTGAATATTTGCATTTGCTGCAGCAAAGAGTGAAGTGGACAGACAGGACTGAGCCTCCCAGGGAGGGTGATTTAGTATTGTTAAAAGAGGCAAATTTGCCCTCATTGCTTTGGCGACGAGCTCGCATATTACGTTTGATTCTTGGCGGAGATGGCACTCCGCGTGTGGCTGAGGTGTTGGTCGACGGTTCGATTTTAAGGAGAGGTGTGACCTCTCTCGCCCGCCTTCCCGTAGAGTAAGCTAGCGGTCTGCTTCTCAGACCGGGACGGGGGGATGTTTGTAATATATTGGGTAAAACTAAACGCAGGCGTTTCGCATTGCTGCCGCCAGAGGGCGTTCGGGGTTTTCACACTGCTAGCGTGGAATGCATCGTGTGGTCGGCCATTGCATTGTCCAGGGCGATATCGGTTTGATTTTAATACGCGGAGCGGTCTCGCGTCTTTTGCTTGTTGTTTAGTTTGAGTGATAATTGTGAATTTCCTGTTTGTTAAATCACTATTGAATTTGTGTTTGTGAAAAACTCTGTTATTGTGACTTTTTCTTGTGAGAGGTGAAACGTGGCTGGCTGTTCACATCTGGCTGTTCCCGAGTGAAACTACGGGAAGAAATCTATTTAGTTGTTATGGGGAATTGAGATCTCAAGGGTTAGGTAGGGTAATTAGGAATTCCCCCTTCCCGAAGACACTCAAGTTTGGATCCGAAGAGAAAGAAGATTTAGTTTGGTAAGTGTTCAATTCTAGTTAATTTATAGGTTAGGTTATCATATAGGGCCCTGTAGCTCCCTTCATAAGCTACGGTGGTAGCAGACTGCGTTAAGTTAATTAGGTTTTAGTCGGGCAAACGTGGTGCCGCGTGGAGATTTTTTCCCGGTACTTATTTTTACCGGTGGTTTTTTCCCGGTGAAGTTCCGGTACAAAATTCTTCCCGCCGCTTCGTTTGTCCGGATTCGCTCTGCGCACATTTTCTGGCAGCAGAGCGTAGTTGCTCTGCACATAAGTACTCTTAAGATTGTAAAATGTATTTAATATAAAATAAAGGAGCTAATAATATAAAAACCAGTGTAATGATCTCCCTCTGAACCTATTTTCCGTAACATTTCTGTCATGATATTATATGTTTATTATATCTTCAGTGTTACTAGGCACTATTTTATTTTAATAAAGTTATTTGGATACTCAAATAATGAAAAACAAAAAGCACGCTTATTACCACCAACTAATATCAAATGTAATTAATTGCTCATAATGTGGTATAGAGGCAAAGGTGGAAGGAAGAAGAGCTCCAGGGAGACCGAGAAAGAGTTACGTACCTAAGCCAAATGAAAGAGAAGGCAGGTGTGTCATGTATAGTGCGACAAGGATCTTTTTGCACGTGGTAGAAAACGGAAGTAATGTCTAAGCTATTAAAATTTCACATTTGAAACGTAGGTGGCGCCCTCACTCACGTGCAAAAAGATCGAAGGCGCACTGTATGTAAAGCCGAGAATAGAGAGGTGTGGCGTATACTCCACCGACAAGAGCGCAACTCTTAAATAAAAAGAAGAATGTGGTACGTACATACAACTGTGGTAATAAATCATCAGAGATGGTTTACGCATTAGTCATCTGACAAACAATAGATAGAACATAGTCATAATAGCAAATATATAACTAATATAGTTAATTTGTAATACACAGGGTTATTGTTTAACTACTGACCAAATTTTTACAATATGCTCAGTACTTGGAATAGAATAGAACTACGTTCGAAAGAAATTTATATTAAAAGAATAACATAAAATTTCAACTTTCCATACCATCCAAATCCCATCAGCTGATCGACCAATTTATATGGGAAGCAAAAAAAAAATAGTATCATTTACTGACATAGATTTTTTTGGAAACCTGCTCAATTTCATCAACCAAATCTCCTGCGAAAATTTGGCCATAAATAACCCTGTATTGTATAGTCACAAACATAAATGATTTGAAACTGTTTCTATACTTCATTTAAACTAGCTGTACACACATTTGTTGAGTTGTTGCCTAGCTTTACTAGTCTTAATTTATATTGTAAATTATGGTGACAACTTGATATGAGAAAATAAAATAAAAAATGATAAGAATTCTTTTAGATCCAAATTTTCAAGTAGGTAGCCATTTTCTCAGCATTAAATCCCGTGAATGTTTTCTAGTCAAATAAATACGCTACAATATCTATCACACATTTTATGGGTCAGATTGCAATCAGCTGATTCATCAGTAGAGGGGAAACATTATCAAATATTCAAAGGTAATTAAAGCGAAGCTCATCTTCCGTGCTTTGGAATATAAGGTGTCAAAACAACTCGACGCCATGATCGTGAAGGAGGCCAACACCAAGAAAAATAAAACAAAAATAAAATAAATTCTAAATTATAATTTTTACTAAAGAGCAACAAGGAGCGGTGCACATTTATCATACCCGTTTCATAGCGATCACAACGGCTTGAAAAAAACCACTAAAAAATAATAAAAAAAATCACATAAACAGCAACTAACAGTGCGTTTTCCAGTAGCTTGCCGGGATGTATATTTTGTAATGTATACAAAAGATATATTTCAAAAGGACATACTTAAAACATTTTTATGATGGCTGGCTGAGTTGTTGTATCATAGTATGACAAACAAACAAAACTTTTTACAAGGTTTTTTTTATACATATTAAAGACTGAAAACAAACATTAAAAAAAGATATTTTTTAGTTATTACCCTTTAAACAGCGAAATCTTAATAATTTCAATACTAGTGTTGGAAATTAATGGTCATATACATGTATATTCACATCTTTGTATTATTATGTGGCAAGTGGCAAGAACATAATACATTAGCTTAGAACTAAATTCTAGAAATATCACAATTATCTCTGCATACTGATTTTACATTGTCTATTTATTAATCCCCTATCATATCAATAAACTCATATTCTACAAATGTATTTTCAACCGACTTATTAAAGGAGGTTCTATGTTGCAACTTCCACTGTATAGTATGTATTTTTGTGTAATATTTATCTTTGATATTCAATGTGATAGTAAATAAGTGCTTAGGTATTCTTACAAAAGAAACATATCTTAGGTATAGATTTTGAACAAATTATACCAAAGCACTTGTATTGAAATAAGATTTTGTATTTCGATACAACTATAATAAGAAAAGTTGTTCAGTATAGTCTGAACCAATACTTAAAAGTATATTTAACAGGGAATTTTACGCAAAGTTCAACGTAGATGGCGCCACCAGTACATGCAGTAAACAAACCACCCGTTGCCGTGGTGAACGGTGAACAAGCCAGTGTCATTCATTTGTCACGCTTTGAAAAACATGTCAATGTCATAATAAGTGGGTACTCTGTGCTAGGCGTAAAAGCATAGATAAGGCGTGATAACATTGCAGCAATATTTCCTGTTTGAAATCACTATATTTATATATACTTGAAGATATCTACATATACTGACTTTAATCGGTTGTGATACAAAAATAATGTGACGATTAATATACAAATTAGGAACAATTTTTGAGCCTCAACACAAATGTTACCATGAACTTTTTGTGTGTCAAATAGCATCGCATTTTCTCTTTTGACAGTTCCTTAGCAAATCATAACCTAATTCCCAATATAAAATGCCCAATCTATGATATAAATAATGTCAAGTGTGAAAGTCAAATAATGTTAAGTTAACTAAATTGCCAGTATTCACTAAAGCAAAATATGTAATATTTATTTTAGCGAATATAATAAAATAATATAATAATATAATATTATATTTAAAATATGCCATTTTTGTCGTATCATCCACAGTTTCCTCTATTGATTTATTAATTGCACTTTAATACAACATCAGGAAATTTAAAAAATATTTATACACCAGGCCGTAATTTTGAAACTATTCGAATTTATTTAGACTAACATTATATCAACGAATAAGTGCTTATATCAACGAATCTATAAAACAATTGGTGTCTTTAATTTGTACATGTGCAAATACGAAATCGCAGTTTCGACTACACTAAACGCTAAATCTAACTTTTAAACGAAGCTATATATACGTTTTTGGTAAAATGTAATTTTCAAATTTTCAAACTTACATCAATATTCTATTACATACATATGCGATAAACTTATAATAAATATGTCTCTACGTAAATCTTTCTTCTAATGTAAATCGATAAATTATTGGCTGATATTATTTCCTTTGCCTGTTGAGACTAAAAAATATACTCTGTCGGGTTTAGCAAAGGAATTAATTTAGCGTTTTCTACTTTTTAAACTAGGGGAAGATCATTATTAAGCAGTTCTCTGTTTAATGTGAGGCAGTCTTTAATGGATATTTGCTATGTTACTCTAATTAGAATAGCCCAACAATTCTATGTCAATGGTTGGGCGACTATCACACTTTGCCTTGTCTGTTACAAACATGAATACGACGTCTTTTTTAATTAAAAATCGAATCAAATATAAAGCAACATTTTTTTCAAATGAAAGAGGTATTAATTACATAAGATATTCGTAAAAAAATAAACTTAATTTTAATTTAAATATGTTTAATGTCGTTTTTACAATGTCAATTATCGAAAAGTGAGATAGGAACAAAACATGAACTAAAATAACAATCACTTATATTTTTTATAAATTCACATATTTACGAATATGTCATCGCGTCAGTACATAACAAATAAAAATGGATACGTTATTTAAACGGTTCAGATCTGATATCAATCAATAAAACAGTTCCCACTAACTCTAAACAAATATCAATTCCTTATTGCTACATGCATAGACAACTTAGCTGTGATAGACAACGCACGGAAAATAAGAAATATATATTAAGATCAGACAAAATTATATCCACAGTGGACAGTTAAATGTAGATAGTTGCTTCCACTTTATACACTGGTGGTCAGATAATTAGAAACACCAGTCGATTTTCATACAAACGAGGTTACTTTGAAGCCTTGGTTCAACGCCAGGATTGATCTGAGCTGTGATCCGATGATGGCCATTCAGGGATAGAATGGAGGACATCCAGATCGCTATACATACTCAACTGATCAGATCAGTATATCCAGCCACCACAACCACCACTGTATATAGTTCTTTTTATATGAAATATCTGTGTCAGTATATTGACAATTTAAAGAGAAATACTGCATAATAATATGTAAGGTGACAAAAGGAGTTTGTCCTTCTGTCTTATTTTAACAAAACCGTCCTATTGGACGTAATCACTGTGATTCGTTACCTCTTCAAACAGGTCATCGCCTTCTTCGGAAATAATTATAATTACTAAATATTAATAAACGACGATATTTTCTTATAATATCGAGTATTGTCTCTCACAAAAAGTTTTCTCTAGGGATTTGAGGGAACAATCGATTATTATTTATAAATCGATTTTAATATTTAATACAAAAGTCGAATTTTTTACTCACTGCCGTTTTTTATTCGGTCGCAATTCGCACCCGATAATCGAATATAGTAGTAGAATCAAATCGATATTTTCCCTCAATGTCACATCCCTAATTTTCTTTGCTCACGTTCTTTTGGTATCTGTTTTTAGTCACCAGACAGCCTCATCCAACTCTACACAATATACAGACTTTCATACAAAAGTACAACAATTATTTAATTGTGACAAAAGGATTTAAAACATGGATAAACTAATAAAAACCATGAAAATACTTAAATTTGTTTTAATATATCTTAATCTTGCACAAAAGTCTGCATTGATTTATTATTCGTTTTAATCTTACAATACTAATAATTCTAACTAGAATCGAATCTAACGAGATATACATTCTAGAAAAGTTAGTAAGTATTTATATTGGTCACAACATAAATCCATACAAATAAATAAAATTGGAGTGTCTCTGTAATTTCAAAATAACTACAAATTATATCGTGAAAAAAAGTGCAATAAGTCTACTTATTACTATCAGACGTTCGTCATAAAAAATAGTAATGGTCCATCACTATTTTCTTAAAAAATACAAATATAATCGTTTATAATCAAATAATTCGACCAATAAAAATATTTACTGTTTATTTAAAGTTAATTTTTTACTACCATGATTATTTTGCTCCATAGGAGTTATACACAGTATATTCATGCAATTTTTTCATGACATACAATCATTTTGTATGAAAAGGGTTTTCCCAATGACAGTTTAGACAATATTCGTTGGAAATTTTAAAGTGTCTCATTCATAACAACTTCGACTGCATTTTAGTGAAAAATACGTTCGTCTGGTTTTTTCCATGTCAAAATTAATTAATTTTGGACCTTATAAATGAGATACAAGATTCAATATGGAAAGCCAGATAAGGTTCCCGTTTTGTTTGAAATTTCCGTTGCCGATTTTCTCAACGTCAAATTAAAGATTAACACATGAAATAGGAAACAATTTGATGTGTTAAATCAGCCTTCAAGTGACAGTTCTGAAAACGGTTCGAGAAATAACAGCACACAATAAACGCGTGCTCTTATTTCTGACAGTACATTGCATTACGATCTTTATTGCTTAGAATTAAGGTATATTTTTGATCGAAGGTGGATTTTTCCGCTTTGATTTTGTCTAAAACATTAACACCCGTATTCACAGACAATACTTGCGTAAGTAGACATGCGAAGTGAGGCATTTTTTCAGTGCGTTACCGATAGTAAGCCTTTCTATTGGACGACCAGAGACGTTTGTCCCTCAAATATCGTTTATGAATAGGTTTTTGAGTCCCTGTGAGCTGACAGCCACTATGAACCTTCCAAGTAACGTTTGTGAATACGGGTGTCAATCTAGGTACAGTGCGACAAGGCTCTAAATGAATGTGTCAGGGGCGTCGCAGTGATTTTAGTGTTGCCATTGAAATAAAATCTCCTTAAATAGCAGTGAAAAAAAAGAAATAAAAAAATTTTTTTTTCGCGTATCTCGTAATAATTAAACATACAATCATGACTGAATAAAATCTATGATAAAAATCAAGTTCTTGGTTAGATACATGGTTAAAGAAAAAAGACGAAGTTGACATGGTTCATGTCGTCATGGTAATCACTACTTTTGGAAACACCACACATGGGAGAACACTTGTCAAAGTTGTTAAAAATGACGTTCATCAAGATGGCGGCGTTAGTTCCTTTTCGCCACGTTCATTATAGGCACTGTCGCACTTGTATATCAGTGATCGAAGAAATCAGTTGACAAGTTTCCCATTCTGCTTAAGGTCCCCATTGCCGACTTTCTCAACGTCCTTTAGATGTCGCCCCCTGTGTCTGCGCCCGCACCGCCATATTGGTAGAACCAATAGCGTGAGTCCGGACAACGCGATGAACACGCCGGCCAGGTAGAACGATAAGTCGTATGATTCTGTCATGTCGTACACCCAGCCTGAAGTTTATTAATACACACTGTAAGTGTCGTCATGTAAGATGGAGCAGGAGCTCACAATTTGTGTGAATCACGTCATGTAAATTCACAAAAAATGTGAGCTTCCTTTTAATCCTAACTAATATTATAAATGCGAAAGTGAGTTTGTTTTTTTATTTATGTGTTACCTTTTCACGTTCTATCTACTGAACCAATCTTTCTGAAATTTCGCATACACATAGTCAGAAGTACTGAAAATGACATACACCTTTCATCCCGGGAAAAAGCACTGTTCCCTTGAGAAATTCACGCGGACGAAGCCGCGGGCAAAAGCTAGTAATATATAGTCTTATATCGAGTCTTGGAAGGAGAGAGAAGCCTTTGCTCAGTACTGGAACATTGATGGCTCTTAAATAAATAAACTATTGTAACATTGAAGCGGTGGTGGTCGAGTGGTAGTGCGCCCGGTGGCTGCAAAGGTCCCAGGTTCAAATCCTGCCTATACTATATGAGTTTGTATACCAATCTGACTCATATATGGTAGTTTTCATCGACTACCACTTGCTTCCGGTGAAGGAAAACATCGGGAGGAAACCTGGACTCTGATTGATGATTATCAGCTAGTGTGTGAAATGGAGAAGGCAATGTCTTTCATTCCATATAATGACCACGTCCCTCAGTTATGAATAAAACGACTAAAAGAGGGATTGTAACATCATACTGTACTATGAACAGTATTGGGCCGTCTCTCAGGTCAAGAAGACGGTACTAACTTGCCTTGAAAATGAGTTATGTATGAAGTCGAAACTAGTAGACAGTCCCGGCTAACGTGAGTATCCGTAATAAAATCGTAATACTATTGTAAATATAAAAATGCGTTTGTTTTGAAAAACTGTCCTGCTGACGTGAGTTTAGTGTGTACAACAACTACCGCTAGGTAACGGTAATCGTCAAGTCCTTTAGATGATTTAAGAAAAATCTGACACCAGTGTTAGTTATATCACACTCAAAAAGATAGAAAAAAGTACTTTTTATCCCAAATTTTGCATGAATTCAACCACCCAGTTTGGTAGACCGTTCTATCTCATAAAACCAAAATCATTTGAATATTTTTACACAGATTCTCATGTAGGTACTCATGTATGTACGGTCATAGACCTTTTATTTTATTTTATTTTATTTGTTGAGGAACAACTAACAATTACATAATAAAATCTTAACAATATGTATTACATGCAACAATTGGTAATTATGTAACCAACTACGTTATCCACAGTTTGAAAGAACAAGTTTTAAAAGAAAAGATTGCCACTAGATGCTATGAAGGAAGTAAATTAAAAAATACAAGTTTCATAAATGAGATATTGGAAATCAGAGATAACTAATGGTTCAAAACATGTATACCTATGTGAGAAAGCATTACAATTATAAAATATACATATAGTATAAAGAATACAAGAAGATGAAGTTAGTAATTTAAATCGATTCTAAATCTAGCCTAGACAACAAAGATTTGAGTTTATTTTTATATTGAAAAGGAGAAATAGCAAATAAGTCTAAAGCAGCATCGAAGTATTTGTTATGGGACTCAACCATACGACGAATGGGTGAACGGTGACCAGAGTTGGTGCGACAAGGTGTTAACGCAAAAAGCGGTCGAGATCGGACTCGACGCCACAATGCTGATCTTGGAACAATATAACTTAATTTATTGACTAAGTTGATGGAGTCAATTTTACCATGTACTATATTATACAACAACACAGCATCAAGATACCTGCGCCTTGATTCAAGAGTCAATAGTTTGTATTTGGTAAGTAGCTGAGAATAATGAAGGTATCGGCGATTACACTTAAAATGCATGGTACGTAAAAATTTACGCTGAACTTTTTCAATAGCGAGAGTGTATTTTTTGTAGAAGGGATTCCATATGTGTACTGCGTATTCAAGTTGGGAACGAACTAGGGCCCTGTACAGATATAGGTAAGTAGAACAGTTTCTAAAATCTGCAGACGATCTAAGAACAAATCCAAACATTTTGAAAGCTTTGTTGGTTATGTGTTGAATGTGGCTGTCCAAACAAAGCTTGTCGTCGAGGACTATACCCAAGTCCTTAATAGATTTGACTCTATTTAGCGAAATACTGCATAAATTGTAGTTAAAATCAATAAAATTAATATTTTTTGTAAAACGTATAAAATTGCATTTAGGTAGGCTGAGATATAATTTATTCGTAGAACAATAGGCAGACAATCTATCCAAGTCTTGCTGAAAGGAAAAGCAATCATTGATAGTTTTGATACATTTATAAGCCTTTAAGTCGTCGGCGTACATTAAGAATTCAGAGTTTTGGAAACATGTGTGTATGTCATTAATGAAAAGTATGAATAAGAGAGGTCCCAAGATTGATCCTTGCGGCACCCCAGATGTTACATGTACCATGTTGGATTGGTAGCCATTAATGACGACTGTTTGGGTTCTGTTGTTGATGTAAGATTGAAACCAACGAAGCAAATTACCGCGAATACCATTAAATGCAATCTTATTTAGTAATAATTCATGATCGACCTTGTCAAAAGCTTTCTGGAAATCGGTATATACAGAATCAACTTGTACGCCATTGTCCAGATTCTCAAATAAACTTGAAGTAAATGTAATTAGGTTGGAAGAGGTAGAACGAGACTTAACAAAACCATGTTGCTCCGGAATTATAATATTATGCAAAATAGGATAAATCTCATTATGTACAAGGCGCTCAAAGAGTTTAGCTAGTGCGGAAATGATGGAGATGGGGCGGTACTGCTCAACGTCCTGTTTAGAACCGCTTTTGTGAACAGGGGTAATGTAAGCACATTTCCAGCAATCGGGAAAAAGACCTTCTGCGATACATTTGTTAAATATAATGTGAAGAGGTTTACATAAGGTATTGGCAGTATGCTTCAGGAAATAAGGTGGGATTCCGTCAGGTCCAGCACCCTTGGTTACGTTGATTAATTTTAGTCCATTGAGTATTTTTTCTTCGGAAAGATATAAGTTAGTTATATGGACACAAGTATCGCTGAACTCTGAAGGAGGTTGCCAGTTGTCAAGAGTAGGAGACCTGGGTTCGAAGACGGATTTGAAATATTTGGAAAACATATTACATATTGACTCAGGCTCAGAAGATTTATCAATTCCGAATTTCATTTCAGAGGGTATGTTAGATTTATTACCTTATTACCTGCTTTCGGTTTGGCTTCAGAAACACTAATATGATGTATTACAATAATATGACTGCCACTAGATGGCAGTAGAAGGTAAATCGGACTAGGGCGACTTGAAAAAGGCAACAATCTATGACACACTCAAAAAGGAAGAAGGCATTGTAAGGGATAAATAAAGTCTTAAGTCAACTAACCTGCCAAAGGCGGTCCAACCAAATTGGCCACACCCTGAATCAGCAGCAACAGTCCATACGCATTGGTGAACTTCTCCAGCGTAATTTGCTCCACCAGGATAATACTCGTCAAAGAATAGTTGGCCGCTATGAACGCTCCGAATCCGCCAGCTGCGGCGGCCAACGCGAAATAGTCGGTTAATAGTGGCATGACCAATGTGACCAGGCCACATAGGACCATGCACACTGCTTACACTAAACTTGCGTCTACGCATTCCCAGTCGCCCACCCAGCCGAGGAGAATCTGAAATTTAAGTCAAAGTCAATTGTTTTTATTTAAATAGGCTTAAAAATAGCACTTTTAAATCGTCATGTTCTTGTGTTTTAGTTAGTTGACGTCATAAAATTACTTAAAGTTAAGGTTACCATCGCCTCCAAAGCGCAAACAGGTAGGTACTTATGCGCCAAAATCGAATTGTTTTTTTCAGAAACTAGACCAAATCAAAACGAACACTGCTGAGAAGAAAAGTTGAAAGAAGGTCACTTGATGTAATCACAATATGATATCAGTTTCCAATATGAATTCCTCCAAGTGGTCTTTTTAGACCAGCTGGAATAGCACATAGGGTACTTTTATCCTAAAAACGAGAGCGGAGCCTGGAAGTGAAGCTAATCCACAGGGCGGGCGCTTCATAGAAACGGCGCGTCAAATATGCCTACTACTACTACAAATGAAACTGTATATCCGTGAACACGTCAGTAACACGTCAATGTGTGCGTTTTCATAGTCGAACGTCCGACAGTTACACAAGAACGGGGGAGAAGTGCGGAAGGAGCGGGGGTGCCATATTGCGGGAGGGGCAGGAGTTTCCTTTCTGTACGTAGTACTAATATTAATTCTGTGGCTAATCCCTACTATCCTACATACAAAGATTTAAATAAATGGATACGCCTTTAGGCGTTCCACGATTGTCACTGTTTACTCACACACGTATAACGAGTGACGTCAGCAACACACTCGGTCGGCGGTCGGCGATTGGCCGCCTGCGCCTGCCTGCCTGACGCAATCTGCGCGATACTTGCACGTGACCTATGAGTCCCCGCACTCCGCGCTTTGAACGAGTGCGTAGAATAATCAAGAATAAATTGAAAACAAATTCTTACGCGTGAAAAGTAACACCTTTATCCTTATTTGTGTTTCTGCTTGTGTTTTTGCACTACCAAGTTGAACACGACGGCATAATTATGTTAAAATATGTTAAAAAAGTGAATCGTTCCGTTACGCGTAAATACGGCAACACGCAGCGGCGTTCGTCTCGTACTGAGAAAAATCGAGTGCACGCGCTCGCATGAGCGTTGACAAATTTTTAGATATAAATCGATGCCTACATATAATATAAATGCGAAAGTTTTGATGTAAGTTTGTGAGGATGTTTGTTACTCAATCACGCAAAATCTACTGGACGGATTTCAATGAAACTTGGTATACGGGTAGAAAATACCAGGAATAGCACATAGGGTACTTTTTATCCCAAAATTCCCACGGGAGCGAAGCCCCGGGGCGTGGCTAGTATAATAATAGTCTACTGGAAGAACAGACTTTCACGCAAAAACATTTGGAAGGATTTCGATGAAACTTGGTACACGGGCAGTACTTTTTATCCCGAAATTCCCACGCGAGCAAAGCCCCGGAACGCAGCTAGTTTAAGGGACAGAATTTCGCGTTTTGCCTACCAAATTACTTTGCTTGCACTTACTGTACAGTTCTGAAATTTTTGCTAATAATAGATTAGGAAATTAGCAACACACTACAAGAACCGAAAACATGATTTGACTAAGTTTGCTCGATAAAAAATAATCCTAAACATTGTACCTAAATTACCAAAAAACTCAGTAATACGATGATATTTTGAATATTTTATTCAACATTTATTTAGTTCATATGATAACTGAATTTTTAATTAAAGAATTTTTTAAAACAAGTTATTAATTACTACACAATCTTAAATTATAACATTATTCACCTAGGTCCAACGCAATTTTTAATGGAAACATCATACCTTCCTTGTCGTTCATATGGCAACTCGTCTTACCTCTCTGTCCTCAGACTGCCGGTGGCATTTAGACAAGGCAGACGCATGTCAAATTGCTCCGCAAATTTACTTACGTAAAATATAACAACATGGAGGTTGTTATACAAATCAAGAACTAGATGGCGCTTTTAAAAAGTCGTCAAAACAGCACGATGCTGCTTTGCGACATGAGAGCGACGTGAATCACGAAAAATGCTTATTCTTGAACAAATACATTTTTAATACACTCATTAATGGTCAAAAAATTATTAATACAAAATAATTACCAAATAAAAAATGAAGTAATAAAAATGTACTGGGGATCGAACCTGCGAATTTTTCTCTGAAGTTCTAATTATACTCCGATAAGAAAGCCGACAGACAAGAGGGCGCCTCTTTTTCTAATTTGTACCGTTTATGTATCGGATAATGTTGGTTCACTTTTTACCCACGACACTACTAAATTTATTTCTTGACAGACTGTGTATATTTTTTCTTCTTATGTTGTATCCTACTAATATTATAAATGCGAAAGTTTGGATATGAGTTTGTGAGTTTGTGAGGATGTTTGTTACTCAATCACGCAAAATCTACTGGATGGATTTCGATGAAATTTGGTATACGGGTAGAAAAATACCGGGAATAGCAAATAGGGTAAGCCCATATATATATAGCCCAAATAAGCCCAGGGGCGCAGCTAGTGTAAAAAAAAATATAAAATAGTGTATTAGAATTAAAAAAAATCAAAAAAAAATATCACAGAGGAGATTTGAACAGTCTTTCTCGTTTTGACGTACTTCGTCTGTACGTACGTAACCATTATTCTAACAACTTGTTCGAAATGCATGTGAAATTTCCCATGTTATATTATAACACTAGTTTTTGCCCGCGGCTTCGCCCGCGTGAATTTTCCTCGGGAACAGTGCTTTTCCCGGGATGAAAGGTATGTCCTTCTCCGTCCTTCTAACTAGGTATGTGTATTTGAAATTTTAGAAAGATTGGTTCAGTAGGTACATAAAACGTGAAGAGGTATCAAAAACAAACTCACTTTCACCATAAAATTATGTTTAAAAAAGAAAACCGAATTCCCAAATAACAGCAAGGACTCGAACCTAGCACTCTTCGAATTTAATTTCATAAACTTAACACTTGGCCAAATGCTAATATGTTGTCGAAATGTAACATTACATATTTCAACGTACTATACATGAATTATTTACTACGTAAGTAGCTTTACGAAAACACTGACTAAAACACATTTTTTGTTTACTTTTCCTTAATTTTGCATTCATTAATTTGGATTTTTTTTTTTAAAATAAGTATTTCAAGAACAAATTTGTTGAACAAGGTTGAAATAAAAAAACAGTTTGTTAAATGGTTTGCAGATTATGTGATAGATGGAGCTAATTTTTACTATTTAGTTTCTATGAGGGCGCCTTTGTAGCTTACAGGGGGGTCGGGGGTGAAATCTAACTTTCTTATTCAAGCTTTCTGACCCTTAATACAAAACTTTATATTAAAAATATCAGTTTCCTTGACAATAAAAAGCACTTGTAAAATACATATTAGAATGATAAGTGTTATCCAATGATATACTATATTATATAAGCAGTTCTCCTACGGTTTTGATTTAATTTTCATAATTCAAATATGACCTCATATCGAGAGTAGGCCAGCAACACTCTTGTAATACCCCTGGTGATGCAGTTGTCCATGGGCAGCGGTGACCGCTTACCATCAGGTGACCCGCTTGCTTGTTTGCCGTTGTTATAAAAAAAGAACACTCATATTGAGAGTTGTACATTTTGATATTTCAATGAAGTACTTAGGTACAATACAATTTTAAAATGCTTTAATTGCACACAACTTATTAACATGTAAACAAAGAGAAGAAGATAAGGATCGAGTAATTTTATTTTTGAAAACTAGTGTATTTTTTTTTTTTTTTTGTTTTTTGAGCATCTCTGCTCGCATGGAATTTTTTCACCATATCTAATTTCTATGAAAGTACTTTAACTAGTGTATTTTATACAATTTCTGCCGTGTCCGCAAAGCGTTCCGGGTTCGATTCCCGGACAGATATTTGTCATAGTTTGGCCTGTCAAATTCGAGCTTGAATATCGCTCTTTAGTTATTCGCAATTTCACGTATAGTAAAGCATACTGTGAATCGTACTTTGATGATGTCAAAATTACGGTGTACGATAAGTTTGACTAAAGTTTTGCTCTGTATAATGTGACAAAAGATTTGACTCTACTATTAATTATTTATAATGGTTTCAATAAAAAATATAAAGTTATTGAACCCATTTTAATCAAATCTGACGCCAGCGTTATCTAACAGATGACGAAGCAACTATTACATATTTACTGTTTATGATAAACAAAGTACTTAAAGCATAACCACTTATTTTTTTTCTTCATAATCAAGTACCTAAGGACAATGACCCGAAAGAGAAAATATAAGAGAACTAATTTCACGAGCTTACGGCTGATTAGACTGGCCCATTTGTCATATGGGGTTATTGGTTTCCTTGTATGTTGTTCCAATATGCCTTCAAATATTGATTGGTTATTTATTTATTTAACCTTTATTGCATTAATACGGCGTATGGTGGACTTAATGCAAAAGCATTATTTAACAGTCGACCTTTGGGGTAAGCAGAGAACTTAACTTGGTTATTGCTACTCTACAGAAATCATCTTATTTACTCAAAGCTGAGTGTAAAAGCTAATTTTAGAGGAATCTCTATAGCAACTAGTATATAATGTAGTCGGTGCAGTAATTGTCCGTCACAGGAGTTCCTAAGGAGATCCATATTCTATTGTATGTAAAAGGATGATAAATAAATTAAGGCTTCAGGTCTTCATAATGATATCATTGCAGAAAAGAAGAAGGGATACAGTAATACAAAGGCTCAGTTTCATGTCGAAATCAAGAAAAAACAAGCTATACAGAGCCAAGAGTCGTGAGACTCGAAGGCCACGCTTAGCTGAATAGTGGGCTCTTTGATGGAATGGAGATTTAGGTATAGTAGCAGGTTGCTAGCCCATCGCCTATGAGTGGAGCAATCCCCAGTTTAAAGCCCTTTTCCTCGATTGACTTTTACAATCCGCGCGGGAAGAGATTTTATGTTTTTTCTTTTTATGTTTGAGCGCACATTTTATGTTTTTTCTTCGCTCCCAGACCAACAGTGTCGTAACAGTTACTGAAAAATATACAGAATACATTACAATTATGATTATCGTGTGTTAGTTTCTTAGTTACAATGTAAATTATATTGCACCCTACTCCACTGCACGCCAATAAAACGGTTAACGAAACCGCAGACGACACAATAACTACGATACAGACATTACGACCTGTTAATCCAGACAATTCCGGTTATAAAGCCGATATTGTCGCCTCGAACCGGTTTTAACTGATACCGACCGGTATTATGCGCCACACAATTATGAATAGTTTTTAATAAATCGTTCTTAACTATTGTTTGAGTTTTAAAGAAAGAATCTCTATCGTTCCGGTTCAAATAAAAAAACTTGGAATTTTTGTTGAAACATGCTCTATGTTTCAACATTTCATTATTGTCAAAACCGCTCTGGACTATTTGCAATGTTTGGTGTTTTAAAAGTGTGTCAAATATTTGTTTATTTGTGTCTTACTTTTTGGTTTTATATCTTACCTTTTGGTACTTATTTAATACCTCGATAAATATAATAAAGATAGCAAGTGAATTGTTAGTAAGGAAACATTATTTCCGTTTTTAAGACACTATGCCTCACAGAAAATAATTTTATATTTCAACAACCAAAATCATTTTAAAAGGATTTAGAAATAGAGATATCAAAATTTCCACAAGAGCGAAGTTCTATTCAAAAGCTTGTTAAATAGAAATCGTAAATTAAAAGTGGATCTCTCAAAGGGCTGGGATAAAATAAATGTAATTAAAAATTCTCTGAAATCAGCGCGATTGTTTGATTTAAGCTGTAAAAACACCTCCGGGAAATGTTTTTAATTACGAAAAGCACTCTAATGTTAAGTGGAAGGTTTTGTTATGTTTGCTTTTTCACGTTTTATCGTGTTAAAGAATGACAGTGAGTTTTTAAACAGTACTGTGTTTAGTACATTGAATATAGGTAATAGGTACTACTTTAAAAGAAATACAAATTTAAATAAAATCTTCCTCAAATTTCTCATACACATAGTCAGAAGTACTGAGAAGGACATAGGATACTTTTCATCCCTGGAAAAAGCACTGTTTCCATGGGAAACTCACGCGGGTGAAGCCGCGAGCAAAAGCTAGTTTACCATAAAGTTAGAATGTCTAAAACACACACACTTTTGATATTGATACCTAGACATCATCATCATCATCTCGGTCGAAATGGCAGAAATTATATATTTTTTGACTAATATTTGGCCACTTCCATTTCCACATATTAACAGTGTGCTCACATACCCACAGTGTACGAGGGCCTTCTCCAATAAGATTGGCTACATAAGCCACATTAACTCATGAAGTGGTCGTCATGACCGAAATCGGTCGGTCACATCATTCACTCACTCACAACTGAATACGAATTCACGACGTTTATTGACAAATCAATAACAACAATAAAGGAAGAACATACAATTTCGACTTTCCATACTAAGTCAATTCAGCTGATATGTCAAAAATAAAAATAAATACATTGATTGTTTAATCTACTTTGTAACTGAGTAGATTTCTACTCTTTACAATACAATGACAAGCAAAAAGCCTGCGTAGGGAAACTCAAACAAAACAATTGAATGTGGGCTTCAAATTGAGACCTCAATGATGTAATCAATTGGGTGAGCTCCACGCGCGACGCGATCATTGAGCGCCCTTATTGGAATATTACGAGGGTCCATTGTACGCCCAACACGGTAAATAATATAAATCAGAATAAGATTAATTATTTTTTTATTTGTCCTCCTGTATCTTTTTGTGTGGTAGAGCCACGCTACTGGCCAAATCTTTGCTAGTAGCTTGAATGGGCCGGCTCGTCCGGGGAAGTACCACCCTCTCACAGAAAATCGACGTTTAAGTAGTTGCCTTAACACTTCTATGCTTCGTTCGGTGAGTGAGAGAACCGGAGGCCCACCCCTTCCCCCCACCCCCTCAACATGGCAGCGGAATTTAATAGTAGAGTACCCCAGGAGGGTACCGGTACGTTACGTACAGGAGAATCCCTCCCTGAGCATTCTTGCTTGGGCTGCCCTACGTACTCTGGGGAGGGCAAAATCCCGCTCGTCATTGCTCAAGATAAGGCTACGGCACCCCCCCATGCACACCATGTCCATCTGTGCAATATCAGGGGTATTCACTCAAACCTCAACTCTGTCCACTACCATCTGGAGGCAGAAAAGCCTGCCTTATTCTTTTTGACGGAAACCCAGATATCGTCTCCAGCGGATACGTCATACCTACATTATCCCGGCTACAAAATCGAGCACAAATTCGTGCCACACGCTGGCGTATGCGTATTTGTCAGGGACGATGTCTGTGTTCGCCGTCTATGCAATCTTGAAGGCAAAGACTTGTCCACTCTATGGCTTCGTGTTGATTGCGACGACCACCCTCGCGTCTACGCTTGCCTCTACAGGTCCCATAGTGGTGATGCCGAAACTGGACCGACTCATGGAGCATATTGGCACTGCAACGGACTATGTGCTGCGACAGATTCCATCCGCGGAAATAATAATTCTTGGGGACTTTAACGCCCACCATATAGAATGGCTCCAATCGGGAAAAACCGATCATGCGGGTAGATCTGTTCACGCCTTTGCCGCGGCCTATAGTCTGTCTCAGATGGTTTCAGCCCCCACACGCATACCTGATGTGGAAGGCCATACGCCCTCACGGCTTGATCTCCTGCTGACTTCCCATCCGGATGGCTATGTAGTATCTGTTGGTGCCCCTATTGGCTCATCAGACCATTGCCTAATCCGGAGCATGGTGCCATCCACGTGCAAATTACGGCCTCGTTCCGCCGGCTGTCGCCGTGTCTGGCACTTCAAGTCAGCAGATTGGGATGGGATGCGGACCTTCTTTTCATCCTACCCCTGGGGCGAAATTTGCTTCTCGCTTCGGGATGCTTCTGCCGTTGCCGACTCTGTTGCTGATGTGATATCGCAGGGCATGGAACTTTTCGTCCCAAGTTCTGTTGTGCCCGTCGGTGGCAAGTCTCAGCCTTGGTTTGACCGCTCTTGCAAAGAAGCGTTTTGCCAAAAGCAAGCAAGTTTTCAGTCCTGGTCCAACGCGATGGCAGCTAAGGATCCTGATGCGAATGTCCTTAAAAGGAGTATAACTTTGCCTCTAGATCTTTAAAAAAACTGTGGCTACGGCAAAGGCGAAACACATCGGACGAATTGGTGAGAAGCTGGCCAAACTACCCTCGGGTACACGCTCATTTTGGTCTCTTGCCAAAGCTGTCCAGGGCAATTTTTGTCAGCCATCCTTTCCACCATTGCGCACGGCAAATGACACGTTGGTCCATGATGCAAGAGAGAAAGCCGATCTCCTGGGCACCTTTTTTGCATCTAACTCTACTTTGGACGACGGTGGGAAGCCTCCTCCGACTATACCACGTTGCGCGAGTACTATGCCGGACATCCGGTTTACTCAAAAAACTGTTCGCAAATCACTTCTCTCCCTCGAAGTCCACAAGTCTAATGGACCCGATGGAATCCCTGCCGTTGTGCTCAAAACTTGCGCTCCTGAGTTGGCTCCGGTCTTGACGCGTCTTTTTCGACACTCCTACTCTTTAGGCGTCGTCCCGTCTGCATGGAAGATTGCTTTAGTCCACCCAATACCCAAAAAAGGTGATCGCTCTGACCCTGGCAATTACAGGCCCATTGCCATTACCTCCTTGCTCTCCAAAATAATGGAGTCCATTATAAACCGCCAGCTCCTGTTGTACCTCGAGGAGCACCAGCTTATAAGCGATCGCCAGTACGGATTTCGTCATGGACGGTCTGCTGGCGATCTTTTGGTATTCCTGACCCATAAATAGGCGAAAGCGGTTGAGAGTAGGTAAGGGGGAAGCCCTGACGGCCAGTTTGGACATGGCGAAAGCCTTCGATCGGGTCTGGCACAAAGCCCTTCTATCGAAGCTTCCTTCCTACGGGTTGCCCGAGAAATTATGCCAATGGGTTACCAGTTTCCTCACAGGGCGCAGCATTAAAGTCGTTGTTGACGGTTCATGCTCCGAATACAAGCCCGTGAATGCTGGTGTCCCTCAAGGCTGTGTTCTGTCCCCGACGCTCTTTCTTTTGCATATCAATGATATGCTTCAATCCAGCAGCATTCATTGTTATGCGGATGATAGCACGGTGGACACCTCTTATACCGGTCAAGCTAACATTTCTCGGGCGCGCGTCTCCGAGTGTCGAACAAAACTTGTGTCTGAGGTTGAAACTTCATTACACCAGGTTTCAAATTGGGGTCACTGCAACTTGGTCCAATTTAACCCCAAAAAAACACAAGTTTGTGCGTTCACCGCGAAAAAAAGCCCCTTCGTCGTATCTCCTTCGTTCCAGGGCGCTTCACTAGATACGCGGCCGAAGATCGAAATTCTAGGCGTCGAGATTTCGTGCGACGTTCAATTTCGCGGTCATCTTAAGGAAAAGGCTAAGTTGGCCTCCAAAAACTGGGTGTCCTAGGCAGAGCAAGGCAGTATTTCACATCGGCGCATCGCCTTCAGCTATACAAGGCACAAGTTAGGCCGCATATGGAATACTGTTCCCATCTGTGGGCTGGGGCACCTCAATACCAACTTCTCCCTTTAGACCGAGTTCAACGTCGTGCGATTCGCATCGTCGATGACGAGAATCTCGTCAGCCGTCTCGATCCTCTGGCTCTGCGTAGGGATGTCGCATCCTTGTGCATTCTTTACCGAATGTATCATGGGGAGTGCTCTGATGAATTGTTCGACGTAATACCTGCCGCAGAATTTCACCACCGTACCATCCGTCACAGGCTGAAGTTTCATCCATACCATCTGGATGACTGGCTGTCAACCACCGTACGTTTTAAAAGACACTTCGTGCCACGTACGACCAAACTGTGGAACCAACTTCCTGCGGCGGTATTCCCGAACCGATACGACATTGGAACCTTCAAAAAACGAGTCTACATCTTCTTGAAAGGCCGGCAACACTCTTGTGATACCCCTGGTGTTGCAGTAGTCCATGGGCAGCGGTGATCGCTTACCATCAGGTGACCCGCTTGCTCATTTGCCGCCCTATGTTATAAAAAAAAAAAAAATCTTGGAGGACCTGAATGAAGCCAACGATAGGACGGGCGGTGGAGTGGCCAAATACTGGTAAAAAAAAAAAACCTAATTTTTGCCATTTCGACTCAAAATGATGATGATGATGATGAAAATAAGACAACACTTAACGGCGTATGCACCACCGTGCGGCCTAATGGATACAAATGCTGAAACGAGCAGATTACGGCAAAACCGCACACCGCATTGGATATTGAACCCTGGACTTGAAGGCAAACCGACGTGTTGACCATGTGCTGTGTGTTACCAAGTTTAACGAAATTCTTCCAATAGATTATGTATGATTAAGTAACAAACATCCATTTAAACTTTTGCAGTCATATTAGTTATTAGTAATAAGCATGGCACACATAACACCTCCTGGCATGTCCCAACTGCCATTTCAAGAACCTTGGAAGACCTCAACGAGGCCAAGAACAATGCTATTGCCGTGGCCACATACTGGTCTCAACTGATCTGATATAGCCATTACGATACGACTCGAAAAGAAGAAGAAGCAATAAGTAATATCAGCAAAGATATCCCTAAATCATTTCCAAGTCTTAAATGCATTAAGTGGCCTGTGGTGTGGCCCTAGAATAGCACCAACCCATCTCTTCCCGTGGGTGTCGTAAGAGGCGACTAAGGGATTAAAAACACCGGAGGATGGGCAGCAGCATCTTTCCGCGTACTATGCCATCACACTGCGATCGCCAACCCGCCTGCCAAGCGTGGCGATTACGGCGAAACCCCCCACGGATAAAATCCTTGGGAGAGGCCTTTGTCCAGTAGTGGACGTCTTTAGGCTGAGAGAGAGAGGGCAATGCATTAAGGCCAGGTCCACATTCGAAATAATTGTAATTTTTCATGAAGAAATTTACCTAATTAGAGTTTATTTACGAAGTGGAAAAATAATACAGGATATAGATTATGATCTCTATTAAGGTTTTAATCGTGTACTTTTTAATAAAAATACATATTTTCGGCTTTCATAAAGGCACCGAAAATTTAGAAAATATTTCAGCTTTCAAGTCATGAAACTTAAAATTTTCAGCCATAACATATATACATTTTTATATAATTAGTTTATATATATATATGCTATATTAAAGTCTTAATCGAGCATTTTTGTTAAAACTAATATTTTTAAAGAAATAGTTGCTAAATCGGTACAAAATCTGTTCGATCCTGCCAACGAAAGTCTTTCTTTCTTTTCGAGTGTGTTATCACTAACACTGGAGTCAGATTTTATTCAAGTCGCCTAAAGGCATCTGACATGACTTTTTTTACGACTACCGCCATCTAGTGGCAGTAGCCGTATACACGCTAGTAAACTAAATAGTCAGCCAATGTGCAGGTTTCCTCACGATGTTTTCCTTCACCGGAAGCAGGTGGTGATCTATGAGAAAACTACCATACATGAGTCAGATTGTCTACAAACTCATGTGAGTCCTATCCGACCTCAGGCGGGTGTCATTACCACTTGGCCACCACCGCTTCCAACATCAACGAAACAACGAAAGTAGAACATTGTGTTGGGCAAAAAACTATTTTATTGCAACGCGCACACGGCGCGGTTAAGCGCATATGAATTTTGTTTTTTGCAGCTCAGGTTGGACCTGGTCTTAAGCATCTACACTAGGCAACAAGGCGACGCAACATATTATGCTATCTCACTCACTTCTACTGACTAAAGTGAAATAGCACATCGTATTTCTTACTCATGTAAATTGTACGGAGCGAGAAAGAACGACATGTTGCGCGTAACTTTTTCCCTAGTATATTGGAGGCTTTATTTAATTTCTGGTTACACACGGCACGAGAATATACCAAATATTTTCGTGCCGTGTGAGACCGTGGACCCGCGCACAGTTCCGCAACAATGATCGCTGATGAGTTCGCGTCGCGATATCTTGCGGAAATATGCCGCCGGCTTATTATGTGCGAATATCTGGAGTCGGTGGAAATTATAGAATAACCCTACTTTCTAGGGTTCCGTGCCCAAAGAGCAAAAACCAGAATCTACTTACGGACTAGGTATGTAAGCGAAAAACTGCCATCCGATATGCAATAAAGTAATATAGGTAATTGAAGTTTAATTACCAATTATAAAAAAAAAAAATTTCTTTTTAAATACCTAGGTCATTAAAAAGAAAAACTTTTACCAAATTGGTACAACATATTCTTTACCACTCAAACTGTCGGGAAAACGAAAATAAAATTATTTGATGCTTTAAATTTATAACTAAAAATATACATGTGTCAATATCTGTGAGTCAACATCAAAAATATCTCAACAATATTTGATATGACATTTCTAATGATACCTACTCATTAAAAAGAGATTCTCATAATGAAGATAATATCAAGGACCCTCTTCAGTCTGGAAATCATTGGAGAATTGTTATAAATGTTCAACACAAGATTTTTCTTCTTTAGAACTTTTGAGGATTGTTGGGAATAACGGGAGTGGGTCCCGGCCAAAATCTACTGAACGGATTTCAATGAAATTTAGTACACTGGTAGAATAGACCTTGAAATAACACAAAGGGTACATTTTAACCCAAAATTATCACTGGAGCAGCGCCCCGAGGCGCAACTATAAGAAACTATATACATTTTGAATGTAGCTCACACACTCGCCAACAGTTATGGCAATACCACGTACAAAAATTCAATATCTTTTTGTCTAATATCTTTTTGTCTAGATTTATGCGCATAATAACAGGCGATTAGGAAAATGTGAGATTTCACTGTGATTTGCCGAACACGAAGATATTGCCTTTCGATTTGCGACTACGTTTGATAAAATAACCTAGAAATAGGAGAAATTCCTATTTTAGGTAAAAAATGCTATTTTATTGAACAATGAACATACAGATTCATAAAATAGAATTAATTTTTATTCATCTCCGACATCGATGAATGAATAATGAATGTATTATAGAAAATTGAGAATATATTTACCAATTTAGTGATCCTCAGCAGTGAATATGATTTTCAGCAAAAGCGCTTTCATTGTCCGCGAGTCTTGTTGTTAGCATAGTTTTAATGTAAATGTTATTTAGCTGTAAAAAATAAATAAATAATTATATTAATCTAATCTGTGGTGAATGTCGTTGGTGGCATAATTAATAAGCATAAGTAAGATATTTAGATAAGTAGCCTTATTATGCCATTGGTTATTCACCTCTCTCTCTCAGCCGAAAGACGTCCACTGCTGAACAAAGGCCTCCCCCAAGGATTTCCACAACGATCGGTCCTGCGCTGCCCGCATCCATGCGCATCCCGCGACCTTCACCAGGTCGTCGGTCCACCGAGTGGGAGGCCTGCCAACCTTTATTCACCTAAATAAAGAAAAAAAGCGGCAGACAAGATGATACACATCACCAAAAAAAATTAAAAAAAAAACGTGCTCTATTTCCTTGAAAACTGAAATGTTTTCACTTTTAGCTCAAGCTCGGAAAAGTTTATCATTTATTTAAAACTATCTGTTGCTCTGTTCTGCGCCCGTTTGAGAGTAGATTTAAAAAAAAAAAAGACTAGAGGGTCTTAACCATAATCCTAATCCTAACTAATATTATAAATGCGAAAGTGAGTTTGTTTGTTTGTTACCTCTTGACGCTTTATCTACTGAACCAATCTTACTGAAATTTCGCACACACATAGCTGGAAGTACGGAGAAGGACATACCTTTCATCCCGGGAAAAAGCACTGTTCCCATGGGAAATTCACACGGGCGAAGCCGCGGGCAAAAGCTAGTACCATATATAATCAAAATCGATTTTACTTTCGCATATTTATGATGGATTACATACATACATCACTTTTCATATTGTGAAATTAGTATCTCCTTTACTGAGTACACCAGCACCTTCGGCAGTTTCCAACTAAATCCAGTGTAATTACTACAAAGTAGTCACACGAGTGTAGTCAGCTGTGTGTAGTCGCAATGTAGTAGATGTGCTGTGTTCCCCGCCTCATCTTGCGAATTCTGTATTTGCCAAAGCGAATACAAACCATCCTTACTGGCCGAGATGTACGATGCATTTACGAATGGTGGATAAGCATTGTATACATACCTACACATATATACGTATCTACATATTATCACGCCTTTTTCCCGGTGGGGGGGGGTAGGCAGAGAATAACGATTTCCACTTGCTACGATCCTTACAGATCTCTCTTGCTTCCTCTACACTCATCACTCTCCTCATACATGCTCTCCGGTTATGGGTGCTCCTAATATCTTCCTTTTTGAGGAGTTCCGCAATCTGGTCGCTATTGCAATCATGCCTTATTATATGGTTGCAATGCTTGCAATCTCCGTGACATTGACTTGAAATTGACATCGGTGACCTCGGTGGCCCGGTCGGGTCAAGATGGAAAATGATCTTTTCCAGATTGATCTGGGTCTTGGATGTGTTTACTATATATGTTTTTGTTATAAAATATACCTCTGGTATCGCTGAGGTATCCCATAAGACAAGTCAGTCTCGAACTTACTTTGGAACTAACTCAACCTGTGTGATAATGTCCGTATATAAGTATTTCTTTAAATATTTACTTGTATTTATTTAATCGTAAAATTTTGCTCCGGTTACTCCACCTGGCCCTACGTGATTGTATACTAAAATCTCGTAATGAAAGTTCTCATTAAGAACTGTATGAAAATCGGACGGGCG
Source organism: Ephestia elutella (assembly GCA_018467065.1). Classification (NCBI taxonomy): domain Eukaryota; kingdom Metazoa; phylum Arthropoda; class Insecta; order Lepidoptera; family Pyralidae; genus Ephestia; species Ephestia elutella. Next base: position 940,924 of record CM031580.1, on the reverse strand, counting down.
CTTTAACCAATTTTAGCGTATTTAAGTATAGGTATTGGGCACATCAGAATTATCAATTCATGCGGCAGGCTCCAGTGAAAAATATTGATAGGTGCGTTTGTAAAAATGTGCAATCGTAATCGTGCAATTATTTGACGTATTAAAGGACCCCTTCATACGTCAACTAATCATAATTTCAGTTGAGAATGCCTCATCCAATGTTCCTTCTTTACCAGCAACGTCTGTGAGGAATAATTAGGAGCCGGGCTGCGGTCGCCGGATAAATATGGGGATTAAGACGTACAGCTGGCACGGACTAACACAGTGCAACCCCACACTTGTCAGAGAAAAGCTTAGTTTACTCTCAAATATCTGAACAAACTCGGTTCCAACAAAATTAATTCACCATCACCACACGCCACCATTTTCGAGCGTTAAAAATTCTGGCACGGATGAAGAGACGCTCTGCCTATCTATTCAACTCTTCTCTCATTGGTCTGCTGAAAGAAATTTTATCCTAATCCGAACTAATCCTATCCTAACTAATCCTACTAATATTATAAATGCGAAAGATTGGATGTGAGTTTGTGATGGTGTTTGTTACTCAATCACGCAAATTCTACTGGACGGATTTCGATGAAATTTTGATATACCGGGGATAGCACATAGGGTGCTTTTTATCACGAAATTTCCACGGGAGCCAAGCTCTCGGGCACGGCTAATACATATTATAAATGCGAAAGTAAGTTTGTTTATTTGTTTGTTTGTTACCTCTTCACACTTTATCAACTGAACCAATCTTCCTGAAATTTCGCATACACATAGCTAGAAGATCGAAGAAGGCCAAAGGGTACCTTTCATTCCGGGAAAAAGCACTGTTTCCGTGGGAACATAACGCGGGCGAAGCCGCGGGCCAAAGCTTGTGTCCTATAAATGTTCATATTTACATCTTTAACTTGACAACACTAACTTTGATATTGTATTTGGTTTTGTGTAAATAAAGAATCATAGCTATACTAACTTCATGAAGTTAGAAAAAAAATTTCATATCAACTCCTGTACACTATTTGCTATTTTAGTTATTTCAATATTGGTTCGGTTCAAATTACATAAAATAGGCTGAATTTCATTATTGCGAAGTATTTTTCATGAAATTTTATTTGTTTTTGTGTTAAACTTTGCACATTCTGTTCGCATATTTTTTTTTAATAACTAAAGCAATAACGTTAGTTTGTATGTTCAGTTCAAAGCTCGAGGAAGCTCGCACACTGTTCGTTCGCGCGAGCTTCATATTTGTCTTCGGGTGTCTAATTAGCAAGCCTTATTAACACGATAAAATTCAACCTTGTGGCCGCCTCATCATTTTGGCAGACAGTTTTTGGAGTTCAATGAAATAAAACATTTTTAAAGCGAAAACTACTTTAGCAGTTTATTTTGTGGGTATTGAATGAGACTGAACCAAAACGCTCGGCTATGTAACGCTCGTTCGGGTAAATGCACAGGTTTTAAATGTTCATGTACCTTTTTTATTTCCTTAAACTTCGACTTACCTTGCCTTAATAAAAATCACTTCTGTCGTGTGATCAGATCAAGCACACATCAGTTTTTAATATCTGTACGAATTCCCACAGGGGCTGACCTTGGTATAAAGATTAGTTTGTACATAAAATAAGTGAATCCATGGCTATGCAACGAGAACTCAAAAAATTGGCCTTCATCCCATTTGACCATACGTAACGTGCGGTAACAATAGTGAATAACCCAAGTAACTTTAGCAATAGTTATTTTTATATACGGAACCATTTTTGTTTGCACAATTTTCGTGTTCTTTCTTTATCTTAATTGTCTGCTGATGAAAATTGCTCGGTTTCTGTTCATTTTCTTTCCTTGGGGTCCATATTTTACTTCACATTGTATTATACTCTAATGAAAGATGATTTGTTTGAATTAAGCCGTATTATTAACACAGCTCATTTTTAAAGAATGCGAAGAAACTTCAATTCAGAAAGTTTTATTAAATTAAAACATAAATCTGTTACTATTTTGTTTTCGTGTACTATTAATTAGTAGGTAAAAAAATAATAGTATAAAAACTCAAAAAAAAGCTTGCATTGTCATTCAAACTATAATCGGGTCGAAACCTAAACTCCCGTATGACGTATGTCACTTTGACAATAATAGCGATGTACCTAAACACGAATCGCTGCAATTAGGTATTTGAAGTTACGTAAAAAAACAAATCGAAATAAAATAATTATTTTTATTAATCAGAAGTCTGTACCTGAGTCTGAGTTGCTGTCATCGTCAATAACATATAATAAATTCATTGTGAATAATATTATCTACTTGATGTCACGATTCGATACGACTACGTGAATACTTGTCCCTTTTTCTTTCTTTTTTTTGTATTACTTTAATGTTAAATATTTTTAATCTTAAAACGCAACAATTTTTATATCCAGCATGGCTTGACCCTGATGACACCTGTCATACGGGAGTTTAAGTTTCGGCCCGATTATAACTTACTTGTTAATCTAATACACTGACATTGACATCAATTGTTATGAAAACTTTAGTTATCTAAAGTGCCAGTGCATTGATATCAAAAGAGGTGATATATCAATGCACATGACATGCTTATCAGTTACATATGAGGAAATATTAAGTACTCACTTGTAATTATTTGATATTTTCCTGAGCTTACATCTTTATCATCTTACAGAGACCTTGTCGCTTTAGTTCAATTTCTTCGGATCTTGAGACACAATTGAGACACGATATCTACGTTTGTATTTAGTACAATCGCCCCCTGGGCTTGTGTGTGGTCGGCCTTATATAGGCAGACGACCTCTTAGCTACATTCATGTCACATCATTTATTGCGTTTCATATCATACATTCAGTTATAACACATATAATACATTTAAGAGGAAAAATGCGAAGAGATATTATTATCAATTCATATAACAAAACTGTAATTGGTCTGGGTCTGTAGGAGATATTTATGAAAAAATACTATGGCAGGTTTTTGTAGGGCGAATAGAAGCCAAAACTATTTTTTTACAGTTTTCGTCAGTCTTTCTGTCTGTCTTTCAGTCTGTCTGTGTACGCGAGTCAACAAGCGCAAGACATGTCAATAACAAACATAAAGAAGATCTCCTTACCATGGCTAACCAGAAGCACAGGGCGGGCGCTAAACGGCGCGTCAAATATGCCTACTACTACTACAAATGAAACTGTATATCCGTGAACACGTCAGTAACACGTCAATGTGTGCGTTTTCATAGTCGAACGTCCCACAGTTACACAAGAGCGGGGGAGAAGTGCGGAAGGAGCGGGGGGTGCCATATTGCGGGAGGGGCAGGGAGTTTCCTTTCTGTACGTAGTACTATATTAATTCTGTGCCAGAAGTGAGCAACAATAGAAACATTATAAGGAAACATTATAATAATCGTCCTTTGTTCTGGAGACCACCAGCGCGGCTACCCAAACAACGTGACGCCTTGTGAAAAACGTATAAAAGAGGGAAACGCATGAAGATCGATGTCATACCTCCACCTACAGTGATAATAACACGGAAATATGAATAAGAGTGGAAGTGTTACTTGATAAAATTAGTAAGTGAACCGTGGTCGCCAAACTCACACATTTAAGTTATAAATCATACACTACACTACAGATGAACAATGAGCTTTATTGGTCATTTTTATTTTATCAAAGTGTATTAAGTCAATGCGACTATATCGGACAAACAAGTACCTTAAGTCTTCGACATATGGCTTAATTTGTACTGTACAAGAACGTACATAAGACGTTTTAAAGTCCAACGTCGACTGAAGAAAAAATTCCGCCACTCGACAATAGATGGCGTTTCAAAACTTTTTTGAGCAACTATGACCCATAAATCAAAGAGTATAGGGTTTAAATTAGCGTCAAATGAAAGTATTCCTAGTGCTACTCGATTAGTGCAGTAGCGGATTGATTATTGCAACACAATATCGATATCGATAGATCAAATTTTCATACAAACTCAGAATAATAAAATAGATTTTCTTTCTTCTATATTGTTTCGCGGATTTATAGTGTTATTATTTTAATCAAAAATTAACGTAATATTTTGTTATAAAAAAAGTGTGTCGAAATCAAGAAATTATTTTCCTCGAAATGCTCGGAACATATAGTACTAAATTAGTTGTCTGTCATCCAAACAACTCTGCCAGTTGCATCTATCCATTTTTCTTTAAAATCAGGATCTTTGGGAAACCTTAAAATTAATATTTCATACAATGTAAACAAAATATATCGATAAAATCCAAAACATTACCTTACTAGGTACATCACTAATCGAGTAGCATAGACGTTTCGGGAAGAACAGAGGAGCACGCGTTAATGACAAAATCGACCTTATATAAATGACATTAAGGTAACTTTTAACAAATAATATTTTAAAGTTTTTATTATCATTATTGAACTTTTATTTTAAAGAAAACAAACGAAATATTACTCACCTGTGGTACGAAACACCTCCATTTTTAAGATTAATTTTGCTACTGTTATTTTTGCACTCTAAAATAGAACAAAATGGCATTTTGACGAGGGAATTTCGACGAGAATTCAATGTCACGAACAAACTACTCAGCGCGAAGTCAGAACACAACTAGAATGACGAGCCGTGTTTGTTAGCAATGCATTGCTTACTTGTGGCGACCGCGCCACGCCTACTTAACACTTCCACTCTTATTCATATTTCCGTGGATAATAAGTTCATAAGTAAAATTGTATAATTTATAGTAAATAAATTATTTTTAAACTCTTCGAGTATTTTGACTCGCGTATCACGCAAAAACTACTGGACCAAATTTGATGCGGTTTTCACAGTTACATTGTGTACATTGTGTTACATTACTTGTATTTTTTAATTTACTTCCTTCATGCATCTAGTGGCAATCTTTTCTTTTAAAACTTGTTCATTAAAACTGTGGATAACGTAGTTGGTTACTTAAAATTCTTGCATGTAACACATATTGTTAAGATTATAATATGTAATTGTTAGTTGTTCCTCAATAAATAACATAAAAATAAAAGGTCTGATTTAAAATCTGGCATAGATTTCATCTTGACATGGCCGCTTAGAGCCTGAGATATTAGCAATAGTAAATTACACTCAGACGAAGTCGCGGGTACAGGCTAGTGTATTAAAATTCAATATGATAAAATCAATGTACATTATTATATTAATTGAACATGATATAATAATACATATATCGCAGTCGGATTGTATAACCCGCCGTATTACATTACGGCTAGCCGTTTTACAAAACAGCGCCGTTTTGTAATACGCGTCGGTTCAACGATTAGCCGGATTGAATACGGCTTAATGAAAATCCTCCGAAATGTATTCGGCACCATACGTTCTTCAATACGGCTAGCCGTAATGTAATATAGCGAGTCATTAGCCGCTGCTTTGACAGTTTTTAGTTCAGATTTTTAACACTCGTGGCGCTGCCTGACTTAACAACAACGATGGCGTATAACTATGGTAATCATTCTTGGTTGTTAAAGAATATCGTAAAAAGAAAATCTGTTATATAGCATTTTTTTATTAACATAGATTTTCATTTAAACATAGTTTTATTTTGTAAGTCACCCTACATTATAAATAGTAGTACGATGCGGCTTAACATGGGCCGCCATATTGGAGAACGTATCGCAGTGACAATCCGGCTAATCGTTGAACCGTCGTATAATAAAACGGCGCTGTTTTGTAAAACGGCTAGCTGTAATGTGGCGGATTATACAATCCGACTGCTACACGTACATAATAATTACATTTGCTTATAATTTCACTTATACGTACGTGTAGTTATTTTAATAAAAAATATTTTCGTCGCGACTAACAACTTAAAAGGGCGACGAAATAAAACAGGCATTAAAACTTAGTCGTGTTAATTAATGTACTAATTATGTCTAATAAAAATTAAACACCAATTGCTTTTTACATTTTTTTATTTTTTTACACAATACAAACAGTTTACAAAGGTACATCTTAAGTTGATTTATTGCGATTATAAGTTACCAAAAGGTTAATAATATTAATACAATCATGTAAGTAAACAATTTGATTAAGTAAACATAGAATAAAAATTAAGAAAAATATATTAGATTTGCGTAATTCATACTGCACGATAAATAAAAGCTGACAAACAATGTAAAATGCAACCACATTCTTTTATTTTATGACTTGTAAAGAATCAATCACTAAATTTTATTTTGATATAAATAATTTTCTATGTGATAATGGTTTATCATATTTTAGCCTTTTACGTTTTATTTTACGCAGAATTCTGACTAAAAGCTATAAAAGTAACAAGTTCAAGTAAAAAAGTGCAAGTATATGTATTTAGATAGATATTTTAATTAAATATTACTTTTTTAAACTAAAAATCATACCACCACCACGCATAATATCTAAGCAATATCATTGAATATATTACATTTATTACAAGCAATATCATTGGAATAATTCTACAGTTATGTAAAATCTTTTATAATTTATTATATATGATACTATAATTGAAGTATTTGCGTTTTTGCGATAAGACCGTCATTATTGCGTCTTACTTATTATATTCGATGTATCAAATCTCGTCTAGAAACATGACGCTATCAGCCAAACCTAAAGAATTATTCTATACATTTTTTTTATTTTCTTTATTTCCCAACACCAAAAACTATTTTACATAATAATTACTTTGCCAAACTACTTGACAGTTTGTCGGCAAAATAACATAAGAGTGCTTCCACTTTAAATATTTAATTTACTACGTATATCTTCTTCTTGTTCACATTTGCAGAACAAACTCCACTATTTTGCTGGCAATTGCCAATTAATAGCCGTTAAGCCACGGTTTTTCAGCCATGTATTAGTTTCGGAAAACGGTGTCTTCTCAAAAAACTCTTTTTTATCCTTGTCGTACTTGACAGCAGCTGGGTGAGGAGCAGTAAGGACCAAATGTTTGCTATTTATATACCTTTGTTTTTCTATAGCGATGTTGCCCCATAGAATAAATACCATCGCTTGTTTTTTATTACTTAGTTCTTTGATAATTGCATCAGTAAACATTTCCCAGCCCTTATTTTCATGGGACAGAATGTCTCCTTGACGCACAGTTAGAATTGAATTAAGCAAAAGTACTCCTTGTTTTGCCCAACTTTCTAGACATCCATGTGAGACGGGATCATAGCTATCTTTTAAGTCTTTTTTAAGTAAATCTTGAATGTTTGTCGCCGAAGGCAGACGCCGCTTAGGATCATTCATCCACTTCGGAGTAGAGAAAGCCAGCCCGGTGGCGACATCGAGGTTTTCGCCAGGATACGGATCTTGTCCTACAATTGCAACTTTTACTTCTTTAAAAGGCGTGAGTTCAAGTGCTTTATAAATGTTATTCTTTCGCGGATTGATTTTGTACGTTTTATATTGTACGTCCACAAATTTTTGCAATTGTATATAATATGGTTTAGAGAACTCACCTTTCAATACATCGTCCCAGTCATTGTATGTTATTCTTTGCGCCATTGGTTTTCTTTTCAAGTTTATTCAATAAATCTAATAATATATTATATCGATCGATATTATATCGACAGCGGCCGGCGTCGCGCGTCGGTGCAAAAAACGATATGATTATTGAATGCAATTGCACTGGCAATTAGATAAAAAAAAAAAAATATTAATATCTATCTATACATATAATAAAACTGTAACTGGTCTGTGTCTGTACATAGAAGATATTAAAGAAAAAAACTACAAGGAGTCTTTATAGGGCTAATAGTAGCCAAAACAATTTTTTTTAGAATTTTGGTCTGTCTTTCGATCTGTATGTTTGTACTCGCATCACGCAAACACTACTGGACCAAATTAGATGCAGTTTTCACTGTTGTACCTATTGTTGAAGGTCTAACTTAAAATCTAGCATAGGTTTCATATTAATACGCTGCCGCTTAGAACCGGAGATATAAATAATAGTAAATTACGCGCAGACGAAGTCGCGGGCAAAGGCTCCTCTTCCCTTGCAACCTTGTTGAAGTGCGGACGTGTCGCGAAATTTACATTACTAATTATAATTTAAGTGCAAGCAAAATAGATTGCTAGTTGAATTTGTGTTAATGCGATAATTCCTTGAACAGAATAATAAATTTCGTATAAATATTCCACCTGCATCGGACCGATTGACAGGCCACGGATAGCCATATCGAGTGCGGGGACCTGCCCTCACCTCCGCGAGAAGAAACGGTTGTCATTGTTCGTCCCGCTCACTCCAACGCGTATATGTAAACCCTTCCAGTATTCAGAACTTCGAAAAATCTGAGCTGCGGGAGGGTTTACAAACAAGAATTCACAAAAAGTTGCCGTAAACCCTTCCAGTATGCAGAATTTCGGAAAATCTGAGCTGCGGGAGGGTTTACAAGAAAGAATTCAAAAAAAGTTGCCGGAAACCATTCCGCTATTCAGAGCTACGAACGATCTGGATTCGGGTATGGTTTTCGGTATAATATTTGAAAATTCGTAATAAAAAATGCTTCCTCTACTCAGAACCCAAAAAAGTATAAAAGGTAGGTGCGATCTGACAAGCGGGAGGGTTTTCTGCTCTATGCTCCCCGACCTCAGATCGCAAGCGGGTGCGATCTGTCTCGCGTTATGGTAGTAGTAGGGTTTTGTGTGATATGGTCCCCGATCTCAGATCGCAAGCGGCAAGTGCCAAGACAGAGAGATAAGAAAAAGAGTTAACGCAGACGAAGTCGCGGGTGAAAGCTGGTTTACTTATACAAAATTTTTATCCGAAAGTTTGAATTTTTGGAAATTTGTTACTCAATCATGCAAAAACGGCTGAACAGATTTGCATAAAATTTGTAAAATAGATAGTTCATTACCAGGATTAACATATTGGATACTTTTTATCTCGGAAAAATTTCAAGTTCCGGTGGGAAAATAAAAAATCGAGTTAACGCAGACGAAGTCGCGGATGAAAGCTAGTGTACTTATAATAATGTTATGAAGCTGCAGTTTTTTAGCACTGATCTCAAGAACTGTTATGTTTCAGTGTTAGCCCATTTATCGACGAAGGTTATATAGGTTACTAGTTTTCGCCCGTGACTCCGTCTGCGTCAACTCGTTTTTTACTATACCACAGGAACTCAACAGGTTTCTGGGATAAAAAGTATCCAATATGTTATCCAATAAATAAAAAAATATGATTATCTTTTTGAAAAAATTTTAGCCGTTCAGTAGTTTTTGTGTGATTGCGTAACAATCATCCAAACAATAATTAAGTGATATAAAAATAAATAATCATTTTGTCATAAGTTTATATACCTACTTAATTCGATTTATTTTTGTTTCCTAATAATTTCTAATAACTCATATCGAGCATTGTCTGTTAAATTTTAATCCATATCTATAATTCTAACTCAGAAGTACTGGGGTTCTGAATACTGGAAGGGTTTACATAAACGCCACTCCACCGGGCCCGCCAGCAGTGACTTGACCACGTGTCCATAAGCTACGATCCCCTCCATACGAGCTGCAACGAGTACGACACCTTTCTACGAGAGTATCGTAGCACATATCCACTATAACTACTTGTACTATTATGTATTCTGTGCTATAACCTGCTTTACTAAGAAACAACGGAACTACGACGGCCTACGGGGCGTAGCTGCATTGGGAGTGTGCTACGAAGAAACTTACCTGTACTTGATTTATTTCTACATTGTTTACTTATCCTACATTGTTTATTATCGCAGCAGTTTACTTTACAAAAAAATGTGTTTATTAGCTATACTTGACGATGTTAAGGCGTACTACACCAGATTCACCTATGACAGGTTCGGCACCAAATATTATCTCATTGGAAGCCGCTCCGCAAGATAATAACGTGACATTGAGAAGTTTAAAACGCCCTCGTGTCGATTTCGCTGAGTTAAAAGATTATTTACTATACGTAATCACGGCTTCGAAGCAGGAGCAAAATGCCAAACTTAACACAATAATTAGCTCTATGTCTGAGATAAAAGAACAAAATAATGATATCCGCAACTCGATAGAATTTGTGTCGGCGAAATATGATGAGATGGCCTCGCGAGTTTGTGTATTGGAGGATGAACGCAAGCAAGACCGTGAGTACATAAAAGCACTTCGAGTCGAAAATTGAAAATATGGAACGACAACTAAAATCCTCTTCTATCGAACTACGGAATGTCCCAAAAGTCAGCCAAAAGAATGAGACTAAGGAGGATTTAGTTAACATTGTAAGAGCCGCTGGGTCGGCGCTCCAGATAAGTTTAGAGGCCTCGGATATCAAAGATATCTACAGAATACCTAGCAAAAATGAGAATAACAAACCAATAGTTGCAGACTTGAATAATGCCATTATCAAGGATAAAATTATAATGGCAACTAAAACCTATAAAAGAGGAAATCCGAGCAACAAATTTTCTACCTCTAATCTGAAATTGAGCGGACCCTCGATTCCAGTTTACGAGTCGGAGAGTCTGCCTCCCAAAACAAAGAGGTTTTTTACTTAGCAAGAAATGCTTTTTTTATAGAATAGTAGGCAAACGAGCATGCGGGTTGCCTGATGGTAAGCAATCACCGCAGTCCATAGACACCAATGATTTCGATGAAATTTTAATATACCGTAGATAGCACATAGGGTGCTTTTTATCACGAAATTCCCACGGGAGCCAAGCCCCGGGGCACGGCTAGTATTATAAATGCAAAAGTAAGTTTGTTTAATTGTTTGTTTGTTACCTCTTCACACTTTATCAACTGAACCAATCTTCCTGTAATTTCGCATACACATAGTTAGAAGATCAGAGAAGGACATAGACCTTTCATCCCGGAAAAAAGCACTGTTCCCGTGGGAAAATCACGCGGTCGAAGCCGCGGGCAATAGCTAGTGTCCTATAAATGTTCATATTAACTTCTTTAACTTGACAACACTAACTTTGATATTGTATTTGGTTTTGTGTAAATAAAGAATCATAGCTATATTAACTTCATGAAGTTAGCATTCATTTCAAAAAAACCTAAAAAAATCATATCAACTTGCGTTACAACACTATTTGCTATTTTAGTTATTTCAATATTGGTTCGGTTCAAATTACATAAAATAGGCTGAATTTCATTATTGCCAAGTATTTTTCATTAAATTTTATTTGTTTTTGTGTTAAACTTTGCACATTCTGTCCGCATATATATTTTTTTATTACTAAAGCAATAACGTTAGTTTGTATGTTCAGTTCAAAGCTCGAGGAAGCTCGCACACTGTTCGTTCGCGCGAGCTTCATATTTGTCTTCGGGTGTCTAATTAGCAAGCCTTATTAACACGATAAAATTCAACCTTGTGGCCGCCTCATCATTTTGGCAGACAGCTTTTGGAGTTCAATGAAATAATACAGTTTTTAAAGTGAAAACTACTTTATCACTTTATTTTGTGGCTATTGAATGAGACTGAACCAAAACGCTCGGCTATGTAACGCTCGTTCGGGTACATGCACAGGTTTGAATGTTCATGTACATTTCTCATTTCCTTAAACTTCGACTTACCTTGCCTTAATAAAAAAATCACTTCTGTCGTGTGGTCAAGCATACATCAATTTTTAATTTCTGAACGAATTCCCACAGGAGCGGATCTTGGTACAAATATTAATTTGTATACAAAATAAGTGCATCCACAACAGACTATGCAATGAGAACTCAAAAAATTGGTCTTCATCCCATTTAACGATACGTAACGTGCGGTCGCATTAGTGAATAACCCAAGTAACTTTAGCAATAGTTATTTTTATATACGGAACCATTTTTGTTTGCACAATTTTCGTGTTTTTTCTTTATCTTAATTGTCTGCTGATGAAAATTGCTCGGTTTCTGTTCATTTTCTTTCCCTGAGGTCCATATTTTACTTCACATTGCATTATACTCTAATGAAAGATGATTTGTTTGAATTAAACCGTATTATTAACACCGCTCATTTTTAAAGGATGCGAAGAAACTTCAATTCGGAAAGTTTTATTAAATTAAAACATAAATCTGGTACTATTTTGTTTTCGTGCACTATTAATTAGTAGGTAAAATATTAATAGTATAAAAACTTTAAAAAAAGCTTTTATGCATTGTCATTCAAACTATAATCGGGCCGAAACCTAAACTCCCGTATGACATATGTCACTTTGACAATAATAGCGATGTACCTAAACACGAATCGCTGCGATTAGTTATTTGAAGTTACGTAAAAAATCAAATCGAAATAAAATAATTATTTTTATTAATCAGAAGTCTGTACCTGAGTCTGAGTTGCTGTCATCGTCAATAACATGGATAATAAATTCATTGTGAATAATATTATCTACATGATGTCACGATTCGATACGATTACGTGAATTCTTGTCCCTTTTTCTTTCTTTTTTTTTTGTATTACTTTAATGTTAAATATTTTTAATCTTAAAACGCAACAATTTTTATATCCAGCATGGCTTGACCCTGATGACACCTGTCATACGGGAGTTTAAGTTTCGGCCCGAGTATAACTTACTTGTTAATCTAATACACTGACATTGACATCAATTGTTATGAAAACTTCAGTTATCTAAAATGCCAGTGCATTGATATCAAAAGAGGTGATATATCAATGCACATGACATGCTTATCAGTTACATATGAGGAAATATTAAGTACTCACTTGTAATTATTTGATATTTTCCTGAGCTTACATCTTTATCATCTTACAGAGACCTTGTCGCTTTAGTTCAATTTCTTCGGATCTTGAGACACAATTTAGATACGATATCTACGTTTGTATTTAGTAGAATCGGCCCCTGGGTTTGTGTGTGGTCGGCCTTATATAGGCAGATGACCTCTTAGCTACATTCATGTCACATCATTTATTGCGTTTCATATCATACATTCAGTTATAACACATATAATACATTTAAGAGGAAAAATGCGAAGAGATATTATTATCAATTCATATAACAAAACTGTAATTGGTCTGTATCTGTAGGAGATATTTATGAAAAAATACTATGGCAGGATTTTTTTACAGTTTTCGTCCGTCTTACTGTCTGTCTTTCAGTCTGTCTGTGTACGCGAGTCAACAAGCGCAAGACATGTCAATAACAAACATAAAGAAGATCTCCTTACCATGGCTAACCAGAAGCACAGGGCGGGCGCTTCATAGAAACGGCGCGTCAAATATGCCTACTACTACTACAAATGAAACTGTATATCCGTGAACACGTCAGTAACACGTCAATGTGTGCGTTTTCATAGTCGAACGTCCCACAGTTACACAAGAGCGGGGGAGAAGTGCGGAAGGAGCGGGGGGGTGCCATATTGCGGGAGGGGCAGGGAGTTTCCTTTCTGTACGTAGTACTATATTAATTCTGTGCCAGAAGTGAGCAACAATAGAAACATCATAAGGAAACATTACAATAATCGTCCCTTTGTGCTGGAGACCACCAGCGCGGCTACCTAAACAACGTGACGCCTTGTGAAAAACGTATAAAAGAAGGAAACGCATGAAGATCGATGTCATACCTCCATATACAGTGATCGTTATAAGTTCATAAGTAAAATTGTATAATTTATTGTAAATAAATTATTTTTTTAAACTCTTTGAGTATTTTGACTCGCGTATCACGCAAAAACTACTGGACCAAATTTGATGCGGTTTTCCTAGTTACATTGTGTACATTGTGTTACATTACTTGTATTTTTTAATTTACTTCCTTCATGCATCTAGTGGCAATCTTTTCTTTTAAAACTTGTTCATTTAAACCGTCGATAACGTAGTTGGTTACATAATTACCAATTCTTGCATGTAACACATATTGTTAAGATTTTATTATGTAATTGTTAGTTGTTCCTCAATAAATAACATAAAAATAAAAGGTCTGATTTAAAATCTGGCATAGATTTCATCTTGACATGGCCGCTTAGAGCCTGAGATATTAGCAATGGTAAATTACACTCAGACGAAGTCGCGGGTACAGGCTAGTGTACTAAAATTTCAATATGATATAATCAATGTACATTATTATATTATTTGAACATGATATAATAATACATTTTGTGTATGATTGTATAACCCGCCGTATTACATTACGGCTAGCCGTTTTACAAAACAGCGCCGTTTTGTAATACGCGTCGGTTCAACGATTAGCCGGATTGAATACGGCTTAATGAAAATCCTCCGAAATGTATTCGGCACCATACGTTCTTCAATACGGCTAGCCGTAATGTAATATAGCGAGTCATTAGCCGCTGCTTTGACAGTTTTTAGTTCAGATTTTTAACACTCGTGGCGCTGCCTGACGTAACAACAACGATGGCGTATAACTATGGTAATCATTCTTGGTTGTTAAAGAATATCGTAAAAAGAAAATCTGTTATATAGCATTTTTTTATTAACATAGATTTTCATTTAAACATAGTTTTATTTTGTAAGTCACCCTACATTATAAATAGTAGGTAGTACGATGCGGCTTAACATGGGCCGCCATATTGGAGAACGTATCGCAGTGACAATCCGGCTAATCGTTGAACCGCCGTATTACAAAAAGGCGCTGTTTTGTAAAACGGCTAGCCGTAATGTGGCGGATTATACAATCCGACTGCTACACATAGATAATAATTACATTTGCTTATAATTTCACTTATACGTACGTGTAGTTATTTTAATAAAAAATTTTTCGTCGCGACTAACAACTTAAAAGGGCGACGAAATAAAACAGGCATTAAAACTTAGTCGTGTTAATTAATGTACTAATTATGTCTAATAAAAATTAAACACCAATTGCTTTTTACATTTTTTTATTTTATTACACAAAACAAACAGTTTACAAAGGTACATCTTAAGTTGATTTATTGCGATTATAAGTTACCAAAAGGTTAATAATATTAATACAATCATGTAAGTAAACAATTTGATTAAGTAAACATAGAATAAAAATTAAGAAAAATATATTAGATTTGCGTAATTCATACTGCACGATAACTAAAAGCTGATAAACAATGTAAAATGCAACCACATTCTTTTATTTTATGACTTGTAAAGAATCAATCACTAAATTTTATTTTGATATAAATAATTTTCTATGTGATAATGGTTTATCATATTTTAGCCTTTCACGTTTTATTTTACGCAGAATTCTGACTAAAAGCTATAAAAGTAACAAGTTCAAGTAAAAAAGTGCAAGTATATGTATTTAGATAGATATTTTAATTAAATAGGTATTACTTTTTTAAACTAAAAATCATACCACCACCACGCATAATATCTAAGCAATATCATTGAATATATTACATTTATTACAAGCAATATCATTGGAATAATTCTACAGTTACATAAAATCTTTTATAATTTATTATAAATGATACTATAATTGAAGTATTTGCGTTTTTGCGATAAGACCGTCATTATTGCGTCTTACTTATTATATTCGATGTATCAAATCTCGTCTAGAAACATGACGCTATCAGCCAAACCTAAAGAATTATTCTATACATTTTTTTTATTTTCTTTATTTCCCAACACCAAAAACTATTTTACATAATAATTACTTTGCCAAACTACTTGACAGTTTGTCGGCAAAATAACATAAGAGTGCTTCCACTTTAAATATTTAATTTACTACGTATATCTTCTTCTTGTTCACATTTGCAGAACAAACTCCACTATTTTGCTGGCAATTGCCAATTAATAGCCGTTAAGCCACGGTTTTTCAGCCATGTATTAGTTTCGGAAAACGGTGTCTTCTCAAAAAACTCTTTTTTATGCTTGTCGTACTTGACAGCAGCTGGGTGAGGAGCAGTAAGGACCAAATGTTTGCTATTTATATACCTTTGTTTTTCTATAGCGATGTTGCCCCATAGAATAAATACCATCGCTTGTTTTTTATTACTTAGTTCATCAAAAGAATGCAATGATCCTCATGTAGCTCAGTTAATTAGCGATGATTTTTACGTTGATGACTTTTTATCAGGCGCTGATTCAGAATCTGAATTACAAAACATAATAGTGTCTGTTACAGCTGAGCTAAACTCAGCATATCTTCCACTGCGAAAATGGCGTACAAATCTACCATCGATCTTTCAAAATGACACCACTCAGCCCAAAGTATTTGATTGTTCGTCTCAGGCTAGCGTATTGGGTCTGAAGTGGGATCCTACAAAAGACGTTTTAAAGTTTTCTGTTGATTTAGAACAAACTTCAACAATTACAAAGCGAATAATATTGTCTAAATCAGCCAGACTTTTGATCCACTAGGCTTACTTAGTCCGTGTACAATCATCCCAAAAATTATTTTACAAAAGCTTTGGATGTCCAAATTTGATTGGGATGATCCTATTGATGAGACTTTGCAACGTCAATGGTTAAATTTTGCAACTAATTTAAATAATATTTCAAATTTTGATATACCTAGATGCGCTCTCGTTCAAGATCATGTAAAAATTGAATTACATTCATTCTCAGACGCATCTCAATCGGCATACGCTGGTGCAGTCTATATTAGATCTACAAGTAATACGGGACAGGTTTTGGTACGACTGCTTTGTGCTAAAACTAAGGTGTCACCCGTAAAAACCACCACAATACCTCGTCTCGAGCTTTGTGGCGCGTTACTCTCTGCACGTCTGAGTGCCAAGGTATTGAAGTAAAAATATAATACAGCAAAATATTCTGGATCTACCTGAAACAAAAACTAGCAAACAAATTAAAAACAAACTACAAACTAATAACGTCTTACAATCTAATAATTTTCTACAATCTAACAATGTTTTACCAACTAATAAGTCTCTAACAACTAATATTAATTTACATACTACATCTTTTACTAACACTTCTTTGACAATTAAAAACAATATTATAGATTTTGAAAAGCATTCAAGTTTTGCAAAATTACAAAGATCCTGTGCCTTTGTTTTGAGGTTCATATTTAATTTAAAAAATGTAAACTCTAAAATAATTGGTCCACTTACCTGCGATGAGTTAAATTCTGCACTTAATGTTTTAATTAGGCTGCATCAGGAAGAATGCTTTTCAAATGAAATAAAAATATTAAAAAATAAACAAAACTTACCCTCTAAATCCCGATTACTATCACTTAGCCCTTTCCTCCGTTCAGACGGTATGCTTTGTGTTGGAGGTCGACTGCAAAATTCTAATGAACCTATTGAAAAGAAATATCCTGTTCTATTAGATACTAATCACAATTTTACAAAAACATTATTTTCCTACTATCACGTGAAATTTCTTCACTGTGGGCCTCAACTTCTGTTGAGTACTTTAAGACAAACATTTTGGCCTTTAAGAGGCAGAATATTAGCTAGAAGTACAGTCAACAACTGCAAAATTTGTAGGCTGATGAAAGCAAAATCTATCACTCCTATTATGGGCAACTTACCTTCTGGTAGAATCACTCCAAGTCATCATCCATTCCATATTAGCGGTGTTGATATAGGAGGCCCATTCTATATAACCGATCGTAAGGGCTGTAGTGATAACTACAGAATTATTTTGAACTCCTAACTGGTCAACTTTGCATGTCATATTTTAGGTGAAATAGTTGATATATTGGGATACTATTCCTGTGGCGTATTACCTGCATGATAGGCTCTCGACGCACCACAATAGCAGGCATTCAAATCCATTAGTTTCCAGACAAATTGAATGGGAAAGTGACACACCAGTACACAAATTTCATATGTTGTTTTTACAATACTTATTAAGAAAACAGGGAGACCCGCACATCAAAACGTTCTTTGAGTCACGCCGAAACCATTGGTAGCAATAACTCGACGTGATTTTGTGTACTTACGGAACTATATTGAAAACTAAACATTCATAACAAAACATTCCACGATTAGATTAGACTGTCAACTGAGATCTACAGAGTTGGACGTCTGACATTGACAGCTGGTGACACACGTTCCGTCTTGGGTCCTGGCAAGCCTTGCTTATCATAAAAAAATAAGAAATCATGGTAGGATTGTTGTAAAGTTTTAATTATTCTCCTTTAATATCGTCGACTTAGATTATTATAATATTCAACGAATAGATACCTTATTTAAACATTAGTTCTTTTAAAGAATATTTAAAAGTTGGTTTGATGTGCGTTCGAATTAAGCGAAACGGAGCGCGACAAAATGGAATGTCAAATCGAGTCGAGTGGATTCGCGCTCTTCCTAGATAGGCCGCCACGAGACACGTAACATGGCTTGAGCAATTATTAATTTTTTGGGGTTTTTTCACTTTCGCCGCCCTCGGCACCCCGTCATGGGACTATAGTTTAACCTTTAGCTTTAAAATCCGCGATACGCGCAAGGACACAGGGGATATTTGCCGCCACGAAGTTGTCAGGAGGATGAGCTGTTGATATCCACGTGCCCGCCCGGCCGTATGAATTGGCGCTTCCTGGAGTGTCCTCCCATCGCCAGAGGGTGCGGTTTCCCCGGACCGTGGACCGCATGCCACGGCGCAGGCCCCGTCGTCGGCGACCCCAAGGCGCAACACACGGATCCTAACCTTATTTCCAAAGGCCACATCGCCGCCTCCGATCCGATGTCCCTGTAGTGGCTCAGCGCAAACCTCGGAAGGTCCAGCCGGCGTCTACTATCTCGCATACAACGGAGCGTCGCAGGAGCGCCGTGCCGCTTTGACGACGCGACCAGCACCAGTGCCCGAACCCAACGGATCATAATGGTGAACGGGACAACGTTATAAGTGCGCACAGACGTTTGTGTACGGACCTGGCCAGGTACCTTATATTTGGTTTATGTTAATTTTAACTTTTAATTGCGACAAAGACTTATCAGATTTTGGTATTAGTATAACATGTGCCCGCCCTCAGCGGCTAGTGTGTTTATGGAATAAAATGCTATATTCTATCCCAACCATATTGTATTAATGATATCACCCTGCCCATGACTCCCAGGACCTAAGGCTTACTAGACAAGAGGTCCTTGTACTTCAAAAGTACGAGGCTCTATCCTGAGCACTACATCCGGCTCTCTCTAAAGTAATTGTTCGTGTATAATCGCACTGCGCAGGGATATTGCCCGTCTTCGCTTCAAATAGTTGGGGACCCCTGCGCACACGCCCAACAATACACTTTTTATTTTTTTTTATTTTTTATACACGACAATGGCGCCCGAACTACTATATTTTTGAGCCTTTGAGTCCTGTGAGAGTGGCAGTTTTTTCTAAAAAATAGTTTTTAAATTTTTTAAACTCGCTCACTTGTTATTTTGAAATTTTGGTGATATCATTGACTGTAAAGTTATTATACTTTAGTGTTTGTTAGGTTTATATGCGACAGGGTGGTAAGCATACATTTAATACAATTCATAGTAATTATTATAATATTACTAAATAATATTATAATTAATAATATAATAATTAATATTTTATTTGGGCTTCGCTATGAATAAAAAGCATAGCGCTCAGCCATAATTCCTATTTCATCTCAATTTGAGAGCTAATTAATTTTTATTGACAGGGAGTAACCTGTATATATTTAGAAATTTATCAATTATTATAATCTATTACATACCCTGACACATATAACCTCACATTCTTGCCAACATGTCGGACGGCGAAAGGGAAGAGCAATATCACGAAGTAAGTGGGGAGGCAAACAAACCACCTACCACTACTACTTCCTCATTTGTTAATACACGACCGCGGGGAGGTGCAATTGACACCCACCCACCCGGCCCTTCCACACTTAAAGCGTTACAACCCACATTGTCTCAACTAGGAGCTCCCGGTTTAGTACGTCAAGCCAACTCAATGGGTAGGACTACCTATGCTACGGAGACTAGGGAAGATGACGAACGCGTTATTCACATATTAAAGGAGGACCATTTGAGGTCGTGGAATTTAAAATTTTCTGGTGACTCAGACGTCACAGATTTTTTCCTTAGAATTGATGATTTTAGGCGTAGTCGGAATACTTCAGAACATAAAGTACTGAAATGTTTTTTTGATTTATTTAGTGGTAGCTATCTTTGAATAGCATTATTAATGTTGCCACCGGGCACACACCATTTTTGTTAGCTAAAGGTCGGGAGATAATGACGGATGGCATGTTGCCGAAAAGAGGCGGCATTCCAAATTCGTTAATACCTTCAAATGACCAGTCGTTCAGCTCATTTCTTCTCCGCTAAACTAGCACCGCGCTTTGTGATGTAATGTTGTCAGGAAGCATTCGGATGTTGTTTACGACCTTCAGGAGATAGAAACCGGTAAAGTTGGAAAATATCATGTCAAGGACATAATAAAAGTCTCACAAGGTGTGTCCCCTAGCTAGCAACTTTTTTTTTATCTTGAACTTTGTTATTTTGGATTGGTATAACCAATCAGAGGCCTCATTTTTCACATATGACATGACTCACATGTGAAATTTTTTTGTCAAGCGTTTTCATGAAAACCAATTTCTTTTATAACTACACACTCTAGGCGCCAGAGTAAACATAAGGATATGGATTAATACTCCTTAATTTTTGAGAAAAAAAGGAAAATAAGTTTTTTTCCTTATACAATGTCAGCCCAACGGCTATACATTTTAAATGTCAATTTGTGTGAGAGCTCTCCATTAGTTTAAAGTAAAGACTTTATTAGGTTTACAATTCAATTACTAACTAGTAAATTATGTAGGAATGCTAGATTACATATATTTTAATTAAATCTCAAATAGTTTTTCTTATTATACATAAGTAAGAACTTTTACTTTAGATAAATCCTTTATAATTAGTATGCTACTTGCGATTATCTCATTAGAAATCCAAGTATGATTTTTTTAATGCAGGGGAATTGCAGCGGTCTGGCCAGACGCTGTATTCCTGACACTCAAAATAAATTGAGTTAGTTTTAGAACTCTAGAACATACATTTTAATTTAATATATGAAATAGCATGAGTTAGTTTCATATATAGCTGATAGTTTTATATTTAGAAATATATTGCCGTAGGATAGGTGAATGTTTTCTCCGGTTACCCCGGCTGTTTCGGCTAAGTACGACTTAACCTCTTTGCCGAAAAGGGGGGTATTGTAGTGATAACTACAGAATTATTTTGAACTCCTAACTGGTCAACTTTGCATGTCATATTTTAGGTGAAATAGTTGATATATTGGGATACTATTCCTGTGGCGTATTACCTGCATGATAGGCTCTCGACGCATCACAATAGCAGGCATTCAAATCCATTAGTTTCCAGACAAATTGAATGGGAAAGTGACACACCAGTACACAAATTTCATATGTTGTTTTTACAATACTTATTAAGAAAACAGGGAGACCCGCACATCAAAACGTTCTTTGAGTCACGCCGAAACCATTGGTAGCAATAACTCGACGTGATTTTGTGTACTTACGGAACTATATTGAAAACTAAACATTCATAACAAAACATTCCACGATTAGATTAGACTGTCAACTGAGATCTACAGAGTTGGACGTCTGACATTGACAGCTGATGACACACGTTCCGTCTTGGGTCCTGGCAAGCCTTGCTTATCATAAAAAAATAAGAAATCATGGTAGGATTGTTGTAAAGTTTTAATTATTCTCCTTTAATATCGTCGACTTAGATTATTATAATATTCAACGAATAGATACCTTATTTAAACATTAGTTCTTTTAAAGAATATTTAAAAGTTGGTTTGATGTGCGTTCGAATTAAGCGAAACGGAGCGCGACAAAATGGAATGTCAAATCGAGTCGAGTCGATGCTTTCTCTTCCTAGATAGGCCGCCACGAGACACGTAACATGGCTTGAGCAATTATTAATTTTTTGGGGTTTTTTTCACTTTCGCCGCCCTCGGCTTCCCGTCATGGGACTATAGTTTAACCTTTAGCTTTAAAATCCGCGATACGCGCAAGGACACAGGGGATATTTGCCGCCACGAAGTTGTCAGGAGGATGAGCTGTTGATATCCACGTGCCCGCCCGGCCGTATGAATTGGCGCTTCCTGGAGTGTCCTCCCATCGCCAGAGGGTGCGGTTTCCCCGGACCGTGGACCGCATGCCACGGCGCAGGCCCCGTCGTCGGCGACCCCAAGGTGCAACACACGGATCCTAACCTTATTTCCAAAGGCCACATCGCCGCCTCCGATCCGATGTCCCTGTAGTGGCTCAGCGCAAACCTCGGAAGGTCCAGCCAGCGTCTATTACCTCGCATACAACGGAGCGTCGCAGGAGCGCCGTGCCGATTTGACGACGCGACCAGCACCAGTGCCCGAACCCAACGGATCATAATGGTGAACGGGACAATGTTATAAGTGCGCACAGACGTTTGTGTACGGACCTGGCCAGGTGCCTTATATTTGGTTTATGTTAATTTTAACTTTTAATTGCGACAAAGACTTATCAGATTTTGGTATTAGTATAACATGTGCCCGCCCTCAGCGGCTAGTGTGTTTATGGAATAAAATGCTATATTCTATCCCAACCATATTGTATTAATGATATCACCCTGCCCATGACTCCCAGGACCTAAGGCTTACTAGACAAGAGGTCCTTGTACTTCAAAAGTACGAGGCTCTATCCTGAGCACTACATCCGGCTTTCTCTAAAGTAAGTGTTCGTGTATAATCGCACTGCGCAGGGATATTGCCCGTCTTCGCTTCAAATAGTTGGGGACCCCTGCGCACACGCACCAACCATACACTTTTTATTTTTTTTATTTTTTATACACGACAGGGCCGCGGTTGCAAAATATCCAAATGCTACTTATGTTTATTTGTCTGTTTCAGTACCAAGGCCTTACACCTTGAGGTAGTTAGCGATCTCTCTACTGATGTCTTTATTTTGTCTCTACGGCGCTTTATATCTCGCCGAGGTAAACCCTTCGAGATCTATTGTGACAATGGCACGAATTTTGTCGGCGCAAACAACGAAATAACAAATTTTCTAAAATCAAATCACAATAATATTTCTGGTTTTGCGTCAAGTGAAGGTATTCGGTTCAGGTTCTCCCCAGCTTATTCTCCCCACTTTGGGGGCCTATGGGAAGCGGGAATTAAATCAGCAAAATACCATATCAGTCGTATTTTAGGCGATAAACACTTAACTTTCGAAGAGTTGTCAACATTATTCACACAAATTGAGGCAATCCTCAATTCCAGGCCTTTAACTCCTCTTTCATCTGATCCTACTGACCTTGATCCTTTGACTCCCGCGCACTTCTTGATCGGCAAACCACTTACATCATTACCAAGCGAGTGTCTGCTAGACGTTAATGAAAACAGGCTGGATCGATATCGACTTCTTGAGAAGATACGACAGCACTTTTTGGATCGATGGAGGAACGAGTACCTATGCGAATTGCAGCAAAAGAACAAATGGCGAACACAACAAAGAGGACTACAAGAAGGCGACTTAGTGGCGATAAAGGAGCCCAGTTTGCCTCCACTGAAATGGCGTATGGGACGCGTTCAAAAACTATATTCCGGATCCGATGACATCGCAAGAGTTGCTGACGTCTACACCATGAAAGGCATTATCCGCAGAGCCGTGCACAACCTCTGCCCACTGCACTCCACGGAATCTACACAAGCAGCAGTTACTCAAAAGCCAGAAGCTTTCGAGGGCGGGGAAGATGTTCAGGCCATATCCAACGCCTGATGATTTTAAGGAGCAAAGGCGGTTTTCGATGTGACATCGCGGGGCATCCGGGCGGCGTTCGTCATTGCGTTGTGAATCTCCGTACTGTCAACATTATTTATTTTGTATTTTCTAAATTTAAAGAAAGTAAACGAAATAGCAGCAGTATCCAAGGAGTTTTACTTCTAAGTCTCTTCGGTAACCCTATGAGAAGACGATCGGCGCAACCAACCATATATAATCAAAATCGATTTTACTTTCGCATATTTATGATGGATTACATACATACATCACATTTCATATTGTGAAATTAGTATCTCCTTTACTGAGTACACCAGCACCTTCGGCAGTTTCCAACTAAATCCAGTGTAATTACTACAAAGTAGTCATCATGGAAATCCTTGGGGAGGCCTTTGTCCAGCAGTGGACGTCTTTCGGCTGAGAGAGAGAGAGAGAGAGAGAGTCACACAAGTGTAGTCAGCTGTGTGTAGTCGCAATGTAGTAGATGTGCTGTGTTCCCCGCCTCATCTTGCGAATTCTGTATTTGCCAAAACGAATACAAACCATCCTTACTGGCCGAGATGTACGATGCTTTACGACTGGTGGATAAGCATTGTATACATACCTACACATATATACGTATCTACATATTATCACGCCTTTTTTCGGGGGGGGGGGGTAGGCAGAGAATAACGATTTCCACTTGCTACGATCCTTACAGATCTCTCTTGCTTCCTCTCACTCATCACTTACCTCATACATGCTCTCCAGTTATGGCTGCTCCGAATATATCTATTTTTGAGGAGTACTATATATATTTGTTATAAAATATACCTCTAGTATCGTTGAGTTAGTATTCCATAAGACAAGTCAGTCTCGAACTTACTATGGAACTAACTCAACTTGTGTGATATGTATATTTGTTTAAATATTTAGGTACTTGTATTTATTTAATCGTAAAATTTTGCTCTGGTTACTCCACCTGGCCCTGGCTGTATGAAAAACGGACGGGCGCTTTAACCAATTATAGCGTATTTAAGTATAGGTATTGGGCACATCAGAAATATCAATTCATGCGGCAGGCACCTGTGAAAAATATTGATAGGTGCTGTGCGCAGAGAATCCGGGCAAACGAAATGGCGGGAGGGTTCGGTACCGAAAAATATACCGGGTAAAAAAAGTACCGGTAAAAAACCTCGACCCGATACTACGTCTGTCCGACTAACCTAACCTAACCTATACGCAGTCTGCTACCACCGTAGCTTATATAGGGAGCTACGGGGCCCTATATACTAACCTAATTTAATAACTACAATTCAACCACTTACCAAACTGAATCTTCTTAATCTTCGGATCCAACTTCGAGTGTCTTCGGAAGAGGAGGGGTTGTTCCCTAAATCACCCAACCTACCCCATGAGATCTCAATCCCCAGAAAAAAATACCTGATCCGTCTAGCAGTTCCACTCGGCAACAGATTTCGGCGTCCCCAGGCAGCCACGTTTCGCATCTCACAAGAAACAGTCAAAGTAAAAGGTTTCACAAACACAAATGTTCAATAGTTATTTAACAAACAGGAAATTCACAAATATAACTCAAACTAGTTAACAAGCAAAAGACGCGAGACCTCTCCGCGTATTAAAATCAAACCGATATGTCAGGACAAATGGCGGCCGTCCGCCATGCCATTCACGCGAGCAATTTCATGCGGCGCGGCCTCCCCGCGCGATGTCCAAACAATACTGAATTCAAAATGGTCGCTCGCGACTGCCGACGCCGGCCGAGCGGGCGACGACGCTACTAATATGAAACTACCGCACGCGCTAGAATATTACGGCGGCGAACGGACAAAACAACATAGATTTTATTACAAACATCCCCCCGTCCCGGTCTGAGAAGCAGACCGCTAGCTTACTCTACGGGAAGGCGGGCGAGAGAGGTCACAGCTCTCCTCAAAATCGAACCGTCGACCAACACCTCAGCCACACGCGGAGTGCCATCTCCGCCAAGAATCAAACGTAATATGCGAGCTCGTCGCCAAAGCAATGAGGGCAAATTTGCCTCTTTTAACAACACTAAATCACCCTCCCTGGGAGGCTCAGTCCTGTCTGTCCACTTCACTCTTTGCTGCAGCAAATGCAAATATTCAAGCGACCAGCGACGCCAAAAGTCCTGGCTCATTTGCTGCAACATTTGAAAACGCGACAACCGATATACGCGTTCGTCCTTCCACGGGTATTCGGGCAGGGCATTCAAAGGCCCTCCCACCAAAAAATGACCAGGGGTGAGAGCTTCCAAGTCATTTGGATCTGGAGATAGCGGACAGAGAGGACGAGAGTTGAGGACCGCCTCAACTTTACAAAACACTGTGGCCAGCTCTTCAAAAGTTAGAGCCGTTTCTCCGATAATGCGGCGGAGGTGGGTCTTTGCGGATTTCACAGCCGCTTCAAAAATCCCTCCCCAATGGGGGCAACTTGGGGGACTAAACTTCCAGGTTATTCCCCTTTGGGCAGCAATTTGACTTAAACTAGTACAATTTTTATCAATAAACACAGAAACATCCTTAAGATAATTTACAGTTCCTTTATAGTTTGTGCCATTGTCAGACCTAATAAGGGAAGGTAGACCTCGACGCGAAACAAAGCGATCCAACGCGGCGACGAAGGCCTCCGTAGTCAGAGCCGATACCACCTCCAAATGGACAGCCTTGGTGGCCAAACAAACAAATACACACAAATAGCCCTTCACAATACGGGCATTACGAAAGGAGAAGCCTTGATCGAAAAGGGACCGGCAAAATCGGTTCCAACGCCGTCAAACGGTCTCGAAGGTCGGATTCGATCAGCGGGCAAATCACCCATCTGTGGTTGCATCGTGGATGCCTTCAACCTATAACATGCAATACATCGAAACAGGACACTACGGATTGCTCTTCGGGCAGACAAAATCCAAAACTCGCGTTGCAAAATAGCCAACAAAGCATTGCACCCAGCATGGGCGTTACGAATGTGTCGATCAGACACCAAAAGCTGCACCAAGGGTCCGCCCTTGGGCAACAACAGAGGATGGCGAGTCTCATATGGAAGATCCGCCTTCCGGAGCCTGCCTCCAAACCGAAGAAGCCCATCCGAGTCGATGTACGGGTTCAAACGAGCGACCGCGCCCTTCAACTTAGCGCGTCCGTCGCGCAAAATACGAAGCTCTGACTCAAACCGTCCGGTCTGCACGACACGGACCCAATGCAACAATGCGCTCCGGCGCTCTTCTGCACCTGCAATCGGCTCCAACCGCTTTGCCTGTGGGTTTCTACAATTATGTATGAAACGCTTAATCCAACTGGTAACACCCAGAAGCTTATCCAAGCTACTATACCGAGCAAGTAGCCAATCCGGCTCCGACGTCGTCTCAGCGACTACAGCATGTACACGGAGCCCAGTCAAACTCAAAGAAGTAACATCTGTCTGACAGACAGGCCA
This sequence comes from Ephestia elutella, assembly GCA_018467065.1. Taxonomy (NCBI): domain Eukaryota; kingdom Metazoa; phylum Arthropoda; class Insecta; order Lepidoptera; family Pyralidae; genus Ephestia; species Ephestia elutella. The sequence continues at coordinate 913,808 of CM031580.1, read as the reverse complement.
AGATGTTTCTGATCCCATCAGCCACTCTGGACCCCACCAGAGCGGGTGTGACACCAATTCTGGTGCCGTACAACCTCGGGAAGCACAGTCCGCTGGGTTAAGCTCTCCCGGCACATGTCTCCATGTTATATCAATTCCAATATTTTGAATTTGGGAAACCCTGTTTCCAACAAAAACCTCCAAGGTATGTGGGGCCGCGCGCAACCATGCAAGCGCGACCTGGCTATCCGACCAGGCGAAGATGTCTCGTATCTCGACCGTGGCCGCCAGCTCACTGGCAACGTGATGCAACAATTTAGAGAGAAGGTGAGCTCCACTCAACTCAAGCTTGGGAATAGTCAGCCTAGTCCTGATGGGGGCGACCTTGCTCTTCCCTAACAAAAGCGAGACATTGACCCGGCCATCGGCGTCAACTGTCCGCATATAGACTGACGCGGCGTAGCCTCGCTCCGACGCGTCACAAAAGCCATGCAGGCTGGCTCGACATTTCCCGGGGGCAATATTCGACGAGGCAAGGCAATCCGATTGACTTCCTTAATCGATGAAAACAACTCGAGCCAATCATCCAATGGAGGACCAAACAGCGGCTCGTCCCACGAGACGCCCAAAGTCCAAAGTCTCTGAAGAAGACACTTCGCAGAGAATATTACTGGACTGATCCAACCGCTTGGATCAAACATACGAGCTATTACGGACAACACCGTTCTCTTAGTCCAGACTTTTGGTATTTCCAAGTCCACTTGGAATGTGAAAATATCGGTTAGCGGCTGGTACTGCATGCCCAGCACCGCTATCCTGTTGGGATCATCCACATCCTCAAACAGGTGAGGGTTCTGTTGGTGATCCTCCGGGATCCCTTCTAGAACTTTAGGCTCATTGGACAACCACTTACGTAGCTCGTAGCCACCCGTCTTCAATATTTCGATCAATTCATCCCGCAGTAGGAGGGCCTCCTCAATACTTTGGGCTCCGGTGCACACGTCATCAACATACAAGTCACGTGACAGCACGGAAGCCCCACGGGGAAAGCGGATCCGTTCCCGCTCTGCCAATTCAAGCAATGATCTGATGGCGATATAGGGACTAGATTTCAAACCATACGTGTTTGTGTTGAGTTCATACACCGTCACAGGATCCTCAGGGCGCTCACGCCAGAGTATCAACTGGAATCGCCTGTCCTCAGGATGTATGACTGTCTGGCGGAACATCATCCGGATGTCCGCACCAAAAACCACTTGATGTCTTCTAAAGTTCAAGATGATGTCAATTATGTCCCTATGCAATTTGGGACCCGAATGCAAACACAGATTCAACGAAACCCCGTTCGAAGTGGGTGCGGACCCATCAAAGACAGTCCGCAACTTGCCCGTTGAGGCCTTCACCACCGCGTGGTGGGGCAAAAAATAATGCTCAGTTGAGCTCCAATCAACTCGAGCCGGAGACATGTGACCCAAATCCTCGTACTCGCGCATAAATTCAATATATTTATCGCGAAGTACGTGGTCACGCTGCATACGTCGCTCCATGGACAGCAGTCGTTTCTCCGCAAGCGCCCTACTTTGCCCTAGGCTAGGACGAGAGGCAACAAAGGGTAACCTAGTTACAAACCGACCGGAGGGCAACCTCTCCGTGGTCGATCGAAAAAGGGCTTCGCACTCAGCGTGTTCCGGATCCATCCTGGAACTCATAGGTGGCTCCTCCACCTCCCAAAACCTTTGCATGGTCTTGGCCAAGGACGCAGATGCGACGACCGGTGGCTCCTCCGCGGTGCCATTATCAAACACAGGGCCCATCAGGGCAAAACCAAAAATCGTAGACACTGCCATCAGTGAAGACGAACCCAGAGCCTTCTGTGTACCCAACAAAATCCAACCCAATACGTCCGAGCCCAGGAGCAAGTCCACTGGGCCGGGATGAAAGACAAAGGGGTCGGCCAAATCCAGACCCGAAACCAAAGACAACACACCCGGCGGTATGTCTGTCGAGGGGTGCCAACCCGCAATGGTATCCATTACCATAGCCGAAGTCGTGATCCTCATTGTGGAGGACTTCAGCGAAGAAAAGGTGACAAGTGTCTGGCCCGTCAGACACTTCACTTGTATGCCACCAACTCCAAGAAGTGGCACAGGCGAGTCTTCCACGACTAAACCTAACTGGCGTGCCACTCGAGTGGTAACCAAACTGCTTTGAGCCCCTGAGTCCAACAGAGCTCTCAAATTAATGGCTTCCCCCCCACGACCCCATACGCGGACCACCGCGGTGGGGAGCAGAACCGTCCGCGGCTCTGTCCCAGCAAGGGAGCAAGCTAGTTACGGGCTCCCCACTCTCTCCAAACCAGGGGCGCGCCACTGACCCGGATAATATAGCGGGCGAGTGCACATCCCCACCTGAGGGGGGGCATAACCCGCGGCCCGGCCATACATATGGTACGGCGGGTGGTACTCCAGCCGTGGGTACTCGTGCAGCGGCGGAGAAAACCGCTGCGGCTGCATGTGTTGGGTATTGGTAACCCGCGTGGAGGGGGGTGTCCCCACTCTCACGTCCGATCTAGGGCCCCCGCCCATGGGGGCCCTATCCGGGGCCTGGCCAGCTACATACTGGCCATGACCTTGGGGCGCGTGGTCCCGGTCCGCCAAGACCCGCGCAGGTACGCGACCCCCTCCCGAGGGGGGTGCGACGAGCGAAGCCGCGTCCTCCGTCCGATGGTGGAGGGCTTCGCGCAGGAGCGCCCCCGCCCATAGGGGACCCCTGCCTCAACAACCGGGGGCCATCCCCGTTCCGGTTCATGCAGAGCATCACGTGGTGCAGCCCACGGCATGCACTGCATGGTATGGCACTGGGACAGTCACGTGCATAGTGACCGCCCAAACAATAAAAGCAAAGTTCATGCCGCTTTGCCATGCGGCGCCTATCTTGTACTGGCAGTCTCTGCCAGTCCCTGCATTGTAGCAGGCTGTGGCCCATCCGGCCACATTGCAGGCAGTCCGCGTCCCTCGCGACTGCTGCCGTGTGCGCAACCCGCACACCAGCTCCACGCGGTGGCGGTTGCCGTCCCTGTTGGGGCTTCCCTCGCCATGAGGGTTCCAAGGGCCTACGTTCAGGCGCTCTGGATGGCGCTGAGTCCGTCATGGTATTCTCAGCAGCCCGTGCCTCAAACTCCAAAAACTTCACCAAGTCAGTGAATGTTGGTAGGGTGGTGCTGTCCCGCTCCGCATTCTCGCGCTCAAACCGCGAGCGGATGTCATTGGGTAATTTGCCCAATACAATGTGCACCAGCAAAAAGGACCATTGGTCCACCGGCAGCCCCAGTGTGCGGAGCGCGTTACAGGCCACTGTAACGGGCGTGAGCAACTGCAGGCGCAACTGTGCCCTGTTGGCCACCTTGGGCAGGGCCATCAACTGTGCGGCGTGCGCATCCGCTAACAAACGTAAGTTTTGATAGCGGGAGTTCAATAACTCCCAAGCCGTGTCGTACTGGTCGTCCTCCACCCGGAGGTGCTGGATGAGCGACCGCGCTTCATCCTCCAGAGTGGAGAGGAGGTAGGCCATCTTCTGGGCCTTCGACAAATCCTGTCGTGCTACGACCAGGGACTCAAACATATTTTTATATGCCACCCACTCCTCCATCCTAGCCCCAAAGTGGGACAGCTGAAGGGTGGGGAGCCGACCAGTAACCGCTGGTCCTTCCTGTCTAACAGGGGTGCGAGGGGCTGGTCCGCCAGCCTGTCTCGCCCTTATTGCGGTCGCCGCCTCCGCGATATCATCGTGCAGACTCAGGATCTGGTCCATGTCCGCCATGTGACCTGCGTAGACCTCCGGGGCAAGTTCGGCTTCGGTAAGCACCACCATGGCCGCTTCCGCGCTAATCAATCGTGAGTGGAGGTGATCCGCTCTTAGCAGTATGGCGCCCTCCCTGTCCTTCCGGGACAGGAGTCCACCGGCCGTCACAAACCATCTCAATTCGTTGGCGAGTGTCGCCTTAGCATTGGGGACCTTCGCCATCGCGTCAAGTCACAAACAAAAAATAACAAAAGGTAAATAAAAAACAACAAAATCAAACAACTACACGAAGAACCGCGGTAGGTATGAGAATGGCACAAACCCGGAACGCACGGTACAAACCGCAAACAAATACAAAAAAGGTTACAAATATTCTTATACAAACAAACTAAGAAAAATCTAATAATTTTTACAAACAATTAATTATTTTTTACAAACGAACAAATAGAGGGTAGATAAACTACGCTCTGCTACCAGAAAATGTGCGCAGAGAATCCGGGCAAACGAAATGGCGGGAGGGTTCGGTACCGAAAAATATACCGGGTAAAAAAAGTACCGGTAAAAAACCTCGACCCGACACTACGTCTGTCCGACTAACCTAACCTAACCTATACGCAGTCTGCTACCACCGTAGCTTATATAGGGAGCTACGGGGCCCTATATACTAACCTAATTTAATAACTACAATTCAACCACTTACCAAACTGAATCTTCTTAATCTTCGGATCCAACTTCGAGTGTCTTCGGAAGAGGAGGGGGTTGTTCCCTAAATCACCCAACCTACCCCATGAGATCTCAATCCCCAGAAAAAATACCTGATCCGTCTAGCAGTTCCACTCGGCAACAGATTTCGGCGTCCCCAGGCAGCCACGTTTCGCATCTCACAAGAAACAGTCAAAGTAAAAGGTTTCACAAACACAAATGTTCAATAGTTATTTAACAAACAGGAAATTCACAAATATAACTCAAACTAGTTAACAAGCAAAAGACGCGAGACCTCTCCGCGTATTAAAATCAAACCGATATGTCAGGACAAATGGCGGCCGTCCGCCATGCCATTCACGCGAGCAATTTCATGCGGCGCGGCCTCCCCGCGCGATGTCCAAACAATACTGAATTCAAAATGGTCGCTCGCGACTGCCGACGCCGGCCGAGCGGGCGACGACGCTACTAATATGAAACTACCGCACGCGCTAGAATATTACGGCGGCGAACGGACAAAACAACATAGATTTTATTACAAACAGGTGCGTTTGTAAAAATGTGCCATTTAATCGTAATCGTGCTATTATTTGACGTATTAAAGGAACCCTTAATACGTCAAATAATCATAATTACAGTTGAGAATGCCTCATCCAATGTTCCTTCTTTGCCAGCAACGTCTGTGAGGAATAATTAGGAGCCGGGCTGCGGTCGCCGGATAAATATGGGGATTAAGACGTACAGCTGGCACGGACTAACACAGTGCAACCCCACACTTGTCAGAGAAAAGCTTAGTTTACTCTCAAATATCTGAACAAACTCGGTTCCAACAAAATTAATTCACCATCACCACACGCCACCATTTTCGAGCGTTAAAAATTCTGGCACGGATGAAGAGACGCTCTGCCTATCTATTCAACTCTTCTCTCATTGGTCTGCTGAAAGAAATTTTATCCTAATCCGAACTAATCCTATCCTAACTAATCCTACTAATATTATAAATGCGAAAGATTAGATGTGAGTTTGTGATGGTGTTTGTTACTCAATCACGCAAATTCTACTGGACGGATTTCGATGAAATTTTGATATACCGGGGATAGCACATAGGGTGCTTTTTATCACGAAATTTCCACGGGAGCCAAGCTCTCGGGCACGGCTAATACATATTATAAATGCGAAAGTAAGTTTGTTTATTTGTTTGTTTGTTACCTCTTCACACTTTATCAACTGAACCAATCTTCCTGAAATTTCGCATACACATAGCTAGAAGATCGAAGAAGGCCAAAGGGTACCTTTCATTCCGGGAAAAAGCACTGTTTCCGTGGGAACATAACGCGGGCGAAGCCGCGGGCCAAAGCTTGTGTCCTATAAATGTTCATATTTACATCTTTAACTTGACAACACTAACTTAGATATTGTATTTGGTTTTGTGTAAATAAAGAATCATAGCTATACTAACTTCATGAAGTTAGAAAAAAAATTCATATCAACTCCTGTACACTATTTGCTATTTTAGTTATTTCAATATTGATTCGGTTCAAATTACATAAAATAGGCTGAATTTCATTATTGCGAAGTATTTTTCATGAAATTTTATTTGTTTTTGTGTTAAACTTTGCACATTCTGTTCGCGTATTTTTTTTAATAACTAAAGCAATAACGTTAGTTTGTATGTTCAGTTCAAAGCTCGAGGAAGCTCGCACACTGTTCGTTCGCGCAAGCTTCATATTTGTCTTCGGGTGTCTAATTAGCAAGCCTTATTAACACGATAAAATTCAACCTTGTGGCCGCCTCATCATTTTGGCAGACAGCTTTTGGAGTTCAATGAAATAAAACTTTTTTAAGGTGAACACTAGGTACTTTAGCACTTTATTTTGTGGGTATTGAATGAGACTGAACCAAAACGTTCGGCTATGTAACACTCGTTCGGGTAAATGCACAGGTTTTAAATGTTCATGTACCTTTCTGATTTCCTTATACTTCGATTTACCTTGCCTTAATAAAAAAAATCACTTCTGTCGTGTGATCAGATCAAGCACACATCAATTTTTAATATCTGTACGAATTCCCACAGGGGCTGACCTTGGTATAAAGATTAGTTTGTACATAAAATAAGTGAATCCATGGCTATGCAACGAGAACTCAAAAAATTGGCCTTCATCCCATTTGACCATACGTAACGTGCGGTAACAATAGTGAATAACCCAAGTAACTTTAGCAATAGTTCTTTTTATATACGGAACCATTTTTGTTTGCACAATTTTCGTGTTCTTTCTTTATCTTAATTGTCTGCTGATGAAAATTGCTGTTCATTTTCTTTCCTTGAGGTCCATATTTTACTTCACATTGTATTATACTCTAATGAAAGATGATTTGTTTGAATTAAGCCGTATTATTAACACAGCTCATTTTTAAAGAATGCGAAGAAACTTCAATTCAGAAAGTTTTATTAAATTAAAACATAAATCTGTTACTATTTTGTTTTCGTGTACTATTAATTAGTAGGTAAAAAAATAATAGTATAAAAACTTAAAAAAAAGCTTGCATTGTCATTCAAACTATAATCGGGTCGAAACCTAAACTCCCGTATGACGTATGTCACTTTGACAATAATAGCGATGTACCTAAACACGAATCGCTGCAATTAGGTATTTGAAGTTACGTAAAAAAACAAATCGAAATAAAATAATTAATTTATTAATCAGAAGTCTGTACCTGAGTCTGAGTTGCTGTCATCGTCAATAACATGTATAATAAATTCATTGTGAATAATATTATCTACTTGATGTCACGATTCGATACGATTACGTGAATTCTTGTCCCTTTTTCTTTCTTTTTTTTTTGTATTACTTTAATGTTAAATATTTTTAATCTTAAAACGCAACAATTTTTATATCCAGCATGGCTTGACCTTGATGACACCTGTCATACGGGAGTTTAGGTTTCGGCCCGATTATAACTTACTTGTTAATCTAATACACTGACATTGACATCAATTGTTATGAAAACTTTAGTTATCTAAAGTGCCAGTGCATTGATATCAAAAGAGGTAATATATCAATGCACATGACATGCTTATCAGTTACATATGAGGAAATATTAAGTACTCACTTGTAATTATTTGATATTTTCCTGAGCTCACATCTTTATCATCTTACAGAGACCTTGTCGCTTTAGTTCAATTTCTTCGGATCTTGAGACACAATTTAGATACGATATCTACGTTTGTATTTAGTAGAATCGCCCCCCTGGGCTTGTGTGTGGTCGGCCTTATATAGGCAGACGACCTCTTCTACATTCATATCATATCATATATTGCGTTTCATATCATACATTCAGTTATAACCCATATAATACATTTAAGAGGAAAAATGCGAAGAGATATTATTATCAATTCATATAACAAAACTGTAATTGGTCTGTATCTGTAGGAGATATTTATGAAAATGGCAGGTTTTTGTAGGGCGAATAGAAGCCAAAACTATTTTTTTACAGTTTTCGTCCGTCTTTCTGTCTGTCTTTCAGTCTGTATTTTTGTACGCAAGTCAACAAGCGCAAGACATGTCAATAACAAACATAAAGAAGATCTCCTTACCATGGCTAACCAGAAGTGAGCAACAATAGAAACATCAAAAGGAAACATTATAATAATCGTCCCTTTGTTCTGGAGACCACCAGCGCGGCTACCCAAACAACGTGACGCCTTGTGAAAAAGTATAAAAGAAGGAAACGCTTGAAGATCGATGTCATACCTCCACCTACAGTGATAATAAGTTCATAAGTAAAATTGTATAATTTATTGTAAATAAATTATTTTTTTAAACTCTTTGAGTATTTTGACTCGCGTATCACGCAAAAACTACTGGACCAAATTTGATGCGGTTTTCACAGTTACATTGTGTACATTGTGTTACATTACTTGTATTTTTTAATTTACTTCCTTCATGCATCTAGTGGCAATCTTTTCTTTTAAAACTTGTTCATTAAAACTGTGGATAACGTAGTTGGTTACATAATTACCAATTCTTGCATGTAACACATATTGTTAAGATTTTATTATGTAATTGTTAGTTGTTCCTCAATAAATAACATAAAAATAAAAGGTCTGATTTAAAATCTGGCATAGATTTCATCTTGACATGGCCGCTTAGAGCCTGAGATATTAGCATTAGTAAATTACACTCAGACGAAGTCGCGGGTACAGGCTAGTGTATTAAAATTTCAATATGATATAATCAATGTACATTATTATATTATTTGAACATGATATAATAATACATATGTCGCAGTCGGATTGTATAACCCGCCGTATTACATTACGGCTAGCCGTTTTACAAAACAGCGCCGTTTTGTAATACGCGTCGGTTCAACGATTAGCCGGATTGAATACGGCTGAATGAAAATCCTCCGAAATGTATTCGGCACCATACGTTCTTCAATACGGCTAGCCGTAATGAAATATAGCGAGTCATTAGCCGCCACTTTGACAGTTTTTAGTTCAGATTTTTAACACTCGTGGCGCTGCCTGACGTAACAACAACGATGGCATATAACTATGATAATCATTCTTGGTTGCTAAAGAATATCGTAAAAAGAAAATCTGTTAGCATTTTTTTATTAACATAAATTTTCATTTAAACATAGTTTTATTCAGTAAGTATAGTCACCCTACATTCTAAATACTTATTAGTACAATGCGGCTTAACATGGGCCGCCATATTGCAGAACGTATAGCAGTGACAATCCGGCTAATCGTTGAACCGTCGTATTATAAAACGGCGCTGTTTTGTAAAACGGCTAGCTGTAATGTGGCGGATTATACAATCCGACTGCTACACGTACATAAATAATTACATTTGCTTATAATTTCACTTATACGTACAGACATCTCCAGAAGTGGAGTCAGAATTTCTCATACTAATTGATTATAGAAGTGTTTGCACTTAAGACCTTATGATTGTGTGTTATTTGTAAAACGCCTATGTGTCTGTGCAATGTCAACCGACCGAATACGATGTTTCCATAGAAGTAGGTAGGCTGGCGCGGCGAGTCGGCGAGCGCTTCATACTTTTATGGATTTCATAGACATACTATGAATGATACGGAACGTTCATAGTATGTCTATAAAATCCTTGCTCTAACTTTATGGTATCGTTACTTCGTATGGGTGGTCAGTATGGACCAGCTATGAAAATTAATATTTGACGGTGAATGAAAAAAAAGACAGACGCAAATTTATCACTTCAACCGAGTTCTCGTTTTAGTTGAACGCATTTGTTAGTGATAGTTATCTAAGTATTTGTGGAATATTACTTTACCAACACTTGCCAATATAGGCCATTATAAGTAGGTATTATGGAGACTATTCGGATTTACTTTGTATGATAGTGGTTGCAAAATAGTCTCAATTTCTAATGAAAGGAACTGGATTAAGTGTGAGTATTTTTAAACAAATAAATAGTTGTGATTTGAAATATGTGTGTGTAAATGTGTAATATTTTGTGATTAATTCAAACATAAAATGTTAACATAATATTAATGTATTGTATTGATATATTTTTCTTCGTGATTTTGCTTTGCATAAGTGATAGTTAAATATAAACTAAATACCTATTATATTTTTTTAGTGGACAACACGTTGGGTGTAGCGACTTGCTGCAGGGTAGCCTTGCCGCAAAGTAGAAGACCGGCTATTATCTCTGAGCAGCAGCAACAATAATGTTGGAAGAATATGAAGGCGATGATTTTACCTACCAGGCGTTATGCTGATTTATTTGATGTTTCGATGCCTATCTACTGTTCGTCGTGCATATCAAGCTGGTGGCGTGCATAAAAAAACTGGATAATTTATTTCGCTTCCAGAAATAAATGTCATCCTTGGCCAGCGCGGTCTTCTAACCTCAACTCCATAGAAAATCTATGGGGCCTGATGGTGCATAGAAGATGAGCAAGGAAGAATTAGTTTCTCATTGTATGGATGTTTAGGACAGTTTTTTTGTGATTGAAATATGTGTAGAAAAGACAACAACGGCAACTTTACAAAATAGTGAGTTAATTATTTGTGTTTAAATTTAATCAGTGAGTTCATTCATTAAGTAGGTATATTCCAACTGTCCTCTTTCTATTGTATCAAATCTGGTTTTATAAAAGTATAAACATTATTTAAATTATTTTTTACTTATTACTTGTTTTTTGTATTTTGCATTACAAATACAAGGTTATGTTTCGTAATAGGAGATAAATTGTTAAATTGTTAGATGTTGAGGTTTAGTTTCAATCTTCTTTTCATGATGAAAACGAATACTTAAGCTATAACCTCAATATTTACTAACAAAAAGCGAAAGTATAATTTAGTAATAACATATAAAATAAATGAACAGATTCTTATAAGTAACTTACTACAGAATGCTTATTTTTAAGTTCTTATTTATTCTGTAATTAGATAGGGAAGTGATTAAACATAAATTTTGAATTTGTTAGTGTAGTTTATAATAATAAATTTTACATAAGTATACTATACCTATTTACATGAATAAATAGTTGTCATGATTTTTGAGAATTTTTATTTCATAACAAATATATAAAAGCATATCAATTACATTATATAAAAATACTCTTGGCTTATGAATTGAGTTTAATATGAAAAATAAAATATCTGGATGTGACTCGAACTTTGACCTGTATCAACTGCAGTCCATCCGACTACCAATTAGACCAGCAGATGCATTAGCTTGTGACGAAATTATCAATTGGTTGCGTGTCACCGTACTCACCACTATTGGTTTGCTTTATAATAAACTATAGGTAGTGTATTAGTGTATTATTATTTCTGAGTCAGAATTCACTACTTAGTACCCCGTCAATTTGATAGATGGCAGCACGTAGGCAGTATGAGCACGAAGCACTAGCATGCAGCAGAGTTGTGTCTTGGTGTGGGTGGGTAATATGATAATTAGCTTAGTGTGAGTAGTGTTCTTATTGTAATTATACGTCCGTAATATGGACGTAACGCACACAATGAAGGACTGCGCGCCTGCAAGGCAATATGATATTTAAGGTATGACTCCACTTTTGACTCTTGACTGTACGTGTAGTTATTTTAATAAAAAATATTTTCGTCGCGACTAACAACTTAAAAGGGCGACGAAATAAAACAGGCATTAAAACTTAGTCGTGTTAATTAATGTACTAATTATGTCTAATAAAAATTAAACACCAATTGCTTTTTACATTTTTTTATTTTATTACACAAAACAAACAGTTTACAGTTTAGGTACATCTTAAGTTGATTTATTGCGATTATAAGTTACCAAAAGGTTAATAATATTAATACAATCATGTAAGTAAACAATTTGATTAAGTAAACATAGAATAAAAATTAAGAAAAATATATTAGATTTGCGTAATTCATACTGCACGATAAATAAAAGCTGACAAACAATGTAAAATGCAACCACAATCTTTTATTTTATGACTTGTAAAGAATCAATCACTAAATTTTATTTTGATATAAATAATTTTCTACGTGATAATGGTTTATCATATTTTAGCCTTTTACGTTTTATTTTACGCAGAATTCTGACTAAAAGCTATAAAAGTAACAAGTTCAAGTAAAAAAGTGCAAGTATATGTATTTAGATAGATATTTTAATTAAATATTACTTTTTAAACTAAAAATCATACCACCACCACGCATAATATCTAAGCAATATCATTGAATATATTACATTTATTACAAGCAATATCATTGGAATAATTCTACAGTTATGTAAAATCTTTTATAATTTATTATAAATGATACTATAATTGAAGTATTTGCGTTTTTGCGATAAGACCGTCATTATTGCGTCTTACGTATTATATTCGATGTATCAAATCTCGTCTAGAAACATGACGCTATCAGCCAAACCTAAAGAATTATTCTATACATTTTTTTTTATTTTCTTTATTTCCCAACACCAAAAACTATTTTACATAATAATTACTTTGCCAAACTACTTGACAGTTTGTCGGCAAAATAACATAAGAGTGCTTCCACTTTAAATATTTAATTTACTACGTATATCTTCTTCTTGTTCACATTTGCAGAACAAACTCCACTATTTTGCTGGCAATTGCCAATTAATAGCCGTTAAGCCACGGTTTTTCAGCCATGTATTAGTTTCGGAAAACGGTGTCTTCTCAAAAAACTCTTTTTATCCTTGTCGTACTTGACAGCAGCTGGGTGAGGAGCAGTAAGGACCAAATGTTTGCTATTTATATACCTTTGTTTTTCTATAGCGATGTTGCCCCATAGAATAAATACCATCGCTTGTTTTTTATTACTTAGTTCTTTGATAATTGCATCAGTAAACATTTCCCAGCCCTTATTTTCATGGGACAGAATGTCTCCTTGACGCACAGTTAGAATTGAATTAAGCAAAAGTACTCCTTGTTTTGCCCAACTTTCTAGACATCCATGTGAGACGGGATCATAGCTATCTTTTAAGTCTTTTTTAAGTAAATCTTGAATGTTTGTCGCCGAAGGCAGACGCCGCTTAGGATCATTCATCCACTTCGGAGTAGAGAAAGCCAGCCCGGTGGCGACATCGAGGTTTTCGCCAGGATACGGATCTTGTCCTACAATTGCAACTTTTACTTCTTTAAAAGGCGTGAGTTCAAGTGCTTTATAAATGTTATTCTTTCGCGGATTGATTTTGTACGTTTTATATTGTACGTCCACAAATTTTTGCAATTGTATATAATATGGTTTAGAGAACTCACCTTTCAATACATCGTCCCAGTCATTGTATGTTATTCTTTGCGCCATTGGTTTTCTTTTCAAGTTTATTCAATAAATCTAATAATATATTATATCGATCGATATTATATCGACAGCGGCCGGCGTCGCGCGTCGGTGCAAAAAACGATATGATTATTGAATGCAATTGCACTGGCAATTAGATAAAAAAAAAAATATTAATATCTATCTATACATATAATAAAACTGTAACTGGTCTGTGTCTGTACATAGAAGATATTAAAGAAAAAAACTACAAGGAGTCTTTATAGGGCTAATAGTAGCCAAAACAATTTTTTTTTAGAATTTTGGTCTGTCTTTCGATCTGTATGTTTGTACTCGCATCACGCAAACACTACTGGACCAAATTAGATGCAGTTTTCACTGTTGTACCTATTGTTGAAGGTCTAACTTAAAATCTAGCATAGGTTTCATATTAATACGCCGCCGCTTAGAACCGGAGATATAAATAATAGTAAATTACGCGCAGACGAAGTCGCGGGCAAAGGCTCCTCTTCCCTTGCAACCTTGTTGAAGTGCGGACGTGTCGCGAAATTTACATTACTAATTATAATTTAAGTGCAAGCAAAATAGATTGCTAGTTGAATTTGTGTTAATGCGATAATTCCTTGAACAGAATAATAAATTTCGTATAAATATTCCACCTGCATCGGACCGATTGACAGGCCACGGATAGCCATATCGAGTGCGGGGACCTGCCCTCACCTCCGCGAGAAGAAACGGTTGTCATTGTTCGTCCCGCTCACTCCAACGCGTATATGTAAACCCTTCCAGTATTCAGAACTTCGAAAAATCTGAGCTGCGGGAGGGTTTACAAACAAGAATTCACAAAAAGTTGCCGTAAACCCTTCCAGTATGCAGAATTTCGGAAAATCTGAGCTGCGGGAGGGTTTACAAGAAAGAATTCAAAAAAAGTTGCCGGAAACCATTCCGCTATTCAGAGCTACGAACGATCTGGATTCGGGTATGGTTTTCGGTATAATATTTGAAAATTCGTAATAAAAAATGCTTCCTCTACTCAGAACCCAAAAAAGTATAAAAGGTAGGTGCGATCTGACAAGCGGGAGGGTTTTCTGCTCTATGCTCCCCGACCTCAGATCGCAAGCGGGTGCGATCTGTCTCGCGTTATGGTAGTAGTAGGGTTTTGTGTGATATGGTCCCCGATCTCAGATCGCAAGCGGCAAGTGCCAAGACAGAGAGATAAGAAAAAGAGTTAACGCAGACGAAGTCGCGGGTGAAAGCTGGTTTACTTATACAAAATTTTTATCCGAAAGTTTGAATTTTTGGAAATTTGTTACTCAATCATGCAAAAACGGCTGAACAGATTTGCATAAAATTTGTAAAATAGATAGTTCATTACCAGGATTAACATATTGGATACTTTTTATCTCGGAAAAATTTCCAAGTTCCGGTGGGAAAATAAAAAATCGAGTTAACGCAGACGAAGTCGCGGATGAAAGCTAGTGTACTTATAATAATGTTATGAAGCTGCAGTTTTTTAGCACTGATCTCAAGAACTGTTATGTTTCAGTGTTAGCCCATTTATCGACGAAGGTTATATAGGTTACTAGTTTTCGCCCGTGACTCCGTCTGCGTCAACTCGTTTTTTACTATACCACAGGAACTCAACAGGTTTCTGGGATAAAAAGTATCCAATATGTTATCCAATAAATAAAAAAATATGATTATCTTTTTGAAAAAATTTTAGCCGTTCAGTAGTTTTTGTGTGATTGCGTAACAATCATCCAAACAATAATTAAGTGATATAAAAATAAATAATCATTTTGTCATAAGTTTATATACCTACTTAATTCGATTTATTTTTGTTTCCTAATAATTTCTAATAACTCATATCGAGCATTGTCTGTTAAATTTTAATCCATATCTATAATTCTAACTCAGAAGTACTGGGGTTCTGAATACTGGAAGGGTTTACATAAACGCCACTCCACCGGGCCCGCCAGCAGTGACTTGACCACGTGTCCATAAGCTACGATCCCCTCCATACGAGCTGCAACGAGTACGACACCTTTCTACGAGAGTATCGTAGCACATATCCACTATAACTACTTGTACTATTATGTATTCTGTGCTATAACCTGCTTTACTAAGAAACAACGGAACTACGACGGCCTACGGGGCGTAGCTGCATTGGGAGTGTGCTACGAAGAAACTTACCTGTACTTGATTTATTTCTACATTGTTTACTTATCCTACATTGTTTATTATCGCAGCAGTTTACTTTACAAAAAAATGTGTTTATTAGCTATACTTGACGATGTTAAGGCGTACTACACCAGATTCACCTATGACAGGTTCGGCACCAAATATTATCTCATTGGAAGCCGCTCCGCAAGATAATAACGTGACATTGAGAAGTTTAAAACGCCCTCGTGTCGATTTCGCTGAGTTAAAAAGATTATTTACTATACGTAATCACGGCTTCGAAGCAGGAGCAAAATGCCAAACTTAACACAATAATTAGCTCTATGTCTGAGATAAAAGAACAAAATGATGATATCCGCAACTCGATAGAATTTGTGTCGGCGAAATATGATGAGATGGCCTCGCGAGTTTGTGTATTGGAGGATGAACGCAAGCAAGACCGTGAGTACATAAAAGCACTTCGAGTCGAAAATTGAAAATATGGAACGACAACTAAAATCCTCTTCTATCGAACTACGGAATGTCCCAAAAGTCAGCCAAAAGAATGAGACTAAGGAGGATTTAGTTAACATTGTAAGAGCCGCTGGGTCGGCGCTCCAGATAAGTTTAGAGGCCTCGGATATCAAAGATATCTACAGAATACCTAGCAAAAATGAGAATAACAAACCAATAGTTGCAGACTTGAATAATGCCATTATCAAGGATAAAATTATAATGGCAACTAAAACCTATAAAAGAGGAAATCCGAGCAACAAATTTTCTACCTCTAATCTGAAATTGAGCGGACCCTCGATTCCAGTTTACGTGTCGGAGGGTCTGCCTCCCAAAACAAAGAGGCTTTTTTACTTAGCAAGAAATGCTTTTTTTATAGAATAGTAGGCAAACGAGCATGCGGGTTGCCTGATGGTAAGCAATCACCGCAGTCCATAGACACCAATGATTTCGATGAAATTTTAATATACCGTAGATAGCACATAGGGTGCTTTTTATCACGAAATTCCCACGGGAGCCAAGCCCCGGGGCACGGCTAGTATTATAAATGCAAAAGTAAGTTTGTTTAATTGTTTGTTTGTTACCTCTTCACACTTTATCAACTGAACCAATCTTCCTGTAATTTCGCATACACATAGTTAGAAGATCAGAGAAGGACATAGACCTTTCATCCCGGAAAAAAGCACTGTTCCCGTGGGAAAATCACGCGGTCGAAGCCGCGGGCAATAGCTAGTGTCCTATAAATGTTCATATTAACTTCTTTAACTTGACAACACTAACTTTGATATTGTATTTGGTTTTGTGTAAATAAAGAATCATAGCTATATTAACTTCATGAAGTTAGCATTCATTTCAAAAAAACCTAAAAAAAAATCATATCAACTTGCGTTACAACACTATTTGCTATTTTAGTTATTTCAATATTGGTTCGGTTCAAATTACATAAAATAGGCTGAATTTCATTATTGCCAAGTATTTTTCATTAAATTTTATTTGTTTTTGTGTTAAACTTTGCACATTCTGTCCGCATATATATTTTTTTATTACTAAAGCAATAACGTTAGTTTGTATGTTCAGTTCAAAGCTCGAGGAAGCTCGCACACTGTTCGTTCGCGCGAGCTTCATATTTGTCTTCGGGTGTCTAATTAGCAAGCCTTATTAACACGATAAAATTCAACCTTGTGGCCGCCTCATCATTTTGGCAGACAGCTTTTGGAGTTCAATGAAATAATACAGTTTTTAAAGTGAAAACTACTTTAGCACTTTATTTTGTGGCTATTGAATGAGACTGAACCAAAACGCTCGGCTATGTAACGCTCGTTCGGGTACATGCACAGGTTTGAATGTTCATGTACATTTCTCATTTCCTTAAACTTCGACTTACCTTGCCTTAATAAAAAAATCACTTCTGTCGTGTGGTCAAGCATACATCAATTTTTAATTTCTGAACGAATTCCCACAGGAGCGGATCTTGGTACAAATATTAATTTGTATACAAAATAAGTGCATCCACAACAGACTATGCAATGAGAACTCAAAAAATTGGTCTTCATCCCATTTAACGATACGTAACGTGCGGTCACATTAGTGAATAACCCAAGTAACTTTAGCAATAGTTCTTTTTATATACGGAACCATTTTTGTTTGCACAATTTTCGTGTTCTTTCTTTATCTTAATTGTCTGCTGATGAAAATTGCTCGGTTTCTGTTCATTTTCTTTCCCTGAGGTCCATATTTTACTTCACATTGCATTATACTCTAATGAAAGATGATTTGTTTGAATTAAACCGTATTATTAACACCGCTCATTTTTAAAGGATGCGAAGAAACTTCAATTCGGAAAGTTTTATTAAATTAAAACATAAATCTGGTACTATTTTGTTTTCGTGCACTATTAATTAGTAGGTAAAATATTAATAGTATAAAAACTTTAAAAAAAGCTTTTATGCATTGTCATTCAAACTATAATCGGGCCGAAACCTGAACTCCCGTATGACATATGTCACTTTGACAATAATAGCGATGTACCTAAACACGAATCGCTGCGATTAGGTATTTGAAGTTACGTAAAAAATCAAATCGAAATAAAATAATATTTTTTATTAATCAGAAGTCTGTACCTGAGTCTGAGTTGCTGTCATCGTCAATAACATGGATAATAAATTCATTGTGAATAATATTATCTACTTGATGTCACGATTCGATACGATTACGTGAATTCTTGTCCCTTTTTCTTTCTTTTTTTTTTGTATTACTTTAATGTTAAATATTTTTAATCTTAAAACGCAACAATTTTTATATCCAGCATGGCTTGACCCTGATGACACCTGTCATACGGGAGTTTAGGTTTCGGCCCGATTATAACTTACTTGTTAATCTAATACACTGACATTGACATCAATTGTTATGAAAACTTCAGTTATCTAAAGTGCCAGTGCATTGATATCAAAAGAGGTGATATATCAATGCACATGACATGCTTATCAGTTACATATGAGGAAATATTAAGTACTCACTTGTAATTATTTGATATTTTCCTGAGCTTACATCTTTATCATCTTACAGAGACCTGGTCGCTTTAGTTCAATTTCTTCGGATTTTGAGACACAATTGAGACACGATATCTACGTTTATATTTAGTAGAATCGGCCCCCTGGGTTTGTGTGTGGTCGGCCTTATATAGGCAGATGACCTCTTAGCTACATTCATGTCACATCATTTATTGCGTTTCATATCATACATTCAGTTATAACACATATAATACATTTAAGAGGAAAAATGCGAAGAGATATTATTATCAATTCATATAACAAAACTGTAATTGGTCTGTATCTGTAGGAGATATTTATGAAAAAATACTATGGCAGGATTTTTTTACAGTTTTCGTCCGTCTTACTGTCTGTCTTTCAGTCTGTCTGTGTACGCGAGTCAACAAGCGCAAGACATGTCAATACAAACATAAAGAAGATCTCCTTACCATGGCTAACCAGAAGCACAGGGCGGGCGCTTCATAGAAACGGCGCGTCAAATATGCCTACTACTACTACAAATGAAACTGTATATCCGTGAACACGTCAGTAACACGTCAATGTGTGCGTTTTCATAGTCGAACGTCCCACAGTTACACAAGAGCGGGGGAGAAGTGCGGAAGGAGCGGGGGGGTGCCATATTGCGGGAGGGGCAGGGAGTTTCCTTTCTGTACGTAGTACTATATTAATTCTGTGCCAGAAGTGAGCAACAATAGAAACATCATAAGGAAACATTACAATAATCGTCCCTTTGTGCTGGAGACCACCAGCGCGGCTACCTAAACAACGTGACGCCTTGTGAAAAACGTATAAAAGAAGGAAACGCATGAAGATCGATGTCATACCTCCATATACAGTGATAATAAGTTCATAAATAAAATTGTATAATTTATTGTAAATAAATTATTTTTTAAACTCTGAGTATTTTGACTCGCGTATCACGCAAAAACTACTGGACCAAATTTGATGCGGTTTTCCTAGTTACATTGTGTACATTGTGTTACATTACTTGTATTTTTTAATTTACTTCCTTCATGCATCTAGTGGCAATCTTTTCTTTTAAAACTTGTTCATTTAAACCGTCGATAACGTAGTTGGTTACATAATTACCAATTCTTGCATGTAACACATATTGTTAAGATTTTATTATGTAATTGTTAGTTGTTCCTCAATAAATAACATAAAAATAAAAGGTCTGATTTAAAATCTGGCATAGATTTCATCTTGACATGGCCGCTTAGAGCCTGAGATATTAGCAATGGTAAATTACACTCAGACGAAGTCGCGGGTACAGGCTAGTGTATTAAAATTTCAATATGATATAATCAATGTACATTATTATATTATTTGAACATGATATAATAATACATATGTCGCAGTCGGATTGTATAACCCGCCGTATTACATTACGGCTAGCCGTTTTACAAAACAGCGCCGTTTTGTAATACGCGTCGGTTCAACGATTAGCCGGATTGAATACGGCTTAATGAAAATCCTCCGAAATGTATTCGGCACCATACGTTCTTCAATACGGCTAGCCGTAATGTAATATAGCGAGTCATTAGCCGCTGCTTTGACAGTTTTTAGTTCAGATTTTTAACACTCGTGGCGCTGCCTGACGTAACAACAACGATGGCGTATAACTATGGTAATCATTCTTGGTTGTTAAAGAATATCGTAAAAAGAAAATCTGTTATATAGCATTTTTTTATTAACATAGATTTTCATTTAAACATAGTTTTATTTTGTAAGTCACCCTACATTATAAATAGTAGTACGATGCGGCTTAACATGGGCCGCCATATTGGAGAACGTATCGCAGTGACAATCCGGCTAATCGTTGAACCGCCGTATTACAAAAAGGCGCTGTTTTGTAAAACGGCTAGCCGTAATGTGGCGGATTATACAATCCGACTGCTACACATAGATAATAATTACATTTGCTTATAATTTCACTTATACGTACGTGTAGTTATTTTAATAAAAAATATTTTCGTCGCGACTAACAACTTAAAAGGGCGACGAAATAAAACAGGCATTAAAACTTAGTCGTGTTAATTAATGTACTAATTATGTCTAATAAAAATTAAACACCAATTGCTTTTTACATTTTTTTATTTTATTACACAAAACAAACAGTTTACAAAGGTACATCTTAAGTTGATTTATTGCGATTATAAGTTACCAAAAGGTTAATAATATTAATACAATCATGTAAGTAAACAATTTGATTAAGTAAACATAGAATAAAAATTAAGAAAAATATATTAGATTTGCGTAATTCATACTGCACGATAACTAAAAGCTGATAAACAATGTAAAATGCAACCACAATCTTTTATTTTATGACTTGTAAAGAATCAATCACTAAATTTTATTTTGATATAAATAATTTTCTACGTGATAATGGTTTATCATATTTTAGCCTTTTACGTTTTATTTTACGCAGAATTCTGACTAAAAGCTATAAAAGTAACAAGTTCAAGTAAAAAAGTGCAAGTATATGTATTTAGATAGATATTTTAATTAAATAGGTATTACTTTTTTAAACTAAAAATCATACCACCACCACGCATAATATCTAAGCAATATCATTGAATATATTACATTTATTACAAGCAATATCATTGGAATAATTCTACAGTTACATAAAATCTTTTATAATTTATTATAAATGATACTATAATTGAAGTATTTGCGTTTTTGCGATAAGACCGTCATTATTGCGTCTTACTTATTATATTCGATGTATCAAATCTTGTCTAGAAACATGACGCTATCAGCCAAACCTAAAGAATTATTCTATACATTTTTTTTATTTTCTTTATTTCCCAACACCAAAAACTATTTTACATAATAATTACTTTGCCAAACTACTTGACAGTTTGTCGGCAAAATAACATAAGAGTGCTTCCACTTTAAATATTTAATTTACTACGTATATCTTCTTCTTGTTCACATTTGCAGAACAAACTCCACTATTTTGCTGGCAATTGCCAATTAATAGCCGTTAAGCCACGGTTTTTCAGCCATGTATTAGTTTCGGAAAACGGTGTCTTCTCAAAAAACTCTTTTTTATCCTTGTCGTACTTGACAGCAGCTGGGTGAGGAGCAGTAAGGACCAAATGTTTGCTATTTATATACCTTTGTTTTTCTATAGCGATGTTGCCCCATAGAATAAATACCATCGCTTGTTTTTTATTACTTAGTTCTTTGATAATTGCATCAGTAAACATTTCCCAGCCCTTATTTTCATGGGACAGAATTTTTCCTTGACGCACAGTTAGAATTGAATTAAGCAAAAGTACTCCTTGTTTTGCCCAACTTTCTAGACATCCATGTGAGACGGGATCATAGCTATCTTTTAAGTCTTTTTTAAGTAAATCTTGAATGTTTGTCGCCGAAGGCAGACGCCGCTTAGGATCATTCATCCACTTCGGAGTAGAGAAAGCCAGCCCGGTGGCGACATCGAGGTTTTCGCCAGGATACGGATCTTGTCCTACAATTGCAACTTTTACTTCTTTAAAAGGCGTGAGTTCAAGTGCTTTATAAATGTAATTCTTTCGCGGATTGATTTTGTACGTTTTATATTCTGCGTCCAAAAATTTTTGCAATTGTATATAATATGGTTTTGAGAACTCACCTTTCAATACATCGTCCCAGTCATTGTATGTTATTCTTTGCGCCATTGGTTTTCTTTTTCAAGTTTATTCAATAAATCTAATAATATATTATATCGATCGATATTATATCGACAGCGGCCGGCGTCGCGCGTCGGTGCAAAAAACAATATGATTATTGAATGCAATTGCACTGGCAATTAGATAAAAAAAATAATATTAATATCTATCTATACATATAATAAAACTGTAACTGGTCTGTGTCTGTACATAGAAGATATTAAAGAAAAAAACTACAAGGAGTCTTTATAGGGCCAATAGTAGCCAAAACAATTTTTTTTTAGAATTTTGGTCTGTCTTTCGATCTGTATGTTTGTACTCGCATCACGCAAACACTACTGGACCAAATTAGATGCAGTTTTCACTGTTGTACCTATTGTTGAAGGTCTAACTTAAAATCTAGCATAGGTTTCATATTAATACGCCGCCGCTTAGAACCGGAGATATAAATAATAGTAAATTACGCGCAGACGAAGTCGCGGGCAAAGGCTCCTCTTCCCTTGCAACCTTGTTGAAGTGCGGACGTGTCGCGAAATTTACATTACTAATTATAATTTAAGTGCAAGCAAAATAGATTGCTAGTTGAATTTGTGTTAATGCGATAATTCCTTGAACAGAATAATAAATTTCGTATAAATATTCCACCTGCATCGGACCGATTGACAGGCCACGGATAGCCATATCGAGTGCGGGGACCTGCCCTCACCTCCGCGAGAAGAAACGGTTGTCATTTTTCGTCCCGCTCACTCCAACGCGTATATGTAAACCCTTCCAGTATTCAGAACTTCGAAAAATCTGAGCTGCGGGAGGGTTTACAAACAAGAATTCACAAAAAGTTGCCGTAAACCCTTCCAGTATGCAGAATTTCGAAAAAGCTGAGCTGCGGGAGGGTTTACAAACAAGAATTCACAAAAAGTTGCCGGAAACCATTCCGCCATTCAGAGCTACGAACGATCTGGATTCGGGTATGGTTTTCGGTATAATATTTGGAAATTCGTAATAAAAAATGCTTCCTCTATGTTGGGTTGACTTTTAATATGTATGTGGGTAGGTTCTAAGATTTTAATAAACAGTCAGCTCCTAACCTCGGCCTTTCACTGACGTCCCACTGGCGACGAGTGAATCCGCGTGTGATTATTTTAGTGTGTTCGGTTATTATTATTTATTTATTTATTTATTATTTATTTATTTATTATTATCCATTTTTATAATGCCAATCGGCAAGCTTGAGCCATTTGATTTAAATTCTAAACAATGGCCCGCGTATATTCGTCGGGTTAAACAGTATATTTTGTTAAATGAAGTGAAAACGGAACTGCGCGTGCCGTTATTAATCACAGTCGTAGGTGAAGCCACGTATACCCTGATGTGTGATCTGTGTTCTCCGGATCACCCGGAATCGAAAACGTTCGACGTACTTGCGAAGCTCGTGTCGGATCACCTGGAACCCCAGCGGTCCGAGATCGCGGAACGCCACGTGTTCCGGTTACGTAGACAACAGTCCGGGGAACCGCTTACGGAGTATTTGCAAAATTTAAAACATCTTGCATCGACCTGTAATTTTGGCGTCAGTTTAGAGGAAAATTTACGTGACCAGTTTGTGTCGGGCCTGGTCAACGAGGCTATGAGGTCACGTATTTTCGCTGAGAAGGATATTAAATACAAAGAGGCTGTGGAACTGGCTCTGGCGCTGGAGGCGGCCGAGCGGCACGCGGAGGTGAGCGCTGCCACGGCGGCGGGCGCGACCTCTGCTGCAGCGCTGTCGGGGCCGGCGGGCGCGGCGGCGGGCGAGGGCCTGCATCGTGCGAGCGTCCGGAATGCGAGCGCGCGGCCACGGCGCGGCGCGGGCGGCAGCAGCGGCGGCGCTGCGAGTACGAGTCGGTGCTGGCGGTGCGGTAAGCCGCATCGAGCGGATAGGTGTAGGTTCGCTAACTACAATTGTGATGAGTGTGGTGTGCGCGGCCACTTAAAAGTGATGTGCAAAGATGTGCGTAAGGAGGAACGGGCGTCGTCGGCCCGTCATAATTACGTAAGTGACAACGACGACGACTGCGAGGATTTTTTCAACATACAAGTGGACGGCACAGGTGACAAACCTTATATTATCTCTTTATCGGTGGACGGGCGCGAGGTCGAATTTGAAGTCGACACAGGAAGTCGGATTTCGACTATAAGTGAGGACTTTTACAAACGATATTTCGGTCATAAAGATTTGCATAGCGATTATCTGAACATACGCAGTTATGTCGGTTCAAAAATGGAATCACTCGGATTTATCCGTGTAAATTTAATGTTAGATAAGGTTACAGCAGCAGATTGTAAACTTCACGTAATTAAGAAAGGGGGCAGGCCTTTGTTAGGCAGAGAGTGGGTACGCGCTCTAAAAATTGAAAAAATCACTATTGATTTAAATGTAATAAAAGACACTTTAGTTAGTGAACCATTTTTGAACCGTCTCATTAGAGAATTCCCGGAAGTGTTTAGTGATAAGTTAGGAACCTGTAAGAAAACGATGTCCTTGCATGTAAGTGATGCCGCGCCGGTGTACGTACGCGCGCGGGCCGTGCCTCTCGCGCTGCGCGCGCGCGTGCAGCTCGAGCTGGAGCGGCTCGAGCGCGAGGGCACCATATACCGCGTTGATCACTCTGATTATGGAACGCCGATTGTTCCCGTTATTAAAGAAAATGGTGATATACGGATATGTGGGGATTATAAAATTACAATTAACCCTAAACTTAAACGCGACCCATATCCCCTGCCAAGAATAGAGGAATTATTTGCGAATTTAAGTGGTGGGGAAGAATATTCAAAAATTGATTTAAAAAATAGTTACCAGCAGGTTATTTTGACGCAAGAATCCCAACCGTATACTGCCATTACAACACAAATAGGCACATTTGTATACCGCCGCACTCCTTTTGGACTTTCGTGTGTTCCCGAAAAATTTCAAAAACTAATGGAAGAGACGCTTAGGGGCGTCCCTAAAACTGTTGTATTTCTTGATGATATTTGCGTAACGGGATCGAATAGAGTAGATCACTTAAATAATCTTCGTGCGGTAATGGAACGATTACGTAATATGGGTTTCACTGTGAAACTAGACAAATGTAGTTTTTTACAACCCTGTGTGAAATATTTAGGTTTTATAATAGATAAATCTGGTTTACGTCCCGATAAAAAAAAACTCGAGTCGATATATGAGGCACCTAGGCCGGAAAATATTACGCAATTAAAAAGTTTTTTAGGAATGTTAAATTATTATGGCAAGTTTATCCCAAACTTAAGCATTATTCTACACCCGCTTCATGCGCTTTTAAAGAAGGAGGTAGAGTGGAAGTGGAATGTGCAATGTGAGGAGGCTTTTACGGCAGCGAAGAATGCTCTTACGAGCGATAACGTCCTTGCTCACTACGAGGAAGGGCGGCCGCTCGTGCTGTCGGTGGACAGCAGCGCGTACGGACTGGGCGCGCCGTGCTCGCGCACCGCTACGCGGACGGCAGCGAGCGGCCCGTCAGCTGTGTCTCAAGGACACTCAACTCCGCGGAAAAAATTATAGTCAACTCGACAAGGAGGCGCTAGCTATATTTTTCGGTATAACTAAGCATCATCAATACCTATACGGGCGGCAATTTATTTTACGGACCGACCATCAACCGTTGAGTTACATTTTTGGGAAAAAAGGTGGCATTCCTCAAACGGCGGCAAGCCGCTTGCAGCGGTGGGCCGCTCGTCTATCCGCCTATGATTTCTCGGTGCAGTTTGTAAGGTCGAGTGATAATAGCCCTGCGGACGCTTTGTCCCGTTTACCGCTGCCGTATCAGCGCTCACACGGCGCAACGGTTAATTATGTGGATTTGGTTGGGGATAAAATGCCTGTGAGTTTCAAAGACATTGGGGCGGAAACAGATAAAGACAAATTACTTTGTAGAATTAAGGGCTATGTTTTGTTCGGTTGGCCCGCGAAGGCAGGTTGTGAAGAGGAAAAGCCTTACTTTGCACGGAGGGAGGAACTTGTAATGGAATTAGGGTGTATACTTTTTAAATACAGAGTTGTTGTGCCCCCTCCTTTAAGAGCTAAGGTTTTGGAAGAAATCCACCAGGGGCACCTAGGTATTAACAAAATGAAAAATATTGCCCGTAATTACGTTTATTGGCCTTCGTTAGATCAAGAGATCGAAAATGTCGGTCGCTCCTGCGGTGCTTGTCAGGTAGTCCGAGATGCGCCCCCACATGCCACCCTACACCCCTGGGAATTTCCACTAAAACCCTGGCAGCGGGTTCACGCCGATTTCGCTGAAAGTTGTGGTAAAAAGTACCTGATAGTTATCGATGCGTATTCTAAATGGATAGAGGTAATCGCGATGAGTAGGACTGACGCAGACTCCACTATTACGGCATTAAGATCCCTCTTTGCAAGGTTCGGTTTACCTGCTCAGCTAGTGACGGATAACGGGCCACCGTTTTCATCTATTGATTTTAATAAATATTGTACTAAAAACTATATCAAACATGTAACGTCGGCACCGTATAGACCACAAGCTAATGGGGCCGCGGAGAATGCCGTCAAAACCATTAAAAAGGTAATTAAAAGAGCGATCCACGAGGGCGAGAGTGTACCTACAGCTCTGTCTAAGTTTTTATTCCAATATCGTAACGTAGAACATGCTACGACTAACGTGGCGCCGGCAGTGGCACTGCTGGGTCACCGGCTGCGCGGGCGGCTGGACGCCTTGCGCCCGGACGTAGCCACTGTGGTACGTACGGCCCAGGATCGCCAGGTCCGAAACAAGGGTGGGGAGGACCGTATAATCGAGGTGGGAGACTCGGTGTTAGCCCGTGGCTACTCGGATAAGACCCCAAAATGGGTCGAAGGTAAAGTGGTGGAAAAAACTGGACCACTTTCTTATAAAGTTAAAGTGGGCGATAATTTGCAGTGGCGTAGGCATCAAGACCAAATTATAACTTTAAAGCCGAGTAGTAAAAGTAGGTATTCTTTGTCCCTCCCGACATTTAAGGAATCAAATGACTCAGAAAAAATAGTCAACGATGCCGACGATACATTCGAAGACGCTGAGGGGGAAGGATCGGAGGCAAAAAGTGTGCTCCCTCAAGGGGGTGGTCAGTATCTAACAGCCCTCCAAGGCACGAACCTCCAGAAGCACAGGTTGCAATACGATCTCCGACACCTCCAACTCAGGTCTCAGCTCGAGCTGTGCGAGCCTATAATCGTAATAAAAATAAGGAAGTTTTGAAAGTCTTTCATAAAAATTAGGTTAGCTTTTGGATTTATTTTTTTAGTATATAAGAGGATTGTGAGATTCAGAAGGGAAAAATGTTGGGTTGACTTGTAATTAAAAAAAAAAATTAAAATTCATTTATTTCAGGTTTCTTAGACCCATATAAAATAAATAAAATACAATTCGTCATTTACCACATATACAAAATTCATTATTACTTAATATGTATGTGGGTAGGTTCTAAGATTTTAATAAACAGTCAGCTCCTAACCTCGGCCTTTCACTGACGTCCCACTCTACTCAGAACCCAAAAAAGTATAAAAGGTAGGTGCGATCTGACAAGCGGGAGGGTTTTCTGCACTATGCTCCCCGACCTCAGATCGCAAGCGGGTGCGATCTGTCTCGCGTTATGGTAGTAGTAGGGTTTTCTGTGATATGGTCCCCGATCTCAGATCGCAAGCGGCAAGTGCCAAGACAGAGAGATAAGAAAAAGAGTTAACGCAGACGAAGTCGCGGGTGAAAGCTGGTTTACTTATACAAAATTTTTATCCGAAAGTTTGAATTTTTGGAAATTTGTTACTCAATCATGCAAAAACGGCTGAACAGATTTGCATAAAATTTGGAAAATAGATAGTTCATTACCAGGATTAACATATTGGATACTTTTTATCTCGGAAAAATTTCAAGTTAAGGTGGGAAAATAAAAAATCGAGTTAACGCAGACGAAGTCGCGGATGAAAGCTAGTGTACTTATAATAATGTTATGAAGCTGCAGTTTTTTAGCACTGATCTCAAGAACTGTTATGTTTCAGTGTTAGCCCATTTATCGACGAAGGTTATATAGGTTACTAGTTTTCGCCCGTGACTCCGTCTGCGTCAACTCGTTTTTTACTATGCCACAAGAACTCAACAGGTTTCCGGGATAAAAAGTATCCAATATGTTATCCAATAAATAAAAAAATATGATTATCTTTTTGAAAAAAATTTAGCCAAATCCGTTCAGTAGTTTTTGTGTGATTGCGTAACAATCATACAATAATTAAGTGATATAAAAATAAATAATCATTTTGTCATAAGTTTATATACTTAACTCGATTTATTTTTGTTTCCTAATAATTTCTAATAACTCATATCGAGCATTTTCTGTTAAATTTTAAACCATATCTATAATTCTAACTCAGAAGTACTGGGGTTCTGAATACTGGAAGAGTTTACATAAACGCCACTCCACCGGGCCCGCCAGCAGTGACTTGACCACGTGTCCATAAGCTACGATCCCCTCCATACGAGCTGCAACGAGTACGACACCTTTCTACGAGAGTATCGTAGCACATATCCACTATAACTACTTGTACTATTATGTATTCTGTGCTATAACCTGCTTTACTAAGAAACAACGGAACTACGACGGCCTACGGGGCGTAGCTGCATTGGGAGTGTGCTACGAAGAAACTTACCTGTACTTGATTTATTTCTACATTGTTTACTTATCCTACATTGTTTATTATCGCAGCAGTTTACTTTACAAAAAAATGTGTTTATTAGCTATACTTGACGATGTTAAGGCATACTACACCAGATTCACCTATGACAGGTTCGGCACCAAATATTATCTCATTGGAAGCCGCTCCGCAAGATAATAACGTGACATTGAGAAGTTTAAAACGCCCTCGTGTCGATTTCGCTGAGTTAAAAGATTATTTACTATACGTAATCACGGCTTCGAAGCAGGAGCAAAATGCCAAACTTAACACAATAATTAGCTCTATGTCTGAGATAAAAGAACAAAATCATGATATCCGCAACTCGATAGAATTTGTGTCGGCGAAATATGATGAGATGGCCTCGCGAGTTTGTGTATTGGAGGATGAACGCAAGCAAGACCGTGAGTACATAAAAGCACTTCGAGTCGAAAATTGAAAATATGGAACGACAACTAAAATCCTCTTCTATCGAACTACGGAATGTCCCAAAAGTCAGCCAAAAGAATGAGACTAAGGAGGATTTAGTTAACATTGTAAGAGCCGCTGGGTCGGCGCTCCAGATAAGTTTAGAGGCCTCGGATATCAAAGATATCTACAGAATACCTAGCAAAAATGAGAATAACAAACCAATAGTTGCAGACTTGGAATAATGCCATTATCAAGGATAAAATTATAATGGCAACTAAAACCTATAAAAGAGGAAATCCGAGCAACAAATTTTCTACCAGTTTACGTGTCGGAGGGTCTGCCTCCCAAAACAAAGAGGCTATTTTACTTAGCAAGAAATGCTTTTTTTATAGAATAGTAGGCAAACGAGCATGCGGGTTGCCTGATGGTAAGCAATCACCGCAGTCCATAGAGACCAATGACCCTAAGAAGGTGACTGATGCGTTGCCGACATGCTGCGGCAACTGCGGGGAACAAGTTCTGCTGGACCCACGATAGGCGGATTTTTCTGCGCAAACCGGAGCGTTTCCCGCAGATACGTATTACGTGCGAGGAGGATCTTAGTGCTCTTACTATAACATGACTATCTTGGGATTTGTTTTTTGTCGGTTATTTCTTGATGGTGTCGAGCGTTCTTGACCTTTGCTTGATTCTTCTTATCCATTTGTTGACTTTTCTCAACATCACAACAAATTACGTTATTGATACGTCACGAGTACATTGTATTAATTTAATTTTATACCTAGTTTTAGGATATGTTACAAATTGCAACCGAAATAGACTACCACTCAATAAGCATAATCGTTTCCAAATGATTAGATAATTTATTTTTCGTGACAACTATGTAGCCATTACAATTTAAATTACTATCGGCAACGTTGATATTGTCCCTGACAGCAAAATTTTACAAAATGCTAACAGTTCCCCCGGCTTCGCTCGAGTGAAACTCAAAGTCCTGTGAAATTAAATTGTATTAAATACAATTTTAAATATCTCTCAAATCTGAGCTTCAAAAAATTAAACAATTAAATGGCGCAATTTCATACAAGCAGACGCTATCAGGCTTCCGCAACGCGGTTTTAATATGGCGTCTATTTTAAAGAAACTTACATTTTTATTCGCCGAAATCTGTCTGTGACAGCGGCAAATTAAATCCCGCCGAGCCGCACTTATTAAAATCCCGAAAAACTGCTCTTTTGCCGCACAATGGGTAATCTAGCGGCTGGGAACGGGCGATGTGAATACCGACGGACAAGTCACAAGCTTTCTACTAATCCTATTATCCTATTGTAAGCGATGTGAGTTTGTATGTTTGTTACAATCTCTCTCTCTCTCTCTCTCAGCCGAAAGACGTCCACTGCTGGACAAAGGCCTCCCCCAAGGATTTCCATAACGACCGGTCCTGCGCTGCCCGCATCCATGCGCGTCCGGCGACCTTCACCAGGTCGTCTGTCCACCGAGTGGGAGGCCTGCCAATAATACGTTTTTCGGTTTCATGGTCGCCACTCGAGAACTTTTCTGCCCCAATGGCTATCTGTTCTACGAGCTATGTGCCCCGCCCACTGCCACTTAAGTTTCGCGATTCTGCGGGCTATGTCGGTTACATTAGTTCTCCTACGGATCTCCTCATTTCTGATTCGATCACGCAGGGAAACTCTTGAAACCTTGAGCCTTCTTATGAGGCCCATAGTAAGCGACCACGTCTCTGTTCCGTATGTCATTACTGGCAACACACACTGGTCAAAGACCTTAGTATTGAGAACTGCGGTATTTTGGACGAGAAGATATCGCGAAGCTTCCCGAACGCAGCCCAGCCGAGTTGGATTCGACGGTTGACCTCTTTCTCAAAGTTGGACTTACCTAACTGAACTGTTTGTCCCAGGTATACATAATTGTCAACAACTTCGAGTATAGAGTCTCCAACCTTCAGAGGAATGGGTGCGACACGGATATTAAACATAATTTTCGTCTTGTCCATGTTCGTTTTTAGACCCACTTGTTGAGAGGCTCTACAGAGGCCATCGAGCATTGTGCCTAGGTCTTCAAGGTTAAACAATCACTAAAACCTATTGGAAGGATTTTGATGAAATTACCCATGTACCGGTAATTAGTATATCGGGAAGTACCCTATGTATTTTTATCTACAACAAAGACAAAGAAGGCCCGGTACGCAACCAGTAATACTATATATTCGAAAGTATAGGTATATGAGTGTGTTTGTTACAAAATCACGCCTGCCTGAGCCGCTAAGCTAATTTCGATGAAATTAGCTTAGCGGCTAAAAAACAAAACTAGGCTTTTTAAAGCCTATGCAATTCTTTAGCTCTCCAACTTTACCAGAAAATGTATGGGTGATTTTTATGTTAGAGAAAAACTTATCTACTTCACTTTATTCACTTCTGAAGATTAATGGCACCACTCCTAACATTGACACGTAAAGCGTATGTAATTCCACGTACCCACACAAAAGCATATTTTTTATAAGAAGATGATTTGACATCGCTTCCTCTTTTGCTGTAAGAAGATGATTCGATATCGCCTCCTCTTTTGCTGTAAGAAAATGATTTGACATCGCCTCCTCTTTGCCTTTAAGTAGATGATTTGACAACTCCTCCTCTTTTGACTTTGACTTGGACCTCCTCTTTTGCTGTAAGGAGATGATTTAGCAACGCCTCCTCTTATGCTGTAAGACGATGATTTGACATCGCCTCCTCTTTTGCTGTAAAAAGATGATTTGACATCGCCTCCTCTTTTGCTGTAAAAAGATGATTTGACATCGCCTCCTCTTCTGCCCTGCATCCCCGGAGCCCGTAAGGCTAGCCGCGTTGATATTAAATGTCGTATTATTAAATTAATTCCCGGATGTGTCTCGACTCGAGTTGTGAATGTGTGACAAAGAAATCGGATTAATGAAACTGTGTCTGTCGCTCTGATACACATTAAAAGAAAAGTGTATAAGAATTCGTAAATTAAAATCAAAGTCGAATTGATTTCGACTCGATACTATTATTTGAGGTTTGATAGTAAAAAAAACACACATATGTAAATGCAAAAGTGAATTTGAGTTGTGAGTTTTATGAGTGCCATGTTTGTCACACAATTACGCAAAATCTACTAGACGAATTTCAATGAAATTTGATACACAGTTTGGGTAGAAAAATACTGGAAACTTACTTAGGGTACTTTTTATCCAGATATTCCTACGGGAGCGACGCCATTATAACTAGCAGCTATTAGGTAGCTTAAAATTACACAGAAATAATTTTTTAGATCGGACCTAGCTTCGTTAATTAAACCCACCTTAGCAATGCATAAGAAAGAGTTGTTTTAATTCGTTTCCAGATAAAATTCAACCGTACAATTTTAGAATAATTTCTCGGAACTTAAATAAAAAAGCATTTCGATGTCGGGCAAAGTTCAAAGGTGCGAGTTGAAATCAAAGAAAGCCAAACACTTCGGTGGAACAAAAAAAAATAGAAGCAACTGCTGAACTCGCCTCCGTCAAAAGAATGGAAAAGTCAGGGGAATTTTATTGCATTTTTGTTAGGTTCTGTAGAGAAATAAATCTATTAACCAGGCAGCAATATGGGTCGACGATGTAAAGAATATTGCTGACAAGAACTAGATTGCGATGGCCCAGATGAACAAAAGGAGACTTATACCTGCAATGGGTCATGGAAAATTGATGATGATGATTTGTAAAAAATACTTAAAAAGTGTTCATTTTATTATTCACGCCAGCTTTGCTGCAGTTGGGAGTTTAGGGTTTCTAGATAAGTACAGCTTTAGAACTGTATACACTATATAAGTATAGTGGATCATCATCATCATCATCTCAAGCCTTCTTCGACCATTTTGGTGTGGGCCTTTTTTTTTTTTTTTTTTTGTTTGTTTCGCAGGGGGAAATGCTATTTGCGCACTGAGTGTGGGACTCCTGGGCCGCTAGTCGACCCAGACTACCCACTAAAACCCCCTGCGGATGCCATCGGCCGCTTTGCAGGGAGGCGCCTCGGATCTGACTAACACAAGGCGCCTCAGCGACTGGCCGGTCTCTCACCAGAGACCGGGCTCACCATTTTCAGGGGCCCTCCGACACCTGGAAAGCCCCTGCCGCCGGGTGGGACCTATTTATTGTCCCACCATTTACGGGGGTGCTTCGAGGCGCGCTAAATAGCGCCTCCGCCGCACCCCCTCCTCTTCCTCCGGATCGGGTCCGCGAGGGTGGTCCTCGCGGTCCCTTTCATCGGCCTCTCTCTGCGACATGACAGTCTCGCAGAAGGAGGCCATTGCCTCCCAAGCTCCGTCGCTCCCCAGCATCGCATTGACGACGCTCGGGAGCGACAGGTCCATCCCGCCGAGCGCAGCTGCCAAGTCGTGGCGCTGCTGGCTCCACCTGGGACACTGCTCCAGAACGTGTTGGGCAGTGTCCTGAGCCTCGCCACAATCGTGGCAGACTGGCTCGGCCTCCTCCGGGCCACGCGGTGCAGGTACTCACCGAAGCAGCCATGCCCGGTGAGCACCTGCGTCATGCGGAAGGTGAGAGGTTTTCGCCGTCTCAGCATCCACCTTTCCAGGACCCGGCGCAGGGCTCCCACTGTGCGCACACCGTACGCTGCCTGCGCCAGGTCCCCCTCCCACCTCCGCACGAGTTCCGTCTGCCCTCGTAGGCGGACCCGCCGGATGGCCTCCGGCGAGGGGCGCTCGCCGATTTCCCTCATGTTCGCCACAAAGTGGTAAACTTCGGCGAGCACCTCCGCCACCAATTCCCACGGCGGATCGGCCGCGAGGGCTGTGGCCGCGGCAAACGACACCGTACGGTACCCCCGTATCACCCTCACCGCAATCACCTTCTGCGCCTGCCGCAGCTGGCGTTTATTGTCCGCGGTGAGGGCGTCCACCCATATGGGGGCACCGTACATCGCCATACTCCGGCACACGCCGGAGTACAGCTTTCTCACTGCGTCGCTGGGCCCACCCAGATTGGGCAAGAGTCGGCCCAGCGACGCGGCCGTCCTGACGATCCTCGGCCCCAGCTCGCGAAAGTGGGAGCCGAAGGACCATCTCCCGTCGAGGATGAGTCCCAGGTACTTCATCTGGGTACTCACCCTCAACTCGTCCTGACCCACCTGGAGGCGCGCCCCTGAGGGGGGTCCCCGCGTCCGGGCCCCGCGGAAGAGGAGGACTTCGGTTTTGTCCAGACGGACCCAAAGCCCCAACCTCTCTATGCGGTCGACCAAAAGGGCAAGACCCGTTTCGACCGACCGCGCTGCCTCTCCGAAGTTCGCACCCCGGGACGTGAAGAGAGTGTCATCCGCATAGCAGATGACACCCGTTCCGGGGGGAAGCCGGCACCGCAGGACCCAATCGTACGCGATGTCCCACAGAATAGGGCCGAGAATCGACCCCTGCGGGACACCGCACTCGACGCTCCGCCGAACCATTTGGCCCCCCCTGTCCTCATACAGGACGAAGCGCTCCTCCAAGTACGCCCCCAACAGCCTCCGCAGGTACGAGGGCACTCCGAAATACTCGAGCGCCTCTCGTATTACACCGTGCGGGATGCTGTTGAAGGCGTTGGCGATGTCGAGTGACGTCGCCAGGGTCACCTCTCCATCCCGATCCGCCTCCTCCGTCACCGACCTCAGACGCCTGAGAGCGTCGATGGTGGACCTCCCGGCCCGGAACCCGTACTGCGCATCAGAGAGACGCGGTCCCGGACCCTCCTCCACATGCCGAACGAGGCGCGAAGCCGCGACACTCTCCAGGGCCTTCGCAGCCTCGCTCAGCAGGACCAGAGGTCGCACCGCCGAGGCCGAGTCCAGGGGCCGGCTCCCCTTCGGAATAAGGCAGAGTCGACCCTCCTTCCATAACTTCGGGAACTGCCCCTCCCGCAGGCAGCGGTTGAGCAGTTCCCGAAACCTTTCCCCGAGGTGCACGAGAATCAGCGCGAGCACTTTCCCGTGCACCCCGTCTGGACCCGGTGCCCTCTTCTTCGTTCGGAGGCGGTCGAGCACCGCCTCCATTTCGACGTCGGTGACGGGGGGTGGATCGGCCACCACCTCACCTCCCTCCACTCCGTCAGGCGGCTGTCGGGCCATTCTCGGCGGGGAGAACCCCCGCGGATTGCCGGGGAACAGGTCCCCGACGATTTCCTCCAGCAGAGCTGGCTGGAGAGTTTCCGTCAACGGAGCCGCCTGTGGACGCAATTTGTCTCGCGCCTATCTGTACGGGCGGCCCCACGGGTCTCTTTCTAGATCCTCCACCAGCTC
Source organism: Ephestia elutella (assembly GCA_018467065.1). NCBI lineage: Eukaryota > Metazoa > Arthropoda > Insecta > Lepidoptera > Pyralidae > Ephestia > Ephestia elutella. Next base: position 878,223 of record CM031580.1, on the reverse strand, counting down.
CTCGAGGGCGTCGTCTTTGGCCCCACTGATGGCCAGCTGTAGCTCCGTCCGCTTTTCGACGTACACCGCATACAGCTGGTCATCCCTCTCCTCGTCCCGGGGGCTGCGCCGCCTGCTCCGACCGTACGCCCTCCGGGCCGCGTTGCAGGCGACGCGAAGGGCGGCAATCTCCGCCGACCACCAATAGACCGCCCGCCTGAGGGGCGCTCGGCCTACGCTAGGCATGGCCGCCTGGCACACCGCTATGAAAGCGTCGCCGAAACGGCCAGCCGCTTCGTCCACCCCCATTCCGGCCAGAGGCGGGAGGCTCCAGCGGCCGACGATGGCCGCCTCCTCCGCCAGCTCCACGTCGAGCCGCGTGACGGCCCAGCGCGGGAACCGACTGCGCGCCCGGGACGACGACACCGCCTGACTATCGGGGGCAGCAGACACCTCGAACCGGATATACCGGTGGTCCGAGAGTGTCTCCACCCCCACTTCGACCCTCCAGTCCGTAACTAGAAGTGCGGCAGCGGGAGTGGCGAACGTTAGGTCCACCACCGACCCACCCGTCCGCCGCACGCACGTCTGGACTGTCCCCCTCTTCAGGAGAGACAGTCCCGCGGCCAGCGCCCATTCTTCTACCTTTCGCCCCTTGGGCTCGATGGCCGGATTCCCCCACGCCGTGGATTTGGCGTTGAAGTCACCGGCCACGAGGACCTTCAGGGGCGCCAGCCGCCTTATCTCCGGCCCCAGAGCGTCCAGAAACCGCTCCAGGGCCGGCAGATCCCGGTTCGGGGAGAAGTAGACCCCAACTATGGCGTACTCTCCCCGAATCACCACCACGAACCCGCTGCCTCTCTTTTTGACCGCGAGGGGAGGGGCGGCGCCAGCCTTGGCCACGATAGCCACGGAGCCATCGAGGTCCTCTGCCCAGTGGGACAGGGAGGGAACCGCGTACGGCTCCGAAGCCACCGCGACGTCAACGTCCCACTCCGCCATGGATTGCAGGAGGAGATCCTGCGATCTGGCGGAGTGGTTGAGGTTGGCCTGGAGGTATCCAACCATTACTCCTCCATTTGGCCGACTGGCGCCTCCTGTTGTCGAGCCTCTCGCGGAGGAGGGGACAGCCCTTTGCCACGGACCGGCGGGGGGTTACATGACCTGCCCCCCATCACGTGGTCCGCCGGTTTTCCAGCGGCACTACACACCGCGCAGCGGGGCTCCGCTGTGCAGGAAGCGGACAAATGCCCCGCCTCCCCGCACCTGTAGCAGAGCTGGCTGCGGTCCGCCTGCGAGGGGCACAACGCTGCCGTGTGCCCCTTCCCCATGCACTTATAACAGTGCATAGGGCGCGCCTCCAAGTGCCGGAGCTGCGCGCGGCCCCAGCCCACACTGATGCTGCCCAACTCGAGCAGCTTCTTTGCCGCCACCACCGGGCAGCGCATCAGGGCAGAGCGAGAGCCCCGCCAGTCTGGGCGGACCTCGCCTACCTAGACCTGGTCTTCGTCACAGCCTCCAGCCCTGGCGACCGCAGCCCTGACCCGCTGCGCGGTAGCCGTGTCGTTCAGGCCCGTCACGCGGAAATCCGCAGACTTGACGGGCCTGGATACCTCCGCGACGCCGGCCAGCGCCACCCTCAGGGCCGACGCGAGCGCATCGGCCTTGTCCGCGCTGGAGGAGCCTGGGACCTCGATGAGCCTCGCCCCGGTCGCACTTGGGCGAATCCGGAGCGAGCCGATGCCCAGCTGCTCCAAGCTGACCTCCTGCTCGGCCGTGAGAAGGGCGGAGGCGTATGTGGCCCCGTTCTGCGCTGCCTCCGGCTGTAACTTGAGTATTACAGCCGAGGAGCTGGGGGCCGTCAACTTCTTCGCCTTCTTCTTAGCAGGGGCCGTGGACGCCACCGGGGGCGCCTTGCGCCCGGTTGCGGGGGCCGCCGCGGATGCCGGGGGTACCGTTGTCGGCGCCGCTGTGGGTGCCGCCGTGGGCTTGGGCCGGGACTTTTTGCCCACGCCCTTGCCCTTGCCTCCCTTCCCACTGACCTCAACCCAGGGGAGCTCTGGGTAGGCGTCGGCGTTGACTGCGACCGCTGAGGTCGACGGTCCAAAGGGACCCCACTCCGTCGACCTCTCAGCCGCTCCCTTCTGCCCTGGGGCCGGGCGCGCTGGCGCCCGCACCTCCAACTCTTCCGTCTCGGGCTGCACAGGTCGCACAGGCCGCGCAGGCCGCGACGCCGGGCTTGAGCCGGAGGCCTCCTCGATGGCCGCCCTCGCGGCCCTTGCCACCTTTGAGTTGTCACCCGCCAGCGGTGGGCGGGTGGCCCTGCGAGGCGGATGAGGATCCTGTCCTGCGAGGCGGCTGTCAACAATCCTCTCCACCATCCTCTCGACCATCCTCTCCATGGAGGCCTCCAGCCTCTCCACCAGCTCCTCCTCCGTTGGGGGAGCTGTGTGCCTTCCGGCATTCCGCGCGGCCTGCAGGACCTCGCGGCGGGCCTCCTCATAACTCTGACGGAGCGCAGCGGCCTCCGCCTTCATGTTGGCCACCTCTCTTTGGAGGCGGCCATTATCGGCTTTGAGCCGCCGTATTTCATCGGTCTCGCTGCGCCCCACCAGGGTGTCAACGATGTCCTTGACATCAGAGGAGGCCCGTACTATCTTCGAACAGTAGCCCCCCTTGAGGGCAGAGGACTTCCGGACGAGGCCGGTAATTACACTCAGCCTCTCCACCGCGGTGCTCAGGAGACTTTCGGCCCCCATCGCACCAAAGTCCGCCACCTCAATAGAGGCCACTTCCACCTCTTTTTCCTTAACCGGGGGTCCTCCCCTCCGGAAGGCCCGAGCTTCCAGAGTGGACGAGAAGGAGGTCTCCACACCCTCATCGTCCAAGTTCCTCCTCACCTTGTCTCGGGCCCTCGCCGACTTGGAGGCACCCCGCGCCCCTCCTCCTTTTGCCACAGCCTTTGACTGCGGCGTGCCCACCTCCGTGTCGGAGCCACTGGCGACCTCCGAATAGAGGCGCTTCGGGCCCAACAGTGACTCCGACAGTGAGGTGACGGACCCCATACTACCCAGGAGGCTCCCGAGCCTCCTCTGGCCCACGGCCGAGTCGGTTTCCTCCCCATCCGAGCCGATGTCCGATCTGGACCTGTCCTCGTCCTTGTCCTCTTTCCTCCCCTCGTCCGAGATCATCCCCTCCCGATCCAGACTTCCCCCTCCCCGCTTCTTCCTCCCCTCCTTAGTTTGGCCCTGAGAAGGGCCTTTTTTAAGGAAACGCCCGGAGGCGTCCCTTTCAGGCTGATTAGGCTTAGGCATTTCCGCAGTTGATCGCATTAGTATTAGCTCCGACAGCAAAGTGCTCATTAGCCGCCGGCCTGCCACTCCGTTACGGTGGTCAGGACGCGACGTTGCCCGGGGAACGCGACGTGGACGCTAGCACTTTGGGGGGGTTCCCCATTTTGGTGTAGGCCTCCTTCAACCTCCTCCAATTCGCTTTATCCTGGGCAGTGTGTAGCCAGTTCTTGCCAGCTATCCTTTTGATGTCATTAATCCACCGCATCTGGGGTCTTAAAACAGGTCTTTTTACATCCCCACAGTCTCCACTCCAGCATGGCCTTGCCCCATGAGTTCGATTTCCGGGCTATATGACAAGCCCATTGCCACTTTAATTTGGCCACTCGCTTCACTATACCTGAGACTCTACTTTGCTTTGTATAGTAGTATAGTGGATAGTATAGTGGATATAGGTGGTATAGTGCTAATAACGTTGCTTTGGTTTGTACACTGTAATAATGTTATTATGTTTTTTAATTAAATAAATAAATAAATAAATATCGGGCACGAAATCACTTTTGCTTAGTTCCAGATACTAACACGATCATAGAAACAGACAAAAAATTCTTCAGTCCATTATTTTTTACATAATCACTTAAACGTGTGATTTATAGAGCTCTCTGCTTACGTTTTTTTCTACTTTTAAATGTGAAGCGACGACACGTCGAAAATGCTAGACGGCGCAAAGCCGCTCCCCACTCGCCGCTCTTTCCCCTCAACGTTACGCTAATTTCGACGTTACAAGAGACCATTCTCAACGTTTTTCGTGCAATTATGTATCCGATAAGATCTGTAGTCGCTGTGGCTGGCTTCGTTATCAAAAGACCTAGCCTAATGTGTTTTGTTCTTCAACATCCACCTCTAATCCTTCATGGCTTAACCCGGCGTCCTAGATGAGTAACAGAACGCAACGCAGCGCAACAGCATGTTGTCAAAAGCACTACACGAGACAAGGCAACAACATCAGTTACTAGTTTTTAAGCTGATACTTAACAAACTATCAAATCATCATCATCAATCATTACATCATCAATATTCAATATACTTACATATAATAAAACTCAAACTGATCTATGTCTGTACATAGGAAATATTTAAGGAAAAATATTATGAGCGGTCTAGGTATACATAGGGCCGATAGGAGCCAAAACGACTTTTTTTGAATTTTTGTCTGTCTGTCTTATGTTTGTACGCGCAACACGCAAAAACTACTTGATGGAATTCGATGCTGTTCTCACAGTTGTATTGCTGAAGGTCAAATTTAAAATCTGGGGTAGGTTTCTTTTCGATACGCCGCATAGAATCGGACGAAGTCGCGGGCAAAAGCTAGTTGCTTTTATTTTAATTTAGTTTTGAGTGTAGATAAATTAAAATGTACCAAAGAACCCTAATCTAACGCCGCCGTCTGGCTGTAGTACCCACTTAACCCGTTAAAGTTTTTAGTTTCTCCAACATAATTTTGTAATAATTTTCTTGAGAAAGGAGAGAGAAATTTTTCAAAATATTCGTATATTGTACAATAATATAACTATGATAATAACGGCACTTAGCACGAACCTTATTTTATTTATTTATAGCGGCTGACGTTTCAGCAACATTGCAGACTCTCGTGGTCGCAGCCAGATGATCATATTGCAGTGGCGGATTTAGGGGGGGGACTCCTTTTTTGTATACCTACTGTGGAGAGAAAATTCCATAACAGTGCATATCAAATAAAGAAATAGCAGATTTTTTTTTGCCCATCTGGTTTATTTCTTGATATAAATAAAAATAAATTTTTATTTATAAAAGACTTTTTAGTATCTTCATTTCACCTCGGACTCATTTCACCTAGGTGATATCACCCCGGTGAATTGATTCGACAAAATTGGTGTCATTTGTTCACTTTCGCCTTTATTCACCCAGGTGATAATAGGCCACTATTTTAGTAAATTTAGTATACTTTTATCACCTACATACAAAATATAAAAAAAAATACTCAAATCAAAGTCAAGTTAATATTTTAATCAGTTTAATGTAAATTATCTTAATAAGCAGTACAAAAGTGATCATCAGGTACACTCAGTGTGTAAAAATTTGTTTAATAATAATCAAAACATTATTTAAAAATAAAAATCAACGTAATTTTTCGAGAAAAAGGCTTACTGAAACAGTCAACATCGAAAACAATATTTAAAAGTACCCACATAACTAAAACCATTTTTATTACAACTTACCATTCCGAACAAGAAAATACTATATCGCACTAAAGAAAATGATTAAATTATTTTATTTTCTTAACCGTAACAATCACTTTTGAATTTCTTATAAGGTTTAATTTACATTAAATCATTAAATATAGTAACAGGGCTTTTCATTTGAGAGATTGTACGCGGGTGATTAAATTCTACTAAATTGATTAAAAAAGTGGCCGTATATCACCTGGATGAATTAAGTCCAAGGTGAATAAATTACACTAATTTTGTCAAATCAATTCACCTGATGAAATTTTCTGGGTGAAATGAGTCTACTCTTTTCACGCAGGTGATATCATCCCAGGTATTTTTTTGCAAATCTCGTCCTTCTGCAGTGGCGTAGTGAACGCAAGTCTTTAGGATTCGTTTTTTCAAGGCGGCGGCAACAGCATCAGGACGATGTCGATTTGTTGCACTCCCCCCCAACATGCATAGTCCGCCACGGTCCTTGTCCCCCCCAGAAAAAAATCCTGGATCCGCCGGATATTGCCTTGTAGATTCTGACTGCACTTATAGCGCGTGACTGTAAAAATCTCACCGGATTTATCACACACTCGATAAGAAAGTAGTCGGTACTCATCATCATCATATTCAGCCCACATCAACCCACTGCTGGGTATAGGCCTCCCTGTTTCGCGCCACTACTTACGGTCATGTGCCAGTGTCATCAATCGCTTTTCCGTTATCCAACCAATGTCTTCTGACCAGCGGGTTGGTTTGGTGGTTTACCTAAGGTCGCTGTCACAGTCTCGGCTACCACTCCAACCATTATACTATATCCAAACTTAACAAAGTATACTAATACCACAACTTCATCCAGATGTGAGAGCCCTGGTGCACTGTGATACAGGCCCAGCCTTCTTCAGGCGCCAGTCTCCAGCATGCTGCGATAATTTACCTCAATTGTCTCTAAATTTAGGTTAAGGCCCCTTAGTAAGTGAAAACGGCAATATTGGCTGTTTTCTATAAGCTGCTGTTTAAAGAATTGAAGAGTTTTCGCCCTGAAATTTCTGATATGTATTGTAGAACGTATGTTTAAAGGGAGGACTGTTTCCAAAACACGATGGGAAAAATTTTGCTCGATAGAAAAAAATCCTGAAGTTACCTCTAAAATTTCATATGAATACAGATAACATCCGTGTTTTATAATAAAAAATGTTTTAAAATCACCAACACAATGGTATTTTACCTTTTCGATTTCGTGACTGATTTAAATTTTTTAAAAACTAAACATTTCTATTAACTTTTTGATAAAAATGTGAATGGCGCGCAACCGGGACGTCCCCCCCCCGCCTCAGCCGCTTCATATAAATTTTCGCTGACCGCCTAACCCCCCTTAAGTGTTTTGGAGAAAATAAATAAGATTTTTACTTTACTTACTTTACTCCATCTGCTAAGTAAGTTTCTGCATAATTCGAAGTTAACAGTCTACAATAAATGCAGGATATTCCACTAGTCGTCAAACGTAATTCAATATCTGGTGTCGTAAAATTTCGTAATGTCCCGATGTCGTTGGAAGCTATTATGTAGTTTTATTATGGCGAGCTGAACCCGGCACTTAAGCAATTTTCGTAATGGCTACAAGATATCATTTTAACAAGGTAAAAAGTAACCCAGGTTTTTTTCTCCCACCCGTATTGCATACGGCGATACATTTTATAATTTTACTTGTCGGTTGAGTTCCTTCCATGTTACCCTCTCCTTTACTAAGATTTTTCTTTTATTATATTTTATTGTAAAAAACAGCTTAGCTTTAAAAGTTTTAATAGTTAATTATGTTAACAGTTTATTACAAATATGAAGTAAAACTATAAGTAGGAATGATTTTACATACCTACAAACCTGGATTTAGGAAAATAAGAAACTACACTATAGGTACCTACTTGGTTCATGTTAAAAGCTATAACTCGATATAATCATTGTCAAGCGTGATTCAAAGTGTGCGAGTGTGATTCATTCAATTGACAATAACTGTATCCTTGCATTTAAAATTATCTTATCGTACGTACTCTGTTGTTTCCTGTCATACTAAAGTCCGTGTTTTGCATTATGATAAGGAGCAGAAGTATTTTTCTAAGCATTATAATAAAAATAATGGCTTCAATAGGCTTCAAAAACATTTTTATCTTGAATCTCATAATGTACTTACAGACATAATTATGTTGGACGGAGAAAAATTAAAAAAAATATATATATATTTTTGGCTTTTTTTTTATTTCTGGCCTTAAACATATTTTTTATTGAACAAAGAAATAAACGGCCTATTGAAGATAGAGAGAGATACCGTATGCTGACCTCCAAACTTCATTTTGAAGATGGCATCCCCTGATGATGATGATTGAAGCCTATTTTTTTTTTAGAATTTTTGTCCGTCTGTAATAAACTTCTAAATTAAATTTGATGCGGTTTTTATTTTCTCAGTTGGATTGCTGAAGGAGATTTCATCTTGATCCGCCGCCTGCCGCCATCAACAATACGGAATTCTGCGTGGACGAAGTCACGGACAATAACTTACACTATAGATATGAAGGTATGGATGGGTGTGTACTCAATTACTTACTCTAAATGAACAAAGCGGATTTTTATGAAATGTGAATAAATGAAACAACAACAGAACCTTAAGGCGCAGCTAGTCTCTACTCTACTCAATCTCTACATTCATGAGAAAGCCCACAATCTAGCATCCCAAGTTCCCACGGGAGTCAAACCGGGCACTCATAATTAAATGCGTTGTGTTACAGAATTTCATTTCGGACTGTTAGTTCCCCTTTTTACACGAGACTGACCAAAAAAGGAGTGTTATGTTTTCAGGGTTCATGCATGTATGTATGTAGGTATGTAAGTTTCTTTATTCCACCATAAGTCCTGAATGACTTAACAGATTTTGATGTGAGAGGTATTTTTAGATTCCTTACATTCCGCCGAGTGACATAGGCCATGTGAGTTGTCAGTCGTGTTTTTTATTTTTTAATAATTATATTGTTTATTTCCCCGAGTTATCAACACTATATGGAACTATTAATAGTTCCCCTACAAAATACTTCTGTCTAGCGCGCTGCGTACGTCTGCGATACCGTACCGTGATTCTATTTTCTCCCACAACATAGTTTTATTATAATTTTTGTCTTGTGGTCATATAAACATTTGTATCTGCGTAATATATCAATTAACTTATCGCGTATTTCAAAATCCTTGATCACTCGTCACTTTAAATCTGTAAATATTTACAACCGAAATGCCGCAGCCGGTATCGCAGCTGCATGCAGCTGCTTGCGTCACCGCGGTGTGTGTTCACTTAAGGCTGACACACACCAAACGGTGTCGCAGACGTGCTGCACTGCGTCTTGATTTGTATTATTTGAATTAGTACGCGGTGGTTCCCACCAACGGTGTCGCAGATGCATTGCGTTGCGTCTGCGTGCATCAGTCGGCCGGCAGTCCGCGCGATACAAACCGAAAACGGTCGCGGTGCGGTCCCGCACAAGCGGAACGGCAACGCCGCACACGCACTAGGCATGAGGAAGTTGTATTTCACTGGATTTTTTAAGTGAATACACACCGCGCTGACGCACGCAGCTGCGACACCGGCTGCGGCGGCACTTCGGTTGTAAATATTTACAGATTCAAAGTGACTAGTGATCATGGAGTTTGAAATACGCGAAAAGTTAATTGATATAGTACGCAGATACAAATGTTTATATGACCACAATACAAAAATTATAATAAAACTATGTTGTGGGAGAAAATAGAATCACGGTCGTGCGTGTGTCTGCGATGCCGTGGAGCCGCCGGTGTGAATCGCTTTTGCCGCACCCGTGCTGCAGATGAAACTTACCGTGTCGTAGACGCATCTGGTGTGTGGCAGCCTTTAAACTTACTTCATAAGTTATTTGACGTGATTGTAAACGAGAATTATCGTCGTTACAGAAGCTAACTACGAAACAGAAGCACTACTTATTTCATTAAAATAAATAAATAAATATAATAAATAAGTAAATACATACACAATATCTGATACTTGCTAGACACTAATTGTACGGTCAAAGACCGCACAATGTAGGTTATTGCTAACGCAGCGCTCTGATCAGCTGCGCTGTATATTTAAACGATTATTTTATATTATTCTGTTCACTATAACTTTGACATTCTAACTTTGTCACTCCAACTTTTGATTATAACTTAACTTGTAACTTTAACTATAATAAACTCTAACTTATTTTTACTGTGCGTTTAACTTAACGTCAGTTCTCAACAACTACCATAACTTCAAGATCCTGTCAGCAGCTCAGCATCCTCAAACTCTCCTCAACTTACACATCTACAACTACAAACTCCAACATCTTTTGGTCCTTCGAGTATCAACATATCTGGTGCTTGGTGTCCTGGACAACGCTAGCGAATCGGTTCAATTGACCTCCCACAAGCGGGTCTCATCAATTGAATTGAGAAGGCGCACATAGCGTGAGGATTAACAAGTACCAAACGATCTACCAGCTCTACGCAAATACAACTGCTGCTCAACATGGCTGCTAACTTTGAAGAACTTCTTGCCCGTCAAAAGGAAAGCTTTGACAGGATCAAGCAAATCTGCATTAACTACAAGAAAGATGACGAATCGAGAAAAACTGCAGAGTATTTAGACAGGCGTCTGGATGCTCTACGATCTCATTGGCAAGAATTTGAGATCAATCATAACATTTTGCTGAAACTGGATAAAAAGGAAGAAATCCAATACTTCGTAGACGACATTTACAGTAAAACGAAGGAACTATGCGACGAAACTACTCTATCTATCCTGAAACTGAAAAACGAACGATTTATGTCGCAAGACATCCCCACACCATCAAAACGATTAATAAATGTACCTGCAGAGGAGCCTGAGGATGACGGCAGGGTCAAACGTCAAGAACTTTTACGTCATCAACAATGTAACTTCAAGCTATTCCGGAGGTCGGTTTCCAAAATTGACATCAAAACTTTGAAAGAAAAATGGGAATTGGATGACGTATTGAGCAACTTGAAATCGAAGTGGGAAAAAATCGAAAAAATTAACTTTGAACTGGAATACTTATCTAACGAAACTGATCATTCTTACGAACAGGAATACAACGAAATTGAATTTACTTACGAAAATATCAAGAAACAAATTAACCAAAAAATCTGGAACAACGTTCACTTCGAAAAAAGCACTCCCAGAATTCAAATACCGGACTTCAATGGCAACTACACTCAGTGGATCTCTTTCAAGGACTTATTTCTGGAGGGCATTCACAACAGCCCCTTGCTGGCTAAAACTCAAAAATGCAACATCTCAAGGCTAAACTGAAAGGAGAAGCTGAAAAGTTAATTCAACATCTCACAATCAGCGCAGATAACTACGATACGTGTTTGGAAATTCTCACGCATCGTTATGATAACCATCGCCTGTTATTTACATCCTACATGAATACGCTATTAAATCAGCAAATGGTGCAGCAAGGAAATGCAGTTACTATCAAAAAACTCCACGACACATCTTTGGAATGTCTGAACGGTCTAAAAAATATCGGATTGGATGTAACTTCAGCCCATCTGATTATAGCTCATCTGATCATGAAAAAACTTGACAGCGAACTTTGCACGGAGTATATCAAGGACTTGAAAACTCCCAGGGAAATCCCTAACTTAGACGAACTTTTGGAATTTTTGGAGTCAAAATTTGTTGCCCTGGAAACATTCGAGTCTGATCAACATTCAAAATCATCAACTCAACAATCAAGCTATCGGAAATTTTATCCTGAAAAGAAGCCAAACAAACAGGAAAAAGTTGCGAAAACTTATTATACCTCTTTTCAAAAATACTGCCCTATGTGCAAGGTGAACGGTCACGTTCTTATGCAATGTGAGAAGTTCATCGACTTGAACAGTCACGCGCGAAACAACGAAGTGGCAAAACTGCGGATTTGCAAAAATTGTCTATTCAATCATAACAAGCCTTGTTACTCGGAAAAAATCAATCGCATCACACATTGCTACACAATGATAACGAAAATGTTTCGCAAACGAACCACAGAACGGTAAATAACATTACAGATGAAAAAAGGAGGTTCTATTAACTACTGTACAGCTGAAAGTAAAAAACTTGGATGGAAACTACGTAACTTTAAGAGGACTTTTGGATCAAGGTTCACAAGTCAATCTTTTATCTTTGGATGCTGCTCAGTATCTTCGTCTTCCTCGACGTAAACTAAGCGCTGTTGTTTCTGGAGTAGGAAACATCAACGGAAACTGCAAAGGCTCATTACTATTGGAATGTAAATCTCTATACTCGGCATTTACATTCAAAACTGAAACTCTGATAATGAGCAAACTTATCAACAAACTACCGATGTCATCATTTTCGATCGAAAATTGGAACTACTTGGGTAACATCAAACTAGCTGATCCTGAATTCAATATTTCAGGACCCATAGACTTTTTGCTGGGAGCAGACGTCTACTCACAAATTATCCTAGATGGGGTAGTGAAAAGTGAAACTAACTATCCTGTTGCACAACAAACTAAGCTGGGATGGATACTGTGCGGGAACGTACAAACTTTTCAATGTTGTGTGACCTTAAACGAACTTAACAATATCACAAATATTTGGGAAACAGAGGATGTAACCAAACGTGATAATGAACTTAACGACAAGGAACACTGCGAAAAATATTATTTAAAGACAACTACAAGGCAAGACGATGGGAAATATATCGTAAAAATGCCAATGAAACCTAACTATTAACAACATCTTGGAAGCTCAAAACCTCAAGCCTTATCTCAATTTTATCAGCTGGAAAAAAGGATGGAAAAACAAAACTATTTCGCAACTCAATATAAACTTTTTATGAAGGAATATCTGGACATGGGACACATGAAACCTGATACTAAACAAGGAACTCACCTTCAATCTTATTTACCGCATCATGGAGTGATGAAGCTTGAATCAACAACAACAAAGCTAAGAGTCGTCTTCAATGGAAGCATTAAGACCAGCCTCAAGTAACAGCCTTAACGATGTGATGTATACTGGCCCTAACCTCCAAAAGGATATACAAGAACTTGTCATTCACTGGAGAACACACAAGTTCGCTTGAGTAGCTGACGTCGAAAAAATGTACAGAAACATAATGCTGCATGAAGATCAGCAACATCTACAAAAGATTTTATGGCGGGAATCTCCACGACAGCCACTACAAGAAATGAAATTATGTACTTTAACGTATGGACTAAGAGCTTCTCCATACTTAGCGATTCGAACGCTACACCAACTCGCAAGAGATGATGGCCATAAATATCCAAAAGCTGCCAAAGTGCTTGAAAACCACTTCTTCATGGTTTGCGGAGTTAGAAATATTGAAGAAGGAAGGAAGCTGATAGCTCTAATGAAAGGAGGAGGATTTAACTTACGAAAATGGGCTAGCAACGAACCAACTTTATTAGAAAACATTCCACAAGAGCAACTATTACAAGAGGACGTATTGAATTTCAACAGCGAGCATACATCATCTAACACTAAAACTCTGGGCTTGAGATGGAACACGAAAGAAGACTATCTATACTTTGACTTCAACTTATCTGTATCGGAAAAACCACAAACTAAACGAAAACTGTTATCGGATATTAGCTGCCTGTGGGACCCCCTCGGGTATCTTGCACCTATTTTAATTCAAACTAAGCTATTATTCCAAAAGCCTTGGTTAAATAACTTAGGATGGGATGACACTGTGCCATCCGCAATAGCTATGGAATGGGAAGAGCTAAGAAAAGATCTTCAAAACATCAACAAACTTAAACTTCCAAGATGGATGAACGGATGCTGCGAAGATTCTAAACTAGAACTATTTGGATTTTCTGATGCAAGCGAAAAAGCATACGCGGCCGTTGTGTATTGTCGCACACAGAACGAACAAAACGAGCCTACAATTACGCTTATCGCAGCTAAAACGAGTAGCGCCACTGAGAAACAAACTTACGCTGCCACAGATGGAATTGTGTGGAGCTCTATACAAAATCAGATGCGCAATCAACAGAAAAACTATAACTCTTCACTGTTGGACGGACTCAAAGGTCGTTCTCGCTTGGTTGCAACGTGACGTCACACACAAACTTATAAATTTTGTGAAAAATTTAATATATTTGACGATAACCAAAACGGCTTTAGAAAAAATCGATCAACGACATTAGCAACTTATAATTATATTCAAGAAATATTAAAATTAATTGACTCAAAAAATATGCTGTAGGTATTATGTTAGACATGACGAAAGCATATGACAAAGTTCAATACGACATTTTATTAAATAAACTCCACGGGATAGGCATAAGAGGAATCGCTCACGCATGGTTTAGGTCATACCTAGAAAATCGGGAAACATATGTGGAAATAGAAAATTATGATCAAAACTCAGGGACTATATCCTCGGTGAGATCAGACGCTCACTCCGTTAAATGTTCTATTCCCCAAGGAAGTGTTGTCGGTTGTTTGTTATTTTTAATTTATATAAATGATTTGCCTAAATCACTTAACCAGACATGTGTGCTATTCGCAGATGACATATCATTACTAACCCCTTGTACAAGTCACGACAATTTAAATCAAATACTAACACAGACTATTGACTCAGTTGTATCATGGCTATCTGACCACAATCTAGAAATAAATTTCTCCAAAACAAAAATTATTCAATTTAGACCGCACCAAAAAGCCCCCCTTAGTGAAAAATTTATATTTTTGCTACAACGGTATACAACTGGAAAGTGTGAGTACCTTCCAGCTGCTCGGTTTAGTCCTAGATACGCATACAAACTGGAAAGCTCACGTTGACAAGATAGCCATAAAACTATTGAAATTTACTTATGCACTCAGAGAATTGAAAAAATCTACTAATGACCAGACAGCAATAACGGCCTATTACGCGTATGCATTTTCATGGTTATCCTATGGGATTATATTATGGGGAAACAGCACTGACGCGGACAGACTGCTTATACTTCAGAAGAAATGCATACGAATAATCTGTAATATAAAACCGACTGAAAGTTGTAAACCATACTTTAAAAACCTAAAAATACTAACCTTACCGTGTATATATATTTTAGAAGCCTGCAAATTTGTACTTAAATACCCCAAATATTATATAAAAAATGATGACATACCGCGCCGCTATCCAACAAGAAACAAAAATAAATTAGTTTTACCTCTATCAAAATTAGAAATTGTTCGTTCCGGCCCATTAATAATGACCACAAAAATATATAATACCTTACCTCAATACTTAAGATCAGAAAAAAAGGAATCTATATTTATAAAAAAATTGAAATTGTTACTTCCTGAAAAAGCATATTACACAATAGACGAGTTTTTCAATGACAAAGACATTAAATGGTTAACAGGGTTCATATTGTACCTAAATGATAACAGATATAACTTATTATAAGAGAACTGTTGTATAATATGAATTGCAATAAATGTTTTGAATTGAATTGAACTAAGTCTGAGAGATATATCGCCAATCGAGTTAAACAAATAACTAACATCGTTCCTGCGAGCCAATGGGACTACGTAAAAAGCAAAGAAAACCCCGCAGACTGTGCTTCTCGAGGCCTATCAACTTCAAAACTTTTATCTTTCACCCTGTGGTGGGAAGCACCCCTGTGGTTGAAAACATACAACGAAGAAAAAATTCAAATATCTAAACAGATATTTTACACAGAAATCGGAACAATTAAAAATACCTATGCAACATATGTTGAGGACAATAGCACCGTAATAAGTGCACTATTAGCAAAATGCAGCACAATGACTCGTGCAATCCGAGTCGTCAGCTGGATTCGACGATTTATTTACGCTATTCGTCGGAATAAAATAACTTATACAACTAAATATTTAACTATTGTGGAACTTTCTGAAGCAACTGAGATTATTTTGAAACACGAACAAGGGCAATATTTTAGTGCGGAGATTGCTCAACTACGAAAATCTGGGTCCCTGCCTACAAAAAGCAACATCTTAAAACTGCACCCTATTTTGGACGAAAAAGGGCTGCTACGAGTCGGAGGTCGGCTACGTAACTCGGAACTGTCTTACGAAGCAAAACATCCTATTATCTTACCACCTGGAAGGATTACTGAATTAATCATCGAGCACTATCATAAACTTACTTTGCACGGTGGAGCCCGACTCACTTTGGCGCAAATTCGACAAAAATACTGGATTCTTAGTGGAAACAGTACTGTGAAAAAGCAACTACGAAAATGCATAAAGTGTCATCGATTCAAGGTCTCACAAATCTGAACAATTCATGGGCGACCTTCCGAAAGCAAGAGTTACACCATCCAGACCCTTTTCGAAAACTGGCGTGGACTACACAGGTCACGTGGAACTTAAGATAAACAAAGGAAAAGGAGTCCGAACCTGCAAGGGATACATTGCCATATTCGTTTGCATGGTAACGAAAGCCGTGCATTTAGAATTGGTCTCGGACCTATCAACTGAAACATTTTTAGCTGCTCTGAAGCGGATGGCTTCCAGAAGAGGACAGCCGAAAGACATCTACTCAGACAACGGAACTAACTTTGTTGGAGCTGCGAAAGTACTTGAACGAGATTTTCGGGAAAACAAAACATTCACCTCAACAGAATTTCATGACGAACTAAACCAACTACAAATTAAATGGCATTTTAACGCTCCCCTCTGGCCTTCAGCAAATGGCTTGTGCGAGGCTGCAGTGAAGTCCATGAAATATCACTTACGCAGAGTACTTGGAGAGCAAAAGCTAACTTATGAGCAATTCACAACTTTACTATGTCAAATTGAGGCGTGCATGAATTCACGACCCATTTGCCCGCTAACAGAAGATATCGACGAACTGGAATTCTTGACACCCGGTCACTTCCTGGTCGGTGGTCCTATAATGTCACTGCCGAAAGGACGCAACGATGAAACTCTCAGCCTCCGAAATAAATGGAAATTGATCGAACAACTAAACTTACACTTTTGGAAACGGTGGTCTCAAGAATATCTACACGAAATGCAGACACGAAGCAAATGGAGACTAGCAACAAAAAACCTTACTATCAACGACATTGTACTAGAGTAACTTGCCACCTGGAAAATGGGCACTAGGTCGTATTGTCGACATTCATCCTGGAGCGGATGGCTTCGTACGTTTCGAAGAACGGTCAACTCAAACGCCCCATCACAAAACTGGCACTGTTACCTTTACAAGAAACAACAAGCTCGAAGAAAGAACTGGACAACAAAGCTGCTGGGGAGGAAGGTTGGCGCCGGGAGACAACTGCCCCCTCGCGACGAGCATCTGACGCCGCCGCCGGGAACTAAACGCCAACGTTTTCTCGATGAACATTATACGATTTTTTACATTTACTTATACCTTTCAATTTTATATTTTAACCTTTACATAACTTTGATTTTACATTGTATACTTTTTTCTTTATAGCTACTTTAGATTAGTTTTTATTCAAACTTTAAACTTTCTTTTCTATTTCTTATTCTCCCTCGGGAGCATGTACGGTCAAAGACCGCACAATGTAGGTTATTGCTAACGCAGCGCTCTGATCAGCTGCGCTGTATATTTAAACGATTATTTTATATTATTCTGTTCACTATAACTTTATCACTATAACTTTGACATTCTAACTTTGTCACTCCAACTTTTAACTATAACTTAACTTGTAACTTTAACTATAATAAACTCCAACTTATTTTTACTGTGCGTTTAACTTAACGTCAGTTCTCAACAACTACCATAACTTCAAGATCCTGTCAGCAGCTCAGCATCCTCAAACTCTCCTCAACTTACACATCTACAACTACAAACTCCAACACTAATTACACTTCCATCATTAAGATTAAAACTTTCTAAATTACTTGTACTTTTGTTATGCATTTATTTAGTTTTTATTCTTTACTGTGATATGTCATGCTACGAAAGAGCGGGACTCACTAGACACAGGTTTTATAAAACTTAATTGGTGAGCCCCTGCATTCTATGTATTATGCATTAAGTTTAAAGAATAAAGAATGTTTAAATTTTGAATTGAATTTTTGAATTTTGAATAGAATTACGGTACGATATCGCCAGAGCCGGCTTTAGCACTACCAGCGCCCTGGGCGAGATTTCTATGGCGCCCCCTAAATACTATTCAAACCTATACGGAAAAAAGGCAAAGGGTAAAATAGTACATTACGAAACAAGTGTGCAAAGTTGGTCATTACGCACATGAGGCGCGCGAGCCGAAGGCGAGCGCGCTAGCTAATAAAGCCGAGTGTGCGTTAAGCGCACTACACACCAAAGCCGCCGACCCGCGCCGACACAGCCCGCCGACACAACCCGGCGGCCTATATGAATAGAATTATATCGGCAACACAAACAAAAAAAAAAGTTGCCGACATAGGTCGGCGGGTCGGCGACTTTGGTGTGTAGTGCGCTTAATGACCAATAATGCACACGTGTATCGTATCGTACGACGTTTTTCAACACACTTGTAAGTAAAAAAATATATGGTCCTAACATCTAATTATCGGAAAACGATAGCGCCCTTTTGTCATTCCTCCACTTTATAAAACATTCGTATGCCGCCAAATACTTACGTTTGATTTTGGAGGCAATAGACTATTACTTGCATTACGCGCCTCGTTAATGATTTCAGGTGGAGTTAAATATATTCTTCCATACTAGTCGTACTACATTTTATTAAATATTTAATATGCTAACACATAATAAATATAGTCTTGTTTTTTATTCGCGTGCCGCCGCCCGCCGCCCCGCGCCGTGCGCAGGGAGCGCGCGGTGCACGCTGCGGATGGTATATCGCCATACAGCCAGTGCTTGGCTGTATAAAAATCATTATCTTTGCTTATTTAAAAACTGTTGTTATTTTCCCTATTTGATATATATCCACACTAATATTATAAAGAGGTAAGATTTGTTTATTTGTTTGTTTGTTTGTAACGAATAGGCTCCGAAACTACTGGACCGATTTTTAAAATTCTTTCACCGTTTAGTAGCTACACTATCCCTGAGTGTTATAGGCTATATTTTTATTAATAAAAGAGGTAAGATTTGTTTATTTGTTTGTTTGTTTGTAACGAATAGGCTCCGAAACTACTGGACCGATTTTTAAAATTCTTTCACCGTTTAGTAGCTACACTATCCCTGAGTGTTATAGGCTATATTTTATTTCCAAAATATTTAGGGATCCTTACTAAAACTTTAATAATGTAACCCAAGTTGTGCAAAAATAACTTTAAAAATTCCTTTCATCGCGTGCGCTGCAAAAACTATTAATGATAGATCAAAATGATGTACTACGTGTTTGTATAACAAATCATTATGTACAAAAAATGTCGCGACAGCATATGCCTAACTATTATAGTTAAGACACAATAAGAGATTTTAGTTTAAAAAATAATAATTAAAATGACGCCATTAGAAACATGTCTTTATTTATACTTTGTTATTAATCCTTATCAAAATAAATGATTTTGTGATCACGAACACTTCAGTACCTTTATATTCATTTTGTTGCCAGAAATCAAAACAACATCAAATGTTGTTTATAGGGAAGCTCTAACTCATTAAATTTAATGGCTTCTAATAATATGTTTCTTACACATTAAAAAATAAAAATACGAAGAAAAAGTAAAAAAAAAAAAACAAAAAAAAAAATAAAAAAAAAAAACTAGATAAAAATGTAAAAGAGACGATAATCTATCTTTCTTTAAAATTTTACTCTTTGTGATGATGAAGTATTCAAAAATAATAATTTAAAAAAAAATATTTACCCGTGCGAAGCCGGGGCGGGCTGCTAGTGTATTATATATATGTATTATGAGGCTAAATTAAAAATGCTTTGTGGAATTCATTACACGCATTAGTTTTCTATCTTTTGTATAGCGCAGTATGGTAATTTTTATTTCCAAACACCTTCGTAATACCTTTGTAATATATGGCATTCTGGGCCTAAATTCGATGTAATAAGACCCACTTTTCGAGCAAGTGTGTTGAAATAGTACATTATGATACAAGTGTCCAAAGTTGGTCATTACGCACAAGAGGCGAGATTGGCGCGCGAGCCGAAGGCGAGCGCGCTAATAAAGCCGAGTGTGCGTAATGACCAAATGGACACGTGTATCATACGACGTTTTTCAACACACTTGTGAGTAAAAAAAATTAATGTGGTCCTCACATCTAATTATCGGAAAACGATTGCACCCTGTTGTCATTCCTCCACTTTATAAAACACTAGCTTTTGCCCGCGGCTTCGCCCGCGTGAATTTCCCACGGGAACAGTGCTTTTTCCCGGGATAAAAAGTAGCCTATGTGCTATTCCAGGTCATTATCTACCTCTGTACCAAATTTCATCGAAATCCGTCCAGTAGATTTTGCGTGATTGAGTAACAAACATCCTCACAAACTCACAAACTCACAAACTCACAAATTCACAAACTCACAAACTCACATCCAAACTTTCGCATTTATAATA
>CM031580.1:695820-858049 GCA_018467065.1 Ephestia elutella | reverse complement strand
ATTTTTAGATTCTTTGCATTCCTCCGAGTGACATAGGCTATATGACGTCATCATAAAAACAAAATGGCGGATTATATATGCGATAAATAGCAGACCAAAAAAATAAAATTTGATCAATCTTATCGAGTGGGGTATCAAATTAAAGGGCTTTAAAAGGCGATTTCAAAAATGTATATAACTTATATGTTTATATGTATTTTTTGAGTAAAAACTTGTCAGTCGTGTTTTTTATTTTTAATAATTAGCTTGTTGCATTTGTTTCCGGGTTTGTGCCATTCTCATTCCTACCGCGGCTTTGCGTGTCGTAGTTTGATTTTGTTTTTTATTTACCTTTTATCTTTTTTTATTTGTCTGTTTGTTTGTGACTTGACGCGATGGCGAAGGTCTCCAATGCTAAGGCGACACTCGCCAACGAACTGAGATGGTTTGTGACGGCCGGAGGACTCCTGTCCCGGAAGGACAGGGAGGGCGCCACACTGCTAAGAGCGGATCACCTCCACTCACGATTGAGTAGCGCGGAAGCGGCCATGGCGGTGCTTACCGAAGCCGAACTTGCCGCGGAGGTCTATACAGGTCACATGGCGGACATGGACCAGATCCTGAATCTCCACGATGATATCGCGGAGGCGGCGACCGCAATAAGGGCGAGACAGGCTGGCGGACCAGCCCCTCGCACACCTGTTAGACAGGAAGGACCAGCGGTTACTGGTCGGCTCCCCACCCTTCAGCTGTCCCACTTTGGGGGTAGGATGGAGGAGTGGGTAGCATATAAAAATATGTTTGAGTCCCTGGTCGTAGCACGACAGGATTTGTCGAAGGCCCAGAAGATGGCCTACCTCCTCTCCACTCTTGAGGATGAAGCGCGGTCGCTCATCCAGCACCTCCGGGTGGAGGACGACCAGTACGATACGGCTTGGGAGTTATTGAACTCCCGCTACCAAAACTTACGTTTGTTAGCGGATGCGCACGCCGCACAGTTGATGGCCCTGCCCAAGGTGGCCAACAGGGCACAGTTGCGCCTGCAGTTGCTCACGCCCGTTACAGTGGCCTGTAACGCGCTCCGCACACTGGGGCTGCCGGTGGACCAATGGTCTTTTTTGTTGGTGCACATTGTATTGGGCAAATTGCCCAAGGACATCCGCTCGCGGTTTGAGCGCGAGAATGCGGAACGGGATAGCACCACCCTACCAACATTCACTGACTTGGTGAAGTTTTTGGAGTTTGAGGCACGGGCTGCTGAGAATAACATGACGGACTCAGCGCCATCCAGAGCGCCTGAACGTAGGCCCTTGGAACCCTCATGGCGAGGGAAGCCCCAACAGGGACGGCAACCGCCACCGCGTGGAGCTGGTGTGCGGGTTGCACACACGGCAGCAGTCGCGAGGGACGCGGACTGCCTGCAATGTGGTCGGATGGGCCACAGCCTGCTGCAATGCAGGGACTGGCAGAGACTGCCAGTACAAGATCGGCGCCGCATGGCAAAGCGGCATGAACTTTGCTTTTATTGTTTGGGCGGTCACTATGCACGTGACTGTCCCAGGGCCATACCATGCAGTGCATGCCGTGGGCGGCACCACGCGATGCTCTGCATGAACCGGAACGGGGATGGCCCCCGGTTGTTGAGGCAGGGGTCCCCTATGGGCGGGGGCGCTCCTGCGCGAAGCCCTCCACCATCGGACGGAGGACGCGGCTTCGCTCGTCGCACCCCCCCTCGGGAGGGGGTCGCGTACCTGCGCGGGTCTTGGCGGACCGGGACCACGCGCCCCAAGGTCATGGCCAGTATGTGGCTGGGCAGGCCCCGGATAGGGCCCCCATGGGCGGGGGCCCTAGATCGGACGTGAGAGTGGGGACACCCCCCTCCACGCGGGTTACCAATACCCAACACATGCAGCCGCAGCGGTTTTCTCCGCCGCTGCACGAGTACCCACGGCTGGAGTACCACCCGCCGTACCATATGTATGGCCGGGCCGCGGGTTATGCCCCCTCAGATGGGGATGTGCACTCGCCCGCCATATTATCCGGGTCAGTGGCGCGCCCCTGGTTTGGAGAGAGTGGGGAGCCCGTAACTAGCTTGCTCCCTTGCTGGGACAGAGCCGCGGACGGTTCTGCTCCCTACCGCGGTGGTCCGCGTATGGGGTCGTGGGGGGGAAGCCATGAATTTGAGAGCTCTGTTGGACTCAGGGGCTCAAAGCAGTTTGGTTACCACTCGAGTGGCACACCAGTTAGGTTTAGTCGTGGAAGACTCGCCTGTGCCACTTCTTGGAGTTGGTGGCATACAAGTGAAGTGTCTGACGGGCCAGACACTTGTCACCTTTTTCTTCGCTGAAGTCCTCCACAATGAGGATCACGACTTCGGCTATGGTAATGGATACCATTGCGGGTTGGCACCCCTCGACAGACATACCGCCGGGTGTGTTGTCTTTGGTTTCGGGTCTGGATTTGGCCGACCCCTTTGTCTTTCATCCCGGCCCAGTGGACTTGCTCCTGGGCTCGGACGTATTGGGTTGGATTTTGTTGGGTACCCAGAAAGCTCTGGGTTCGTCTTCACTGATGGCAGTGTCTACTATCTTTGGTTTCACCCTGATGGGCCCTGTGTTTGATAATAGCACCGTGGAGGAGCCACCGGTCGTCGCATCAGCGTCCTTGGCCAAGACCATGCAAAGGTTTTGGGAGGTGGAGGAGCCACCTATGAGTTCCAGGATGGATCCGGAACACGCTGAGTGCGAAGCCTTCTTTCGATCAACCACGGAGAGGTTGCCCTCCGGTCGGTTTGTAACTAGATTACCATTTGTTGCCTCTCGTCCTAGCCTAGGGCAAAGTAGGGCGCTTGCGGAGAAACGACTGCTGTCCATGGAGCGACGCATGCAGCGTGACCACGTACTTCGCGATAAATATATTGAATTTATGCGCGAGTACGAGGATTTGGGTCACATGTCTCCGGCTCGAGTTGATTGGAGCTCAACTGAGCATTATTTTTTGCCCCACCACGCGGTGGTGAAGGCCTCAACGGGCAAGTTGCGGACTGTCTTTGATGGGTCCGCACCCACTTCGAACGGAGTTTCGTTGAATCTATGTTTGCATTCAGGTCCCAAATTGCATAGGGACATAATTGACATCATCTTGAACTTTAGAAGACATCAAGTGGTTTTTGGCGCGGACATCCGGATGATGTTCCGCCAGACAGTCATACATCCTGAGGACAGGCGATTCCAGTTGATACTCTGGCGTGAGCGCCCCGAGGATCCTGTGACGGTGTATGAACTCAATACAAACACGTATGGTTTGAAATCTAGTCCCTATATCGCCATCAGATCATTGCTTGAATTGGCAGAGCGGGAACGGATCCGCTTTCCCCGTGGGGCTTCCGTGCTGTCACGTGACTTGTATGTCGATGACGTGTGCACCGGAGCCCAAAGTATTGAGGAGGCCCTCCTACTGCGGGATGAATTGATTGAAATATTGAAAACGGGTGGCTACGAGCTACGTAAGTGGTTGTCCAATGAGCCTAGAGTTCTAGAAGGGATCCTGAGGATCACCAACAGAACCCTCACCTGTTTGAGGATGTGGATGATCCCAACAGGATAGCGGTGCTGGGCATGCAGTACCAGCCGCTAACCGATATTTTTACATTCCAAGTGGACTTGGAAATACCAAAGGTCTGGACTAAGAGAACGGTGTTGTCCGTAATAGCCCGTATGTTTGATCCAATCGGTTGGATCAGTCCAGTGATATTCTCTGCAAAGTGTCTTCTTCAGAGACTTTGGACTTTGGGCGTCTCGTGGGACGAGCCGCTGTTTGGTCCTCCATTGGATGATTGGCTCGAGTTGTTTTCATCGATTAAGGAAGTCAATCGGATTGCCTTGCCTCGTCGAATATTGCCCCCCGGGAAATATCGAGCCAGCCTGCATGGCTTTTGTGACGCGTCGGAGCGAGGCTACGCCGCGTCAGTCTATATGCGGACAGTTGACGCCGATGGCCGGGTCCATGTCTCGCTTTTGTTAGGGAAGAGCAAGGTCGCCCCCATCAGGACTAGGCTGACTATTCCCAAGCTTGAGTTGAGTGGAGCTCACCTTCTCTCTAAATTGTTGCATCACGTTGCCAGTGAGCTGGCGGCCACGGTCGAGATACGAGACATCTTCGCCTGGTCGGATAGCCAGGTCGCGCTTGCATGGTTGCGCGCGGCCCCACATACCTTGGAGGTTTTTGTTGGAAACAGGGTTTCCCAAATTCAAAATATTGGAATTGATATAACATGGAGACATGTGCCGGGAGAGCTTAACCCAGCGGACTGTGCTTCCCGAGGTTGTACGGCACCAGAATTGGTGTCACACCCGCTCTGGTGGGGTCCAGAGTGGCTGATGAGATCAGAAACATCTTGGCCTGTCTGTCAGACAGATGTTACTTCTTTGAGTTTGACTGGGCTTCGTGTACATGCTGTAGTCGCTGAGACGACGTCGGAGCCGGATTGGCTACTTGCTCGGTATAGCAGTTTGGATAAGCTTCTGGGTGTTACCAGTTGGATTAAGCGTTTCATACATAATTGTAGAAACCCACAGGCAAAGCGGTTGGAGCCGATTGCAGGTGCAGAAGAGCGCCGGAGCGCATTGTTGCATTGGGTCCGTGTCGTGCAGACCGGACGGTTTGAGTCAGAGCTTCATATTTTGCGCGACGCACGCGCTAAGTTGAAGGGCGCGGTCGCTCGTTTGAACCCGTACATCGACTCGGATGGGCTTCTTCGGGTTGAGGCAGGCTCCGGAAGGCGGATCTTCCATATGAGACTCGCCATCCTCTGTTGTTGCCCAAGCGGCGGACCCTTGGTGCAGCTTTTGGTGTCTGATCGACACATTCGTAACGCCCATGCTGGGTGCAATGCTTTGCTGGCTATTTTGCAACGCGAATTTTGGATTTTGTCTGCCCGAAGAGCAATCCGTAGTGTTCTGTTTCGATGTATTGCATGTTATAGGTTGAAGGCATCCACGATGCAACCACAGATGGGTGATTTGCCCGCTGATCGAATCCGACCTTCGAGACCGTTTGACGGCGTTGGAACCGATTTTGCCGGTCCCTTTTCGATCAAGGCTTCTCCCTTTCGTAATGCCCGTATTGTGAAGGGCTATTTGTGTGTATTTGTTTGTTTGGCCACCAAGGCTGTCCATTTGGAGGTGGTATCGGCTCTGACTACGGAGGCCTTCGTCGCCGCGTTGGATCGCTTTGTTTCGCGTCGAGGTCTACCTTCCCTTATTAGGTCTGATAATGGCACAAACTATAAAGGAACTGTAAATTATCTTAAGGATGTTTCTGTGTTTATTGATAAAAATTGTACTAGTTTAAGTCAAATTGCTGCCCAAAGGGGAATAACCTGGAAGTTTAGTCCCCCAAGTTGCCACCATTGGGGAGGGATTTTTGAAGCGGCTGTGAAATCCGCAAAGACCCACCTCCGCCGCATTATCAGAGAAACGGCTCTAACTTTTGAAGAGCTGGCCACAGTGTTTTGTAAAGTTGAGGCGGTCCTCAACTCTCGTCCTCTCTGTCCGCTATCTCCAGATCCAAATGACTTGGAAGCTCTCACCCCTGGTCATTTTTTGGTGGGAGGGCCTGTGCAGAGCAACTACGGTCTGCTGCCAGAAAATGTGGCAGAGAGAATCCGGACAAACGAAGCGGCGGGAAGAATTCTGTACCGGAACTTCACCGGGAAAAAACCACCGGTAAAAATAAGTACCGGGAAAAAATCTCCACGCGGCACCACGTTTGCCCGACTAAAACCTAACTAACTTAACGCAGTCTGCTACCACCGTAGCTTATGAAGGGAGCTACAGGGCCCTATATGATAACCTAACCTATAAATTAATTACAATGGAAAACCACTTACCAAGCTAAATCTTCTTTCTCTTCGGATCCAAACTTGAGTGTCTTCGGGAAGGGGGAATTCCTAATCACCCTACCTAACCCATGAGATCTCAATTCCCCAGAACACATAAATAGATTTCTTCCCGAAATCGGCTCGGCAACAGATAGCTGTGAGCGAGCAGCCACGCGTCACATCCCACCGGAGAAAGTCACAATGACGGGCACACAAACACAAAGTTCAATAGTTATTTAACAAACAGGAAATTCACAAATACAACTCAAGCTAATTAGCCATCAAAGAACGCGGGACCTCTCGCGTATTAAAAATCAAACCGATATCGCATGGGACAATGGCGACCGTCCGCGAGCTATTTTTCACGCGAGCAATGTGAGAACCCCAAAACGCCTGGCGGCGATAACAGGAAACGCCTGCGTTTAGTTTTACCCAATATATTACAAACATCCCCCCGTCCCGGTCTGAGAAGCAGACCGCTAGCTTACTCTACGGGAAGGCGGGCGAGAGAGGTCACACCTCTCCTTAAAATCGAACCGTCGACCAACACCTCAGCCACACGCGGAGTGCCATCTCCGCCAAGAATCAAACGTAATATGCGAGCTCGTCGCCAAAGCAATGAGGGCAAATTTGCCTCTTTTAACAATACTAAATCACCCTCCCTGGGAGGCTCAGTCCTGTCTGTCCACTTCACTCTTTGCTGCAGCAAATGCAAATATTCAAGCGACCAGCGACGCCAAAAGTCCTGGCTCATTTGCTGCAACATTTGAAAAACGCGACAACCGATATACGCGTTCATCCTTCCACGGGTATTCGGGCAGGGCATTCAACGGCCCTCCCACCAAAAAATGACCAGGGGTGAGAGCTTCCAAGTCATTTGGATCTGGAGATAGCGGACAGAGAGGACGAGAGTTGAGGACCGCCTCAACTTTACAAAACACTGTGGCCAGCTCTTCAAAAGTTAGAGCCGTTTCTCCGATAATGCGGCGGAGGTGGGTCTTTGCGGATTTCACAGCCGCTTCAAAAATCCCTCCCCAATGGGGGCAACTTGGGGGACTAAACTTCCAGGTTATTCCCCTTTGGGCAGCAATTTGACTTAAACTAGTACAATTTTTATCAATAAACACAGAAACATCCTTAAGATAATTTACAGTTCCTTTATAGTTTGTGCCATTGTCAGACCTAATAAGGGAAGGTAGACCTCGACGCGAAACAAAGCGATCCAACGCGGCGACGAAGGCCTCCGTAGTCAGAGCCGATACCACCTCCAAATGGACAGCCTTGGTGGCCAAACAAACAAATACACACAAATAGCCCTTCACAATACGGGCATTACGAAAGGGAGAAGCCTTGATCGAAAAGGGACCGGCAAAATCGGTTCCAACGCCGTCAAACGGTCTCGAAGGTCGGATTCGATCAGCGGGCAAATCACCCATCTGTGGTTGCATCGTGGATGCCTTCAACCTATAACATGCAATACATCGAAACAGGACACTACGGATTGCTCTTCGGGCTGACAAAATCCAAAACTCGCGTTGCAAAATAGCCAACAAAGCATTGCACCCAGCATGGGCGTTACGAATGTGTCGATCAGACACCAAAAGCTGCACCAAGGGTCCGCCCTTGGGCAACAACAGAGGATGGCGAGTCTCATATGGAAGATCCGCCTTCCGGAGCCTGCCTCCAACCCGAAGAAGCCCATCCGAGTCGATGTACGGGTTCAAACGAGCGACCGCGCCCTTCAACTTAGCGCGTCCGTCGCGCAAAATATGAAGCTCTGACTCAAACCGTCCGGTCTGCACGACACGGACCCAATGCAACAATGCGCTCCGGCGCTCTTCTGCACCTGCAATCGGCTCCAACCGCTTTGCCTGTGGGTTTCTACAATTATGTATGAAACGCTTAATCCAACTGGTAACACCCAGAAGCTTATCCAAGCTGCTATACCGAGCAAGTAGCCAATCCGGCTCCGACGTCGTCTCAGCGACTACAGCATGTACACGGAGCCCAGTCAAACTCAAAGAAGTAACATCTGTCTGACAGACAGGCCAAGAAGTTTCTGATCCCATCAGCCACTCTGGACCCCACCAGAGCGGGTGTGACACCAATTCTGGTGCCGTACAACCTCGGGAAGCACAGTCCGCTGGGTTAAGCTCTCCCGGCACATGTCTCCATGTTATATCAATTCCGATATTCTGGATTTGGGAAACCCGATTTCCCACAAAAACCTCCAAGGTATGTGGGGCCGCGCGCAACCATGCAAGCGCGACCTGGCTATCCGACCAGGCGAAGATGTCCCGTATCTCGACCGTGGCCGCCAGCTCACATGCAACGTGATGCAACAATTTAGAGAGAAGGTGAGCTCCACTCAACTCAAGCTTGGGAATAGTCAGCCTAGTCCTGATGGGGGCGACCTTGCTCTTCCCTAACAAAAGCGAGACATTGACCCGGCCATCGGCGTCAACTGTCCGCATATAGACTGACGCGGCGTAGCCTCGCTCCGACGCGTCACAAAAGCCATGCAGGCTGGCTCGATATTTCCCGGGGGCAATATTCGACGAGGCAAGGCAATCCGATTGACTTCCTTAATCGATGAAAACAACTCGAGCCAATCATCCAATGGAGGACCAAACAGCGGCTCGTCCCACGAGACGCCCAAAGTCCAAAGTCTCTGAAGAAGACACTTTGCAGAGAATATCACTGGACTGATCCAACCGCTTGGATCAAACATACGGGCTATTACGGACAACACCGTTCTCTTAGTACAGACCTTTGGTATTTCCAAGTCCACTTGGAATGTAAAAATATCGGTTAGCGGCTGGTACTGCATGCCCAGCACCGCTATCCTGTTGGGATCATCCACATCCTCAAACAGGTGAGGGTTCTGTTGGTGATCCTCCGGGATCCCTTCTAGAACTTTAGGCTCATTAGACAACCACTTACGTAGCTCGTAGCCACCTGTCTTCAATATTTCAATCAATTCATCCCGCAGTAGGAGGGCCTCCTCAATACTTTGGGCTCCGGTGCACACGTCATCAACATACAAGTCACGTGACAGCACGGAAGCCCCACGGGAAAGCGGATCCGTTCCCGCTCTGCCAATTCAAGCAATGATCTGATGGCGATATAGGGACTAGATTTCAAACCATACGTGTTTGTGTTGAGTTCATACACCGTCACAGGATCCTCAGGGCGCTCACGCCAGAGTATCAACTGGAATCGCCTGTCCTCAGGATGTATGACTGTCTGGCGAAACATCATCCGGATGTCCGCACCAAAAACCACTTGATGTCTTCTAAAGTTCAAGATGATGTCAATTATGTCTCTATGCAATTTGGGACCCGAATGCAAACACAGATTCAACGAAACCCCGTTCGAAGTGGGTGCGGACCCATCGAAGACGGTCCTCAATTTGCCTGTTGAGGCCTTCACCACCGCGTGGTGGGGCAAAAAATAATGCTCAGTTGAGCTCCAATCAACTCGAGCCGGAGACATGTGACCCAAATCCTCGTACTCGCGCATAAATTCAATATATTTATCGCGAAGTACGTGGTCACGCTGCATGCGTCGCTCCATGGACAGCAGTCGTTTCTCCGCAAGCGCCCTACTTTGCCCTAGGCTAGGACGAGAGGCAACAAAAGGTAACCTAGTTACAAACCGACCGGAGGGCAACCTCTCCGTGGTTGATCGAAAAAGGGCTTCGCACTCAGCGTGTTCCGGATCCATCCTGGAACTCATAGGTGGCTCCTCCACCTCCCAAAACCTTTGCATGGTCTTGGCCAAGGACGCAGATGCGACAACCGGTGGCTCCTCCGCGGTGCCATTATCAAACACAGGGCCCATCAGGGCAAAACCAAAAATCGTAGACACTGCCATCAGTGAAGACGAACCCAGAGCCTTCTGTGTACCCAACAAAATCCAACCCAATACGTCCGAGCCCAGGAGCAAGTCCACTGGGCCGGGATGAAAGACAAAGGGGTCGGCCAAATCCAGACCCGAAACCAAAGACAACACACCCGGCGGTATGTCTGTCGAGGGGTGCCAACCCGCAATGGTATCCATTACCATAGCCGAAGTCGTGATCCTCATTGTGGAGGACTTCAGCGAAGAAAAGGTGACAAGTGTCTGGCCCGTCAGACACTTCACTTGTATGCCACCAACTCCAAGAAGTGGCACAGGCGAGTCTTCCACGACTAAACCTAACTGGTGTGCCACTCGAGTGGTAACCAAACTGCTTTGAGCCCCTGAGTCCAACAGAGCTCTCAAATTAATGGCTTCCCCCACGACCCCATACGCGGACCACCGCGGTAGGGAGCAGAACCGTCCGCGGCTCTGTCCCAGCAAGGAGCAAGCTAGTTACGGGCTCCCCACTCTCTCCAAACCAGGGGGCGCCACTGACCCGGATAATATGTCGGGCGAGTGCACATCCCCATCTGAGGGGGGCATAACCCGCGGCCCGGCCATACCTATGGTACGGCGGGTGGTACTCCAGCCGTGGGTACTCGTGCAGCGGCGGAGAAAACCGCTGCGGCTGCATGTGGTGGGTAGTGGTAACCCGCGTGGAGGGGGGTGTCCCCACTCTCACGTCCGATCTAGGGCCCCCGCCCATGGGGCCCTATCCGGGGCCTGGCCAGTCACATACTGGCCACGACCTTGGGGCGCGTGGTCCCGGTCCGCCAAGACCCGCGCCGGTACGCGACCCCCTCCCGAGGGGGGTGCGACGAGCGAAGCCGCGTCCTCCGTCCGATGGTGGAGGGCTTCGCGCAGGAGCGCCCCCGCCCATAGGGGACCCCTGCCTCAAGAACCGGGGGCCATCCCCGTTCCGGTTCATGCAGAGCATCACGTGGTGCAGCCCACGGCATGCACTGCATGGTATGGCTCTGGGACAGTCACGTGCATAGTGACCGCCCAAACAATAAAAGCAAAGTTCATGCCGCTTTGCCATGCGGCGCCGATCTTGTACTGGCAGTCTCTGCCAGTCCCTGCATTGTAGCAGGCTGTGGCCCATCCGGCCACATTGCAGGCAGTCCGCGTCCCTCGCGACTGCTGCCGTGTGCGCAACCCGCACACCAGCTCCACGCGGTGGCGGTTGCCGTCCCTGTTGGGGCTTCCCTCGCCATGAGGGTTCCAAGGGCCTACGTTCAGGCGCTCTGGATGGCGCTGAGTCCGTCATGGTATTCTCAGCGGCCCGTGCCTCAAACTCCAAAAACTTCACCAAGTCAGTGAATGTTGGTAGGGTGGTGCTATCCCGTTCCGCATTCTCGCGCTCAAACCGCGAGCGGATGTCATTGGGCAATTTGCCCAATACAATGTGCACCAACAAAAAAGACCATTGGTCCACCGGCAGCCCCAGTGTGCGGAGCGCGTTACAGGCCACTGTAACGGGCGTGAGCAACTGCAGGCGCAACTGTGCCCTGTTGGCCACCTTGGGCAGGGCCATCAACTGTGCGGCGTGCGCATCCGCTAACAAACGTAAGTTTTGGTAGCGGGAGTTCAATAACTCCCAAGCCGTGTCGTACTGGTCGTCCTCCACCCGGAGGTGCTGGATGAGCGACCGCGCTTCACCCTCAAGAGTGGAGAGGAGGTAGGCCATCTTCTGGGCCTTCGACAAATCCTGTCGTGCTACGACCAGGGACTCAAACATATTTTTATATGCCACCCACTCCTCCATCCTACCCCCAAAGTGGGACAGCTGAAGGGTGGGGAGCCGACCAGTAACCGCTGGTCCTTCCTGTCTAACAGGTGTGCGAGGGGCTGGTCCGCCAGCCTGTCTCGCCCTTATTGCGGCCGCCGCCTCCACGATGTCATCGTGCAGACTCAGGATCTGGTCCAGGTCCGCCACGTGACCTGCGTAGACCTCCGGAGTAAGGTCGGCTTCGGTAAGCGCCGCCATGGCCGCTTCCGCGTTGTTCAATCGTGAGCGGAGCTGATCCGCTCTTTCCAGTATAGCGGCCTCCCTGTCCTTCCGGGACAGGAGTCCACCGGCCGTCACAAACCATCTCAATTCGTTGGCGAGTGTCGCCTTAGCATTGGGGACCTTCGCCATCGCGTCAAGTCACAAACAAAAAATAACAAAAGGTAAATAAAAAACAACAAAATCAAACAACTACACGAAGAACCGCGGTAGGTATGAGAATGGCACAAACCCGGAACGCACGGTACAAACCGCAAACAAATACAAAAAAGGTTACAAATATTCTTATACAAACAAACTAAGAAAAATCTAATAATTTTTACAGGGCCTTTGAATGCCCTGCCCGAATACCCGTGGAAGGACGAACGCGTATATCGGTTGTCGCGTTTTCAAATGTTGCAGCAAATGAGCCAGGACTTTTGGCGTAGCTGGTCGCTTGAATATTTGCATTTGCTGCAGCAAAGAGTGAAGTGGACAGACAGGACTGAGCCTCCCAGGGAGGGTGATTTAGTATTGTTAAAAGAGGCAAATTTGCCCTCATTGCTTTGGCGACGAGCTCGCATATTACGTTTGATTCTTGGCGGAGATGGCACTCCGCGTGTGGCTGAGGTGTTGGTCGACGGTTCGATTTTAAGGAGAGGTGTGACCTCTCTCGCCCGCCTTCCCGTAGAGTAAGCTAGCGGTCTGCTTCTCAGACCGGGACGGGGGGATGTTTGTAATATAATTGCTTGGAACGAAACGCAGGCGTTTCCCATTGTCGCCGCCAGACGGCCGCGGGGTTCTCACACTGCTCGTAAACGGCGTCGCGGTCGGCCGCCATTGTCCAGTGCTATATCGGTTTGTTTTAATACGCGGAGAGGTCCCGCGTCCTTTTTGTCTAAAACCACGTTGATTGTTGGTTAGTTTGAGTTATAATTGTGAGTTTCCTTTTGTTAAATAACTATTCCGTTTGTGTTTGTGAAAAAACCAGTTATTGTGACTTTTTCCTGTGAGATGTGATGCGTGGCTGGTTGTTCACATCTACCTGTTGCCGAGCCAACTTCGGGAAGAAATCTATTTATTTGTTCTGGGGAATTGAGATCTCATGGGTTAGGTAGGGTGATTAGGGATCCCCCCTTTCCGAAGACACTCAAGATTGGATCCGAAGAGCAGGAAGATTAAGTTTGGTAAGTGACCCTTGAGTTTGTGGGTGGTTGTAGCTATTAAGTTAGGTTTAATATACAGGGTTCTGTAGTTCCCGTTATAAACTATGGTGGTAGCAGACTGCGTATAGGTTAGGTTAGGTTAGTCGGACAGACGTAGTGCCGGGTCGAGGTTTTTACCGGTATTTTTATTTACCCGGTAAATTTTTCGGTACCGAACCCTCCCGCCATTTCGTTTGCCCGGATTCTCTGCGCACACTTACGGTAGTTCGCACCAGACATATTATTATTATTCTTTAGACGTTCGCCTGGTGGCAGTTCAACGTGTCCCTTTAATGGTGATGACTGAAAATCAGTGTTTGCTCCTGTAGGGGCAATTCAACCACTGAGTTATTACCAATTTGTATCACTGCGGCACATAGTAACGTCAAATTGTTTTTACTATATTTAGGAACATTTTGCATTTATTTCATATTATGTTTGTTATGTTATGTGTCTCAGCTGATACAAATAAACGTATTATCTATCTATCTAGCTATAATGTGAGATACTTTGCACGTACGGATCATGACTGAAACTAACCTTCTGTGGCTTGTCTCGTAATACGCAGGATAGGGACGCGTTAATGAAGTCAATATGGAAAAATGCTATCAAAAGGGGAACTGAAAAACCCGTCCCAAGGTCTCCTACGATTAGTTATATTGTATTGGCCTATTCCCGTGCCGTTTTGCTGTGTCAGTATTTAGTGTTATATTGGTTACACGACGATGCGACGGCACGGCGATCACTACCACCTTTGTAGTAACGCATTTTTAGTAAGTTAATTGTAAGTGTAGTGTATGTGCAAAGTATTAATATGACGTGCTACGTCATATCCTCACTCCCCCACCATAGAGCGAGGCGTCGTGCCGGAGCTCAGTCTATTCAGTACCGTCGTGGCGTACGGACGGGTGCCTATGTGCATGGAGTGTTATAGTGATTAGTGACTAGTTAGTAAGTACGGTGGATCATCAATAAGTGCTGGTTGTGATGAACAGTTGCGTGCGAAAGCGGGGCACGTAACCTTGCCGTTATGTGTATGTATTTACATTGACTTTCATCGAGTACACAACATTGGCGACGAGCGAAAAAAAGAAAAACCGAAACAACTGTAAGTAATTACATTATACTTGCTATTCATTTTACATTAGAGAGAGAGAAAGAAATACAGTTTATATGTAGTTGCTTACATATTTCGAGGATTAATACATTTTTATGGGCAATCTTATTTTGTGTCTAAATTTTAGAATATGAAAACGCGTGCTAGTATATTGTTATTTTACCTTATAAAATATGGCATTATATAGTAAAGTTAATATGGAGCTTAAGCCGGACCAGTAATGGTGTAAATACATCTCAACGGTTTAAGATTTTACTTATAGAAACACAAAATTATTTCAATTACCCACATTTTATTTTATTACCTTCATAAATTAAACTTCGGCTATAATTTCTCGTAAAAATATTTAAAATATTGTAAAAAGAGAGATGAAGTAGGTATACAATTAGATTTACATAAAATAACATTCCGATACAAAGAAACCAATAAAAATGCCATATCATTTAAACAGATTTAATGAATTTTGTCCTAAATAAAAATTCCATTTAATTCCATTTTTAATTTTGTCTTAAATATTACTTTTGAATAGTTAAGTAAATTGTAATAATTACTATGTAAACAAATATTTATGATTGATGCGGTTTGTTTACACTGTTGTCGTTTGGCCCTGACGCTATTGCGCTGGACGGTCTAAGCTATGTCTTACGACATTAGAACTATAACTGTATTTACTTCTTTAACTATAACTATATTTACTTATTGCGGAATAACAAACAGTTACAAAATGCATTAATAAATGTGTGATCAACTGCGTTATTTGGAGATTAAATATAGTCTTGTTAAAACTAAATTGCTACTAGAGGGCTAAATCTCATGGGACTTATGTTTAAGGGTCAGAAAGCGTGAATAAGAAAGTTAGATTTCACCCCCGACCCCCCTGTAAACTACAAGGGCGCCCCTCAGAGGAACTAAATAGTAAAATTTAGCTCCATCTATCTCATAATCTCTAAACCATCTAATAAACTGTTTTTTTATTTCAACCTTGTTCAACAAATTTGTTCTTGAAATACTTATTTAAAAATGAAAATCAAGAAAACTCAAATTAATGAATGCAAAATTAAGGAAAAGTATACAAAAAATGTGTTTTAGTCAGTGTTTTCGTAAAGCCACTTACGTAGTAAGTAATACATGTATAGTACGTTGAAATATGTAATGTAACATTTCGACAGTGATGTCATATTAGCGTTTGGCCAAACGGTTAAGTTGATGAAGTTAGATTAGGAGAGTGCTAGGTTCAAATCCTTGCTGTTATTTGGGAATTCGGTTTTCTTTTTTTATTAAACATAACTTTATGGTGAAAGTGATTGTTGTTTTTTTGTTAGGTACCTCTTCACGTTTTATGTACCTACTGAACCAATCTTCCTGAAATTTCAAATACACATACCTAGTTAGAAGGACGGAGAAGGAACCTTTCATCCCGGGAAAAAGCACTGTTCCCGATGAAAATTCACGCGGGTGAAGCCGCGGGCAAAAACTAGTGTTATATAACATGAGAAATTTCACATGCATTTCGAACAAGTTGTTAGAATAATGGTTACGTACAGACAGCCCGATCAAAACGAGAAAGACTGTTCAAATCTCCTACGTGATATTTTTTTTGATTTTTTTAAATTCTAATACATTTTTTTATATTTTATTTTACAAACAACATTTAATTATATACCGACTACGTCGGCACGTGGGAGATATATAAGAAGAAAAAATATAAACACATTCTGTCAAGAAAGTCGTGTCGTGGGTAAAAAGTGAACAAACATTATCCGATACATAAACGGTACAAATTAGAAAAAGAGGCGCCCTCTTGTCTGTCGGCTTTCTTATCGCAGTATAATTTTATTAGAACTTCAGAGAAAAATTCGCAGTTTCGATTCCCAGTACAATTTTTTTTACTTTGTTTTTTATTTTTTATTTGGTAATTATTTTTATTAATAATATTGTTGACCATTAATGAGTGTATTAAAAATGCATTTATTTAAGAATAAGCAAGTCTGATTTTCGTGATTCACGTCGCAAAGCAGCATCGTGCTGTTTTGACGACTTTTTGAGAGCGCCATCTAGTTCTTGATTTGTATAACAATACCCATGTTAATATATTTTACGTAAGTAAATTTGCGGAGCAATTTGACATGCGTCTGCCTTGTCTAAATGCCACCGGCAGTCTGAGGACAGAGAGGTAAGACGAGTTGCCATATGAACGACAAGGAAGGGTATGATGTTTCCATTAAAAATTGCGATGGACGTAGGTGAATAATGTTATAATTTAAGATTGTGTAGAAATAAATAACTTGTTTTAATAAATTCTTTAATTAAAAATTCAGTAATCATATGAACTACATTAATGTGAAATAATTTTTTTTAAATATCATTGTACTACAGAGTTTTTTGGTAATTTAGGTACAATGTTTAGGGTTATTTTTTATCGAGCAAACTTAGTCAAATCATGTTTTCGGTTCTTGCACTGTGTTGCTAATTTCCTAATCTATTATTAGCAAAAATTTCAGAACTGTACAGTAAGTGCAAGCAAAGTAATTTGGTAGGCAAAACGCGAAATTCTGAGCCTTAATTGCAATATTTGCAATTAGGTCTTATTTAAAATGCACAATAAGGACATTTAAATTTGCATTGATTTATTAATTGGGGCTGTAGTCACAACACACTGTATACTTTGAATCGGAACAGATATTGTTTTAAACATTCAATTACATATGGTCATTTCAGATTAATATAATTCGTGTAATTTATACTTTAAGAAATACAATATTTGAGTATGTGTCTATGTATTGATTTTATCAATCGAAAACACAGTTAATATGTTGTATCACAGTAAATCTGAGTAAAAATTGGTTTAAATATCCAATTACTTATTGGAATTTCAAATCAATATGATTCGTCTAATTTATACTTTAAGAAATACAATATTCGATTATATGTCTATGTATCGATTTTACCAATCGATAATCGATCGGGTTCGATTCCCGGGTATCAAAAGATCTTTTTGGACTGGCCTGGGTCTAGGGTGGTTAACTATAATACTTGAGTGTAATGTATGAACAGTCTGGCGTTAACGACCAGGTAAACTCATAATAATAAGTAACTGTTGCCTAACGTTTAGTCCATAAAAGAAGAATAAAGAAGTGTTGGCAATGACTAACGTTAGCAAAGCCATGTTTCTAGGATTGTAATTTATATAATATGCTATGAAATTTATATAATATGCTAGACTTGTTTAGGAAGTAATGCTGAAATCAAAAGTTTTGTTTCCTCACGGCTGATGGATGTAACTGTGATGATTGTGATAATCATCGACTTTTGTCACAAATCGATCCTGTCTTGAGCCAAGTTAACTTTCTGGAAGGTAGATTATTTACTTCCTGTACTGTGGCCGTCCATCGTTCAGATGTTCGTCCTTATTCTCTTTTATTTTCAATGCGAGTAATAAGTCAAGTTTTTGACTATTAGAATTCTGCCTGGCCATGTCCAAAGAAAGTACGAATTCTTTTTACAAATAGTGAGCAGCCGATTTTTTATGTTAAGTTGTTAACTGTTTACTCATTAATTGTTCACCGCTGTATCCACTATATTCACAGTATTTGGCGCCAATCCGCATTTCGAATGAGTTTAGCATTTTCAATATATGGGATATTATTGTCCAAGTTTCAGAAAAAAAAATAAGAGAGAATCGGGGATCAGGGTTCTAGTTTTTCGGTTGATTCCTGTGTTTCTCCAAACATGTCGAACTTACAACTCCAAACTCGCAGTCTCTATAATTATTTCAGACTTTTGAACACAAACTCGCTAACTGTGTTTAAAAATCATGTGTCCGTTGCAAGGTTCATTTTCCAACAACAAAAAGAAAGAATCACATGTTTAAAAATAAATACTAGCTGACTGCCCGCGACTACATTCTCGTGGACTTGAACGATATGAAATACTTTACAACTTATTTTACATAAAAGAATATGTGAATCGGTCGAACTGTCTCTGAGGAGTTTGACCACAAACACTGTGATACAATATATTTAAATATGAGAAATGAAAATAAGTTTTATATTTCAGTAAGAGATTTATCCATAAAAAGGGCTTTAATCTGTTGATAGTTTTAGTTCACTGTTGTCTCGATTATTAAATTAATACTTGTTAAGCAGCAACGCTGACCATTTGAATGATATTGCTTAAGCAGCAACGCTAATCATTAAATTAAAGCGTCATACAAAGTAGCAAAGCTGATCTGAATTGAGCTTACATTGATAGTTGCAAAATAGCAACACTGATCATTGAATTAATACATGGAGCATTGATGATCATTAAATTGATACTTGCAGCATTGCTGATCATTAAATTGATAGTTGCAGATCACTGATCATTTAATTGATACTTGCAGCAATACTGGTCATTAAATTGGCACTTGCAGCACTTGCAGCATCGCTGGTCATTAAATTGGCACTTGCAGCATCGCTGATTATTAAACTGACACTTGCAGCATCGCTGGTCTTTAAATTGACACTTGCAGCATCGCTGATTATTAAATTGATACTTGCAGCATCGCTGGTCATTAAATTGATACTTGCAGTATTGCTGATCATTAAATTGATATTTCAGCATCACTGGTCATTAAATGGCACTTGCAGCATCGCTGATTATTAAATTGATACTTGCAGCATTGCTGGTCATTAAATTGATACTTCCAGCACTGCTGACCATTAAATTGATACTTGCAGCATCACTGCTCATTAAACTGACACTGCAGCATAACTGGTAATCATATTAATACTTTCAGCATAACTGGTTATTAGATTGGCATTTTCAGCATCGCTAATTATCAAATTGATAACTGCAGTATCGTTGATCATTTGATTGATACTCCCATCATCGCTGATCATTGAATAGAAACTTTTGTACATTTGATTATTAATTTGATAAATCAAACAGATAAAATTTATATTTGACATATTGGTATGTTCTCCAATATTCCCCATACCATAAGAGGCAAGGGATATCACACCAAAGTTTGGGTACTGTCAGCCGCTTGCTTGATATTAACTCTATAATACAATCTCGTATCTCCCGCAATCTTCGATTGCTGTAAATAGCCGGTTGATAGAAACCTTCAAATTGCTGCTATTCCCTTGTCATAATATGACACTTACTATCTGTGCACAGTATGGAATGAATGATTCTTGAAATTATCAAAATTAGTCTTTGCCTACAACACAAGAGCACGCCAGCGTCCTTTGTATCGCACAGGCTCCTGCTAGCTATCACTGATATGCAGCTTAGGTAGGTCCGCCTCCACCATATCGCTCCAGCGCTTTCCTGGTTACATCATTAGCTATGAGTCGGAAGATCCACTGCTCTTTGTTAAATAGACTATACTCGTACATTTTATTTTTAACTGTAAGCAGCGCATCATGGTTTAATAAAAGCAAATGCTTGTGGCCATGCTACATGGTCATACTACATGGTCTTTTGTAGATATGATCTGACTATTCTGTCTCCAGCTCAGTTCTGAATCCATGACTTAAATGATTGGAAATTGTTTACTGACATTTCTTCATTGTGACAGTTGTCATTGTACAACTTTCATTTATAGTACTTATACAATTTCAATTATAGTATTTATACAATTTCTACAGCCTTTCTGATCTTGACATGATAAATCCAATTTAAGTTTGTGAAAACATGATTTGGTGAAGACACCTGTAACTTCGTTTATTAATCAAAATCTATTTAATTATAATTATGATATTTGTCTATTAAATTATTGTTTGAAATTTAAATTAAAGTGAAATTGATTGGATCAAGACGTGTCGGTAAGGTTAAAAAAGTAAAATAAAAAAAATATATATTTATTTTTCTTCAATTTACATTATTTTATACACGGTATTGAGGTTTTCTTTAAAGCAAGACTGATAATTGTGTTAGAAATCCTCGCCCTTCTATTAATTGATTACTATTATGTTAGATGCTGTATTTGTACTTCGTTCCAGCAGTGTCTATTTAATTGGATGATATTTCCTTTAATAAAGTGTTCAATGTGATTCCAATAAATTGATTACATTGTTCGCGGTCTTTTGAACGTGTCCTTTAATTCTAAAAAAAATCAAGCTGTTCTGTTATGAGTCCTTATAACAAATACCAAAATTGTATTGAGTTTCTTTAAGTGTTAGAGACCAACATGGTAATTAGTTTATTGTGGCGTTTCTTCTTGGCGATCGTCGTTCTAAAGCGCTGGTGGTTTGCTATTTTGAGAACTGCAATAAATACTAATAACAATAAATTCTTTATTGAGACAACTTGGCCCAATTTACTAAAACTAATTTGTTATTAGAGATTCTTATAAAGGTATACTTCTGATTCTAAAATTACTTTTGGTAATATTGTTTATTTTAAAATATGGAAGGGAAAGGTCATAGGTACATCCTGTGGGACTTTGGTTTCTGAAAGAGTGATTTTGATTAATTGATTTGATTTCACTCTGGTGATCATTACATTTACTTACAGTCTTTGCCCTTATTAAAATCATTATAATAAGGAAGGGATGAAGTGTATGTGCAAAGTATTAATATGACGTGCTACGTCATATCCCCACTCCCCCACCATAGAGCGAGGCGTCGTGCCGGAGCTCAGTCTATTCAGTACCGTCGTGGCGTACGGACGGGTGCCTATGTGCATGGAGCGTTATAGTGATTAGTGACTAGTTAGTAAGTACGGTGGATCATTAGTAAGTGCTGGTTGTGATGAACAGTTGCGTGCGAAGGCGGGGCACGTAATCTTGCCGTTATGTGTATGTATTTACATTGACTTTCATCGAGTACACAACAGTAAGTTGTGATTTTAAATCGGATTTGATTTTAAAAGTTGTTTACGTAATCTGAAGAACCTCAGACAGTAAGTGCACAGTGGCATCTATACAGTCAGGAATTAGTTACACAAGTAACGCGTACCTAACTTACAATATAATGGAAACGGACAGTTGCACATTCAAGATTAATTCAGGTTAGCGAGCTCATGGTGTGCGTTACCCTAGCAGGAAAGTGTGTCCTGAACCAAAACGTTGTGCGTAGTCTAGTGTACATGTGCCGCGAATAAAAATTTTGTGCGTCTTGTAGTTTAGGAAAAAAAACAGAAAACTAGGATTCTACTAGGGTAACGTCGTTCTAGCAGGAAAGTTCTAAACGAATGATCGAAGAGAGAAATATTCTGGGGGGGCAGAGAGCTTAGAGCTGTGCGTTGATTTGGGCCGAAAAGATCATTTGTGCGCCTTCAGGTTTTCGGAATATTGCATTTCCTGCTGGAGTAACGTTTTGCAAAATCGTGGATCTCCTAGATCCATCGTATGTGCGCCTGTAAGATAAATATACATGAATAGCTATTCATTTCTGCCCATCTGTGCCATAATTAGATTTAAGAAAATATTTATAATTTTTAAGTAATCGCGTCGTACTTACACGTCTTTTCATTTAGGCGCTATGATTTTTTTTTCGTGATTTCAAAGACAACGCGATTACTAAGAAATTATAAATATTTTCTTAAATCTAATTATGGCACAGATGGGCACAAATGAATAGCTACTCATCTATATTTATCTTACAGACGCACATACGATGGATCTAGGAGATCCACGATTTTGCAAAACGTTACTCCAGCAGGAAATGCAATATCCCGAAAACCTGAAGACGCACAAATGATCTTTTCGGCCCAGAATATTTCTCTCTCCGATCATTCGACGTTACCCTAGCAGAATCCTAGATTTCCGTTTTTTTCCTAAACTACAAGACGCACAAAAGTTTTATTCGCGGCACATGTACACTAGACTACGCACCACGTTTTGGTTCCATTCACCTAACTCCAGGACACACTTTCCTGCTAGGGTAACGCACACGAGCTCATGCCAGAAACTGACAAGGTTCGCTGTCGACGGCCGTCGTCGTGGACGGCAACATCTTCACTATTATGTATTCTGTGGTCTGAATGCTAGGTAGGTTCCTACTAAGCATTCGGTTCTGGGACAGATAATAAAACATAAAAAGGTTTTTGGAAATAAAAATGCAATTTTAGGACTCTCAAAGAGTTTAATTTGTTCTTGGAACTTTAAATGCATTCTTCAACGTACACACAGCACATGCATACACTGATAATTAAAGCTAAAATAGTATCATTTATATCTTAAGTTCCAAAATATATCGCTTTATTCCATTTATTTTATTACTTATTTCTTTAACATTAGTCAAGGATCACAAAATAATGGATAAATCTAGTGCCAGGGCGAGGACCGGGCCAGTGGCGGCTCGTGACGTCATCACACGTCTGTGTGATTCGACAGCCGACGACTCCTGGCACCGCTTAAAGCTTTAAATCTTAATTCATTAAAATATGATAACATCCTAACTACTTGTACTTTAGTCGTATATAAATAAATAAACCGAAACTAGCATATGCTACCGCGCAGTCGTTACGAATTATTTTTTACTTTGTATTCGTTAGAAATAAAACTTTTTTCCAAAAAAAATGAACCGACTTCCATCATAAAACTTAAAATCATGAAATAACAATAAAGAAAAATGTATTAGCATACTACCTACTGAATGAGGTGAAGTCGGTGCCAAGTGCAGGAGTAAGAATGTTATGTAATTGCTCAGCTAGGCATTTTTATACACGATTCTAATGTTAATTTAGCACCACACAATTTTAACTTGGCACCGACTTCACCTCATTCAGTAGGTAGTATGCTAATATATTTTTCTTTATTGTTATTTCATGATTTTAAGTTTTATGATGGAAGTCGGTTCATTTTTTTTGGAAAAAAGTT
Source organism: Ephestia elutella (assembly GCA_018467065.1). Classification (NCBI taxonomy): domain Eukaryota; kingdom Metazoa; phylum Arthropoda; class Insecta; order Lepidoptera; family Pyralidae; genus Ephestia; species Ephestia elutella. Next base: position 835,165 of record CM031580.1, on the reverse strand, counting down.
TTATTTTATCATTTTTAGTGCTTCTACACCTATTTTCTTTAATAAAAACTAAAACTTTTCTTTCACTGGCCGAAAATAAAGAATTAAGAATTTGAAACTTTTTTATGTCAGTTTGATTTGAAATGTCAGAACATGTCAAATTGTCTTTTTTTTTTTGGCACATAAATAGACCGAGAGCCTGTGATGACCAAACCTTCCTTATTTTCAAATTGCTGAATGTTTTTCTGCGTGGTATATACTTACGGGTAAAAAATATTATCGACTATGTATGAAATTTGGATCTTAGTTGCTTATGCAGGTAATATTTTATAGCAAGGATGATTTTTATAGGTATAAAAAGCACCCTTGGGGCCTCCCAAAGTAACATTAAATTCAGTTTTTATAATAAAACAAATATACTATAATTTAGTAAAGTTACAATATCTAGCAGTGGTTTATATCTGCACCAATTGCCTGGTAATGGATGGCGTGATCCCTAATATTATTAGGAATAAAATCTTTAAAAACTTTACTATGAGGAATTGAGCTACCACTTTAAATATTATTGCTACAAATAATTTGCCTAAGTAATCATGATCCAACTTTTATAGTCGCTAATCCCTATTTCTATGTTGGGGACGTACACAGAAAATATTGAGTTTTAATAAAATAAGGAAGGGCATGCTGTCGCGGGCTTTTGCTCTATAATGCAATGTTGGTATTTTTATATTTTGTTAGGTATCTTTAAAATTACCGAACAGATTCTGACGTGGTTAAAATGGGACCAACTTGGGAATACACCATTACGAATAAAACAACAATTTTGGAAATCAGTCCACAATTGGCGGAGAAATCGGCGAACATACATAAAAAAAAAACATACATACATCGAAACATATAACCTCCTCCTTTTTTGGGAAGTCGGTTGAAAATAGAAAACAAAAAGAGGTCAAAGAAATTCAGAAGTTTCTGGGATGGGGAGTGAATCACGAAGACATAACTTTAGCTACGGGCAGCGACTGCGCGGTCGATAGACGTCATGACGCTTTATTGCACTATCACAAAAGTATAGTACTGAGCCATTGAGGGAATACGTTGAGTAAATAAGAGAAAATAGTAGCTTTTGTGGTCGTGCAAGTGCACCTATGATATCGTAACTATCCCTTAACATCACAGACCGGCCCGAAGAGTGACTCGACTCCGATCACAGCTCGCACAGCCATCAGCTCTCTCTCGCTAAATGTCTACTAAAATATTTGAATCTCTATTAAGTAACAAGGATATTTTACATCGACGAGCAAACCCATCGATGATGCATAGCACACGCGAAACAGTATCTAATATTTACAGATCGTCACTAGACATATACATATAATGTAATTCGATTTTCATAAAGGAATCTAGTAGTAAAAGTTAGTGTTAATGTCAAAATATCTCACTCTCTGTCAAACGAATCTCAAAAAATATCGTGTTTCGGCCTTGAGGCCTTGTGGCGCTCGAAGGAGGAACGCGTTCAGACGGGCGGCGGCGCGGGCGGCAGCTTGTGCGGCTCGAGGCGCTCGTCCGCCGCCAGCAGCCGGTCCAGCTCCTCGTCCTCGTAGAACACCACGAAGTGCTCGGGCTTGGCCACGGCCTCGAAGATGGAGCACACGCTGGGCTTCACGTTGTAGAAGTAGAGCGGCTGGCGGCGCGCGTGGAAGTCGGCGGTGAGCTGCTCGATGCTCTTGGCGGCCGTGTAGTCGGCGCTGTAGATGTGCGTGCACTCGATGACCACGGGCATGGAGGAGGACGCGGCGCACTTGGTGACCAGCCGCCGCACGTAGTCCACGCTGGGGAACATGAGGCAGCGGTCTGGCGTGATCATGAGGTACTCCACGCCCGCCGCCGAGCGCAGCGTCTCCACGGAGAATTTGGGCCGCGCCGCGTGGTACAGGATGAAGATGATGTTCACCACCACGCCCGTCAGGATGCCCAGCTCCAGCGGCAGCGTCAGGCACAGCACGAACGTGCCGATACCAGGGATCAGATCCAGTTCTGGAAAAGATAAATAAAAAAATTCAAGAGTGAACGACTAAGAAAAAGAATTGTGCAAAAGTATCAGATGAAAAGAGTCGAGGATTCACAACTTAATAAAGTTTATTCTTTTGGTACAGAATGTTAAAACAATGTTTTAATAACTCACTCTTAGCTCTCCACATGGGCTTGATGACGTTGTACTCGACCATGAAGAGGATGGCGGAGATGATGACGGCCGCCAGCGCCGCCTTCGGGATGAACTCGAAGTGCTGGGTGAAGAACTGCAGCGCCAGGATCACCATCACGCCTGTAACCGAACGCTTCCTAGTTACAGCTGGCTGGTTACAAGTGCTTCACAGCTGAGTACCTGGATCCTACTCTTACCATACGAGATTGCATACCAATCAAACTCATGTAGGTAATGGTAGCATTCATACTAATTGACTACCACTTGCTTCCAGGGAAGGAAAACATCGTGAGGAAAGCTGAACACTAGCTGACAATGTTCTTCAATACAATTGTGGAAAATCAAAGAATTATAATCAATTCATCACACAACAAATGAAAATTTTCAGAAAATGACGGGTTATTGCAACTGGCGTAATTATCTATACATATAATAAAACAGTAAAATATTTTGTCTGTACATTTAGTATTTTTGACAGAAATGGATAGAGGGACACTTAAAAATAATAATAAAAAGCAAAAAAAATTTTTTCGAATTTCTTGTCTGTCTGTATGTATGTACGCGTTTCACGCAAAAACTACTGGACGGATTTGAATGAAACTTTTTTTGTTGTATAGCTATTAAGCCTGGGCAACAGGCAATAGGCTATAATTGATTTTGAAAACTGGAACACCTGATGAAGAACATTAACAGAACAGCTAAACTATAAGAAATATGGAAATGATACTTTGCAAAAGTTTATCAATCTGACGAGCATTTTCTGTTGACGTATAAAAATCTAAGATCAGGATCATCTGATGAAGAATTCCAAGAGACCAGCTACACTATTACATATATGGAAATGGCGCCTTAGCAAAAGTCGTTCAACCTGATGAGCATTTTCTGCTGACGTGTACATAGATAGACAGGACACGGGATAGGACAAAGAGGGACTCGGGTTAGGAGTGGTGGTACACGGGAAATTGTAGATAACGAGCAGACGAAGATCGTTTATTGAATGAAATATATCACTTTTGTTTCATTTTTACACCACGACTGGACTACGAGTACCTAATATATTCCGCGGGACACGGGATAACCAAATGGCTTAAATTTTGAGTACTGGAGTTTAGGTTACTACAGTTTGGAACACGAAAAGATTTTACAACTAAGCGAAACTCACGCGGGCGAACCCGCGGGTAAGAACTAGTAATTATTTAAAGTAAATGTGATGTTTTACGAATGTGGTCTTTTGAGAATATGATATACAGCGACGGAGAGCAAAAAAGTATTAATTAAATCTAGTAATTAAATACAACAAACAAAACAACTATAATAAGAATTTTAAGAATTCAATGCTAAAGACATTTTACTCATTAATTTTTCCTCGTTTTTAATCATAATTAGCCTCTGAAAGTAACTGTATTGATTTGTAAATAATTTGTTGGTGTTTAACAATAGTGTCCTCTAATTACGCGAGTTTACCGTGGCACTACCGGTAGTACTACTATAGTAATGCCATGGTTAAATTCATTTACCGGAGCACTCAACCTTCTTAGACACTCGCGAGGGTTACCTGTATAAAGCCCATTGAAGGTGGTCTTGACCCCGGAGCCGTTGGCGACGACGGAGCGCGCGAGCGAGCCGCCGCCGGGGTAGGCCTGCATGAAGGAGTTGGCGATGCCGGCCACGCCCAGCGCGATCATCTCCTGCGTGGCGTCGATGGTGCGGCCGTCGCTGAACGCCTTGCAGATGGCGATGTCCTCCAGCAGCACGATCAGCGGGATCACGATGATGCCGGAGCCCAGCTCCGACACCATGTCCAGCAGGTCGGCCGTCGAGTTGTCCGCGCGCACGTAGCTCAGCGGCGGCGCCTGCGGCAGCGGCACGCCCGACGGGATGCTGCCTGCGACCACGGGCCCACCCCACACGTCTTATTATTACTCGTCTCGGTGACATAGTGCGACACTAATGACATTCTATGGATGATTTCATCCGTGAAACAATATTAAAACGACACAATTACAATACCTTGTCGATATATTTTGAATATAAAACAGTACTTTCAAATTGTTTCATGGATTTAGTAACCCCGTAATGAAATGAGCTCTACCGTGACGCGTGCGGCGAAACTACTCTACTCCTAATGATGATAGTAGGTACATTCTAACTAAGTAACTACTAACCGCCACGAATATTGTCGGCTGGAGTCGGCATAAAACAAAGAAATCACGGTCAGTAAAGAGCTAGACATTACAACCGTTACATTCATAAGACTTGTATATATCACTCACCCATGAGCCGGAAGGGCGCCTCGCCCTGGTTGGCTACGAACCAGAAGCCCAGCACGCCGCTGCAGATCACGACGATGGCGTTGCGGCAGGTGCCCACCATCCACATGCACTTCGTCATCACTTTCTGCCGCGTACTGGCTCCCTCGGGGTTTCCGTTTCCGAACTTAACCATTCCAATTTTCTGAAACACAAAAAAGTAAGATTTAATCAAGGTTTGTGAAGTTAAATATCTCCATCAACTTTGATAACGTATTAATTCATGTTATATAAGCACGATCGAGCAAACAAGCGGATAGCACTCACCCTCATAAGCAGAAGGAGCGCGATGCAGACGAACCCGAGCACGGGGTCCCACAGGGACGCGGCGTGCAGGTTCTTGAAGATGGAGATCCACTGCTGCAGGAACGTGCTGCCCGTCACGGTGATGGCGAACAGGTCCTTGACCTGCGACGTGGCGATCATCAACGCCACGGCCGACGTGAAGCCCGACGACACGGGCCCGGACACGAAGTTGATGAGGAAGCCGAGCCCGAGCACGCCCATGAGCAGCTCCACAAGTCCGGCCAACAGCGTGAGCAGGATGGCTTTCTCCAACACCCCGCCGGCGATCTGCCACGTGAGCAAGGACGCGATGGCGGTGGGCCCGGCCGGGACGGCGCGACAGCCGCCCAGCACGATGTAGATGAAGCAGCCGAGGAAGGAGCCGTACAGCCCGTGCTGCGGCGGCAACCCCGCGATGTTGGAGTACGCGAGCGACTGCGGGATCACCGTCAGCCCCACGGTGATGCCCGCTATCAAATCACCTATCGCCTTCTCAGAGTCATATCTGTAGAACAAAGTATGCTTGTCAATAAGTTGATGAACTAATTTTAATATCATACTTTTGAAGATATTTGAACCGAGATACTCACTGCGGCAGCCAGGCGGTGATGGGCAGCCGCTTGTGCAGTGTCTTTCTATTGAACTTTCGTCTTAGCGCTGAGCGCCAGCCCTCGCGGGGACCTGCGTCTGATACTGAAACAAATATCATTCATCAGTCCTCTTCTTAATAATCATGAGAAAATTATTTATTTATTCCGAGTCTAAGATCAATATGTACAGCTACAGGAAACCAGGTTTTGAGCAAAGTCAATTGCCGTGCTGAGATCAAGGAGGTGGTTTCAATGGGCATTGCATCCGTTCGTCCATCCAATGCGTCCATCATATACCTCATTATTCATTACCTGACCGAAATAACATATTTAAAAGATACCATTATATTGAAAGTAGCACTACCTACCATAACTTTGTAGTTTTATCGCAGAATAACAGTTGGTTGGTAAATAGATAAGAGTAGTAATAATGGGCGATGGAGCGCGCTATGCTCGGAGTTTCTCTGCGTGAAAGAAAAATGAGGAGATCCGTAGGAGAACTAAAGTAACCGACATAGCCCGCAGAATCGCCAAACTAAAGTGGCAGTGGGCGGGGGCACATAGCTCGTAGAACAGATAGCCGTTGGGCTTGTGCGTTGGGGCAGAAAAGTTCTCGAGTGGCGACTACGAACCGGAAAACGTAGTGTTGGCAGGCCTCCCGGTTGACCGACGACCTGGTAAAGGTCGCAGGACGCGCATGGATGCGGGCAGCACAGGACCGGTCGTTGTGGAAATCCTTGGGGGAGGCCTTTGTCCAGTAGTGGACGTCTTTCGGCTGAGAGAGAGAGAGAGAGTAATAATGGCAAGAAATGACTCACAGATGTAGTCGTTGCTGGCGTTCTTGTCGTCGGGCGGCGGCAGAGAGCCGGATGACGCGTTGTGCTTGCGGCGCGGGATCATCCTGCAACAAACAACGCGCACACATTACTTACATTACACCCGTCCCATTCCATCCCTCAAGGGAATGTAATACAACGAAAACAGGGTGGGATGCTAGTTTGTCGTCTAGTTGGAACATTTTTTATATCAGGTATTTACTAAAGCTGGCGCTTTAATTTAGTTTACGTTTTCGTATGTAATCACACAAGCACAGATTAATAATTTTAGTGAAATACTCATGTGACACCCTTGTGTGTGTCGCATGAGTATTTAACTAAAATTATTACATAATCACACAGGACAATTCTCTTTAAATTTTTACATTAACTTTTAATAATTTAGTAAAGGGCAGAACTATCGGCGCAAATTGAGACGATGATCAACTCCGGAGATGATCGATACGTCACTGGGAGAGGAATGCGACTAAAAACAATCGAAGAGTTGCGCAAACAGCGTCCCTATTAGGAAGTGATTCTATTGATGACTACGCATTGATTGTGAGTTGTGATGATAGTGTGTTTGGCATTCGTACCTACTCTAGTATTCGTTCTTGCATAAAAATACATAGGCATCTTGGCATTGACTGGCAGGCCTTGTTACCGGTACCATATTCACATTAAAAGTACCTACCAGCATTTCCATTCTGTTAAATAGAGGTATACCTAATATAGGATGTAACATGGGCTATCCAATCTCCTTAGATTGGATGTTCGATATTTAAATAAAAAAAGAAAAAGATATTGGTTTGATGGGATTTGTCAAAAGAACAGTCAAGAACTGATATTCAAGGGAAGATAAAGTATCCTTTCTAAATAACGTGTTTGCTGTACGAAGTTATAGAATAAACAAGAAGTAAAACACATAAGCTGTTGTTTATTATTATTACAGTACATAAGCCAAAGATCTAAGTAATATAAAATACTAAGTGGGTACCTACTTAACTACCTAATTGACATTTCAAATGTTAGTCATTGTTTCAAACTAATAGGTATTTCTTCGATTATTATTTTAAATGAAAGTCAATGCCATAGCATATTGTGTTTTCTGCTATAATTAAAACGAAGCACACAAAAAGTGTACTTAATTCATAGCAATCGGAATAATATAATCTATGCTCGATCGCCGAGCTGCATGAGACGGCAAATTTGCACTCGTTCCGCCTCACCACCTCCAATTCTCTTCGCGATCTATTTCAGGCTGCAGGTAAGCAACAAATCGATCAATTTATCGTAGAGAATTAGGGCTGCCATCAGCGAAATCGATATTACGGACTAGACCGAACAGAAGATAGAAGCCTCGTATCGGATATTTGTTTGAGATATAGATTTATCCCGGATGACGCCCTTGAAAAATTTAATTAAAAATAGGTACCTACTACCTCGAAAAAAAATTACAAAATCGGACTTCCCCGAACATAAAAGCTGGGGTTTACCCGGATACTTTAAAAATCCCACCCCCAAACAAAAACAAATCCGGCCGAGGATACCCGGACGGATGGCAGCCCTATAGATAATCAAAGCTGGATGAGTCGTGGACGCAATCAGTCTCGAGAGGTCACGGTTGCGCCTCTGCGGAGGTTCACGTGTTATCTACTAAACCATGAGAAGGACATAGAGTACCTGTCATCCCGGGAAAAAGTTCCTACTGGGAACAGGTAGATGGTAGGAAATCACGCCACGATCAAAAGCTAGTATATTATAATAAGAACAATAAACGAGTGCCTCTTACTGGCAATGGCGGCTGGTGCCAAGCAACAAGTGTTCTCTTCTCGTAAACATCTCTCTCCTTTTGTCTCGATGTTACTTCATTATTTTTATTTTATTTTATAGGAAGACAAACAGCTACAATTTTAGTCTTAAATGTATAAGTGAAATAGTTAGCAAAGGAGCCACTTAACCTCAGCCTCACAGATAAAAGCAGAATATAAAACGAAAGTTGAACACAAGAAATAACACGATATTACGAGTTACAATAATTAATAAGAATAACAACATATATTGTTACAGTCATCATCAAAAAGGAATTTAGAAATATTAAAATCAACGTTTTTTTATTGAGAGTTTTTAACGTTTTAGAATCCATAATCCATTTTTTTTTTTTTTTAACGTGTGGAAAGACCTTCGTCTCGTCCATCCAGCCACGGGAAGCCGGACGGGTATGTGGGACTTGAACCCACTAAAACCACACGGAGTCAACCCCTGCCGCATATATGCCAGGACCGTGTGCTACTCTCGCTCCACAGCCCTGGCGCGGCGGCCGCTACCACGGCGGCCCCAGCACGGCTCGCTCCCGAAGCACCTCTCCAGCGAGAGGGTCGGAGCGGCCAGCGGGATAAGCACCAAAATTCCCGCTAGGGTAAAGGCACACTTGACCCGGGTGCGCCTTTCCACCCGAGGGCCGTTAAGCCGAGCGACGGAATCCCGTTTCCGCCACCCAACCAGCCCTCAACTTTTTGGGACCCGACCAAGTCAGGCCCCACCACATCTCAGCCGCAGAGGACAGGTTGTCCCTATCCCCTGCGACCGAGACAGGCCCACCACGCGTCGGCCGCAGAGGACAGGGAGAGCGGCGCACCGCAATACCGACACGCCTCTTCCCCTGCGGCCCCACCGACACCGTGCCCAGCGCCACGGCCACGCTCGGTCGCGGAGGATAGGGAGAACGGCGCACCGCAATACCGGCACTCCTCTTCCCCCGCGACCCCTACCACGGCCGTGAGAGTAGGGCCGTGCCCCCTACTTTCACAGCCAGGCCATTCAAAGCGGCCTCCTCCCGGCCCGGGGTCGTCACTCCCGGGCCATGGGTTCCTCTTAGCTTCCCTGCGGCCGAGGCAACCGCTGGTACTGAGCCCCCCCATCGCTACAAGATGGGAACCCGTTCGGGGGGGAGAATCCATAATCCATGACCCAACCTCGGTAAGGACACCATCATTAAAAGACCCAACCTCGGCAAGGACACCATCATTCTTGAATGATGGTGTCCTTGCCGTGATAGGTCTTGACCTAACTTCAGTATGGACACCAGCATCATTACAAGACCCAACATCGGCAAGGAAACCATTATTCCATTACCCAACATCGGTAAGGACGCCATCATTCCAAGACCCAACTTCGGTAAGGTCATCATTATTCCATTACCCAACATCGGTAAGGACACCATTGTTCCATCCATTACCCGACCCCCAAGATCAAATACCCACCTCCAAGATCACATACCACGACCTCGATAAGGACATCATTAGTTTATTTTCTTGCCAGATAGGAAATTGCTTTTTCAGTACTCATACTCCGAAAGTAAGTCTGAAGTTAAAGTAATACTTTTCAGCCCTAGGGAGAATCGTTTTCAACTGACAGCTGTCAAGTTATAAAAAAAACTAGTTCTATTTTCACGTTACTCGGGACTTAAAATAGTAGATCGCTTTACTAGGGTCGGATGATATCAATATCATACAAGGTGTTTAGACGCCCGAGCGCAGCGAGGGCGGCTATATTCCGAGTATGAATTGATGTCATTCACCCGTAGTACGCACTCTTCTTTTCATTTCGAATATAAAGATAGAAAACAAAAAACACTATAAAATAGTCTATTGACAATAAAACCGAAATTTTGGATTTCAATAAGTACAGCTTAGTAGGTAAGTCTAAATACAGCAGAATTTTTCTTTTCTCAAAAATGATTGTTTTTCAATGCTACCATTGGTTAAAACATGTAGTATCCAAAGACATAAAAAAAGAAATGTTTTTCATCGATGTTCTTTTCAGTTTTTTTTTTTTCAAACACAGTATTATTTCTGTTTTTTTTTTTTTTAAATTATTCCATCTTTTTTCTTCTAAAATGACAGTAGCCGATTTCAAATCATGTTCTATTTTTAAAATTCATTCCCTCCCTAGGGTACAAATGAATTTGTATGAAACATTCTCTCCCGCTTGAGGGAAGAAGCATGTTCAACCCGATACTGAGAATAAATATACACTTCTTTCCGAGTATGAGAAATGAAAAGGTTACTTTCACCCCCTGTGTAACAATGTACTATTACGGCTTTTATAATCGAACGGGTCCTTTGATCAAAGATTTAAATCTTTGCCTTGGATAGCTTGATACCTCAATTTTTACACGACTGACCAAAAAAGGAGTGTTATGTTTTCAAGGTTCATGTATGTATGTTTGTATGTAAGTTTTTTTATTCTACCAGAAGTCCTGAACGGCTTCACAGATTTTGATGCGAGAGGATATTTTTAGATTCCTTGCATTCCTCCGAGTGACATAAGTAGGTAATGTGAGTTGCCAGTCGTGTTTTTTTTTATTTTTTAATAATTAGCTTGTTTACAACCTTTTCTATTCTTAACCCCCAAAAGAAAAAGAGGGGAGTTAAAAGTTTGACGTGTCTATCTGTGTATCTGTACGCCTCTCTGTGGCAAAGTTTGATCTTTATCTGACCGACTTTGATCTAGTTTCTTTTGTTTGAAATAATCGAGTGTTCTTATCTGAGCCATGATTTGTTGAGATAAACGCAGACATGCGCCTATTGAAATAGAATAGCAATTATATATTGTTACATACTATTGCCTGTAACCTCATTCACTCTCTACATTCTGTGGTGTCATTGTGGATTATTGTGTGCCGATAAATAAAGTCTTAATAAATATATTTCTCCAGTTACAAGTCTAGATTTTATTTAATTCATCAGGTTATGGGCCTCTCCCTGCCTGTATAGTGTTATTCAGTGGAAATTTAATTTAACTTGGTAGTTTTTTTGATCGGAAATAAATATAACCTAAATTTTCTCTCGCTCGGTCGCCGAAGATTTTTATTTCAGGTCAAACAAATTTGATAAAAAATGTCATCAAACGGTTCTTTGGTACCAATCGAAAAGCTTACTGGCCGAGATAACTGGTCTAGTTGGAGTTTTGCAGTGCAAGCATACTTGGAACTAGATGACTTATGGGAATGTGTCAAAGGAAAAATGTCGATCCGAAAAAAGAAAAGAAAGCCAAATCTAAATTAATTTTAATGGTTGATCCGATAAATTATATACATATACAGGATGCCGAGACTGCTAAAGAGGTTTGGGATAATTTATCTCAGGCATTTCAAGACTCCGGTTTACTGAGAAAAGTTGGTTTATTACGGGACTTGATAAACACCAATCTGGAAACAAGCGCCAGTGTGGAGGATTATGTCAACAAAATCATGAGCTCAGCTTTTAAGTTGAGAAATATAGGATTCAGTGTTGACGATGAATGGCTCGGGACTTTGATGTTGGCAGGTTTACCCGATGAGTATAAGCCCATGATTATGGCTATCGAAAGTTCTGGTGTGACCATAAGTGCGGATCTTATTAAGACTAAACTTTTGCAAGAAATTAAAGTTACACCAGGTACATCAGCGTTATATACATATAGTAAGAATACTCAAGCAAAGTTTAAAAACACTCAGCATCAGTCAAAGTCAAAAGGTCCGAGGTGTTTCAATTGCAATAAATATGGGCACCTTGGTAAAAATTGTTGGTTTCTGAAAAATAAGTCGCAAACTAAAGAAAGTCAGAATAATAAAGGTTTTGTGGCGGCGTTCTCAGCTATGCAACTGACTGATTGTATTAATTGGTATGTGGATTCTGGTGCTTCGATGCACATGACAATGCACAAAGATTTGTTGGAAAATGAAACAGTACCACCGATATCTACAATCAGAATTGCAGATAATAAAACATTAAATGTTGAAAGCTGTGGAGATGTGAAATTGCAGATACCTAATAAAGATGGAAGCAGCAGTGAGATATTAGTAAAGAATGTTTTATTTGTTCCGAAGCTGTCAACAAATCTTTTATCTGTGAGTAAAATAATAAAATCTGGTTGTAAAGTGGAATTTGATAGAACTGGCTGCTCAGTATATAATTTAAAAAACCAAATAGTAGCCACCGCAGATCTCATAAATGATACTTACAGATTAAACATAAACAACACTAAAATGTACGCTATGTCAGCAAAAGCTGAATCAAACACGCATCTGTGGCATCAACGTTTGGGTCATTTAAATTATAATGATATCCATAAATTGCCTAACTGCACAACTGGTGTACAATTGTCATCACATAAAGAAAAGTTTGTATGCATAAGCTGCCTAGAAGGTAAGCAAACAAGGCAATCTTTTCCAAGCAATGGCTCCAGGGCAAAGGAATTGCTAGAGCTAGTCCACACAGACGTATGTGGCCCGATGCAAATTGCTTCGATTGGCGGTGCCAGGTACTTTACGACTTTTATCGATGATTTTTCAAGAAAAGTTTATGTTTACATTATTAAAAGTAAAGCAGAAGTATTGGAAAAATTTATTGAATACAAAAACAGAGTGGAAAATGAATTAAACAGAAAGATAAAAACTTTACGAAGCGATAACGGATCAGAGTATGTTAATAAAACATTCAGTAATTACTTAAAGAGAAACGGGATATTACATCAGACTAGCAATCCATACACGCCCGAACAAAATGGGCTCAGTGAGCGTATGAATCGGACTCTTATTGAACGAGCAAAATGCATGATGTTTAGTGCTGATTTACAGAAGGATTATTGGGCTGAAGCTGTAACAACTGCTGCATATATAATTAATCGCTCGCCCACACATGCATTGTCAGATATTACATCTCATGAAGTATGGACCGGACAAAAACCAGATCTGAGTAATATGAGGATATTTGGTTGTCCTGCTATGGTACATATACCCAAAGAAAAGCGTCAAAAATTAGATGCGAAATCTCGCCCACTAATCTTTGTTGGGTACAGTGAGGGTACAAAGGGCTACCGTTTTATAGACCCTAAAAATAAAAAAGCAGTGATGAGCCGTGATGTAGTTTTTCTTGAAGACAGTATTAAAAGGAAAATGGTAGAATCATCTTCTTTTTCAGCATCTGAAACAAAAGTGAATAATATTAAACAAGGAAACAATAAAGTAACAACAGGTACAGATAGTAAAAATGATTTACCTTTGACTTACTTACCGTTGATTGAACAGGCTTCTGGTTCAAGTTCACATGATGGTGAAAACGCAGATGAAGAAGAGCAATCTCCTTCAAATGATATGAGTACTACAGATACCTTGAGTTCTCCAGATTATGATGATCCACTGGATGAGACATACTTACCAGACGAGAGCATTAATACACCTCCTGCAAATATAACAAATATTAAAACCCGACAGCAAACTATTAATGAAAGTTCAGCTTTATATATGTGCATGAATGGTGAGTCAACTTCAAGCCTCCTTAATGATGATCCACAGTGCTTAGAAGAAGCTCTTCAAAGTAATGAATCTGATGAATGGAAAAAGGCTATGAAAGAGGAATACGATTCTTTAATTCAGAACAATACATGGTCTCTAGTTGACTTACCCGATGGGAAGAAAATTATTCCGTGCAGGTGGGTTTTTAAACGAAAGCTGGATCAAAATGGAGAAATTGCTCGTTATAAAGCTAGGCTCGTAATTAAGGGCTACAAACAAAAGAAAGGAATAGATTATAACGAAGTATATGCTCCTGTCGTACGGTATACATCAGTTAGATATTTAATAGGTGTTGCTGCAAAATATAATTTAGAGATTGATCAAATGGATGCTATTACAGCATTTTTGCAAGGAGATGTTGATGAAGATATTTATATGTCACAACCACCCACTTTTGATCAAGGAGAGAAAGTATGCCATTTGAAAAAAGCTATCTATGGCCTTAAGCAAGCCAGCAGACAGTGGCACAAAAGTTAAGTTCTGTTTTGTTACAAATTGGCATGAAGCAATCAAAAGTTGATCCTTGCATTTATTTTCGTATACTGAATAAAAATGATATTCTATTTATCTCGGTCTACGTCGATGATTTGCTTTTATTTTATAATAATGCTTTAACTGGCGAAGAAATAAAGAAAAAGCTTAAAAGTTATTTCAGTATGAAAGAATTGGGTAAAGCAAGTCAATGTATTGGATTTAGAATATCACACGAAGACAAAAATAAAATATCACTGGATCAGTCATTGTACATTAAAAAGATACTCACTCGTTTCGGTATGGGCGATTGTAAACCGATTTGGACTCCATGCGATCCAAACGTCCAATTAAAGAAGGCCGAAAATGAAGAAGAAATATTGAGAAACATACCTTATCAAGAAGCCATTGGGTGCTTATTATATTTGTCACAAGGGACAAGACCTGACATAACATATATTGTTAATTCATTAAGTAGATATAATAACCAACCTACTTTAGAGCATTGGTCTACACTGAAGAGAGTGTTAAGATATTTAAAAGCCACTATTGATTATAAATTGACTTATTATGGCAATACAGATGGTAATATCGAATGTTATTGTGACGCTGATTGGGCAAGTCATTCTGAAGACCGAAGATCCTGCACAGGATATGTTTTTATTTTTCAGGGTGCTGCCATAAGTTGGTGCTCTAAAAAACAACCAACTATAGCCCTGTCTAGCACAGAGGCTGAATATATGTCTTTGGCTTTTGCCATACAGGAAGCACTCTGGCTTAAGCAGTTAGAAGAAAACTTTTGGCCTGAATCATCAGCTATTCCTATTGTTGTACATTGTGATAATCAAAGTGCAATTAGTATTTCAGGTAACGAATGTTATCATCAGCGCAGCAAACATATTGATATTCGGTATCACTATGTCAAAGAGAGGATTGCTGCTAAACAAGTCCAAGTAAAATACAAAAGGAGTCAAGACATGGTTGCTGACGTTTTAACCAAAGGACTGCCTAGACCAAAACATCAAGTCTTCAGTAAAATAATGGGTCTGCGTTCAGGAGAGGATGTTGAGATAAACGCAGACATGCGCCTATTGAAATAGAATAGCAATTATATATTGTTACATACTATTGCCTGTAACCTCATTCACTCTCTACATTCTGTGGTGTCATTGTGGATTATTGTGTGCCGATAAATAAAGTCTTAATAAATATATTTCTCCAGTTACAAGTCTAGATTTTATTTAATTCATCATGATTCAACAAAATCGGTAGTTACTCAAAAGTAGGTAGGTTAGGAACGTCCCTACGTAACTGTCAACTTATCTCTACGCACAACCATAGCAGATAGTGGCCGCACAATCGTGGTGATCGTGGGCTACAAACACTAATAATATCTAAAATCCGTTTTTTCCTACTTGTCCTATTATGTAAACAATCTTACCATGTCTTTTTATGATTTTACAACAATATTAATTAAAATAGACTTTTTAGGGAATTACTTTCGTGGTTAATAAATGTTTTACTTTAGAATGTTTAGGTTTGAACTAATATTTGATTTATTTTCAACAAATACATTGTTTACTGTAGCGTTACACCGCTACAAAGTCAAGTCTTTTTTAGTTTGTGATTCTATTTCTACGCAAACTTTTTTCTTTGTTCTTTCTTTATGATAAGTTTTTTGAAATTGAAATTCTGGTGGTTCGATTTTTTTGGACGGTCGGTCAATTGGGTGAAAAAATTGAGATTTTTTAGAGAGTTGTTTTTTCTTTTTATTCTTCTTGTTGTTTTGTGCTTTTATTATTCTTCACATACAAGTATCGATCTCTAGCAATGAAGTTTATGGTGAAAAACTTCAGGGTGGGGAATGCACAATAGAGGCTTTCCCAACGACATCTATTTTGGATATCAAACGACAGATTTCTTCACATCTGAAGATTCCAATTGAAGATCAAAAGTTGACGATCAGACCGTTCAGGGGTATCCTATTAAAATGGGACGAAGTTGAATCTAGTTGTCAAAAAAAAAACCAGAAGGATTATATGAAGTGGCACTGAAATATTTCATGTATGTATTGTATGGATTGTTTATTAGACGAGAGTGGGCAACGTCGGCCTGCACCTGGATATTCGTCAGCGTGTTGTAAATCAGGTTGTGGACCAAGATGTGGGACTCAGCCGGGTTGAACGCGCTCCGAAATCTTCAGTCGCGGCAAAGTCGGCCTGCACATGAGAATGAGTCACAGAGCGACGAAATTTTTAGTTTGTAACCGTGACGCCTGTGGTTCTTTTAAGATAGACTTTTTAAACATATTGTGCTAACTTAATCCTCTAAATTCTAAAGGCTCCCTTTTGGTCGGGATAATTTTTGTTTCGGTTTTGATTTGGAATTTTTATACATCATTTCATCCATTTCTTTCACTCATTTAATTTTCTTTTTAAAATAACAAGCAAATTCATGTATTTCTTATTTTACCTGTTAATATTCCTTTCCTGTTGTTAATTTTTCTTTCTTTTATTTTTATTTATTTAGTGTGTCCAGATATTTTTTTGTTAAAGGACATTGGTCAAATTTTTTTTTAGTTCAAAAATTATACTCGTGTTTTAAGCAGTGTTTCTTTTATTTTGAAACCCAAGTTTCACTGCATTACATAATAGGACAAGTAAGAATAAATGGAGTAAGTAGGTATATCAACTTATTCATTTTGATCATGTGATTCAATAGGTTAGGACTTAGGAAGTTATTTATCCACATATCGGGAAACGTACATTCCCGATATGTAGATAAATAACAAGCTATAAAGGTAGGTACATCTGCACAGTTTCTAGAGTAGGTATATTAACACAGAACACATCTTCTACTACATCTACTAATCAGCACAAATACCTTTAACTGCATGAATCTATTAATTCTTTGATTTTATTATCGCAAGCTAACACAGATATCTTTTTTTTTAAGTCGCCTAAACTTTAGGCCCTAAAGGCATTCAAAAGTTGATAGAACCTATTAATTTTTATTATTTACTAGCTTCGTCCCGGGGCTTCGCTCACGTGGAAATTTCGTGATAAAAAGTACCCTATGTGCTATTTCCTGTATTTTTCTACCCGTGTACCACATCGAAATCCGTCCAGTAGATTTTGAGCGATTGATAACAAACATCCTCACAAATTCACAAACTCACATCCAAACTTTCGCATTTATAATATTAGTAGGAAGTAGGATGGTACCTACTAAAACTACCTATACAAAATGAAATGATATTACTACAATGACATGCCGTGACTGATTTACGATTTTATTAGACATTCATCAAAATTTAGTTTAGGTAATTTAAATGGATTTGGAAATTATACTTTTAGGGTTTCGTACCACAAAAGGCTAAATAAAGATCACTTTGTTGCGCGCTGTCTGTCAAACATTTTTAGGGTTCCGTACCTCAAAAGGTAAAAACGGAACCCTTATTAAATCATTTTGGTGTCCGTCTGTCTGTCTGTCAAACATTTTTTCTTCGGAACGCCCGAATGTATCAAGTTGAAATTAATATCGAATACTCGGATCCACGGTCTCTTTCAGCAAAAAAATAAAATAAAAATTATACGTCAACGCGATCAAGAGATTTCAAGGTTCATTTTACGATTTTAGGCAGCAATTAAAACTTATGGGGTACTTCCCGTTGAACTAAAATTATGAAATTGGGCAAAAAAGCAAGGTCTAATAGTAGTAGCTAGTACTTATACTGGAATTAATCTGAAAACTGTAAATATGTTATTGGAAATCTAAAAAAAAAGTGTTACAAACTTATTTTTGCGCTGGATTCAGTGTGAGTCTTAGAGATCGAACTGCAAAGTTAAGTTTGTTTTTAAAACTAGTTGCACTTTTAGTTAGAGTTATAATGTGAGATGCTTTGCGTGTACGGAACCCTCGGTGCGCGAGTTTGACTCGCATTTGGCCGGTTTTTTTTTCTTAGTATCATCAAGTTGAAATTGAAATCAAATACTCGGATCCACATCCACGGTCTCTTTCAGCAGTAAAATAATCAAAATTATACGTTATCGCGATCTAACAACTCGGTATGAAAGTAACCATCTCAATCTGTAATACAATTTAACTTAATACCGCCATAGCTAAGTATGTACTTTTTCTGAGATAAGTAGGTACCTATGTTGTTTTAATAATGCATGTAAAATGTACCCGTTTTGAATATGGGTTAGATAATTTTAGATTTTAGTTAAATATTTGTATACCTACTGTATTTTCAACAGTTGCTGCGGTTGCTCTAATGTTTTATGAACACCTGTACTTATATAGATACACCTATAAAGAAACTGCAAATAAGTATAGTGTGAAATACATTAATTACAAAATGGAAAAGTTGACCCTAAAATATTAGACGGTCTGCGAGGCCCTTACCTGTGTTTGAGACCGAGTGCCTACAAAATTTAACTTTTTGGCTCTAAATTCTTAACCATTACATACATAGACGATACAGGGATCAACTTGCGAGGGGCCGCCGCCGCCGGGGTGCTTGAATTGTTAAAATACTCATATAGACGGTAACAATTAACTAATTAGTTGTAGCATTGTAAGGAATGATAATAACAAAGAATGCGACCACGACTCACATTTCACCGGGACAATAGAAAACACGGATATTTAATGAACATTAGAGAGGAAGCTCGAACTTGTGGCGCGCACTACCTGCCGACTTGACACTTTACAGCGTTTGTTATTTACATTTTTCGAACTTCACCCCAATGGGTGAAGTTCGAAAAATGTAAATAACAAAGTCGAGAAAAATTTCACTGCTGTGGTTCCACCACGGGAGCTTTTGTAGAAGGTTCTGCCATAATCGAGACGAATGGAGGGTGAACGAACAAGCAAGGGCCCCACTGACCTGCGCGGGTG
This sequence comes from Ephestia elutella, assembly GCA_018467065.1. Lineage (NCBI taxonomy): Eukaryota > Metazoa > Arthropoda > Insecta > Lepidoptera > Pyralidae > Ephestia > Ephestia elutella. The sequence goes on along the minus strand of CM031580.1, from coordinate 816,272 downwards.
CTCGAGGTCTGCTTGGACGAGGTGTCGGGGTCAGCTGCTGGGATGCATGTGGCCCGGGCGGGAGCGAGCGGGTCGTGCCGGCGGAGGGAGACAGCGCGGGGGACGCGTGCGGCCGCGTCGAGAACAGCGAGAGAACTGTCGCGCTCGTCAATCGTACGCTCTATCAGACTGGTGTTTCCATTTTTCCAATGTCGCTTTTATCTAAATCTCCAGATGTGCCCATAACAGAGTACCTACCTATCGCTACCGACTACCTGATGTGACAAATGAATTTATGACTTATGAAATGTAAAGGAAAGATTAACAAAAGTAGTTTTTGTAGCGTTATGAGTTATGAATTTATGATAGAATATGTGGGACTATTTATTAAGTCACATAAATTATTATTACCTACTTTTAACAACACATTGTTTTCTTCTACAGCCGTGTCAAATCAAAACATTGAAATACAAAATGCAGTAACTATTATTCAGAAAGCCGGTTTCCAGGTAGAAACCGAGAGGGGTGCGGGAAACCCCAATGCGCGCGCCGCGGAGCCGCAGCATCCCCTCCGCAGCCTGCGTGACGTCACGCGGCCTGGCCGGGGCGGCGCGCGGCAGACCGGGCGCGGGCGTGCGTGCCGCGGCGACGGGTTAACAAACATGCTTATGATAATAACACGCACGTCAAGTTCGTGACTAGGCACGTTGTAATATATGTATATCACAATTAATTTTAAATATCATATCGTTCTTAGGGTTCCGAACCTCAACAGGCAAAAACGGAACCTGAAAAATTAAACCTATCAGAATTAATATAAGTACTACGTATACGTCAACCTCAGTCAACGTGAAGATATGACCCCGTATAGGTATAATGCTTTTGCGATTTCAAAAAGGAATCAAAAACTATGGGATGGGGTATGTAGGTACTTCCCGTTGACCTAGTGAGTCGTGAGATTTGGCAAGATGAAATGTCATACAGTATTTGTACATGAATAAATCTGAAAACTGTTAAATGTGTACATACCTAGGTACCTACAATAATTCACGAAATCGAAGCCATGGGCTAAGGTTAGTAATGTAGGTACTTAAGTTACAAGTCCGTCTGATCATTAATAAATTTTGACGCCTAAACTTGTTTTTACGAGTAGAAAAAAAAGTATTGTTATGTATATCCTAATTTGATCCTAATGGTATCAGGTATCGACAGTACCTGCGTTTCTCCGTGCGGGCAGAAGTAGTAACCTCTAACCTTCGAGGTATATCAAAATATGGTTTCGTTTTCGTGTGTAGTGGCGGGAGCTTGGAAAGCTCGCCGCAATCGATATCTCAAAAGCTTCAAGTTCAGGGCACTAAACTAGTCAAGGTGAAGGCCAACTCTTCTCGCGGAACGTGAGAAGTGGACGTCATTAATTTATGATGAAGGTCCAATGAAAACAAAGATAGCAGTGCAAGTGTAACCGGCGGGTAACCTGAATGGCTGTGCTGAGGTACTCGTACTATACTGTTATTGTTGTTTTATGTCACGAACTTTCACATTATTTGTATAAATATTTTCTTACTATATTGCGTAATTGGCGCCTCCTCATAAAACTTTGTAAGTAGGTATACCTACATGTATCTCAAAAGAACTTATCTAAATGCGAAGAAATAGAGCGACTAGAGCGAGGACACGTTACTAGGGTCTTGTATGTACTTACTACTAGCTTTTGCCCCGCGTTAATCCTTTCTTAGCGGTTGCCTTTGCCTACACCATAACATCTACCTGCATGCCAAATTTCAGTCCGATCCGTCTAGTGGTTTGGGCTGTGCGTTGATAGATCACTTTGTCAGTCAGTGACCTTTGAGTTAAACCTATATATACATATATGTATAGAAGATAGAAGACGTACTTTACTTAGTTCTGGGTAACTATTACTAAATCTGACTGTGGTTCCGGGATATATGTAAGTATCCTAACTAATATTATAAATGCGAAAGTGAGTTTGTTTGTTTGTTTGTTTGTTTGTTTGTTTGTTTGTTACCTCTTCACGCTTTATCTACTGAACCAATCTTCCTGAAATTTCGCATAAACATAGCTGGAAGTACGGAGAACCTAGGGTAGGGTAGGGTACATAGGGTACCTTTCATCCCGGGAAAAAGCACTGTTCCTGTGGGAAATTCACGCGGGCGAAGTCGAGGGCGAAAGCTATTATAATATAAACATAGAGTACGTGTGTGTGTGTCGGGATCGGTCCTCAGCTACAGACAGAGCCACCTGCCGGGCGAGGTTGGTTTGGTTGCGGCGCTGTGCGAATGTGTCGCGATAAGCTCACAGCGCCCTGTTCATAGTGTTCATGCCACAAGCCAATTAAATCTGTACTTATCTTTATGGACACTGTAAAGCAAGCATTCATCGTTGGTCGCGTCACGTGACCGGCGTCGCGTGGCGGCCCTGTCTGTGCTGCACCTACAAATCCTACAATCATAGCATGGTAATTTTTAAAACACGTATTCTTTAAACCATACAAACATACCTAAACATAAATTACCTACACAATATCATTTGATTAACACTAGTTAAGTCGCTATTAGGTAGCAACATGAAATCCTAATAAATCTTTACAATATATAGCGAACTGACAAGACAAAATATCGATAAGGATAAGGATTCATACCTATTGTCAATTTCTTTATTGCGTTCATTTGGTACATTAGGTCTTATACATCAATTCATAATGTTGAGTTGGTGTAGGTACCATTCAAATTGTTCGAAAACGAACCAACCAACTAGCTAGGTAGAATGAATTAAAGAATGAGATGTATTATTTCCTTTACAGATTACATAATAAACATTTCCAGTTTATATTCGCATCTCATGAATACCAAGCTATATTTATCTACTAAACTTATGTTTTGTAACGTAGGTAATGTAGCTATGTATCTATGGTAGCTAGATAGAAATCAAAGATGGTAGGCTTAAGTTGAAACTGGTATATTAGTTAATAGGAATGGGTAGGTACCTAGAGAGAATTAACAGCGCTTCCTATTTCAGTTTGATTTCAGGTATAATGTATGTAGGTAACGCAATAGTCCTCTACTCCCGCCCCATGGTGGGTATTTACACACACAGATGCCACAGGTTGCAGCACAGCGCAGATGAGTAAGTAATATCTTATCACATCTATTTATTACATCACATAAGTACCTATTAATTTTCTCATTGTTTTATCCAATAATCTCATTCATATGGCCTTGCGTCCTCGACCTCTGTTTTTGGTTACCTATATAAAATGATGATGTAAGTCTAATTCTTATATTTAAGTTATTTCCCATTAATGACAAACGTTGATCATTACTTAAATATACCTAACAACGTGATGTTTTATTATTGTCGTGGAACGCATTAAATTTTATGGTTAGGCGCTGAATACAATTTATTACCGAGAGGAGTCCATAATACAGTTCTTTACGTCCAGCAAACTCACGCAGCGCAGCCCGCACGAGCCGGTCACGGTCATGCTTATGGGAGAGGATATTGTTCACTTGAGCCATTTCACTAATAAAAGGGAGCCCATATAACCAAATCTATAGGAACATATATTAAAATAGTAAAAATATTTTGTCTGTATATTTAGTATTTTTGACTGAAATGGATAGTGGGACACTTAAAAAGAATAATAGAAAGCTAAAAATTTTTTTTTTGAATTTTTGTCTGTCTGTTTGTATGATATGTACGCGTTCACGCAAAAACTACTGGACGGATTTGAATGAAACTTTTTTGTTGTATAGCTATTAAGCCTGGGCACTATAATCGATTTTGAAAACTGGAACACCTGATGAAGAACCTTAACAGAACAGTGAAACCACAGATTACTTAAATGGCGAAACTATCAGAAATATGGAAATGGTACAAAAGTTTATCAATCTGACGAGCATTTTCTGTTGGCGTATAAAAATTGAAGATCAGGATCATCTGATGAAGAATTCCAAGAGACCAGCTTTACTATTACATATAATAGAAATGGCGATATATAGAAAAGTCGTTCAACCTGATGAGCATTTTCTGCTGACGTATAAATAGTCAGGACACGTGATAGGACAATGAAGGACTCGGGGTGGGAGTGGTGGTACACGAGAAAAGGAAGATAACGAGCACAAATGTTGAGCTTAAACATGTCGAAAGGCTTCAATGTAGGACGTGAGTGTGTGTAGAAGCTGAAGAGTCTATGAAGCACATAAGGAAGGAAGGCAAGTGAGTGCCCCAGCAGTGGTGACCTTAAAATGGCTGATGTTGAACACACAAAATAGGCCTAAATATGAGGTAATAATCAGCTAACAAGGTCAGGTCAGTCGGCTGGGCTGCGCACAGCATGCCGTGCCGGGGCAGGCGCCCGGAGGCTGCGGGGCGGCGCGGCGGTCGCCGACCCCGCGCGTGCGGCGGGTGCATACTGTGCATAGTGCACGTACAGGGCAGTCATGTGACTCTGGGGAGCGGTGGCGGGGGGCGCCGCGCGGCTCATTGACGAGCCCGTGCGCAGGTGACTCAGCGTGACGTCACAAACCGGGTGCCCACCACCCACCACCACCACCGCACCGCCGTACATTATACATTCATAACTGTTCTTTAGAAAGTCTATTCGCATTTTCTGTTTGTCGAATAAATCGTGTTCTAGTAGGTATATGAAAAGCTTGTAAAGTCTACTAAATGTAATGAGTACCTAAACATAATAAATAAATATATGCGAATACGAACAAATCACACAGACTGAGAGAGCCCCAAAGAAAGTAGTTACGAGACTTGTTCTATGGGATACTAACTCAACGATACTATATTTTATGATAAATACATTATTGTATATATATATATATATATATATATATATATATATATATATACAATAATGTATTTATCATAAAATATAGTATCGTATATATATATATATATATATATATATATATATATAGATATCCCTACGGGCACTTAGTGGCTCAATCGTGCCATATGAGCAGCACTTTGTTGATCCTTTTTCATTTGTTGATCCGGCTTGATTTTCTGATTCCATTGCTGTTTTCCTTTGAAACACTGGCTCCGGTCGGAGCCATAAGTGTCAGGGCGACTAATAATAATAATTACGCATTGTTTATACAATTCCACCTTTTTCGCTTTCACCCATATGTTGATCCGATTCAAATGAGCCAATCAAAGCACATCATTCCTGTCGGAAACTGTGATTGGCTTCTAACGACTACTCACTAAGTAAATACACAATATTAGGCGCACGCAAGTTTTGACTCGTCAACTTCAGGCTCATTTGTTTTGTCTTGTTGGCAAGCACTATTGTGCTACATGGTATCCAGGCCTCGGAAATGGATGATAATTTATCGAAATGAAATGTGCTCTCCATTAACATTATAGGTATTATTGACATTTAAAATAAACTTTATTAATTTAATTATTACTAATGATATTTAAGAATTATTCTTGATACAACAATGTATATTCGTCCATATACTTTAATGTAGGTAAATGGAAATTGTAAAGTGACGTACTTTTTGGAGAAAATGCTGCTGCAGTGTAGGTAGGTACAGTAGAACCTCGTTAAGTCGAACCTCGATAAGTCAAAAACCTCCAAATCTCGAAAAAATGTTTTGTTCCCTTCCCTTCAAACACCAAAACCTCCATTACTTGAAATCTTGACCCTCTGTTAGTCGAAATAATCACCGAGTCCCTCCAAGCCATTTTGGTACATATTTTCACTCTATAACTCGAAAAATTAAATTTGACCTCTGTATCTCGAACATAGCAACGTTTTATTTTTCAACCTTTACAACTTGATCATTTGGAATTTATTACCTTTATTGTTCGAACAAAAATAAGTTACCGACTTTAAGAACTTGCCGACAATGTGAGTACACTATTGTTTCTTAGAAAACATTTTAGGAGTATACGATAATAAATTTATGACTCACGTAAACACGTGTTTGCTTGCTTGGTGTCAGGTGTTCAATTTTGGAGTTATGACTGCTGGGACATTATCTGATGACGAAATTATCGATTCAATAGCTTAGAAAACCGATACTAATGATTTAGATAACATAGAAGAAGTGAATAGTACATGCGCTCCATGGGTTTCCATCAAAGAGGCGCGAACCGCATTGAATACCTTACGTAATTTTATAGAGCAGACCAGTAACTCTGAAGAAGAAGCTCTTTATAGATTAGACAATGCTATAGATAGAGAACAACTAAATTATCAAAAGGAAAAAAAAATTACTGACTTTTTTTAATGCCATATTTTTTATTTTAAAATGATTTGAAATAATGTTGATTTACAATAAATAAAAATATGTTTGTCACCTCTGCAAGTTGAATTTTTATTTATTTTACCTCTCTAACTCAAAATTTATAAGAATAAACCTCAAACTCTTTATGTCGAATCAAAATCCGCCTAAGTCGAAGTCCTCCATAAGTTGAAAACTCTATAACTCGAAATTTTTGGCGTCTCCCTTGATATTCGACTTATAGAGGTTCGACTGTAGTTTGTTTCGCGGCTTCTCCTACACTTGTGCTTTGGAGGCGGTGGTAGACTAAGTTTTTGACGTCAATAAGTGATTTTGTACATCCAATATTGAAAATAAAGAATTTAATTTAGTTCGTATGACCGTGAGCGTTTGTTCCCGATGAGTCATACCAAGATTTGTCACACTGAGACACAACGGGATAAAATGTATCAATGTATAACAGTGTTACACATTGCAACTGAGGTTTTCCTAACGTGTCATACTGTTACTCATCGACACTCTGAATTACCGTTGTGTAGCACTGTTACTAAAAGGAACTCTGTATTTCTATAGAGTATGAATACCTAATCAGATAAAATTATGATTTTACGAAGAAATTTACATGACTATATTCATGTAATTCTTTTTAAAATCATAATTTTACTATTTTAGATTTAACAAAAAAGGATACATGAAATAAATCATGCAATCTTCTACGTAAAATCATAATTTTATCTGATAAGGTACCACAGATTTTATCACAATGCTTTAAAGCTGTTTTAGGTACTGATACTTGAATGGAATACAGAGTTTCGTTTAGTAACAGTGCTACACAACGGTAATTCACACATTGGAAAAACATCAGTTGCGATATATAACACTGTTACACACTGATACTTTTTTCCCGTTGTGTCTCAGTGTGACAAATCTTGGTATGACTCATTGGGAACAAACGATCGTGAGTTGAGAAAGTAGCCTAGACATTTAATAAAATGTTGCTAGATTGCCAATATTTTTTACCAAACAAAGTTGCTATAGGTTAGGCTAACCGTATTTCACGTTAAGGACTCTAGGTCCTTAACGTGAAATACGGTTCCATCTGGAAGAAAGCATGAAACTTGGCATGATTGTAGCTTTCATATATTTATTTTAATGTTGATATAGAAACACTTCGAGAAATGAATGTTTCCCCCCCTTTTATGTCTCAAATCGTGGTTTTTCGCATTTTTTATTAAAACAGTAAAAGCTACGCAAAAACTGTCAAAGACCAATATGTTTTTCATTATATTCTCTTAATAAGGCCATTGGCTGTATGTTGATAGAGCTTATAGTACACAAAATATGCCTAGGACGATTTTTTGAAAAATTCGAACTTTTTCTACTATTGCACGGTCATGGTAGAATTTCGTATTTAATATCATGGATAGCTTTCGACTTCAGAAATACATCATAGTGGTCCCAGAATTCGTGTTGGCATATGTTACCATCATCAACAAAGTACCTCTTTTAATTGAGGTGAGGGGGAGGAGTGCACCCCGCGCGCTACAAGCGAAGAACTCCTGCCTATTCTGTTGAAACATTATATCGTGTCTGGTATCGTTCTCGTATAAATCAAGCATCATGAATTCATTTTTGATAATAACTTGGCATCATTTCATACAAAAATATCGATATTTTTGCTAAAAAGTCAAAAAATAATTCTTAATTTAATTGATTATTCAAAGCACATTCAAAGCGCTTCAAGATTTTATAACATGGCTAAATCTGAGTAAAATAGTAAGTATGTATATTCTACTTCATCAAAATTTACATTTTAGATAACACTTTAGTTGAACTTACATTCCAAAAAAAATTTGAAATCTGTGCGGCTTAAAATTCAAAACGTACTTAAATCTCGTCAATTTGGTTTTGCCTAGAAAGTCCTTAGAAACAGTTTCAATAAATAAATAATTTGTTTTCACTTGTTTAAAACAAATATTTAAAGAAACTTATCATCAAAATTGGAACTGTTTCTAAGGACTTTCTGGGAAAAACTCATAGACTTAGCTAGAAGCACGTTTTGAATTTTAAACGCCGCACGGGCTTTAATATTTTCACATTTTTTTCGAATGGAAGTTAAACTAAAATGGAATTTAAAATATATATTTTTATAAACTAGAATATCCGTACTTACCATTAGAATTTATTTTACTCAGATTTACCCTTGTTATTATATCTTAAAGCAATTTGAACGTGCTGGGACCAGACAATTAAATTAAGAATTTTTTGTTCACTTTTTAGGAAAAGTATCGATATTTTTCTATAAAATGCTGCCAAGTTATTATCAAAAATGAATACCTGGTGCTTGATTTATACGAAAACGATACCAGACACGATATAATGCTTAAACAGAATAGGCAGTAGTCCCAATAGGAAGAGGTACTTTGTTGATGATGGTAACATATGGGCCACTACAATGTATATCACAAGTCGAAAGCTATCCATGAAATTAAATACGAAATTCTACCATGACCGTGCAATAGTAGAAAAAGTTAGAATTTTTCAAAAAAACGTTCTAGTAACATGGGCATATTTTGTAAATTATAAGTCCCATCAACATACATCCAATGGTGTTATTATAGATAATTTAATGAAGAACAACTTGGTTTTTGACAGGTTTTGTGTAGCTCTTACCGTTTTCATAAAAAATGAGAAAAATCACGATTTGGGACATAAAAGGGAGGGAAAGGGGGGGAAACATTCATTACTAGAAGTGTTTCTATATCAATATTAAAGACCATAAAGCTACATTCATGCCAAGTTTCGTGCTATCTTTCGGATGGGACCATAAAATCGATTTTTGTTATTACAAGGAGCCGTACTACTAGAAGTAGCTAAATATTTTTTTTATCTTTATTTGAAAAAAAAAGTAAAAGAATAGGCGAACTTCATGCCAAAAGCATTATCTAACAGCTTTGATCTAACAGTATACCATTTTGTCATACAGAGACAGAGAATGCTATGAGGGTGCAAAAATACAATGTATATCCAGAAGTCGAAAGCTATCCATGAAATTAAATACCACGAAATTCTACCATGACCATGCAATAGTAGAAAAAATTAGAATTTTTCAAAAAAACGTTCTAGTAACATGGGCATATTTTGTAAACTATAAGTCCCATTAAAATACATCCAATGGTGTTATTATAGATAATTTAATGAAGAACAACTTGGTTTTTGACAGGTTTTGTGTAGCTCTTACCGTTTTCATAAAAAATGAGAAAAATCACGATTTGGGACATAAAAGGGAGGGAAAGGGGGGGAAACATTCATTTCTCGAAGTGTTTCTATATCAATATTAAAAACCATAAAGCTACATTCATGCCAAGTTTCGTGCTTTTTTCCGGATGGGACCATAAAATCTATTTTTGTTAGGACAAGGAGCCGTACTACTAGAAGTAGCTAAATGTTTTTTTTATCTTTATTTGAAAAAAAAAGTAAAAGAATAGGCGAACTTCATGCCAAAAGCATTATCTAACAGCTTTGATATAACAGTATACCATTTGGTCATACAGAGACAGAGAATGCTATGAGGGTGCAAAAATATAATGTACATAAACTATTATTATATACATAGGTACACTAAATCATATAAATAAATATGTACAGTAATATTATTATGTGATACAGTATGTAGAATACAATGAAATGACAAATTCTAACAGTCGTGGTATATTTTCATTTTTTTAAGAAAATAAGTAAGTATCGTTGAAAAATAAACATAATTTTAAGACAGAGAGTAGGTATTAGAAATATCTATCTTAGTTTAAGAGGAAGATGTCCATGGTTGGGGTTGTTCAGTATTTTCTTTGGTTGAGTATTTAAAAAAAAAGTTAATGAAATGAAAAGTTGCTAGTAAAAGTACCCAAAAAATTTAGCTACAAGTTTCATGAAATTGTTGCGACCAATATAAAAAAATTGCTAGATCTAGCTATAAAGTTGTTAAGTTGGCAACACTGCCAAGCGGTCTGTATCGGTCGACCGACGACAGTAGCACGGAACGAAACAGCCCTCTCCGCTCCTGCGCACCAGCCGGCCCTCACCCAGCGTACGAACTGGATCTTATAAATTACCATCTTTACGAATATAAAATCAGCCGGATTAACAAATGTTGGCATTTCAAGAGCAATCCCATACTAATTCAATATATCATTGAATATAAAAAGGAGTCATCAAAGTACAAAGTTCTGATTAAAGCGCGGAGCTAGAATGTGCCTACGAATTAAAAAAAAGCGTTCGTTACGGATCTAATAATGTTCCGAAATTTTGGTAAATATATGTCAGTGAATATATATCGGAGCCAATAAATTTCAAGTTTTAAAAAATCTTGGAGTCACAAAGTGATTTTGAGTTTGAGAAAATTGACCGTTACGGAGCAAATTTTTTTCGAAATTCGAGCAAAATTTTTTATGGAGTAGAAAGGTATATTAACAAATATATCGGTCCGTCACAATCCGTAGATGAGATATATTCGATTCCGAGCGAGATAGCAATAAGAGAATAAGAGGAGCCAAGTTATTGCGGGTTAAAGGTGGAGTCGATAATGTTCTCAGCGCACTGCTGGATCAACAAAGGGCCCAAAGTAGTGTTTATATATATATATGTATATATATATATATATATATATATATATAGATAAACATCCAAGACCCAGGCCAATCTGAAAAGATCATTTTCTATCTTGACCTGACCGGGGACGGGAATCGAACCCGGGACCTCTCCGGTGTGGCAGGCATGATGACCGTTGAGTGGGCCAAAGAGGTCGCCAAAAATTTCGCGAAATTTTATTGTATAATGTGTAAATTAACATACATCACATCTAAATGTCTGTGTTGTTGTTGTTGAAGAGTTCCCTCGTTGGGAGCCGATCCTGAGGCAGCATATCTTTGGGCAGCATCAGGTCATGCTTATCATACGGGTAGGTACCGTAATCCATCGACACTCAGCCACGTGTTAAATTTCGACTCTGTAGCACATATGGAAGTAGGTCAAACTTTAAAGATTTAATTACAGTCAGACAGACAAACACCGGGAAGCTAAATAGAAGCTTGTAATAAGTACATTTTGGACGCGAGGGTCCGAAGTAGTTTGAATCTGAACGTAAATATGTATGGCTGTCCCAGCTAGGCAACGACCACCAGAAGAAAGTTATATATACCTAATAAGAAGACAAATAGGTTCAAGTAAATACTAGAACTACTAGCTGTGCCCTCGCTTCGGGGAGCCTTTTCAGGAATGTGGCTATGGCTATCATATACAGGTTAAATATTTTTCAAATCAAACCTGTAGTTCCAGAGATAGAGAGAGAGAGAGAGAACAAACAAACAAATGTACAATCTCTTTAACTTTATTTCAATTATCGCCGTTGCCGAATGTTTACTCGCAAACGGAACCAGTCATGTTATTGACCACATCATATTCGGTACTACATATATTTGTTTTATTGCCAAACAAGTCTGCGAATAATCACGTATTCATAATAACGGCTACAGATAGTACATACAATATACAATCGTAGAACGCGTGCGCCCACGTCTCACACGTGGTTGGCCGGCCTTATCGTTTGTGGCACCTGCTGCAACCTGCTGCTGCTGCGACCACTGTCTGTACTTATCTGAGGTATTCATTACATTTTTCGCTCCCGTCGGAATTTCGGGATAAAAAGTACCCTATGTACATACTATTCCCGTATACCAAACATCGAAATCTATCCAGTAGATTTTGCGTGATTGAGTAACAAACAACTGTGTGTGTTTTAGTTTGTGTCAAATATTTTTTATTTTATTCTATTTGTGAATATAGAATGTGGCGTTCCAAGCAAGTTTTGCTTGGAACGCCACATTATTAGTAGGATTTAAAAAATATATATATCACGCATCAAGATGTCAACCACATTGTTTTTAGGGTTCCGTTCCGTACCTCAATTGGCAAAAACGGAACCCTTATAAAATCACTTTGTTGTCCGTCTGTCTGTCAAACATTTTTCCCAGGAACGCTTAAAGGTATCAAGTTGAAATTAATAAGAATACTCGGATCCTCAAAATTATACGTCAACGCGATCAGGAGAAGTTAAAGTAAATGTTGCGAATTTTTTTGCACATTTTGCGATTTCAGACTCAGCAATCAAACGTACGGGTAAACGTATGGGTCCCGTTCGAACAGCAAAGTTAAGTTTGTTTTGGAAACAAGTTGGTCTGGTCTCTTAGTTAGAGCTAAAATGTGAGATGCTTTGCGTATACGGAACCCTCGGGGCGCGAGCTTGACTCACACTTGGCCGGTTTAAGACAAAAGTCTTTGAAAGGATTTTGGCTTGCCAAGAAATATAAAAACCTCGCTATGTTGCGAAAAAGCAATACATTGATTCAGCCAGAGAAATTGAGAAGCACCTATGGATTTTCAGACACATATTCTATTCTAATCCACGTTGCAAAGAATCCTGGATCAAGGATTTAAGTAGACATGAGTGCAAAAAGATCTATCAATGGATATTTATTTTTGTATTTTTGTGCTGAGATGCACAAAAATCCAAAAATTCGCCATTCTCCAATTCACCAAAGCTTCGCGTTCAAATTCTCAGGGTGTTTGTAGTTATACTGATCGGCTGTCAGCTGATTAATTGTAAAAAGAGAAACTGATATTTATGACATTGAATGATGTATTGTTTGTACGGCTGAAACCTGGCTCGAGGCCACCGAGACGAAAACAGCGTAATAATCTGATATTGACACGGCTGCTCATGTGATTGCTGCAGCGTATTAGCGATGTGATTGCAACCGTACGCGCCGCTCCCAGAGCTGCAATCAAAGGATTACGAACACAATGCGAGGATTACTTCACTTAGAATTAGCGAGCTCTTCCGACTGTGAGAACTATTGTTTCTATTTCTATCACTTACTTACTTGCTTACAAACTTGCAGCAATAAGTAAGCACTCGTCCTTCTTGCTTGCGGTTCGGCTTCCGCGGCAGAAAACATTTCGTGTGTAGTCTAAGTACTTAGTTGTGTTGTGTCATGTGTGTGTCTACTCCAGCAGACAAAGCCGAACGACCTACCGTAAGATCGATCAATCAGTGCGCCGAGGGGCGTTCCGTCCTCATATTATTTGACAATTGTGATTTGGCCGTCGTCGACTGATTGTAAAGGGGCGAAAAATTCGTCAAATTGCAAATCGTTGTAGGATTGACAATTTGTCGACACTTTACAATCCGGCGAATCTTTGTATTTTGCCGGTGACATTGTATAAGAATTCGGGGCAAGCCCTTGGAGTTTCCTGCCAGCCGAGCCTGCTCCGTGTGAGTCTGTGGTTACAATCAGGGACATCAGACAGACGACGAGCGACGTGTGTGATGGCTCCGCTACTGAAAGTGTTAAATGCCGATGTATGTTACTGTAGAAGTATGAAAGGTCGATGTAAATATGTTAGTGTGAAGTGAAAAACCGTTAAAAACAAAAAACTTTCTCGTATAACTACGAGAAAGTTACTAGGTCCTGGTGGACAGGAGGGGGCTCCTGTCAATATCAATTTATTTATTATTGCTTCCATTGTTAAGTACATAGATCACTCAATACAGAAAATAGAAGAATCTCATGGACACTACAATAAATAACAATTTAGAGGATTAAATGTTTAAATTATGTCTTATGTAAGTATGTGCGTGGCAGAATGATATGACATCAAGCAGCGAAATCATATCATTTGTACACATCATGTCACGTCACGTCGCAGTTTCCAACTTATAGGGAAAATGAAAACATGTGCTAGCGTTGAGGAAACATTTCGCTATGCTATTAGATAAATTTACGAGTCGAGTGCGGCGGAGACCGCAGGCTGCGATAAACCACATACTTTATGTTTGTTTGTTTGTTTGCTTGCTGCCGCCGGAGCTTCGAAGTAGGTACATCAGTTTGTTAACATCGATCCGCGTCTTCATTTTAACATAATTTATTAACACTCCAAGATCGCCTTTCAATTAGCCATGACTTTAATTATCATTTCTTGTTGGTAATACTTAGTTTTCATTCAAGGTCGAGAATCATCAAAGTTGCAAAAACCACAGGATCTGAAAAACGTCGATTTTCTTTCCTTAATAGGTACTGCGGCGTGGTTATAAATCTAGAATCTAGCTAGACAACAATGACGGGGATAATTTAAAATATTCTAGTTTCAGTGGAAATTCTGCTCAGAGATAAAACTTAGAACTGACAGAAAAAACCGGCCAATTGCGAGTCAAACTCTAGCACAGAGGGTTCCGTACATGCAAAACATTTCACATAAATATAACTGTAACTAAAAGACCAACTAGTTTAAAAAACAAACTTAACTTTGCAGTTCGATTCCTAGGATTCATAGTGCATCAAGCGCAAAAATAAGTTTGAAACACTTTTTTAGAGTTCTAGCAACATATTTACAAATTTCAGATTTATTCCTATACAAGTACTGTGAGACCTTGCTTTTTGCCAAATTTCATAATTTTAGGTCAACGGGAAGTAAAATATGCGAAAATTCGCAACATTTACGGTAATATCTCCTAAACGCGTTGACGTATAATTTTGATTTTTTTTTTCTGAAAGAGACTGTGAGCCAAGTATTCATTCGATATTAATTTCAACTTGATACCTTTAAAAAAGTTTGATAGACAGACGGACAACAAAGTGATCTCATAGGAGTTCCGTTTTTGCCTTTTGAGGTGTGTGTGCCCTAAAAATCAAAAATAGAGAATCTCATGAGAATCTTAATGAAAAATTAAAGTTATCAACAAAATAGTATATTACGATACAAGTGTGCAAAAAATATAATGTGGTCCTAACATCTAATTATCGGAAAACGATTGCGCCCTTTTGTCATTCCTCCACTTAAGGCTGACACACACCAAACGGTGTCGCAGACGTGCTGCACTGCGTCTTGATTTGTATTATTTGAATTTGTACGCGGTGGTTCCCACCAACGGTGTCGCAGACGCATTGCGTTACGTCTGCGTGCATCAGTCGGCCGGCAGTCCGCGCGATACAAACTGAACTTGGCCTCGGTGCGGTCGCGCATAAGCGGAACGGCAACGTCGCTCACTCGCTCGGGCGTGTTGACGTTGTATTTCGTAGGATTTTTTAGTCGAAAACACACCGCGGTGATCTATGCGTCTGCGTGCATCTGCGACACCGGCCGCAGCACTCCAGTTGTGAATATTTACAGATTTTAGTTTGGATTTTAGTGACTAGTGATCATGGATTTTGAAATACGCGAAAAGATAATTAATATAGTACGCAGTTACAAATGTTTATATGATCCAAAGGACAAAAATTATAAGAACAGTTCATATAAAACTATGTTGTGGGAAAAAATTGGAAGGGAATTAGGAATTGAAGGTAAGTCTATACTAATATTATAAATGCGAAAGTTTGGATGTGAGTTTGTGAGTTTGTGAATTTGTGAGTTTGTGAGGATGTTTGTTACTCAATCACGCAAAATCTACTGGACGGATTTCGATGAAATTTGGTACAGAGGTAGATAATGACCTGGAATAGCACATAGGCTACTTTTTATCCCGGGAAAAAGCACTGTTCCCGTGGGAAATTCACGCGGGCGAAGCCGCGGGCAAAAGCTAGTATTAAATAAAGATTATTATGTTGCAAGTCAAGTAATTCACTTGAAATGCTATCTTCCTCGCCGTTCGACATGTTGAAACAAAATGACAGCCGCGATCCGAAACGAAAACACGGCGTCGCAGACCTGGCGCGCTGCGTCTGCGTGCGTCTGCGACACCGTGCGTCTGCGACGCCGTGGAGCCGGTGTGAATTGCTTTTGCCGCAGCCGTGCTGCAGATGAAACGCACGGTGTCGCAGACGCATCCGGTGTGTGGCAGCCTATCTCCCAAGTAATGTTCAAGAACGCTTATAAATAGACACGGTTTAGTGAAAGTGGGCACAACCTTATCCCTTCTCATTCATAAGAAAGTTAAGAGTGTATCAAAGAGCATATAATCACTACGTTTAAGGCTGACACACACCAAACGGTGTCGCAGACGTGCTGCACTGCGTCTTGATTTGTATTATTTGAATTTGTACGCGGTGGTTCCCACCGACGGTGTCGCAGATGCATTGCGTTGCGTCTGCGTGCATCAGTCGGCCGGCAGTCCGCGCGATACAAACTGAACATGGCCTCGGTGCGGTCGCGCATAAGCGGAACGGCAACGTCGCTCACTCGCTCGGGCGTGTTGACGTTGTATTTCGTAGGATTTTTAGTCGAAAACACACCGCGGTGATCTATGCGTCTGCGTGCATCTGCGACACCGGCCGCAGCACTCCAGTTGTTAATATTTACAGATTTTAGTTTAGATTTTAGTGACTAGTGATCATGGATTTTGAAATACGCGAAAAGATAATTAATATAGTACGCAGTTACAAATGTTTATATGATCCACAGGACAAAAGGTATAAGAACAGTTTATATAAAACTATGTTTTGGGAAAAAATTGGAAGGGAATTAGGAAATGAAGGTAAGTACTAAATAAAAATTATTATGTTGCAAGTTAAGTAATTCACTTAAAATGCTATCTTCCTCGTCGTTCGACATCTTAAAACAAAATGACAGCCGCGATCCGAAACGAAAACACGGCGTCGCAGACGCAGCGCGCTGCGTCTGCGTGCGTCTGCGACACCGTGCGTCTGCGACGCCGTGGAGCCGGTGTGAATTGCTTTTGCCGCAGCCGTGCTGCAGATGAAACGCACGGTGTCGCAGACGCATCCGGTGTGTGGCAGCCTTTATAAAACATTCGTATGCCGCCAAATACTTACGTTTGATTTTGGAGGCAATAATCTATTACTTGCAATACGCGCTACATATTCTTCCATACTAGTCGACATTTTATTAAATATTTAATATGCTAACACGGCGAAAATCGGAAAATGTACCTAACAAACACAACATAATAAATATAGTCTTGTTTTTTATTCGCGTGCCGCCGCCCGCCGCCGCCCCGCGCCGCCGTGCGCACGGAGCGCGGTGCACGCTGCGGATGGTATATCGCCGTACAGCCCGTGCTTGGCTGTATAAAAATCATCATCTTTGCTTATTTAAAAACTGTTGTTATTTTCCCTATTTGATCTTATATGTATTATGCGGCTAAATTGAAAATGCTTCGTGGAATTTATAACACGCATTAGTTTTCTATCTTTTGTATAGCGCAGTATGGTAATTTTTATTTCCAAACACCTCCGTAATATATTCGTAATACCTTCGTAATATATGGCATTATGGGCCTAAATTCGATGTAATAAGACCCATTTTATGAGCAAGTGTGTTGAAAAATATATTATTCCATTCAGCGTCCAACAGACTCCTGGGCGTCCTGGGACGTCCATCGCCAACCAGTTTCCATAAGGTTAGGTCGCACGTCGGTTTGTCTATTCCGTAGTAAATAAACTTATTTACGTGTCTTCTACAACGACATTTTATGATGATAAGATATTGTTTATCCGATAGGGAGAAAGATGTTGCGGTCATGTGGGCAGTGACCGGAAGCCGAGTGCCGGCCAGGTGATACGGCGGGCTGTGATAAGGCGGAGGACGCCTCGCCATGCTGAACACGTCTGTACTCCGAATGCTGACCTCGCGTCGTCGGAGCCGGAGGCTGCGCCTGAATGAGAATGAGATGATTCGGACAGACGTGTCGCACTCGCACGTGTCAATCTTTTTTATTTGTTCAAATCACAGGCATTTAAATTATTTGAAGCAAATGCCAATGCACCTAATAATAGTTTCTCTGACATGTGTTTTGTTTATAGTCCTAAGTTTATCCTATACTAATCAGGGAGTAGATTTTGACAAGAGCACTACATAACATCAACTACTACCAAGATCTTCTGTCTACGCAGACAGAAGACCTTGGTATTAATATAGACCCCTATATTCAATGCCTCACATTATTTGTACAATGAGTAGCTGCGTAATTTATAAAAGGAAAGATTTAAAAAGGTGGGATTTTTATCGTTAACAAAAAATGATGCAATGCGTCGTGCGTGCCAGCAGAGCGTACGTTGATGTCTTTTGTAGTGTGTGTAGCGTCAGACGGGCGGAGCTGCGTGGCTGCGTGCTGCACCTTCCTAGACCTTCTCCTTCTCCACTTCCTTCATAGATGTAGTGTGTGTAGCGTCACATGGGCGGAGCTGCGTGGCTGCGTGCTGCACCTTCCTAGACCTTCTCCTTCTCCACTTCCTTCATAGATGTAGTGTGTGTAGCGTCACATGGGCGGAGCTGTGTGGCTGCGTGCTGCACCTTCCTAGACCTTCTCCTTCTCCACTTCCTTCATAGATGTAGTGTGTGTAGCGTCACATGGGCGGAGCTGCGTGGCTGCGTGCTGCACCTTCCTAGACCTACTCCTCCACTTCCTTCATAGATGTAGTGTGTGTAGCGTCACATGGGCGGAGCTGCGTGGCTGCGTGCTGCACCTTCCTAGACCTTCTCCTTCTCCACTTCCTTCATAGATGTAGTGTGTGTAGCGTCACATGGGCGGAGCTGCGTGGCTGCGTGCTGCACCTTCCTAGACCTACTCCTCCACTTCCTTCATAGATGTAGTGTGTGTAGCGTCACATGGGCGGAGCTGCGTGGCTGCGTGCTGCACCTTCCTAGACCTACTCCTCCACTTCCTTCATAGATGTAGTGTGTGTAGCGTCACATGGGCGGAGCTGCGTGGCTGCGTGCTGCACCTTCCTAGACCTACTCCTCCACTTCCTTCATAGATGTAGTGTGTGTAGCGTCACATGGGCGGAGCTGCGTGGCTGCGTGCTGCACCTTCCTAGACCTTCTCCTTCTCCACTTCCTTCATAGAACTTCGCAAACTCCATCCACTGGTGTTTGCGAAGTTGAGGTGCCGAAGGTTGCAGCTGCTACTACGAAATCATATTTATAAATGCAATAATCTCATTGTTATCAACAAAAGTGGTGCTTTGTAATGTAAACTTCCATCGCGCTTCGCGTCGTGCAGGCGGGGAAAAAGTTTGTCTAGTTCATTTGGGAAATAGCTTGTGAGGGTTCAAAATAAATAAGTGGCCTATAGGCTATGAATGCCCATAGCAAGCTGGCTCGCAACCGCCTCAGAGCCAAGGTTCAGAGCGGAGCTCCGGGCCGCTGCGACACGGCTTGACCAATCGCTGGTCACAATGAAGCGAGGCCTTACATTGTTTTAATTCGATTGCAATAAACCGCCATTCAGAAATATCACAATCACACCATTGAATCAGACCCAAGACGGATACAACCGTTGTATCCTCTTTGATCAGACCCTATGCAGTCCTGTAGTTGTTGTTGCAGTGTACTTGTTGCGACTGAATAATCATTTGTAAACGTTTTAAGAACAATGAATTAGGATACATACGAGCACAATTTTGACAAACTGACTTCCGCATACCCACTGCATCAACACCAAGACGCACTTATAGTAAAAATGCAAAGTATAAATGTCTCATTCGCTTGTCGCTTGTATTCGAGCGAGTTATAACTGCTGTTAATAGACATGATTGGTATAGGGTAAAGTAGGGAGAGATGGACACCTTTTTTCCAACATTAATATCGCTTCTTATTTCTAAGTAACGTTACGATATGAATCCAAGAGCATTACAACGTGTCTGTAGAAAAAGTAACAAGAAACAGTAAAAGAAGATATAATATGAGTTTTAGTGTTATATATACATATAAACACGTGTTGTGTGCTCTATTGAAGTCAAAGTCAATTGTTTTTTATTTAAATTAGCTTAAAAATAGCACCTCTAACTTCTTGTATTAATAAACTAGATTAGAATAATAAATGGAATTAATTGATGTATTAAAAAAGTACCCCCAGTTGTACTCAAATAATATTGTGGGAGAGACGGACCACCCAGTAAAGAAGAGGAGGTAGTCCTAACAAAAATTATCATTAACACTTCTTATATGGATAAATATACTATAAGCTGTCTCAAGTTTTTTTTAAAACACAATGTTATAAATACCGCGTCGCAACCGTCAACAGTCCCATTTGCTGCCCGACGGTCCTGCGATAAGCGTCTCCGAGCTTGGTGATATCGATTTTCTTTATTTTTGCAAGTCACTAATAATTTGTTGTGTAATTATTTTGTTAGTAATTTTTGTTTTGGAAATATAACGATCTTTGGTTTTGTGTTAACGTTTTTTTTTTAAATTAATTCCACTCTGATTGCTAAAATCAGAAGTGGGATAAAGAACGCATTTGCCCACTAACTTGTTATTTCTGGCTTGCATATTTTTTTTTTTTATTTTTCATCTTGAAAATTTTGACGGTGTTTTGTTTTTTTTTGGTTACTTTGTTTTGTGTGTTTAAAATGGTGCGAACAAAATCGCGTACCCGCAAACGGGGTTATAAAAGACGCTTCTCGCAGGATTCGCGGGATAGCAGCGATTCATCTCGATATGATAGGCGTAGTCGACGTCGTCGTCGAAATTCGCGCAGTATTTCGCGTCATTCGAGTGAACGTGATCTGTATTATCGAGATCGTGATAGGCGGAGTATTTCGCGTGTTTCTAGTCGGGAACGTTATAGAAGCGCCTCGCGTGATGAAACTCGAGTTAGCCGACGCGATAGGCTGCGTTATCGATCGCGTAATAGGAAAAGCCGCGTATCACGTAGTGTTTCACGTGTGAGATCGCAACATAAACGTGATGAAGGTAGGTCGCGATCTCGTTCGCCTGCCGCGGCTCGAAAATCGGGAAATACGCTACGAGAACAACTACCCGCGGATAGATCGTGTACCCCGCCGTTGTCCTCATATTTTGTACCTGTTCGCGCGCAGTCTAGTGAGTTAGCGGCTCCGGTTTCTGAGGTATCTACTCTCGCGCATGCTTTGATGGAGGCTATTAAGAGTGTGCAGCCTATAAAATCGCAACATTATTACGTGTCTAATTTTGATCCGTCGTTGCACAACATCGAAGCATGGTGTGAGGAAGTGGATCGCGCCAGAGACTTAAATGGTTGGAATGACCAAGAATGTTTGTCACGCGTTGCCTCGTGCCTCAAGGGAGACGCAAAGATTTGGCTGAGTGAATGGGTGACGAATGATAGAACGTGGTCGAACTTTAAAAAGGAGTTCAAATCACTCTGTCCTAATAAATTGGACTACGCAAATATTTTGTTTGACGCCATGAACGCTACTTCGAACAAGTACTCAACATTCGCGGAAAATGCTTGCCGAACTTTATTACGTCTCAGAGTAGTCCAAGGTATTAGTGATGAGTTGCGAACGCTTATAGTTATTCGCGGTATAGATAACGCCCAGGTACGGGCAGCTGCCGCTAATGCAGATCTGACTCCTGATAATCTTGTGTCGTTCTTATCCATATATACGCAGCCCAGCAGTGGAAAACATGCGAGCACTGCTTCTAGTACCAATAATAAACTGCTGTCGAATAAGTCACGATTTGACACGAAATGTTTTAATTGCGGCCGACGTGGGCACCTTAGTCGTGAGTGTAAATTTCCTAAAACTAAATCTACCTCCAACACACAACCATCTACTAGCGGTACAAACAGCAGTACAATCACTTGTACATTTTGCAAAAAGGCGGGACATACTGAGGAAAAGTGCTTCGCGAAGGCACGTTCTGAGAATCGTAACCCTCGGAACGTTAACTTCTGCTCCCATCCTTCAGATGTTGCAGTAAACAAGGACATTGTTACGGCAGTTGTAAATGGTATACCGGTTGATGTTTTGATTGATAGCGGTGCCCTCGGTGTGTCTCTCATTTCGTCCGATGTACTTAAGCATATTTCATGTCAACCTAAGCTGAGGCGTTGTGTGTTGAAGGGCATTAGCGATAAGGAAATAGTTGCTACCTCGTACGTTACTCTTACGATAGAATTTTGCGGAATATCAATCGAGGCTGACTTGGTAGTGGTCCCAACTAAGTTTATGAATTGGCCAATTGTAATAGGCACAGATGTACTAAATCGTGATGGGATAACTTACGTGCGAACGAAAGATAGGCAGTATCTTACTCATTCCTCAAAAGTCTTAGTCCAAGTTAATTCTGTATGGTCCGATGATGACCTGAGGGTCAACACACCGCTTATGGGAGATGAGTTAGAGGCGCTTATGTCTGTGATACGAGAGTTTGCGGATTTTTTGATTGCGGGTACAGCTGCAACTACTGTTAAAACCGGTGAGATGGAAATAAAACTAACCAGTGATACCCCGGTCGTTTATCGTCCGTACAAGCTCTCTTATCAAGAAAAGCTTAAAGTCAGAGAAATTACTAATGATCTTTTAGAGAAAGGGGTTATTAGGCGGTCTAAGTCTGAATATGCCAGTCCTATAATACTTGTTAAGAAACGCGATGGGTCCGATAGACTTTGTGTTGACTTTCGTGGTTTAAATCGGTTGACTGTTAAGGATCGATACCCTCTCCCACTTATCGACGACCAAATAGATAGACTAGGCGGTTATAAGTACTTCTCAAGCCTTGACATGGCTACTGGTTTTCACCAGATTCCCCTTAAGGAGAGTAGTATTCATCTTACTGGGTTCGTAACACCCGAAGATCATTTTGAGTACGTAAAAATGCCCTATGGTCTGGCCAATTCGCCGATTGTCTACCAGCGTATAATCAATGACACTTTGCGTGATCACATCAATGAAGGAAATGTACTGGTGTACGTTGATGACGTGTTGATTCTTAGTAATTCAGTTAGTGACGGGATTGTGTTATTGCGCAGAGTGCTGGCTACTCTAACCCAAGCCGGTTTCTCTATAAACCTCCGGAAATGCTCGTTTCTTGTTACCGAAGTTGAGTATTTGGGCAGGTTGGTAAGTAGAGGTCAGGTCAGGCCGAGTCCTCGGAAGGTGGAAGCCTTGGCTCTTACTTTACCACCTGAAAACGTGAAGCAAGTCCGCCAATTTCTCGGCTTGGCTGGCTACTTCAGACGGTATATTAGAGATTACGCTAGAAAAACTGCTCCTATTGCACATTTAACTCGCAAAAATGTCAGCTTCTATTGGTCGGAAGAATGCGAGGCTATTCGTCAAGATCTAATTAAACAACTGACGAACGAGCCAATCCTCGCTATCTTCGACCCTCGGCTTCCAACCGAGGTCCACACAGATGCAAGTAGCGCAGGCTATGGTGGAATCCTGTTGCAAGTGCACCCCGATGGAAAGAAACACGTCGTGGCGTATTTCAGTCGAGTAACTCAAGGTGCTGAGTGTAAATATCACTCATACGAGCTCGAGACACTCGCAGTGGTGAAAGCGCTTCAGAACTTTCGACATTACTTGGTGGGTATAAAGTTTCTTATTGTTACGGACTGCAACGCTCTTAAGTCAACGGAGCGAAAAAAAGACTTACTACCTCGAGTTGCACGGTGGTGGATCTACCTACAAGACTTCGAGTTCACCATCGAATACAGAAAGGGAGTTCTGATGCCACATGCCGACTATTTGAGCCGCAATCCAGTCCCCAACGTCAATCAGATAAGTAGACCTCGTAACTGGGCCCAAATTGCGCAAGCAGCTGACAACGAAACCCAAGATTTAGTCCAGAAGCTCCAAGATGGTAGACTCGACCCAACTCAATATGTAGTTCAAGCTGACGTCCTGTATTATAAGTACACGCCGGTGGGTGAGCAGTCAAGGCTATTGTGCTATGTTCCAAAGGGTCATCGCCTTAGTCTCTTAAGGATCTTTCATGATGAGCACGAACACATTGGCTCTGAGAAGACACTGGACTTGATATTGAAGCACTTTTGGTTTCCCGGGCTCAAACAATTTGTAAGTAAATATGTGGCTCACTGTTTAGTATGCATTTCTTATAAACGAGTCCCACGGGCCCCACTTCAGAACATCACTTCGTGGAATAAACCAGATGTTCCATTCAACACCGTGCATATGGATGCTCTGGGTCCTCTTCCAGCATCGGAGGGATACAAGTTTGTACTTTTGATCGTAGACGCCTTTTCTAAATTTTGCCTACTTTACCCGATGGCCAGACAAGATGCTGTGGAACTAAAACGCGTGGTTACGGGAGCGGTCTCACTATTTGGCGTACCCAAGCTTGTGGTTACTGACAAAGGGCGTATGTTTGAATCCAGAGATTTTGTAAACTGGATTAATGACTTGGGCTGTGAGCTGCATTACATAACTCCGGAGATGCACCACGCTAATGGACAAGTGGAGCGGTACGTGAGAACGGTTCTTAATATGTTACGCATACAGGTGAACCATAAGGGTGCATCTTGGCCAAGCACGCTGTGGAAGTTGCAACTGGTGTTGAACATCACAAAGCAGAAAACTACACAGGTGTCTCCGCTGGCTCTACTCGTAGGGGCAGAGGCTACTACTCCTATTATTCGCGCGTTGGTACGTGACGTCGCAGTAGAAGGTTCCTCGCCTAATCGAGAGGCCTTGCGTGAAATCACCAGAGGCCGAGCACGCCAGCTGTTAAAAGATAACCAGGCCAAGCAGGACGCTTATGTCAATAAACACCGCCGTGAACCTCGGTCCTTCAATGTGGATGATCATGTGTTCGTAATAAAATTTTCTCAGTCGACAGGAAAATTGGATTCCGGTATGCGCGGGCCATATAAAGTGGTCAAGGCGCTGCCGAGTGGGCGGTACGAGCTCCGCTTGCTGAGCGGTGGCTATGGCAAGACTACGCAGGCTGCGGCGCAATACATGGTGCCGTGGCGAGGCGAGTGGTGCCCTGAGACATGTGCCGCATTTTTTGATAGTAAGTTGGCTGGGTACCTATTGACGTTCGTCGTCTTTAAGGTAAGGGTGCGGGTGCTAGTATCCCTAGTCACTCTGGCGTTCGTCGCCCTTGGCGTGTGTCGCTGCACCCTGCGTTCGTCGCCCCAAGCTTGTGTTGCCACATAGGTAGTTCTGAATGAAATACCTATGGCCTGTAACGTGTGTCGTCAGGCGGGCAGAATGCGTGTGTCGCAGTGCGTGTGTCGCAAAGCGTGTGTCGCAATGCGTGTGTCGTATTAACTCGAGTCGAAGATATGTTAATAGCGCTGGATGATAACAGATGAAAAAAATAACTTTCTAAAAGTTATTTAAATGGCCAACACTGGTTTGTATACTTATGAGACGTCTCCTGTTCTATTTAATGTGATGATGTATACGAGGTTAAATTTATGTTGCTAATGTACTTTGTGTGATATGGACTTGTAAGACGAAGTATAAACTGACTGAATGTATATGAGTGGAGAGTGATGAATCATGTGTAAGGATGAATGCTTTTACTAATAGTTTGAACTATTTGTAATAAAATGTGTATTTTCAGACGAAGGAGACAATAATGACCAAACTTCTCCTGCAGCACCGGCATCCATAGCTGGACCCTCGATGCCATCACTGGACGTAGACTTGGAGGATGACACGTCGGTCCTGAATACGGTTCCCTCCATTGGAACCAATGGAAGCCTGGATGTCGAGGGCGACATTCGGTCAGGAGAGGCCGTATAAGCTGTCTCAAGTTTTTTTTAAAACACAATGTTATAAATACCGCGTCGCAACCGTCAACAGTCCCATTTGCTGCCCGACGGTCCTGCGATAAGCGTCTCCGAGCTTGGTGATATCGATTTTCTTTATTTTTGCAAGTCACTAATAATTTGTTGTGTAATTATTTTGTTAGTAATTTTTGTTTTTGGAAATATAACGATCTTTGGTTTTGTGTTAACGTTTTTTTAAATTAATTCCACTCTGATTGCTAAAAATACATTAAACACAATAAATAAACATTTGAGGTTCTTTTATAACTTCATGATTATAATACCTTATTTATAAGTACATACATACCTACATCCGTTTTGAAAATGTCTTTAAAACAATAATTGCACCGCCTAATATTAATTCTACCCCGGTTTCTACACTGGAAGCAAGTTGGCAAATATTAGTTGTTTGGGAAAAGTTACGGTGGTCCCTCTCTCCCCCTTACCATGGCTCCGGACTTTACTATATTATTAGGCGGAGCGTGGACCATTACAAACAAACAATCAAGTGCATGCTTGCCTATCGGCTGTCAATTGAAGCGGGTTAGCGGGGGTCGGGGTCGAGAGGGGCGCGGGGGGGTATAGACAAGTTCAAGGTGCACCACACCACGTTCATCTCAGTGGGATACCCTGTTTATTTCTTCTATTTTTATTCCCATGTCCAATAGCCTCTCCATGTGCGCCAGCCGGTACACCCTCATATTACAAATTATTATTTAAAAAACAATCATTTTATAAACAACGCTTGTCAAACTATACATTTGAAAAACATATGCTTTGACAAACTCTTTCTTTTAAAAATGGATCATTTTACAAACTAATTACTAGACAAATATTGCTTTTTTTCAAATTATCATTTTACAAACAAATTATTTAACTAAATTTTCAATTGCTAAAACAACGTTAGACAAAATATCTTATGACAAATACATCGTTTGATAAATATTATTTATCCAGATTTTCATCGTAGGGTTAGGTACAGAAGTCATTACGCGTCTTTTATTTGTAAATTAACTCACAAATCGTATTGTGACATGATCTCTCTCTCTCTTTAGTCGTATTTCCTCATGACTGAGGGTCGTGGTCATTATATGGAATGAAACACACACAACCACTCTCCACCAGTCCACCAATTTTAATGGAGTGGTTTGCCATTGCCTTCTTCATTTCACACACTAGCTGATAATCATCAACCAGAGTGCAGGTGACATGATATCAACATGCAAATACCTTTTATTGTGTCATACCGGGTGGGGGACCTGGTAACCTGCAACACAGGATCTTTGATACCTAGCGCGGGCACTGCTCTCCACAACGATACTGTCGTTTATGGTATTAAATTTAATTTATGTTTATCACATACCTATGTAATGTAGTCCAAAGCCATTTGTTGTGGAGTAAATAATCAATTTTTAATCTTTTAATAAAAGAAAAGAAAGTTTGTCTCCAAACGATCTGAGCTGTAAGTTAGGTTCAGGTTATTTTTTTATGACCGCCCGGAAAGACTTGAGGGCAGAAAATAAGTTGGGTTCGGGTTATTTTTTACGACCACACGGAAAGACTTTGAGGGTGGAAAAGAAGTGTCCAGGTTATTTTTTTTTTGACCACTGGGAAAGACTTTGAGGGCGGAAAAATAGTTAGGTTCAGGTTATTTTTTTTATGACCACCCGAAAAGACTTTGAGGGTGGAGAAGAAGTTAGGTTTAGGTTATTTTTTTTTATGACCACCTAGAAAGACTGAGGGCGAAAAAGAAGTTGGGTTCAGATTATTTTTTTTATGACCACCCGGAAAGACTTTGAGGGCGTAAAAGAAGTTAGGTTTAGATTATTTTTTTTTATGACCACCCGGAAAGACTTTAAAGGCGGAAAAAAGATAGGTTCAGGTTATTTTTTTTATGACCACCCAGAAAGACTGAGGGCGGAAAAGAAGTTGGGTTCAGGGTTTTTTTTTTTTGACCACCCGGAAAGACTTTGAGGGCGGAAAAATAGTTAGGTTCAGGTTATTTTTTTATGACCACCCGAAAAGACTTTGAGGGCCTAAAAGAAGTTAGGTTCAGGGTATTTTTTTATGACCACCCGGAAAGACTTATAAGGCGGAAAAAAGTTAGGTTCAGGTTATTTTTTTTATGACCACCCAGAAAGACTGAGGGCGGAAAAGAAGTTGGGATCAGGTTATTTTTTTATGACCACCCGGAAAGACTTTGAGGGCGGAGAAGAAGTTAGGTTTAGGTTGTTTTTTTATAACCACCTGAAAAGACTTTGAGGGCGGAAAAGAAGTTAGGTTCTGGTTATTATTTTATGACCACCCGGAAAGACTTTGAGGGCGGAGAAGTTAGTTTTAGGTTATTTTTTTTTATGACCACCCGGAAAAACTTTGAGGGTGGAAAAAACGTTAGGTTTAGGTTATTTTTGCCATTGGCATTGCTTAGCTTTTGACCAAAGAAGCTGCAAGCCCTTGATTAATAATTTACCTGTAGTAGGTTTGTAAAATTATGTTTTTGTCAGAGAATTATTTGATGAAATAAAACTTTATAAAATAAAAGTTTTATACTCGATACATTTGTAGAGTAAAACATTTATAAAAAAAAGTTTGTAAAATGAAACGTTTTTAAAATAACGAGTTTGTAAAATGAAACATTTTTATAAGGAATAGTTTTTAAGTGATAGTTTATAAAGTGATGGTTTGTGAAAGGTTTTTTGGTGAAACATTAGTGAACCGCGCCAGCCGCCGACCCTATAGCCGGTTCGGTTCTATTATTTAATAAAAAAAATATCATTCTAAACATTTTATTTCATTTTCCTTTGTATGTCACTACTGTAATGTAAACCCGTCTTGTAAATCACTTTTAATGGTAGATACTAGTGACGTAGCGTAGCTGTTCAGTAGTACCATCAATGGTACTTTTAGACGTATCCAAGTTTCGACCTCTTTACGTTAGCGTAAAGGGGTCGAAACTTGGATATTTGTATATGCAAAAACTGTTGTGACGAATCTACAGGACTACAGATATATAGACCCAAATATATGAACACTTACAAAAACACGAGAGTCGGAAAAAATTAATAAAGTCCACCTGCGGCTGTAGTGAGTTTATTAAATCAAACAACGGTGATTTGTGATAACCAGTGAAAAATATCGCAGTAAAATTGTTTATCTACAGAGCTGTTTAAGGATGGAGCTGCGTAAGACTAACTAATCCATCGATAAGATAAATAATAAGAAGTTATCTTAGTATCGCTCAGTACTCAGGCCCTTAAAAAGTTTCCTCTCGATATTGCCGATAACAGATCCGATAACGCCCGAATGCTGCGACGCGCAGCGTGCGGTGTATCTAATATAATTAGAGGCGTATATACATTCGCCGCGCCGCCTGCAGGCTATTCAAATGACGCCACCCCTATCGACGTCATGTCAGTTTATAGATTAAAAGCTTTTGCCCGCGGCTTCAGCCGCGTGAATTTCCCGTAGGAACAGTGCTTTTTCCCGGGATGAAAGGTACCCTATATCCTTCTCAGTACCTATTTCTATATGTAAAATGTGTATGCAAAACAGCAAGATTGGTTCAGTAGATAAAACGTGAAAAGGTAACAAACAAACAAACTCACTTTCGCATTTAAAATATTAGGAAGAAGTGGATTAGGATTATTAAGTAAGCCCCATATTTGTTGCCCCTACATTCTTCCGCCCCTGGTACCAGGCTGCTCAGGCTGGTGGTAAATCCGCCGCCGAGTACAATGATACTTATCGGTTTTATTGTCAGCTGCTGGCTAGGCGCGCCGCGGGTCAGGGGGTCGGGGGGAGGTCAACTGCCCACCGGTTTAATGGCGATGTAGAACATTGTGCTGCTGTCAGTTATTTAGCTAGAACCGGTTACAGCCGGGAGGTATTTTTTTACATATTTGTGAAGATTAATAGGAGTAGTGTTCGATGTGCGGGCACGTGTAGCGGCCGTGCGCTGACAAATCCAACCTTCCACCTGCGCTGTCAGGTTTAGTGCTGCAATGCAATGCCACAGCACGGGCACGCGCCGCGCGCGCGCACGTGGCCGCGATATGCCGCAGGGCACCGTGTGACCCAAGCGTAAAAAACAATTTTCACGCCAACTATATCGATCGGATTTTATGGTTCTGTACCTCAAAAGGCAAAAAAGGAACCCTTACAAGATCACTTTGTTGTACGAAATAATTAGGTACCTAAAACTATAATTTGAGATGCTTTACATTACGGAACTCGGTGCGCGAGTTTGACTCGCACTTGGCCGGTGTTTTTTATTTTAAATCAAAATACTTTAAAATAGATATTGCTGATCCCTAGTCACCTAGTCAACCGACACTTTCATTTTATCGTAGTAACTAATGCAACGCAAAGGATACCTATCCGCATCCAACAGGCTTTCTCTGCCCACAATGAAATTACATGCAGAAGATTGGAAGTTTGGGAGTTATGTATATATTTCACAAAGAAGACATTTGAAATAATCTGAATCTACTCGGTCTAAACTCGGTCTCGCTACTCGACCCGGGAAATGAACGCGAATGTCGTAAGCTGCGCGCGCGCGGAGAGCGCGTGACATCGCGTGCCGCACTTCACGCCGAACTTGCAAATCAGTTATAATCACCGTGGTCACAGCTTCCTTCATTTTTACTCTGTTATCTCTTCCAGCAATTATAACTGAAACAACAGCAATTATTCGTGCATTATTGTTAGCGGTGTCGGACGAGACAAATGAGGAATGCGATTAGGAAGTTTGTGCAGGCATTCAGCTTCATTTCCGATTTACCATCAAGTTTCTTATCAAGTAGATTCTTATGGCATATCCAATAGATTAGCAATCTCTCCTTTTATCGTGAAAAGCGGTGTGACGGAAAGGTTCATTAAAATTAAAATACTTCAAAGTGTTCTGGTTATCAAGGATCTATACTAGGACCTCTGTTGTTTTTAATATTTATGATATAGGTAGTACATCCAGTGCTTCCACTACACCAAGTTCTTACTATACGCTAACGACCTCAAGATTTATAAGTCGATAAAAATTAAAAACTTTACATGATTGCCACGAGTTACAGTTCAGCAAGATCTCGATATTTACTGACTAAGTATTGTCGTGATAATAAATTACAAATGAGTGTCAGTAAATGCTATACAATAAAGCACGATCGAAACGAAAAGTAATAGGTATTTTGTACACATTTAATTTCTGTACACTTTCTTTGTTACGTACCTTACCTACACAATAAATGGCATGGGCGGTAATAAGACCCATTTTACGATTAAAAAAATATTTGCACTAAAAAAAGAATTTATGGGATGAGGCCAGAGGCCTATAGATATGTGCAAGAGGAAGAGGAAAATTAATTCTTCTGTTGAAATTCTACCATTTTTGCAAAAGTATTTGTTGGTACTTGCTGGTTGCGTATAAAAAAAAAACTCTTCTGTTTTAATAAAAATCTATTTTCGAAACTGGTTGCGAGACTCATTTGCCATGGAGCAGCCGAAAGGAATTAGGTACCTAGTACTACTTTAGAACTAACGTACATCGTACTTGCATACTTCGACATTGGATACTTTAGAAGTAGGTAACGTACATAGACATTTAGTAATTAGACATTCCGTAGCGGAGTCATCTATTACCAGCTACGGATAGCAAAGCACAGTATAATCAGGTTCATCAGATAATTGTGCACAGTGCGTTATGAAACGCTGAAGTAGTGACATAATCCAGGGTGAATATAACACGTTGATTGGCAGCTAATATCTCAAACAAAGCTAATAATCCGCAATTCGGCAACTCAATTGCAACCGAATACACACACAATATGGGTTTTACAGTGAACAGCATAAATTCAACTCATTGTAAATTCGCCGCTATTACAGAGAGAGATTATTAGGTCCATGCAAGTTCATTCGAGGTGCAGATTAGTACAATACAGCGGTTTGTTTCAATGGAACGGAAAGCAATGTGCTCAGCTAAAGATTGAAAATGTTAACGATCAATTGGGTTGTTTTTATAGGTTTGGAGGTCATACAGTTCTGAGGTTTGGAGCTACCTCTTTTATACTTAATTCATATTTGCTTCAGAATACTGGCAACTGGCATGTACCTACCTAAAATTATAACTAAGCTGTTGACTGGGCCTGGGAAAATTAATTTATTCCGTGCAAATTCCTTAGTTTAGCGATGGTCCAGTCAACTGGTTAATCCCAACTGTAACGGGCAAGAAGCTATGTCGATGACTCGCTCAATGTGTCGGTTTGGAGTGTTGGATGTCCCGAGGTCGCTGGCATAAAACCAACTTG
This sequence comes from Ephestia elutella, assembly GCA_018467065.1. Taxonomy (NCBI): domain Eukaryota; kingdom Metazoa; phylum Arthropoda; class Insecta; order Lepidoptera; family Pyralidae; genus Ephestia; species Ephestia elutella. The sequence continues at coordinate 784,203 of CM031580.1, read as the reverse complement.
TGGTCAAATCTAGCTCCGGGAAAACCGGTCGCGGGCGCAAAAGGGAAACGAAAAAGTACCTGTACCTTACTAGTTTACTACGATCAAAGCAAAAGCGGTGTTAGGATAAAGACTCGTTGAGAGTTCACATCAAAGCAATGTCACCTTATCTGAATTTGCTGTAGGATATTACATCCGTGGGATTAGCTGACTTGGATTGACGTAAAGGACTCTCGAAGATGACTAGAAACTTATCTGTAGATAATACAATGCCGCGTAGTACTCGCCTGTATCTGTAAATAGGTACTTTTTATGTAAATGTATATATAGGTACTTTGTATATGTTTGTAATATATTGGGTAAAACTAAACGCAGGCGTTTCGCATTGCTGCCGCCAGAGGGCGTTCGGGGTTTTCACACTGCTAGCGTGGATGGCGTCGCGTGTGGTCCGCCATTGCATTGTCCCGGGCGATATCGGTTTGATTTTAATACGCGGAGCGGTCTCGCGTCTTTTGCTTGTTGTTTAGTTTGAGTGATAATCGTGAATTTCCTGTTTGTTAAATAACTATTGAATTTGGGTTTGTGAAAAACTCTGTTATTGTGACTTTTTCTTGTGAGAGGTGAAACGTGGCTGGCTGTTCACATCTGGCTGTTCCCGAGTGAAACTACGGGAAGAAATCTATTTATTTGTCCTGGGGAATTGAGATCTCAAGGGTTAGGTAGGGTGATTAGGAATTCCCCCTTCCCGAAGACACTCAAGTTTGGATCCGAAGAGAAAGAAGATTTAATTTGGTAAGTGTTCAATTGTAGTTAATTTATAGGTTATCATATAGGGCCCTGTAGCTCCCTTCATAAGCTACGGTGGTAGCAGACTGCGTTAAGTTAGTTAGGTTTTAGTCGGGCAAACGTGGTGCCGCGTGGAGATTTTTCCCGGTACTTATTTTTACCGGTGGTTTTCCCGGTGAAGTTCCGGTACAGAATTCTTCCCGCCGCTTCGTTTGTCCGGATTCTCTCTGCCACATTTTCTGGCAGCAGAGCGTAGTTGCTCTGCACATTTTCTGGTAGCAGAGCGTAGTTTATCTACCCTCTATTTGTTCGTTTGTAAAAAATAATTAATTGTTTGTAAAAATTATTAGATTTTTCTTAGTTTGTTTGTATAAGAATATTTGTAACCTTTTTTGTATTTGTTTGCGGTTTGTACCGTGCGTTCCGGGTTTGTGCCATTCTCATACCTACCGCGGTTCTTCGTGTAGTTGCTTGATTTTGTTGTTTTTTATTTACCTTTTGTTATTTTTTGTTTGTGACTTGACGCGATGGCGAAGGCCTCCAATGCTAGGGCGACACTCGCCAACGAATTGAGATGGTTTGTGACGGCCGGAGGACTCCTGTCCCGGAAGGACAGGGAGGGCGCCATACTGCTAAGAGCGGATCACCTCCACTCACGATTGATTAGCGCGGAAGCGGCCATGGCGGCGCTTACCGAAGCCGATCTTACCCCGGAGGTCTACGCAGGTCACATGGCGGACATGGACCAGATCCTGAGTCTGCACGATGATATCGCGGAGGCGGTGACCGCAATAAGGGCGAGACAGGCTGGCGGACCAGCCCCTCGCACACCTGTTAGACAGGAAGGACCAGCGGTTACTGGTCGGCTCCCCACCCTTCAGCTGTCCCACTTTGGGGGTAGGATGGAGGAGTGGGTAGCATATAAAAATATGTTTGAGTCCCTGGTCGTAGCACGACAGGATTTGTCGAAGGCCCAGAAGATGGCCTACCTCCTCTCCACTCTTGAGGATGAAGCGCGGTCGCTCATCCAGCACCTCCGGGTGGAGGACGACCAGTACGATACGGCTTGGGAGTTATTGAACTCCCGCTACCAAAACTTACGTTTGTTAGCGGATGCGCACGCCGCACAGTTGATGGCCCTGCCCAAGGTGGCCAACAGGGCACAGTTGCGCCTGCAGTTGCTCACGCCCGTTACAGTGGCCTGTAACGCGCTCCGCCACACTGGGGCTGCCGGTGGACCAATGGTCCTTTTTGCTGGTGCACATTGTATTGGGCAAATTACCCAATGACATCCGCTCGCGATTTGAGCGCGAGAATGCGGAACGGGATAGCACCACCCTACCAACATTCACTGACTTGGTGAAGTTTTTGGAGTTTGAGGCACGGGCGGCTGAGAATACCATGACGGACTCAGCGCCATCCAGAGCGCCTGAACGTAGGCTCTTGGAACCCTCATGGCGAGGGAAGCCCCAACAGGGACGGCAACCGCCACCGCGTGGAGCTGGTGTGCGGGTTGCACACACGGCAGCAGTCGCGGGGGACGCGGACTGCCTGCAATGTGGCCGGATGGGCCACAGCCTGCTGCAATGCAGGGACTGGCAGAGACTGCCAGTACAAGATAGGCGCCGCATGGCAAAGCGGCATGAACTTTGCTTTTATTGTTTGGGCGGTCACTATGCACGTGACTGTCCCAGTGCCATACCATGCAGTGCATGCCGTGGGCGGCACCACGCGATGCTTTGCATGAACCGCAACGGGGATGGCACCCGGATGTTGAGGCAGGGGTCCCCTATGGGCGGGGGCGCTCCTGCGCGAAGCCCTCCACCACCGGACGGAGGACGCGGCTTCGCTCGTCGCACCCCCCTCGGGAGGGGGTCGCGTACCTGCGCGGGTCTTGGCGGACCGGGACCACGCGCCCCAAGGTCATGGCCAGTATGTAGCTGGCCAGGCCCCGGATAGGGCCCCCATGGGCGGGGGCCCTAGATCGGACGTGAGAGTGGGGACACCCCCTCCACGCGGGTTACCAATGCCCAACACATGCAGCCGCAGCGGTTTTCTCCGCCGCTGCACGAGTACCCACGGCTGGAGTACCACCCGCCGTACCATATGTATGGCCGGGCCGCGGGTTCTGCCCCCTCAGATGGGGATGTGCACTCGCCCGCCATATTATCCGGGTCAGTGGCGCGCCCCTGGTTTGGAGAGAGTGGGGAGCCCGTAACTAGCTTGCTCCCTTGCTGGGACAGAGCCGCGGACGGTTCTGCTCCCTACCGCGGTGGTCCGCGTATGGGGTCGTGGGGGAAGCCATTAATTTGAGAGCTCTGTTGGACTCAGGGGCTCAAAGCAGTTTGGTTACCACTCGAGTGGCACGCCAGTTAGGTTTAGTCGTGGAAGACTCGCCTGTGCCACTTCTTGGAGTTGGTGGCATACAAGTGAAGTGTCTGACGGGCCAGACACTTGTCACCTTTTCTTCGCTGAAGTCCTCCACAATGAGGATCACGACTTCGGCTATGGTAATGGATACCATTGCGGGTTGGCACCCCTCGACAGACATACCGCCGGGTGTGTTGTCTTTGGTTTCGGGTCTGGATTTGGCCGACCCCTTTGTCTTTCATCCCGGCCCAGTGGACTTGCTCCTGGGCTCGGACGTATTGGGTTGGATTTTGTTGGGTACACAGAAGGCTCTGGGTTCGTCTTCACTGATGGCAGTGTCTACGATTTTTGGTTTTGCCCTGATGGGCCCTGTGTTTGATAGTGGCACCGCGGAGGAGCCACCGGTTGTCGCATCTGCGTCCTTGGCCAAGACCATGCAAAGGTTTTGGGAGGTGGAGAGCCACCTATGAGTTCCAGGATGGATCCGGAACACGCTGAGTGCGAAGCCCTTTTTCGATCGACCACGGAGAGGTTGCCCTCCGGTCGGTTTGTAACTAGGTTACCCTTTGTTGCCTCTCGTCCTAGCCTAGGGCAAAGTAGGGCGCTTGCGGAGAAACGACTGCTGTCCATGGAGCGACGCATGCAGCGTGACCACGTACTTCGCGATAAATATATTGAATTTATGCGCGAGTACGAGGATTTGGGTCACATGTCTCCGGCTCGAGTTGATTGGAGCTCAACTGAGCATTATTTTTTGCCCCACCACGCGGTGGTGAAGGCCTCAACAGGCAAATTGAGGACCGTCTTCGATGGGTCCGCACCCACTTCGAACGGGGTTTCGTTGAATCTGTGTTTGCATTCGGGTCCCAAATTGCATAGGGACATAATTGACATCATCTTGAACTTTAGAAGACATCAAGTGGTTTGGTGCGGACATCCGGATGATGTTCCGCCAGACAGTCATACATCCTGGAGGACAGGCGATTCCAGTTGATACTCTGGCGTGAGCGCCCTGAGGATCCTGTGACGGTGTATGAACTCAACACAAACACGTATGGTTTGAAGTCTAGTCCCTATATCGCCATCAGATCATTGCTTGAATTGGCAGAGCGGGAACGGATCCGCTTTCCCCGTGGGGCTTCCGTGCTGTCACGTGACTTGTATGTTGATGACGTGTGCACCGGAGCCCAAAGTATTGAGGAGGCCCTCCTACTGCGGGATGAATTGATTGAAATATTGAAGACAGGTGGCTACGAGCTACGTAAGTGGTTGTCTAATGAGCCTAAAGTTCTAGAAGGGATCCCGGAGGATCACCAACAGAACCCTCACCTGTTTGAGGATGTGGATGATCCCAACAGGATAGCGGTGCTGGGCATGCAGTACCAGCCGCTAACCGATATTTTCACATTCCAAGTGGACTTGGAAATACCAAAAAGTCTGGACTAAGAGAACGGTGTTGTCCGTAATAGCCCGTATGTTTGATCCAAGCGGTTGGATCAGTCCAGTGATATTCTCTGCAAAGTGTCTTCTTCAGAGAGCTTTGGACTTTGGGCGTCTCGTGGGACGAGCCGCTGTTTGGCTCTCCATTGGATGATTGGCTCGAGTTGTTTTCATCGATTAAGGAAGTCAATCGGATTGCCTTGCCTCGTCGAATATTGCCCCCGGGAAATATCGAGCCAGCCTGCATGGCTTTTGTGACGCGTCGGAGCGAGGCTACGCCGCGTCAGGTCTATATGCGGACAGTTGACGCCGATGGCCGGGTCAATGTCTCGCTTTTGTTAGGGAAGAGCAAGGTCGCCCCCATCAGGACTAGGCTGACTATTCCCAAGCTTGAGTTGAGTGGAGCTCACCTTCTCTCTAAATTGTTGCATCACGTTGCATGTGAGCTGGCGGCCACGGTCGAGATACGGGACATCTTCGCCTGGTCGGATAGCCAGGTCGCGCTTGCATGGTTGCGCGCGGCCCCACATACCTTGGAGGTTTTTGTGGGAAATCGGGTTTCCCAAATCCAGAATATCGGAATTGATATAACATGGAGACATGTGCCGGGAGAGCTTAACCCAGCGGACTGTGCTTCCCGAGGTTGTACGGCACCAGAATTGGTGTCACACCCGCTCTGGTGGGGTCCAGAGTGGCTGATGGGATCAGAAACTTCTTGGCCTGTCTGTCAGACAGATGTTACTTCTTTGAGTTTGACTGGGCTCCGTGTACATGCTGTAGTCGCTGAGACGACGTCGGAGCCGGATTGGCTACTTGCTCGGTATAGCAGCTTGGATAAGCTTCTGGGTGTCACCAGTTGGATTAAGCGTTTCATACATAATTGTAGAAACCCACAGGCAAAGCGGTTGGAGCCGATTGCAGGTGCAGAAGAGCGCCGGAGCGCATTGTTGCATTGGGTCCGTGTCGTGCAGACCGGACGGTTTGAGTCAGAGCTTCAGATTTTGCGCGACGGACGCGCTAAGTTGAAGGGCGCGGTCGCTCGTTTGAACCCGTACATCGACTCGGATGGGCTTCTTCGGGTTGGAGGCAGGCTCCGGAAGGCGGATCTTCCATATGAGACTCGCCATCCTCTGTTGTTGCCCAAGGGCGGACCCTTGGTGCAGCTTTTGGTGTCTGATCGACACATTCGTAACGCCCATGCTGGGTGCAATGCGTTGTTGGCTATTTTGCAACGCGAATTTTGGATATTGTCTGCCCGAAGAGCAATCCGTAGTGTTCTGTTTCGATGTATTGCATGTTATAGGTTGAAGGCATCCACGATGCAACCACAGATGGGTGATTTGCCCGTTGATCGAATTCGACCTTCGAGGCCGTTTGACGGCGTTGGAACCGATTTTGCCGGTCCCTTTTCGATCAAGGCTTCTCCCTTTCGTAATGCCCGTATTGTGAAGGGCTATTTGTGTGTATTTGTTTGTTTGGCCACCAAGGCTGTCCATTTTGGAGGTGGTATCGGCTCTGACTACGGAGGCCTTCGTCGCCGCGTTGGATCGCTTTGTTTCGCGTCGAGGTCTACCTTCCCTTATTAGGTCTGATAATGGCACAAACTATAAAGGAACTGTAAATTATCTTAAGGATGTTTCCGTGTTTATTGATAAAAATTGTACTAGTTTAAGTCAAATTGCTGCCCAAAGGGGAATAACCTGGAAATTTAGTCCCCCAAGTTGCCCCCATTGGGGAGGGATTTTTGAAGCGGCTGTGAAATCCGCAAAGACCCACCTCCGCCGCATTATCGGAGAAACGGCTCTAACTTTTGAAGAGCTGGCCACAGTGTTTTGTAAAGTTGAGGCGGTCCTCAACTCTCGTCCTCTCTGTCCGCTATCTCCAGATCCAAATGACTTGGAAGCTCTCACCCCTGGTCATTTTTTGGTGGGAGGGCCGTTGAATGCCCTGCCCGAATACCCGTGGAAGGATGAACGCGTATATCGGTTGTCGCGTTTTCAAATGTTGCAGCAAATGAGCCAGGACTTTTGGCGTCGCTGGTCGCTTGAATATTTGCATTTGCTGCAGCAAGAGTGAAGTGGACGAACAGGACTGAGCCTCCCAGGGAGGGTGATTTAGTATTGTTAAAAGAGGCAAATTTGCCCTCATTGCTTTGGCGACGAGCTCGCATATTACGTTTGATTCTTGGCGGAGATGGCACTCCGCGTGTGGCCTGAGTGTTGGTCGACGGTTCGATTTTAAGGAGAGGTGTGACCTCTCTCGCCCGCCTTCCCGTAGAGTAAGCTAGCGGTCTGCTTCTCAGACCGGGACGGGGGATGTTTGTAATATATTGGGTAAAACTAAACGCAGGCGTTTCGCATTGCTGCCGCCAGAGGGCGTTCGGGGTTTTCACACTGCTAGCGTGGATGGCGTCGCGTGTGGTCCGCCATTGCATTGTCCCGGGCGATATCGGTTTGATTTTAATACGCGGAGCGGTCTCGCGTCTTTTGCTTGTTGTTTAGTTTGAGTGATAATCGTGAATTTCCTGTTTGTTAAATAACTATTGAATTTGGGTTTGTGAAAAACTCTGTTATTGTGACTTTTTCTTGTGAGAGGTGAAACGTGGCTGGCTGTTCACATCTGGCTGTTCCCGAGTGAAACTACGGGAAGAAATCTATTTATTTGTCCTGGGGAATTGAGATCTCAAGGGTTAGGTAGGGTGATTAGGAATTCCCCCTTCCCGAAGACACTCAAGTTTGGATCCGAAGAGAAAGAAGATTTAATTTGGTAAGTGTTCAATTGTAGTTAATTTATAGGTTATCATATAGGGCCCTGTAGCTCCCTTCATAAGCTACGGTGGTAGCAGACTGCGTTAAGTTAGTTAGGTTTTAGTCGGGCAAACGTGGTGCCGCGTGGAGATTTTTTCCCGGTACTTATTTTTACCGGTGGTTTTTTCCCGGTGAAGTTCCGGTACAGAATTCTTCCCGCCGCTTCGTTTGTCCGGATTCTCTCTGCCACATTTTCTGGCAGCAGAGCGTAGTTGCTCTGCACAGTATATGTACTTATTGTTTTGTTCAAGAATAGCGAAAATATTCGGTTGATTAAAATATGTATAACTGATTGCACTCCAAATGTCAATGCTTCAATAGTTTTCGAACATGTTGCAGACTTTAGTTTACAGAATTATCAACAAAACATCTGTTTCTACTGTACCTAAACGTTTATTATGATGAAAACAAGTCAAGCGAGTGGTCATTAACATCACAGTGCTCAAACTTATGATTTAAACTTATCCTTACGGAGCATCAACGGTTTTCCTCAAGACGGTGACTGGTAATTTCCCGCAGCGGTTTTTACAACATATTACCACATATTACTAACAAGGCACCGACAACACACAGCCTAAAATACTGGGTGTAGAAAGTTGAGGCATGTAGGTCCTTACCTTGGGGCACTAAGAGAAGATTTTTCTTCAATTTGGATTAAAGTCTCGGGTCCATGCTAGTCACTCATATTTCCATCGAAGGGACCCCAAGTCCTGGCTTAAATAAACAATATTGCTATTTTCCGCTTCTTGCCTTACAGTAGGGATCGTCCAGTTGACTGAACCATCGCTAAACTTCCATTCGGTAGTAACTGTACCACGGGTTGTTATGTTATATGATGAAAAACATTCTCAGACGATACATGAAACCAAATGATAATTGATTGCTTCAATTTATTTTACATGTGGGCAGACACATGTGTATGTAACAACAGTAAGCACACATGTGCCTTTCACATATTTCCACTGTAACGTTAGCTATAAAGTGCTCGCTCCCACACCCTTATAACGGAGCCTTCCATCCAATTGCTAATGTAATCCAACCTCTGAATCTGTGAAGATTACGAGGAACAATGTGAATACCAGTCGAAACCGAACCGTTGATAACAATATCACACACACGCCTGCCAAAGTAAGGAATGATAGTTATATTTTCAGGGTACATGTATGATTATGTACTTATACTATTGACGACCTCCGTGGCGTGGCCCAACGGTCATCACCAAAGAGAATGTTATCACTAAGTTTAAAGAGACGGGACTTCCATACAAAAAACTACCCTACCCTGTTTCATACTTAGGTCAGTTTTTCTTTGAAGTTGCGACCACCTGGTCATCATGCGGGACTATCACACCGGAGCGGAGGTCCCGGGTTCGATCTTCGGTCGGATCAAGATGGAAAATGATATTTTTAGCCTGAGATTTACCTAATGTAGGCATATAAGATACTCCAAAATCTGAGCACGGCGGACCTTGAGGCTGGACTTGGGATAAACCAGTCAAAGACCAAAGTCATGACCAACAGTACCAAGCATACGATCAAGTTGCAATATGTCGAGGAGTATCTCTACCTGGGCCAGATAGCATCATTCAACAATATGTAAGATCAGGAAATGGATCGCCGAACCAACTGGCAATGCCTTGAAATGCTTATGGTCCGTGAAAGATCTATTGAAGGGCACCCTTCCACTTTCCCTTATTCTAATCTACGGCTCGCAGACATGGTCTTTAACCGAAGCTCAAAAGTCCAGACTTAAGGTCTGCCAAAGAGCCATGGAGCGCAGCATATTGGGCTTACGTCTAATAGACAAAATTAAGGAACACCAAACTGAGCTTCTTAACTAAAGTGACGGATGTAGGTGCAAAGACTGCCAGATTGAGTGGGACTGGACTGGGCGGGACACGTTTGTCGTATGCGGCCAGAAAGGTGGGCGAGATTGGCTACCTTCTGGTTACCGGACGGCCGCAGAGGAAGAGACCTAAAAGGAGATAGCGGGACGACATAGACAAATTTTTACCTGAGTGGCCAGAACTTGCAATGGAGAGAGACGAGTGGAAGAAAAAGGGGGAGGCCTTTGCCCAGCAGTGGGACACAACACCTTCAGGCTAATTAAAAAAAATGTATGTCGTACCTACGTTATTTATCTGATTTCTCATACAACCACGTTCGGACGTTTTTGTATCGACATTATTTATTAGGATGTGTGTATTTTCGATGAGTAAAATCAATATAGCGCGGTTATGTTGTAGGTAGGGAGTACCTACCTACTTAACTGCTAGGTAAGTAGGTAGTGTAGCGTTACACCGCTACAAAGTCAAGTCTATTTTTAGTTTGTGATTCTATTTCTACGCAAACTTTTTTCTTTGTTCTTTCTTTATGATAAGGTTTTTGAAATTTAAATTCCGGTGGTTCGATTTTTTGGCTGACTGTGGGGTGAAAAAAATGGAGATTTTTTAGAGAGTTGATTTTTTCTTTTTGATGTTTTTATCTCAATTTCTTTTCTTTGTACTATATCGATTCAGAATTAAATCTTTAATGTGCTTTTATTATTCTTAACATACAAGTATCGATCTCTAGCAATGAAGTTTATGGTAAAAAAACTTCAGGGGGGAATGCACAATAGAGGCTTTCCCAACGACATCTATTTTGGATATCAAACGACAGATTTCTTCACATCTGAAGATGCCAATTGAAGATCAAAAGTTGCTATTATTGGGAAGAACATTAGCTGACGATCAGACCGTTCAGGGGTATCCTATTAAAGATGGCACGAAGTTGAATCTAGTTGTCAAAAAAACCAGAAGGATTATATGAAGTGGCACTGAAATATTTCATGTATGTATTGTCTACTGTTTATTAGACGAGAGTGGGCAAAGTCGGCCTGCACCTAAGAATGAGTCACAGAACGACGAAATGTTTAGTTTGTAACCGTGGCGCCTGTGGTTCTTTTCAGATAGACTTTTTAAACATATTGTGATAACTTTTTCCTCCTAAATTCTAAAGGCCCCCCTTTTGTCGGGATAATTTTTGTTTCGGTTTTGATTTGGAATTTTTATACATCATTTCATCCATTTCTTTCACTCATTTATTTTTCTTTTTAAAATAACAAGCAAATTCATGTATTTCTTATTTTACCTGTTAATATTCGCTTTCCTGTTGTTAATTTTCCTTTCTTTTATTTTTTTTATTTCTTTGGTGTGTCCAAATAATTTTTTGTTAAAAGGACATTGGTCAAATTTTTTTTAGTTCAAAAATTATACTCGTGTTTTAAGCAGTGATTCTTTTATTTTGAAACCCAAGTTTCACTGCAGTAGGTACTCCTCACCTTACCTCACGTAGGTACGCCATTGGTCTTCAAAGAAATAACATACCAATGTTACTTATCAATATTTGTAACTAAAATAACTTTGTTCATAAAATAAAGACCAATCTAATCGAGTCACGCGCGATATTAAACAACTTGTATGTTTAGTAATGAACACAATGCCTTTTCTATTTTTATTTAATTTTGATCAAACAACATGTAATAGGCATAACGCAGGCGATAATGATACCTAATACAAGTTCTGCCTGAAACATTAGATAAACTAGGAAACAAATGGACAACAATATTAGCATCTCGAGGTAGACTCTGTTATCCTCGCCGTCGACTGTATTTGATGGATGGCGTGGACTGGACAAGCTCTTTGAAGGAGCTCCGCTTGTTACTTCAAGTCATGGAGAACCACATCAAGATTGAAATTATTTATTCTGAGTCTTCATTTCACGTAATTCTTTGCTCTTCTCTGAATTAGAGGTATACGTAACTTTTTACTTACATATAAAGTTAAGAAGGATCGTCAGTAAAAGTAAAGCATCCAAAACCAATCCAAAGACATTCTTGATACCGGTTGGTACCGGTACCAAATCCTCATACAAAGTAAGTACCGGGAAGTACCGGTAGGTAGACGCAGCAAGTGGCGTAACAACAGGTGACAGGGCTGGCAAAATGCCACGGACCCTCGACCCAGAGGGCCCCGGCCCAAGAGGGCGCGAGCTCATAAATATTTTTTTACATTGTACCTGAATTGTTTATTTGAAAAGTTTATTTTTATAAGTTCTGCTTTAAATTCAAAGTGAGACAACTAAAGACCATAATACAATTTCAAGTTAATCGTCAAGCATATCAACCAACCTAAACAAAAAGATGTTGATTTATTTTTGGAGATGTACACGTTACCCGTGACGAGTAATTTAACGTACTTATGACCGTAACCAAACGGTTTTGTGACCGATGGTGTTATAACGAGTGTTGTTCCTTCACCAAAAAGCTTGCGAACAGATGATAAATGCATTGAGATATTATGTTCTATGGATAAATGTGAAGTCTCAATACGCATTGGGCTAGCGTGGGGACCAGACCATTTTCTCTCGCTTAAGAGAGGAGGCCTATGGGCATTACATAAGTACAACGTGTAATTGAGTACGCTGAAAATCTCGAAGTTTGTTAAAATTAAACTGAGTACAACGTGACGATTTTTACTGATAGAGCCTCATCAAAAGAATTTGCTACGGGCCCTAGATGTTGTAGTTACGCCACTGCGCAGGGTAGACGCTTTCAGGAGTAAATCGCATGTTGTAGGTACCTATTTTATAAAATTAGATCATAGTCAATAGAAAAGTACTAAAACTAACTAGGTATGATCATAACATGACTCTCGTAGGTACCTACCTACCTTTGTCTTATTACTTCAGGCGGAGCTTCCCTAACATTGTACGCCAAAATATTGGAGCATTTTATAATATGTATATCGCGAGCATTTTAACTGCTCGTTAATGTTAATGACATTAACGAGCAGTTAAAACAAACTAATAAGGAACTTTTTCTGTGATATGTACCACATGACCACATGCATCATAACACAGACACTTAGCACAACAAACTAGTTTCCACAGCAGTTAAAGTACTGCTGTGGTGTGGATGTGCAATGTGCAGTATGTAAGAGTAAGACGTGATTGCCTAAGAGACTAGAAAAGTTTAAGGAAAATCGAGGAAATTCTCTGTGGGAAGCGTGCCTTCATCCACGCCGCAGGGGCTTATCATCGGCTCGTAATGCTAATCCTCGTAATTGCCAGCAATTCAAATGTAAACTAAGTACGGACTTATGGTAATTAAAGAAACCTGTGCCTGCAAACACTGCCGCCGCCGCAACCAAGCCACGCAGCGGAGCGGAGAGCCGCGATCACGACGAAAACAAATGGTGACGCGCGGCACGTGCTGCCATTCATTTCTCTAATCCCATCTAAAGACCACAATTTACCTATTTTTTCCTCATCGGATGATAAATGAAAGTTTGTTTACCAATTTCCATGTGACGAGTTGGGTGTTTTGTAGGTACTTATTTGCGAACATTTACAGTCGCCATAATTAAGATACATAAAGTTAATGGCTGGGTATAAATTTTAAATAGCACCTTAGGTAGGTACTGTAATACAGTTAGAAATAATAAATATATTGGATACGGACAAAGTACCTATAGATCAAATCGTTTCAAACATTTACCAAGAAGGAACGGTCGATTTTTTAAAATTGCAGCTGATGCCATGCCAATAATGTATATTCAATCTCGCGTTTTATCATATGATGTCTGGATGTGGCAAGGGATGAAGGCTGTGTCCCTGTCCTCTGTAAGCTACCGCTTGGCATCCGCTCAGTCGCTGTTATTTTCGTCAAATAAAATAAACTTTCCTAATACAGGCTGGCTAGGCTTGGCTCTTAGGAGAATCTATTTTCATTTCATAAAATCCAGCATCCCAAAATAATTATTGAAGTTATATGTATACCTACACGAATACTAAGCATGAAGTAAGTATAGTATAGTAAGTACACACAGAACTTTAGGACATTCTAATTGAAAATTAAACAATACCATGCTCGACTTATTGGTGAGTAGCAATTTCATCCCCCGCACTCAAAAGTTATGGAATGAGCTCCCTGCCATGGTATTCCCTAGACTTCCATCAGGTGGGCTGCTGCATGCCTGTTTGCCTACTTTAATAGTATAAAAAGCCGCAGTAAGTTAATAGTCATGTTGAATACAGACATAATGTCATAGTTTTACATTGTGAAATTTTAGAATTAGGAAGGTTATGGTATTGATCAAGCATTGTGCCATTTCAAAAGATGATGTTTATAATTGCTTCCTGATTAAGGAAACTTGATTTAAGTTCCGCATCTATTCCGCGATCTCGCGTTATCCTCCAATCCATTTTTAGCTTCGAACGACTCATGAGAACTGTAGCTTCGACTACGACATACTATTATCCAGCCCTATAGTTTGCCAGATCTTTTGCCCTCCCACTTACCTACTAAAATAATATAATAAAGGAGGATTGTGAAGAATTTAATCAATAGGTATATATAATAAAACTGACCGGTCTGTGTTTGTACATAGGAGATATTTTTAAGAAAAAACTAGGGTATTAGGATGTTGTTCACGGAGCAAGATCCTCTAATGAGACTTTTTCATTGAGGCGGTTAAGTACCTACTAGAAGTACCGCCACGCTGAATCCGAGACAAGATCTCTCACTATTACCTGTGCTCTTACGAAGAGTTTAATTGAGACTGGAATCAGCAGATTCAAGAATGTTCTAACCTAATAATATCATTATGTGGTGTGGTTTGGGTGTGGTAATATCATCGGGTCATGTGGGCTGGTCTCAGAGAAATAAAAGGTCGACCCCGCGCCCCCGAGCCTCGACTCGAGGGCAGGCTAGGCGAGCTGCATCTGGCTGCAATCTGAGGGCTGCAAGCAATGTGATGTGCACAATTCCAACACTACTGGATGCTCAGAATAAATCGCTGTTTCCTCGAATAATCGTTATTCCCAAATTGTAGTTCTGAGCTTGCTCTTTCATGTTGTCAACTGCTACATCAATATCGTTTTTAGTAAAGTCGGCCTTACAGGTGTGGTCTATAGATTTGACTACATGGTTACCTACCCTAAAAAAATTAAGTTGATTCATATAACAGGCATTATTCAAGATATTAGGAAATAAAAAACAGAATGTATCAGCTACTTTTTTATCCCGCGCATATAGAAGCCGATCGAGGAGTTGGGCAAAAATATAAGGGATCATGATAATAAGCGATGCGGGTAGCAACCCATCACTATATTTATTCGGCTATCGACCGGCGATTTTCATATGGAAAAAATAATTTGTTTACGAGTCACTTTTCCAGAAGAGTACCTACACAGACACACCCCTACCCACTACCACAGAATACATAATAGTACAAGTACCACTACGTCTCTGTACGTGGCCTTTGGGCCTTATGACATTGCCTACCCCACCAAGGATGAAAATGTGATAGTATTTAAGTATGCATTGCTTCAACGCTTCAGGAATCCAAAGCTCTCTTATGTTTAAAGCAACATAATCCGAATCTAGTATAAGTAATATAATTATAAAGATAAAGATTGTTTGTTTGGACAAATTTAATAAACTCCACAACGACTGGTCCAATTAAAAAAAAACTGTCACCTACGGGAAGCTACGTGTAACGTAGGCTATTTTGTCATATTCACGGAAAAGTATGTATTTATATGGATTAAATATTTGTATTTATACAGGAGGATATTTAGTAATAAAATAAAGCACGAGGTAGTTATGACTACGGGGACATGTACCTATACCCTCGTAGTCATACTGGTATGACAAACTAGTATGACCACAAGGAAACAGCGAGATAAATGTTTACACACATTATTTAGGGGTACACCCTCATATTACAAATTATTATTTAAAAAACAATCATTTTATAAACAACGTTTGTAAAACTACGCATTTGAAAAACATATGCTTTGACAAACTCATCCTTTTAAAAACTGATCATTTTACAAACTAATTACTAGACAAATTTTGGTTTTTTCAAATTACCATTTTACAAACAAATTATTTAACGAAATTTTTAATTGGTAAAACAACGTTAGACAAAAAATCTTATGGTAAATGCATCGTTTGATAAATATTATTTACCAAAACTAGAAGATATGAAGTTTCAAGTACAAAAAAATTTAAACTCCTGATCCCAAGATTTTCATCGTAGGGTTAGGTACAGAAGTCATTACTCGTCTTTTATTTGTAAATTAACTCACAAATCGTATTGTGACATGATATCTACATGTTGTAACGTACCTACCCACATCGGGCCGGTACGTCACAGGCACACAGCTGCAGATGCACGCAACGCACACAGCGACAGGCGAGCCGCCCCCCCGACCGCCGGCCGAAACCAGTTCTAACCGGTCGCAACCGACGCGCCGCGGCCCTATATAAACCGAGCCGACCATAGCAACTTCAGCACTCATTCCCAAGTGCTCGCTGCGCAAGCAGTTCTCCCTCTCCCAGTGGCCCATGGTCGGTGTGATTACCCTCGCATTCGATAGTGGGTCATTTAACCCCTACGTCCCGCTAACATATTTCCTCCCCTTGGAATTGGGGGTTGTGGCGTGTGGTCGGCGTGGTTTCCCGCGTTCGATAGCAGGTCGCTCCACCCTCTTTCATTCCCTATTGATCACCCTGGTCGGCGTGGTTTCCCGCGTTCGATAGGGGTGGTTCCCCCCCCCTGGAATTCGGGAGTCGTGGTTTGTGGTCGGTGTGATTACCCTCGCATTCGATAGCAGGCTACTTCACCCCCAATTCATCCCGCTAACACTACCCCGTAGGAATCCCGATTATTAACCCTTTGATCAATACGGTCCCCGTAAGGGACTCGTTCCCCGTCCCGTAAGAGGGCATCCGTAGTCGCCCATCTAGCGCCGCTTCACGGCAGCTCGCGCACGCCTAAAATCCCGAACCCGTGGGTCCGTTCCGTACCCTTAATTCTATCCCACGCGTGTTCAATCCGTTCCGGCACCCCGTGTGGTGTTACCGCTATCCTCCTGCAGGATCACCAAACGTCAGCGCGGCTTTCGCGCCACGTTTCCGTTTTGCGCCTCTATAGGTGCATCCCGTTTACCAGGGCCCGCGCAGCCTGTCGCTGGGGGCGTTCAGGCCATACCGTTAAAACCAGGGGTAGTTGAATTAGTGCTTGTAAATCATATGTTAGCTCATAAGGTGTCCTAGCATAAGTAGCTATAAGGAAACATTGTATTAGATGGTAATAAATAACTAATTGTTAAACCCTATCCGTATTTGGTATTTATCCTCCCACTAGAATCACCCTTAGGCTCGATCAAACCCTGTCATACCCTTCAGGTAACAGGGATTTTATGCTGAAGACAGTGGCCGGGGTTCGACTCCCCAGCAACCACCTCATCACATTGGCGCCCAACTAAAAAACCCACTGTGGGGTAGTCTTTCATAAAGAATCCCAAACCGGGTGGGCCCAAGCCTCATCACATTGGCGCCCAACTAAAAAACCCACTGTGGGGTTGTTTACATAAATTATCCCAAGCCGGGAGAGCCTGAGGGTAGAAAAAGGGAGTAAATATCATATAAAATAATCCGTTATCCGAAATTAAATAAGAATCGTGAACCGTTCCGTAGTCAACTTAGGGTTAGGTAGTAGTTAAATAATCGACATGCCAACGTCCCGGGTGTACAAGTTGAAGAAAGAAGACCTGGTAAAAGAACTGGAAGAGAAGGGTGTGTCCACAGCCGATAAAACCGTGGAGGAACTCAGAAAAATCCTTACTCAAATAATTAAAGAAGAAGAAGTTAAACAAACGTCCGAGGAAAAATCCGAGGAAGACTGCCCGTTAGAAGAGGACTTCGAGGAGGCAGAAACGACAAAAATGGCGGACACAAAAGAACTCAGAAACATTGAAAAAATATTTTCAAAATGGAACACCACCTTCGACACATCAGGGGATGCGGTGGAGTTTCTGGAAAGAATCGAAGAATTGATTCATACCATTTCAAGGGACAAGAACGAATTGCTACAATTCGTACCTAAACTACTAAAAGGGAAAGCCTTATTATGGCACCGAAATAATAGTCAAAGTTGGAAGTCATGGAAGGACTTCGAAGATGATTTCAAATTATTTTATTTCCCGAGGAATTATGAAGCCAATTTACTTAGCCGCATCGCTGCAAGAAAACAATGGCCGAATGAAAAATTCACTGATTATCTAACACAAATGCAGACACTTATACGTAGACATGGAAAGATGAGTGAAAATGAATCTACAGAAATAATATATAATAACATGAATCCGAAATATAAATTATACGTAAAAAGACACGACTTTACAAAAATTAAGGACTTAATAGCCATGGCGGGCGATTTTGAAAATATATCCTATGAAGAAAATAAGACAAGAAGCTATCCAAGAAGGGATTTTAATAGCTATAACAAACCGGATCAAGGCAGAGTGCCAAATAGAGAGAAAAATTCAAACCAGCAAACCAGAAACACGAGTGAGCAGTATAAGTCAAACGAAACGCAACAAGGCAGAAAAATACACCCTAGTTTCGATGAAAAAACACACTGCTGGAACTGCGGAAAACCAAATCATAACTCCAAGGAGTGCAGAGGACAGAAACAGATCTTTTGCAGTAAATGCGGGAAAATGGGAAAATTAAGCAAAAATTGCTGTAGAAGTTCGAGACAGGAAGCATGCACACTAAATAAACCAGAAAATGATAACAGAACGTATGTCAATGTGAAAGTGAATTCCAAGACATATGAAGCGTTAGTAGACACAGGTTCAACATGTACATATATTAATAAGGAGATATGGGATAACTGTGCAACGGCGGAGGAAGCAGTCGACAACCAAGAAAACACGGCAGTGATACTGGCAGATGGTTCAGAAGTGAAAATTAATCGAAGTAAGTCAGTACACTTAGAACTCATGGGATACAAATTAAAACAAACAGTTTTCCTCCTGCCGTCAACTTCAAGTATAATACTAGGCATGGATGTATTACAGCAGTGCGGATACACATGCGTATGGAAAAAAAAGGATCAGGAGTTGGACAGAGAGAAAACGGAGGAATCCAAAAAGCTTCAGACAGCTGAACAAAAAGAAGAAAAAACGAAGGAATCCAAAGAAATTCTGTCAGCTGAACAACAAGAAAAATTAAAGAAAATCCTGGAAGAAAAACCCACCGTAAAAGAACCTACAGGAAGATTGGCATTAGAACCACAACAATACGATTTCGAAATATTATATCGAAGCGGAAAACAAAATGTTATAGCCGATGAACTGTCAAGGAAACCCGTGTACACGATAACAAGAAATAATAACATAGGCTGGTACCAAAGAAAAGAACAAGAGACGCAGCAAAACCCAAGTAATTCTCAAAACTACCAAATGAAGGATGGGAAATTGTATAGAAAAATAAGCAATCCGGCGTACGGCATCCGTGTGAACAACGAGGCGGAATGGAAATTATGTATCCCAAAAGAAAAAATACAGGAAATATTAGAACAAAATCATGACTCACCCACGTCAGGACATATGGGAACATCAAAAACCCTAAACAGGATAAGCCAACGATACTATTGGCCAGCAATGTTCCGGGATGTAGCAAAATATGTAAACCGGTGCGAAATATGCCAGAGACAAAAATCCTCCCAAGGGAAAAAGGCAGAGATGATGCATATTAATAACAGTAAAATCCCCTCGGAAGTTATATCAGTCGACCTGATTGGACCCCTACCCAGATCCCGTAGAAAACCCGTCCCACCAACACCTACCGAAAAACATTGCGCCGCAATACGGCAACCACCGCCGCAGTACCAAGAACCGCCGGAGGTACCCCAAACCCACGAGGTACCACCAAAACAGGAGGGCGACCGCGCGAAAAAGAAGAGGAGAGGAAGAAGGAGGAACGGGGGGCACCACAAAAGGGGTAGTCCGCCTACAAAGATACGTCCCTCAGAAAGAGCAGTTCGTATACATATACTTAGTATTTAAAACAATTTTTTGTTTAAAAATCACCGCCGTACTAAATCGCGATATAGCACAAAGAAAAAAAAATTTTTTTTTTAATTTAATCCGATGTCTCAGGAGAATATCTCCTTGGAAAAACGTAATAGCAAAATATAAACACATAGGTAATTACACAAATAAATAAATAATAAATTAAATAACCAGAGATTCTACCTATACCGTAACAAAACCAATACCGAAAAATAAATTATTATTTTTCTTCTCACAAATTGTGGCTTTGCCAAAATAAATATTAGCGTTCCGAAAAATCCGGAACCCGAGGCTCTGTCCTATCCGTAAAATAAATATTGATTTTCAGAAATAAGAAAACAATATCCGATAAATAAATACCGAAACCAGAATTCATTGATGATCATTACAACCCGAGGCTCTGTCCTATCCGTAAAATAAATATTGATTTTCAGAAACAGGAAAACAATATCCGATAAATAAATACCGAAAAAAGAATTCCTTAATGATCATTACAACCCGAGGCTCTGTCCTATCCGTAGAATAAATTTTGTTTCAAAGAATCACAGAAACAATATTTCCGATAAATAAAATCCGAAACCGAAGTTACAGTTAAAGTATAACGCCCCGAGGCTCCGTACTACCCGTAAGACAAAGACGCGATGACATACAAACTTAGGTAGGTAACATTGTAATCATCAACACGCTAAGTACTTACTAGGTTTTTGACTACGGGGCGGTATCCGATAAAAACCATTAGTTGCTAACAGCCGGCAGAGAATAATAGTGGGTAGCCGTGAAATGTTTACCATGCCGAGCGTCTCAACTAACATGGTTTAAGAATCATTTGAATGATACAATTTAAAATGGAATATGTTTGAAATAAGGCATAACCAGGTTTACAAATTAAATTCTTGTAACACTAACATAGTTAGAAAATCATCGTCAATAGATTAATGACTATTGTACGACATAATTTTGACAAAACCTAGGTCTTAGATTTACCTAGAAATAACGTAGAATGGAACACGTAGCACCATCTAGCGGATACGCAACGTACTACAAGTGGAATGTTCACGTTGGTTGTAGTAAAAGATTTAAAGATTATATTCATATATTTTTTGCTTTTAGTGTTAAATTAACCTATTGTAGAAAGAGGCAATGATGACTTCAAATACCTAATGTAATCGATGATTTTTTTTTGTATACACAAATTATTATGGGGAAACCATTTCAGAAAATTAATATTTAGATTAGAATATTTAATTTGTTAGTACTAGTTGAAAGATAAAGTTATTAAAAGATAACAGGTATATACCTACAGTAGAAAGTGAAGTATATTTGTAAATAGTAGGTACAGTACCTTCAGAAACTTTGTTTAAAACCTTTTGGTTATAATAATTTACCGTTTTTTTAAATAGTCCGTTAATTATATTTTAATCCGAAATTTTTAATAACTTTATAGTATGCACAGTGGGGAATCTCCTTTAAGGTAATAGAAAAATGCAAACATAAATGTATCAAATATGGGAAAAAAAAAACTCAGACCTAGTCATGTCTACACACACTTTCAGATTCATTGTCATGTAGGCTGACACAAGGAGATCCATAACTTCTTCAGGGGAAAGAAAGTTAGAGAATGAGTTTAAAGAGAAATATATATCCGTGTATTTTAATAGGTGATTTTCCCACATCGGGCCGTACCTACCCACATCGGGCCGGTACGTCACAGGCACACAGCTGCAGATGCACGCAACGCACACAGCGACAGGCGAGCCGCCCCCCCGACCGCCGGCCGAAACCAGTTCTAACCGGTCGCAAACCGAGCGCGCCGCGGCCCTATATAAACCGAGCCGACCATAGCAACTTCAGCACTCATTCCCAAGATGCTCGCTGGGCAGCAAGCAGTTCTCCCTCTCCCAGTGGCCCATGGCTTCGGTGTGATTACCCTCGCGATTCGATAGTGGGTCATTTAACCCCTACGTCCCGCTAACATATTTCCTCCCCTTGGAATTGGGGGTTGTGGCGTGTGGTCGGCGTGGTTTCCCGCGTTCGATAGCAGGTCGCTCCACCCTCTTTCATTCCCTATTGATCACCCTGGTCGGCGTGGTTTCCCGCGTTCGATAGGGGTGGTTCCCCCTGGAATTCGGGAGTCGTGGTTTGTGGTCGGTGTGATTACCCTCGCATTCGATAGCAGGCTACTTCACCCCCAATTCATCCCGCTAACACTACCCCGTAGGAATCCCGATTATTAACCCTTTGATCAATACGGTCCCCGTAAGGGACTCGTTCCCGTCCCGTAAGAGGGCACCCGTAGTCGCCCATATAGCGCCGCTTCACGGCAGCTCGCGCGCGCCTAAAATCCCGAACCCGTGGGTCCGTTCCGTACCCTTAATTCTATCCCGCGTGTTCAATCCGTTCCGGCACCCCGTGTGGTGTTACCGCTACTATCCTCCTGCAGGATCACCGAAACGTCAGCGCGGCTTTCGCGCCACGTTTCCGTTTTGCGCCTCTATAGGTGCATCCCGTTTACCAGGGCCCGCGCAGCCTGTCGCTGGGGGCGTTCAGGCCATACCGTTAAAACCAGGGGTAGTTGAATTAGTGCTTGTAAATCATATGTTAGCTCATAAGGTGTCCTAGCATAAGTAGCTATAAGGAAACATTGTATTAGATGGTAATAAATAACTAATTGTTAAACCCTATCCGTATTTGGTATTTATCCTCCCACTAGAATCACCCTTAGGCTCGATCAAACCCTGTCATACCCTTCAGGTAACAGGGATTTTATGCTGAAGACAGTGGCCGGGGTTCGACTCCCCAGCAACCACCTCATCACAATGTTAATACCTTTTATTGTGTCACACCGAGTGGGGGACCTGGTAACCTGCAACACAGGATCTTTGATACCTAGCGCGGGCACCAGATCTCCACAACGATACTGTCCTTTATGGTATTATTTTTTTATGACCACCCGGAAAGACTTGAGGGCAGAAAATAAGTTGGGGTCAGGTTATTTTTTTATGACACCCGGAAATACTTTGAGGGCGGAAAAAAAGTTAGGTTCAGGTTATTTTTTTATAACCACCCGTAAAGACTTTAAGGGCGGAAAAAAGTTAGGTTCAGGTTATTTTTTTTATGATCGCTCGGAAAGACTTTGAGGGCGAATAACAAAGTTAGGTTCAGGTTATTTTTTTTATGACCACCGGAAAGGCTTTGAGGGGCGGAAAAGTTAGGTTCAGGTTATTTTTTTTATGACTACACGGAAAGACTTTGAGGGCGGAAAAGTTAGGTTCAGGTTATTTTTTTTATGACCACCCGGAAAGTCTTTGAGGGCAGAAAAGAAAAGTTAGGTTCAGGTTATTTTTTTTATGACGCTTGGAAAGAAGACGAAGGGCGGAAAAGAGAAGTTAGAGTTCAGGTTAATTTTTTTTATGACCACCCGGAATAGTCTTTGAGGGCGGAAAAAAGTTAGGTTCAGGTTATTTTTATGACAACCTGGAAAGACTGAGGGCGCGAAAGAAGTTAGGTTCAGGTTATTTTTTATGACCACCCGGAAAGACTTTGAGGGCGGAAAAGAAGTTAGGTTCAGGTTATTTTTTATATTTGCACGGAAAGACACGAAGGGGCGGAAAAAGTTAGGTTCAGGTTATTTTTATGACCGCCCGGAAAGTCTTTGAGGGCGGAAAAAAGTTAGGTTCAGGTTATTTTTTTTATGACCACTTGGAAAGGCAAGAGGGCGGAAAAGAAGTTAGGTTCAGGTTATTTTTTTGTGACTACCGGAAACTTTGAGGGCGGAAGAAGTTGGTTCAGGTTATTTTTTTTATGACCACCCGGAAAGACTTTGAGGGCAGAAAAGAAGTTAGGTTCAGGTTATTTTTTTTAGTGATAGTTTATAAAGTGATGGTTTGTCAAAGATTTTTGGTGAAACATTAGTGAACCCAAACTAGTATGACCACAAGGAAACAGCGAGATAAATGTACAGTACAGGCGATTTGTTAAATTGGTTTATTTCACACACATTATTTAGGCTTCGAAGAACTGTCGAAACAACTTTAATCATTGCGTTACCATATATTGGTTATTTACATAATTCGCATCATTGTGGAAAATTATGGAGTTAACTACTTGACAAGTTTTACAAGTTGACTTTATTCAAATTCATACTTATTTATATTCTACTACCTATGTATTTTAATTAAAAAATGAATATATTTTTCTTATTATAAACGGTTTATAACCAGCAATCATTGAGCTTACGAATGGCTGACGCGCCAACTCGTGAAAGGGTGTTGCCAGGAGGAGCATGCGCTCGAATCCCTGCTGTATTTTTATCTCGGTTAATATTATTTTTGTTCGTATCAATTTCATTGTTGTGACTAGATCACAAAGATCTACATGTTTTGTCATAATAAGTATATCTACATGTTTTATCATGTAATATATTTTTTATTTGGTCCATTTATAGTCCTATGATGTAAACAATCTTCACAGTATGCACTAGTGAATTTTGTTGAAAATAAATCAAATATTAGTTCAAACCTAAACAAAGTTATTTCCTAAAAAGTCTATTTTAATTTATATTGTTATAAAATAGTAAAAATACATGATAAGATTGTTTACATAATAGGACAAATTATGAATAAATGGACTCATATATAGTCAAAGTCAATTATTTTTTATTCATAGGTCTTGGCTTAAAGTAGCACTTATAAATCGTCACATGCTTGTTTTTTAGTTAGTTGACGTCATAAAATTACTTAAAGCTAAGTTTACCACCGCCTCCAAAGCGCAAGTGGAGAAGAGGCGGCGCAACAAACTCCACTGCTGCATTTTCTCCAAAGACGTCACTTTACAACATATGTCTTACAATTAAATAACTGTATATGTGGACGAATATACATTGAATATTAAATGTCAAATTTATAAATTAATAAAAATAAAAATTATAAATTAATAAAATGTCATTGAAAGAGTAAAAGTACACAATGTACCTAGAGAGTAATATGACAGTCTTAGGAGGTCTGTGTACCGGGCTCCGGCCACACTGTTTTTGTCATTTACATAATCATCCATCTGTATAATATGCCTTCTTACATAGTGTCTCCTTAATATAATGTTTAAATTTCTTGTCAGGCATATCAAGGACAGATTTTGGTATTTTATTATAATAGCGTATACAGTTTCCCACAAATGATTTCCTAACCCTAGCCAGTCTGTGCCCTGGAACGTACAAGTTATGTTTGCCGCAGGGATATATCTGTGACATCACAAACTTTTTTGAAAGACGAAAAATTTTTCCTAACATGTATAATGTTATCAAAAATATATTAAGGATGGTAAGGTTAAAATATCTATATCTTTGAAGAAATCTCTTATTGAATCTCTTTTTCTTAATCTGTAAAATACAAACAGAATCGCTCTTTTTTGAAGTATAAAAATTGTTTTGTATGTCAGCTGCTGCTCCTTTTTGATAACAGTGTCATACGACATTAGGCTATGGAAATAACTAAAATAAATACCTATGTAACATAGGTATGCTGTGTTAATAAAATACATAAGGATATGAAAAAACCCTCTGGCATGTTAGGCGACCTTTTTTGAAAGTGTGACTCACCAAAAAAAGCGTGAACCTAATGATTTTTCATTCGATATCAATTATTCCGTATTTTTGAATTGTCTATGTCGAATAACTCGCAACGAGTAGTCTAGAGCCACTCGTTTTAGTAGTCGAACGTTTTTTTACGTTAAAAATCTTGAATGACATAGACAACCGGATACGGATATAGATGGATGGAGTCTATTAAAAATTTGCATTTTTGCTTTCCGTTGAACAACCCAAGTACGTTCTCCTGAAAATTTACGGACATTTTTTTTAAGATTCCTTGCCGATTCGGTTTTCGTTGCGTAGAATGGAGCAGAAATTGTTTCTCGCATTATTTTTCATATCACTGGCGCATTCGCAATATTTTCATATCACATTGCTAAGCGAGTGATTTCAGAAGGCTGGCTTTTATGTTTTTAGTAGTATAATAGGACGAGTACGACATAATAGTCTATTCGTTTTCGGCGGTATGTCACTACTTTCAAAATAGGGCCCCTGAAGCAAATGGATTGCTTTCAAATTAATCCCTTTCGTAGAACTACGATATCCCAACCGGTACATCCTAATAAGATAAGTAAGTGTAACTTTCCAGTTGACAGCTGAAATAAACAGGAATACTATAATGGCGGCTATCGCTACAGCATTTTTACAGGCAACCAACAGGTAGGACAATCCTCTGTGACATTTGGCAAAGGTAGAGACTGATAATCCTCGTAAACTCAACTTTTATATCAGTCTTGCATTTATTTTCCTGTTCCTATTTTTTAGAGTTCCGTAGTCCTACAAGGAACCCCATTATAAGATCGTTCCCAGTCCGTCCGTCCGTCCGTCCTAGTCTGTCACAGCAGAATATCTTTTACGTTTATGAACTGATTTCGTCATGTAACTTGTTCGAGGATAGGTACTTGTCACATATAGATCTCATTTTTTAAAAATACATAAAAAATAAAATTAGCCCTTTTAAGCCCCATACATCCCAAGTAACATTTTAGGGTGTCGGAGTGAATAGAAAGATTTTTAAAAAGGTTCTTGATCTAGAACCTTTGTATGGAAATCTACTCATAAGTCTTAATAGACTCAATAACATTATGTTAACCTTATATTAACCTCCTGTGTGCAAATTAAGGGCCCACGTTTTAGAACCTTTTCGAGAGCTGCACAGCAAAAACCTATGTTTGTTAGCAGAATACCTAATTTAACGTTAATATAACCTTGTATACGTACAGTCTTTAAGGAAGTTATAAATTAATCTTGGATGTAACCTATGACAACTTAAAACCTTTTGATGGACTTGAATAAATGCTGGCTTTCAAGATATTTTTACACAAAACACCAATCGGGTTTAAATACTTTATTTATAAATGGCGATTTCCTAGCTGTCATGTAACAAGTTTTAAAATGGCGAGTGATGTATTCATAACGAAATAATTTGGAAGCTTGTTGAAGTCAGACAATATTACGAGTATAAAAATACTGCGACTAGCACTTTATTGTGAAATGTTAGGATAATTGGCTGGTTATACGAGACGGGCCTTTCGAAAGTTAAAAATTTTAAAGATATCTTTAAATGGAATATGAGTATAAAATATGAAGTGGTTGATGGCAAATCGCATTGAAATAAAATTTCCCGATTTAAAGAAAAAGCATTATATATTAAATCGTACATTTTGAGGCATACGTTTCTTAATATTGCCT
This sequence comes from Ephestia elutella, assembly GCA_018467065.1. Classification (NCBI taxonomy): domain Eukaryota; kingdom Metazoa; phylum Arthropoda; class Insecta; order Lepidoptera; family Pyralidae; genus Ephestia; species Ephestia elutella. The sequence continues at coordinate 757,633 of CM031580.1, read as the reverse complement.
TTGATAAAATATTGCTATTTGCTTAAATTTTTTTTAATTATTTCAGTAAAAAATCCATATGGCTGTCATTAACAAATCTTTCTTAGTAACTAGATTTTTAATTAACCTTTTTAGGATTGTAACAACTACAAGCTTTTAATGTTTGCCGAATTAGAGCTAAGGGTTATATCGCAAGAGCTAGTTAAAAACGACTAAGCTATTTTCGCAGCTCTAAGGTTATCGCCAGGAGTAGTTCAATATACTTACGAGTCATGAAAACAACCGCTGAGCACATTTAGTTGCTTTTAAGATTTGGTTGTAGAAGCCGAATGTGCCGGTTCATCTTGCAATAGCGTTGCCGGACTATCGATAGTTTGACTAGGTATCGATTGTTTGTTTGTTGAAATATGATTAGTAAATTAGTATCGATAGTATTAATACACTGTGCATCGATAGTATTTATTAGAATACATCAATAGTATCGAAAAGCAATAAACGATGGTTTGGGTTATCATCAATAGTATTGCAAACGTATATTGATATCGATACTATCGGATGTTATCGATACTATAAATGTTATCGATACTATCGATGTTATAGATACTATCGATAGGCCTATCGATAGTGTGACTATTTTTCAAGGTCACAATACTATTGACAATACTATCGATAGTAAAAACACTATTCCTGCAACACTATCTTGCAATCGATGCTGTTGCTTTGAAGTCGGGGAGACAACTGATACTTTTTGGAGGATGCCTTATGATGCCTGCTTTAGAATATTCTTGAAGGACTGTTAATTATGCCTTCAGCTCATAAACAATGATCTTATTGGTTTGGATTTTTACAACAAGCAGTGAAAATTAGTTTTCCTGACAACTAAATACAGCCTAAAGGTTTATAGTAAGTTTTAGAAATTACTTAAAGGCGAGTTCAACATTCCATAACTTTATAGTTATATCAAACCTAAAATTTAAACCTTTAGATCACAATTGAGCATAGTGCTAGCTTTTATCAGAACCTAATCAAAAGTCTACGACAACTATGATAGACATCCTAAGTCTTAATGCTCTTGAAACACGAGTCAAAATTACTTTAATTTAAACTCTTGTCCGCGGCTTGAAGGTTGTAGTAATAAACAATTAGTTTTAAGACTTACGTTAATCATTCTCAAATACTTTTTAGTACCAGATAGCATAACAATAACCTTCTAACGACCATTTTCGAACCTAAAGGCATTTTTTACAACCTAGACCCGGAATCAAATGTTACTTGGGAAAATGAAATACATGGGCGTGAATTATTTTTTGAGTACACCCTTTTGTGTGGGGTTGTGTGTTAAAAAGGACTATGAAAAATAAGGTAGGGTTTCCATACAACACTTTTTTATCTGCTTTACCATTTGCGAGATATAGCCCGCCAAAGTCGTTTACATGGTGTCCCCCCTACATGAACAATATGAATAACCTTTTTTATTCTCTAAAGTTGATTCTTGGACCTATAAACTTCAAATCACTCACGTAAAGAAACAGGCGCGGAAACTCTGAGTTTCCTAAAATTGTTTCGGGTATCCTGTGATGAATACTTTTGAAATTATAAATAAAATAAAAATATATACTTTTTCTAGCAAGAAAATGCAAAACAGCGCGGTGCCAAAAATGACTACGGAACCCACTTTATGGCGTGGTCCGGACCGCACTTTGGCCGGTTTTTTCGACTTATTATGAGGAAATAATTTGTTAGTTCTTTCATTATGCACCTCTAGATGATTTTCAAATTAAAAATATTATATACCATGTCAGGTACTTTCTGAAATATTAGCTCCACACCGTTTCTCGACGCTCATCCAGGATTTCATTATCGTTTCGTCATGTCTTTTTCATATGGAGACAGCCAGAAAAGTGCATTTTCCGTTTATATGTCACTTTAATAACACTCTCAAAAAAAGTATCATCATCATCATTATCTTCATCATCTTTCTCAGTTGCATAATAACGCCGACTGACTGACATTATCAGCCTGAGTGGATCAGAAACTACGGACGAAAAAATCATAAAATTTTGCAGTTATTTTCGGCTATTTGATTATATTTTTTAGCCTTTTGCCCTGCGGCTTCGCCCGCGTGAATTTCCCACGGGAACTGTGTTTTTCTCCATCTGTGGTACCCTATGTCCTTCTCCGTACTTTCAGCTAAGTGTGTATGCAAAATTTCAGGATGTATGTATTGGTTCATTATAAGTAGATAAAGTGTGAAGAGGCAACAATCAATACAAGTAATCAAACCAACAACAAACTCACTTTCGCATTTATAATATTAGTTAGGATTAGGATTACATTAATTTCAGCTTGACACCTTTGAAGTCGTATTTGTACAACTAGAATTGGGTACAGATATTCGGTGTCAAAAATATTTTAGCTCTTTGTCCCAAATAATTGGTTCTAGAATATTCAATTTTGATTCTTGAAAAGGATGTGAGCTGCAAATTGTACATTGTATTGTAGTGAATGCTCATAGATATATAAATATAAATAAGTCTATGCAAAAATGAATCAAAAACTTAATCTATAGAAGTTCATAATAAAATAGTAATAATATTTCTTGTCTGTACCATTTAGTATTTTTGACTGAAATGGATAGAGGGACACTTAAAAAGAATAATAGAAAGCAAAAATAATTTTTTGGAATTTCTATGTCTGTCTGTCTGTCTTTCTGTCTGGTATATATGTATGTACGCATTTCACGGTAGAAAAAACTACTGGTTTCACGGATTTGAATGAAACTTTTTTTGTTGTATAGCTGCAATTAAGCGCTCTACAACGGTTTTATATAGAAATATTGACTTTCATCATTGATTTTGGAAACTGGAACACCTGATGAAGAACCTAAACAGAACACTGTATTTTTTTGACCACTATAAGAAATGGTACCTTGTCGTGTATAAAAAATAAAAAATAAAAAGTGTATATGTTGGTGCGTGTGCGCAGGGGTCTCCAACTATTTGAAGCGAAGACGGGCAATATCCCTGCGCAGTGCGATTATACACGAACAATTACTTTAGAGAGAGCCGGATGTAATGCTCAGGATAGAGCCTCGCACTTTTGAAGTACAAGGACCTCTTGTCTATTAAGCCTTAAGTTCCTGGGAGTCACGGGCAGGGTGATATCATTAATACAATATGGTTGGGATAGAATATAGCATTTTATTCCATAAACACACACACAGCTGCGAAGGCGGGCACATGTTATACTAATACCAAAATCTGATAATTCTTTATCGCACTTAAAAGTTAAAATTAACATAAACCAAATATAAGGTACCTGGCCAGGTCCGTACACAAACGTCTGCGCGCACTTAGAACGTTGTCCCGTGCACCGTTTTGTGATCCATTGTTCGAGCACTGGTGCTGGTCGCGTCCTCAAAGCGACGCGGCGCTCCTGCACGCTCCGTTGTATGCGAGATAGTAGACGCTGGCTGGACCTTCCGAGGTTTGCGCTGAGCCACTACAGGGACATCGGATCGGAGGCGGCGACGCGGCCTTTGGAAATAAGGTTAGGATCCGTGTGTTGCACCTTGGGGTCGCCGACGACGGGGCCTGCGCCGTGGCATGCGGTCCACGGTCCGGGGAAACCGCACCCTCTGGCGATGGGAGGACACTCCAGGAAGCGCCAATTCATATGGCGGGCGGGCACGTGGATTTCATCAACAGCTCATGTTCCCGACAACTTCGTGGCGGCGAATATCCCCTGTGTCCTCATGAGGTGCGCGTATCGCGGATTTTAAAGCTAAAGGTTAAACTATAGTCCCATGACGGGAAGCCGAGGGCGGCGAAAGTGAAAAAACCCCAAAAATTTAATAATTTTGCTCAAACCATGTTACATGTCGTGGCGGCCATCCAGGAAGAGACCGAATCCCTCTCCACTCGATTTGACATTCCGCCTCGTCGCGCTCCATTTCGCTTAATTCGGACGCACGTCAAACCAACTTTTAAATATTCTTTAAAAGAACTAATGTTTAAATAAGGTATTTATTCGTTGAATATTATAATAATCTAAGTCGACGATATTAAAGGAGAATAATTAAAATTCTACAACAATCCTACCATGATTTCTTATTTTTTTATGATAAGAAAGGTTTGTTAGGATCCAGGACGGAACGTGTCACCAGCTGTCAATGTCAGACGTCCAACTCTGTAGATCTCAGTTGACAGTCTAATCTAATCATGGGAATGTTTTGTTATGAATGTTTAATTTTCGATATAATTCCGTAAGTACACAAAATCACGTCGAGTTATTGCTACCAATGGTTTCGGCGTGACTCAAAGAACGTTTTGATGTGCGGGTCTCCCTGTTTTCTTAATAAGTATTGTAAAAACAACATATGAAATTTGTGTACCGGTGTGTCACTTTCCCATTCAATTTGTCTGGAGACTAATGGATTTGAATGCCTGTAGAGTCGAGAGCCTATCATGCAGGTAATACGCCACAGGAATAGTATCCCAATATATCAACTATTTCACCTAAAATATGACATGCAAAGTTGACCAGTTAGAAGTTCAAAATAATTCTGTAGTTATCACTACAATACCCCCCTTTTCGGCAAAGAGGTTAAGTCGTACTTAGCCGAAACAGCCGGGGTAACCGGAGAAAACATTCACCTATCCTACGGCAATATATTTCTAAATATAAAACTATCAGCTATATATGAAACTAACTCATGCTATTTCATATATTAAACTAAAATGTATGTTCTAGAGTTCTAAAACTAACTCAATTTATGTTGAGTGTCAGGAATACAGCGTCTGGCCAGACCGCTGCAATTCCCCTGCATTAAAAAATCATACTTGGATTTCTAATGAGATAATCGCAAGTAGCATACTAATAATAAAGAATTATCTAAAGTAATATAGTTCTTACTTATGTATAATAAGAAAAACTATTTGAGATTTAATTAAAATATAGTAATCTAGCATTCCTACATAATTTACTAGTTAGTAATTAAATTGTAAACCTAATAAAGTCTTTAAACTAATGGAGAGATCTCACATAAATTGACATTTAAAATGTATAGCCGTTGGGCTGACATTGTATAAGGGAAAAAACTTATTTTCCTTTTTTTCTCAAAAATTAAGGAGTATTAATCCATATCCTTATGTTTACTCTGGCGCCTAGAGTGTGTAGTTACAAAAGAAATTGGTTTTCATGAAAACGCTTGACAAAAAAATTTCACATGTGAGTCATGTCATATGTGAAAAATGAGGCCTCTGATTGGTTATACCAATCCAAAATAACAAAGTTCAAGATAAGAAAGTTGCTAGCTAGGGGACACACCTTGTGAGACTTTTATTATGTCCTTGACATGATATTTTCCAACTTTACCGGTTTCTATCTCCTGAAGGTCGTAAACAACATCCGAATGCTTCCTGACAACTTTACATCACAAAGCGCGGTGCTAGTTTAGCGGAGAAGAAATGAGCTGAACGACTGGTCATTTGAAGGTATTAACGAATTTGGAATGCCGCCTCTTTTCGGCAACATGCCATCCGTCATTATCTCCCGACCTTTAGCTAACAAAAATGGTGTGTGCCCGGTGGCAACATTAATAATGCTATTCAAAGATAGCTACCACTAAATAAATCAAAAAAACATTTCAGTACTTTATGTTCTGAAGTGTTTCGACTACGCCTAAAATCATCAATTCTAAGAAAAAAATCTGTGACGTCTGAGTCACCAGAAAATTTTAAATTCCACGACCTCAAATGGTCCTCCTTTAATATGTGAATAACGCGTTCATCTTCCCTAGTCTCCGTAACATAGGTAGTCCTACCCATTGAGTTGGCTTGACGTACTAAACCGGGAGCTCCTAGTTGAGACAATGTGGGTTGTAACGCTTTAAGTGTGGAAGGGCCGGGTGGGTGGGTGTCAATTGCACCTCCCCGTGGTCGTGTATTAACAAATGAGGAAGTAGTAGTGGTAGGTGGTTTGTTTGCCTCCCCACTTACTTCATGATATTGCTCTTCCCTTTCGCCGTCCGACATGTTGACAAAAATGTGAGGTTATATGTGTCAGGGTATGTAATAGGTTATAATAATTGATAAATTTCTAAATATATACAGGTTACTCCCTGTCAATAAATATAAATTAGCTCTCAAATTGAGATTAAATAGGAATTATGGCTGAGCGCTATGCTTTTTATTCATAGCGAAGCCCAAATAAAATATTAATTATTATATTATTAATTATAATATTATTTAGTAATATTATAATAATTACTATGAATTGTATTAAATGTATGCTTACAACCCTGTCGCATATAAACCTAACAAACACTAAGTATAATAACTTTACAGTCAATGATATCACCAAAATTTCAAAATAACAAGTGAGCGAGTTTAAAAAATTTAAAAACTATTTTTTAGAAAAAACTGCCACTCTCACAGGACTCAAAGGCTCAAAAATATAGTAGTTCGGGCGCCATTGTCGTGTATAAAAAATAAAAAAAATAAAAAGTGTATTGTTGGGCGGTGTGCGCAGGGGTCTCCAACTATTTGAAGCGAAGACGGGCAATATCCCTGCGCAGTGCGATTATACACGAACAATTACTTTAGAGAGAGCCGGATGTAATGCTCAGGATAGAGCCTCGTACTTTTGAAGTACAAGGACCTCTTGTCTAGTAAGCCTTAGGTCCTGGGAGTCATGGGCAGGGTGATATCATTAATACAATATGGTTGGGATAGAATATAGCATTTTATTCCATAAACACACTAGCCGCTGAGGGCGGGCACATGTTATACTAATACCAAAATCTGATAAGTCTTTGCCGCAATTAAAAGTTAAAATTAACATAAACCAAATATAGGGTACCTGGCCAGGTCCGTACACAAACGTCTGTGCGCACTTAGAACGTCGTTCCGTTCACCGTTATGATCCGTTGGGTTCGAGCACTGGCGCTGGTCGCGACATCAAAGAGGCACGGCGCTCCTGCGACGCTCCGTTGTATGCGAGATAGTAGACGCTGGCTGGACCTTCCGAGGTTTGCGCTGAGCCATTACAGGGACATCGGATCGGGGGCGGCGATGCGGCCTTCGGAAATAAGGTTAGGATCCGTGTGTTGCACTTTGGGGTCGCCGACGACGGGGCCTGCGCCGTGGCATGCGGTCCACGGTCCGGGAGAACCGCACCCTCTGGTGATGGGAGGACACTCCAGGAAGCGCCAATTCATACGGCCGGGCGGGCACGTGGATATCAACAGCTCATCCTCCTGACAACTTCGTGGCGGCAAATATCCCCTGTGTCCTTGCGCGTATCGCGGATTTTAAAGCTAAAGGTTAAACTATAGTCCCATGACGGGAAGCCGAGGGCGGCGAAAGTGAAAAAACCCCAAAAATTTAATGATTCTGCTCAAGCCATGTTACGTGTCGTGGCGGCCTCACCAGGAAGAGACCGAATCGACTCCACTCGATTTGACATTTCCGCCTCTTGTCGCGCTCCATTTCGCTTAATTCGGACGCACGTCAAACCAACTTTTAAACATTCTTTAAAAGAACTAATGTTTAAATAAGGTATTTATTCGTTGAATATTATAATAATCTAAGTCGACGATATTAAAGGAGAATAATTAAAATTCTACAACAATCCAGCCATGATTTCTTATTTGTTTATGATAAGAAAGGTTGGTTAGGAACTGATACGGAACGTGTGTCACCAGCTGTCAATGTCAGACGTCCAACTCTGCAGATTTTGTTGACAGTCTAATTTAATCATAGAATGTTTTGTTATGAATGTTTAGTTTTTGATATAATTCCGTAAGTACACAAAATCGCGTCGAGTTATTGCTACCAATGGTTTCGGCGTGACTCAAAGAACGTTTTGATGTGCGGGTCTCCCTGTTTTCTTAATAAGTATTGTAAAAACAACATATGAAATTTGTGTACTGGTGTGTCACTTTCCCATTCAATTTGTCTGGAGACTAATGGATTTGAATGCCTGCTATTGTAGTGAGTCGAGAGCCTATCATGCAGGTAATACGCCACAGGAATAGTATCCCAATATATCAACTATTTCACCTAAAATATGACATGCAAAGTTGACCAGTTAGAAGTTCAAAATAATTCTGTAGCCTTATCACAAAAAGTTTGAATTTTTCAAAAAATCGTCCTTGTAAGAAGACATAGACATTGTTTTTGAAAGTTTTAATGTAATGATACATATACATACATATTATCAGAGAGAGAAACACCTTTTTCCTGTGGGGGTAGGCAAATCGTGGTTTTTTCTCATTTTTTATGTAATGATAATATACGGTAAATACGCAAAAACTGTCAAACGTCTCTTGACAGTAGTGTTGCGCTCCCTGGCGTGGTGCAGGGGCGAAACATTAATTTCTCTAAGCTGTTTCTCTGGAGCCGAAGACGTCCCTGTCCTGCGCCGGGCGCTCGCCGCAGACGCCGCGATGTCCTGCCGGCTGCCCGCATCCATGCGCGTGCTTCTGCAGAAACCATTCACCGGGTTTATCATATCAAAGTTTGGCCATAAGTGTACTACGTTTTTACTTCGTGGTCGCCACTCGAGAACTTGCCCCAACGGCATGAATTTAACAATCTACGATACTATGATACACACGAAAAACATGACCACTTAAGTTTCGCGATTCTGCGGGCTAAAATGTCGGTTACTTTTAAGTATGTTTTGGCCGTTAAACCTGTACGGATCTCCTCATTAGTACTTGCATTGGATCACGCAAGGAAACTTCGAGTGCATGGTATGCGCGCACCAACGCCCTTTAGGTGACCTTGAGCGTTCTTATGAGGCCCATCAGTAAGCGACCCAGGAGGGCGGCATTGATTTTTGACTTCAATCTGAAGCGACCACGTGATATAGTGGCCTACAAATCTATTACTGGCAACACACACGAAAGAAATCAATTAGATTTAGCCTTTAGACATACCTAGCATTTGGTTTCGGTAGCTTGTTGCTGAAGTGATCTTTGATACCACGATGTTTCTTCGCAGGAATTTTTCGGCTCCATTTTTTGGAATCTTGACCTCTATTCTTTGCAAAGTTAGGCCACTCACTGTAAAAGTTTGTCACTAGGTATTACATAAAAACTAGGTAAAAGTCACATAAGTTTGTTTCTATATTATTAAAATTGATATTGATAGGCTACAATTCAAAAACGTAGTGATTATATGCTCTTTGGGCTTTGGGACCGTACATAGTTAGAAGGTATAGAAGGTCATTTTGACCTTTGATTTTCCTTATGAAAAAGAATGACAATGATGAGCCTTTGATCAACCGTCTAGTGCTTGCGCTGCGCTGGCGTCCCCAAATATAGTTTCGTACATTCCCCGATACTCACCCGGCGCACGTCCTTGACGCGCGCCGCGCGGCGCGGCGAGCGCGGGCGGCGCGGCGAGCGCGGGCGGCGCGGCGCTGGCGGCGCCGAACGGCACGCGCTCGTACTGCGGACGCTCCAGCCGCGCCGCCGCCGCCGCCTGCGGGGACAGAGCGAGACATACTGAACTATTCATATAACAACATACAAAACTTCCTCAATAAAAAACTATACAAATAGATTATTTGATTATATATTAAAATCAATTGTTGAAAATTTTTGAAGTCTTCATGTTAAATTAAATTGTTGTTTGTGAAAGCTAAGGATAATATAACCTAGAATTAGAAATGCAAAAAACTCTGATAAAATAAATAGTGCTTCTCATAATACCCACTTATAACACTCATCTTACAAACTATATTTATTTATTATTATTATTAAAAAATAATACAAACTATAAGTTGCATCTAATAGCCTAATCCCACCTGTGCAGTGGCCGCCTTCTTCAGTTTAATCCTGTCCTTGTGCGAGACGCGAGCAGGCCGCTGCCCTGCCCCCCCTCCCGCGTCTGCCTTCCGCTTCCTGCGCCGGCGCTCGCGCAGCGCCGCCATGCGGGACCCAAGGCCGTCTTCCTCTTCTAGGTCTTGCTGCAAGTACAACATGGTCTAGTCAACAAATGAGGAGAGATTATACAACGGTTATTATTATTATTTACTATATGGGGACGCCAGCGTGAGCACCAGACGGGTGATCAGTCCACTTATGCTGGGACCATTTCACCTAATTCCCCGAGACCCGTATAGGGTTTTGAGTTACCTGGTAAGCGACCCACTGAATCTACCTGTTACTTTGCAGAATTTTAACAACTGAGCCCAAAACTTCTCTCCTTGCAGCGGCATATGCAGGACATTCTGCTACTAAGTGAAAGCTAGTTTCCTCTTCTTCCAGACAGCTGGGACAAATGAGATCGTCCATTTGCTTAAACACTCTCAAGTGCCTATTCAGTTGACTGTTAGGATTCCTATAATATAATGTTATTTCTGCTCAATTTGAGCAGGTGTTTTGATTTCTTTTGGTTTGCTGCTTTGATGAAGATTTTAGATTGTCTTAGACTTCTAGTTCTTCTCCATCTTTTATTGGATTCTACTTTCATTCTATGTTTGATGACGCCTTTCGTTATCCCATAAGCTATGGGAAGTCTGGGTTCAGGTCCCATGAAAGTTTCATCTGCTCCTTTTCTAGCAAGTTCGTCTGCTCTTTCATTGCCAGTTATGCCTTTATGACCTGAAACCCAGGCCACAGTCACCGCAGTATCGTTGGCCAGCCTATTCAGAGCATCCTTGCATTCTTTAACTAACGCCGATGTTGTTTCTTCTTTGTCTAGTGCTTTAGCACTGCCTGCTTGACTGTCACTGTATATGATGACTTTTTCCGTATTGTCGGGCCATTCCCTTATAGTATTTGCACACTCCAGCATTATACAATGGTTGCATAAATAACTATTATTATATGTATGTTTTTGATTCAGATTATTGTCAAGCAGTGGACGTCTTTTGGCTGAGAGAAGAAGAAGAAGAAGATATTTTTTTTATAACTAAGGGCGGTAAACAAGCAAGCAGGTAACCTGATGGTAAGTGATCATCGCTGCCCATGGACAACTGCAATGCCAGGAGTATCACAAGAGCGCCAGCCTTACAAGAAGACATAGACATTGTTTTTGAAAGTTTTAATGTAATGATACATACATACATACATATTATCACACCTTTTTCCTGTGGGGGTAGGCAGAGACTAGCAGTTTAATACATTTGATGTAATGATAATATACGGAAATAATAAAGAATACATACAGGATAGTGTTGTGCCTCCTCGGCGTGGTGCAGCGCGCGCACGGCGCTGTTGATGCGCAGCGAGAAGCCGCGCCCGTCCTCGCCGGGCAACCGCCGCAGCCGCGATATCGGGCTGCCGGCGCCCGCTGCTGCTTCTGCAGAAACCATTCATTTATCATATCAAAGTTTGGCCATAAGTGTAGTCATCACTTACCTACTTACAAACACTTGGACAATCAACATGAATTTAACAATCATACAAATATACATGATACACACGAAAAACATGACCCTTCCTTTGCAGTAGGGTAAAAAGAAAAATAGGAACATTATTTTAAGTATGTTTTGGCCGTTAAACCTGTACAGGAAATTGAGTATGCTAGTACTTGCAGTGGTGAGTGCGGGTTTGCGTTTTGGTTTCCGAGTGCTGGCAGAGTCACGGAATGAGAACAGTGCGGTGAGTGAGCGCGGCACAGGCTGCTCGTCCGGGTCAGAGGGCGGCGCATTGATTTTTGACTTCAATCTGAAGTATAAAGTGATATAGTGGCCTACAAATCTAAAACACGCTCTCATTAACGTCTAGGTACAAGCAGAACGAAAGAAATAATTAGATTTAACCCAGTGCAGCCCAATGCATACCTACATTTGGTTTCGCTTAGCTTGTTGCTGAAGTGGATCTTTGACACCACGATGTTTCTTCGCAGGAATTTTTCGGCCCATTTTTTTAACTTTTATTATTCTTTGCACGGCCACTCACTGTAAAAGCACAGATTACTAAAAACTATAAAAGTCACGTATTTGTCTTGTTTGTTATTGATTGATATTGATAGGCACAATTAAAACGTAGTGATTATATGCTCTTTGGGCTTTGGGCACAATTTTGAGGTTAATATTTTGACTTTTGATTTTCCTTATAAAAGAATGACAATGATAGCCTTTGACAACGACAGCTTATGTCAAAACAACGGACGATATACCATGGAAGTAATAAGTACTTTGTCTTATTACTTCCATGCGATATACCTATAGAGAGGCCTAGGAGGCAATGACTATTGAATCGTTCCCTAGTATAGACCAAGCCTATGATTCGCAAATCGTGCGTGACACGTCGGTGCATCGCGTGGTGCATCTTTAGACAGTTAAATTCGATAGTGACAACGAACTAATATACCATAGAACTCTATCAACGCCAAAAAAATGGTTCCACGAAATATGAACCTAGGTGGGTGGGGCGTAAAATAGAAACCTCACTTTGCCTCAGTTCGCCGTGGCGCAGCGAGTTCAACCGCAATGTGTTGAGTGGTCTAGACCACTCGTTGCGAATTATTCGACATAGACAATTCAAAAATACGGAATTATGGATATCGAATGAAAAATCATTCGGCTCACTCTTTTTTGGTGAGTCACACTTTCAAAAATAGAGCCCCAGCTGTCCTACATTTTCATAATTTCGAATTTTAAGGATTTGAATGATTTTTTTTAATTTTAAGTAATGAAGTGTTGTGGAGGGTTATATTGTTCACAATAAACGTAGTTGTCGTGTCTCAAGTCAAGAGACAAAAAAAATGATTGAAATAAAAAGTGACAAGATCTCTATATTTTATTACGATTTCTTTGGCTTTTGAGACTCAACTGAGCTGAGGCACGACACGACGACATCTACAGCCATAGAGCAACACGGACTCCTTTCCGGGCCGCGCGCGGAAGTCCTTGTTGCTCGAAGTCTACAGCAGAAGGAACGGTCACTGGACTGGATCGAAAACTGTTTACACGTATCCAGCACTGGCCGGATCGATTTACTTGATCAATGTAAATTAGCCTTAATTAATTACGTATGACTTTTTTCTCTGTGGTGTTTGTGTTCTTCAGTTGTGTTGTGCGCGGGAGGGGGCTTGTTTTTACCAGCAAGGTCGTTCTTTGTGTCAAAATTTTGCTTTTGTGATTGTGACGATTAAATTGATATTTAGTTTCAAATATTACAGTGATTTTATATTATTAAAACTATTGTTTCTTGGTGTGTTGTGGTTATTGCAGTGCGTGCATGTCGAGTGTAGATATTAGTTCTTAGAACCACTGTTTTGTTGGAACGTTCCAATGAGTTTGGGAGCAGGGGCAGAGCGCTGAGGGAACAAATGCAGGAGGAATTTTTGTACAATTCAATCAAGACTGCATCGTAAGTACCGCCAATTTATTGTCGGTCCCTGTTTCTCGTTTTCTTTGGGAGGGGCCAGCCGAGCGCTCGTAATCCAGAAGGGACAGCTGTTACCTCGGCAGCTTCAAGGTCCCTACGGATTGCGAAAAGCGCAGAGCGCACCGACAATTTGACTGCGAGTGCGATCCGTTGTTGCGATGATGCAATATGTCACCGCCAGCAGGGGCGTCACGTCCAGCTGGGCTGCTGTGGGGCTCGCTATCGTGGTCCGACGACGGTAGGGGCGCTGGCCCCGACCTCGTGTGTCTTGCTGTGCTTGCTTGTGTTATCAGCTGATATTTGTATAAGTTTTCTTGTTATTTGTTGGTATTGGCAGCAAAAACAACAAAAGAGAAACATGCCAATAATAATAGACAAGTTTTTTAAAATAACTACCTAACAATATTATCTGATCAGTGCTGTTTTAGAATCTCCCTTTAATTTTATCTGAAAAGATATTGCTGTTACCCCTTTGCCAATGACAGGTCTAGTTTACCCCAACTGCTGTGCAACCCAATTCCTTTTGGGTCCTTGATTGTTTTCCCAACAGCAACAATTTTCCTGCAGTTTTGTAGTTTTAATTAGTTTTAAGTAGTATTAATTCTATGGAGTTTGAAATCCAAATCTTTGTTATAGATCAGTCTCATATTTACGTTTTTCTATCACATTTTCTCTCAAACTTATTGTCTCAATTGTTCATATTGTAAATATTGTTTGTATATTGTTGTTATTAGAAATGGTATATGATGGTGTTTCTTATTTACTCTATCTGTTCTAAATTCTTATGCTGTAAATGTGTAAAAATAAAAATCATCATCATAAAATTTAAGAGCGAGGATCTTGTCGTTGGAGTTCCTTCCATAAAAATAAAAATAAAATAAATAAAATATGAAAGTACTTTAGATACACAAAAATCCAAAAATTTTGTTTCATTTTATTATTTATTTTATTTTGAACACACTAGCAGTTTAATAAACGGATGCGTGTGTATCTTGAAGTTTGAGATTTTGTGTTATCTGTTCTTAAAACTTTTGACAGAAGGTGCAGGGACAATATTTTAGTTTAACTTGATGTTTCGTTTTCAATAATTTTGTCTTCCAAATGTTGACTCATGCTCATGACAATAAATAAGCACTTATAAATAGTCATATAGGTACTCAGTAAACTAGATTAGTTGACATTAGAAAATTATTTAAAGCTAATTTTACTACCGCATCCAAAGCGCAAGTGGAGAAGAATGAATTGTTTCAGGAACATCTTTACTTACCTTGATTGTTTTTCTTGAAAACCAACAAAACATTTAACTAATCTATACTATACTAAAACAGTAAAAATATTTTGTACATTTGGTATTTTTTACTGAATTGGATAGACGGATACTTAAAAAGAATAATACAAAGCAAAAACAATTTTTTGGAATTTTTTGTCTGTCTATTTATTATGTTTATTTTTAAGTAGTTTTAATATTAGATTTAAGTTTTCTTAGTTAATTTAGTGTTTAAATGTATATATATGAATTGTAAATTGTTATTGATTAATGTTGTAATTATATATTATTTTTTGCCATAATAACCATTGTGTAATTGCGGGCAGGTCGTTGGTAGCAGGCAGCAGTGACGGCTACCACCTGTTCTCGCTGACGGCGGATGATGGCGTGGAGGAGATCTACGCGAGCCGCTCCGGGCAGGACACCTGCCTCGTGGACCGGCTGTTCAGCAGCTCACTGGTTGCCATCGTCACAGTGCCACAGCCCAGGTCCACATAAGCTATTATTTCTTTACACCATTTCTTTCTGTATATACTTAAATCTTGCTAGTTAAAGACCCTGGTTTCCAATTGAACTCAAATTTTACTTGCATATATTATTATTATTTACTGGTTGGGCATGCCTCCTATTTTGGGACCAATTCACCTAGTACTTGCATATGTAAATCAAATAAAGGTAGCTTAGCTCCATGTCAAAATAACATTGCACAATGCAATACTATTTTGAAAGCTGAACTGATGTTGAAACTAGATAGTGGGTAGCAACTATTAGACTTAAAATGACACAACCCATCACATTTGGACGAGGTGATAACAAGAAGTATAAAAGATGTAAGTAACTTTGAAATTACTTGTTTTCTTTTAAAATTAACATTAAGTTTTTGTTTGTTTATACCAGTTTCGTTATCACTAAAATATCGAAACAAAATGACACATTAATGCAAATTATGTACTTGATAGTCTTGATACATTGACTTCAACCATTATCTTGCATTGCATACAATAGGGGTATTCCCATTATTCTACAACGCAGTAAAATTGATACAAAACTTTCGGCAAAAGATAAAACATATAAATTAAAAAATTAACAAGGGCTTGCATGGTGAGTCTATATTTCCATCACGCCAGGGTCACTACTATTGCGGGACATGAAGTAATACAACTTTGCGTCTCACTCTCACTTAATATCCCGCCCGCAACAGAACTAAGGGTTATCGTTGTACAATACTGCCATCAGTTGTCAAGTATTGTGCCATCTGACGGACCTCACTCGCCAGTAGTGCCAACTAGTGAGCGAAGAAACGATAACTCAGTGGAGTCATCCTTGCGCGACATCAGGCTCGAGCCGCCCCTGTATGCAACGAATATTTGACCATCCTGTCCCGTACACGACTTTTTTTTTCCGGTAAAATTAAGAGACTATTCGTAGGTAACGCATACGGGGTCGTCGCGGCCCTGCGGAACATCGCTCGCCCCGCTATGTAGGGTCTCGAGGTGACAACTCGCATTCGCACCATGAAGGCACAGGCCTAGCCGAACGTGACCTGAAATATGAGATCACCTACTTTCAACACTTTGTGTCCTTACATAAACGACTCGACCGTTCTAAGTCTTGCCAAGCCATCGAGCGAACGAGAGTTGAGGACGTATGTTTTTGTTTCCATCGCTATCTTTGCAGAACAATAGCGTAGCTAGCTAATCAAGATATTGTGATTCAGCTAAACTGTGACGTAGTTTAGGTTATGGATTAAATAGGACGCAATTTCTTATCTATGACTCAATAATTACTAATATAAACCTTGCGTTTTTAAAGACGTCATCGCTGCTTATCGCGCTTTAAATGTATCAAGTGACTTGTGTATGGACTAACTTCTTTGCCACCAATTAAAATGTATTGTCTGAATATGTTTGACGTAGTTCTCAAACAGTGGAGAGCGCGGCAACAGCGCAACAATAACATAAAATGCAAATAGTAAAAGTATAAATAACCGGGGAATGACATAACAGGGTTAACAGTTTGGCGGATGGCGCGCGTGTGACGTCACGATCGTGCCACGGCCAAGTTCATGCGGCGACCGCAGCCGCTGCCAAACGCCACTCAGCAGATTTGCTAACTACTGAACTGACAGAACAGCTCTCTACACCTTCTGACATCGCTGTATATTCTCGGGAAGACAAAGTCTAAAGCTAGACAAACCTATTTCAGTCTTATCACCAGTTGTAGTTCCCAAAAGTAGTAGTTTGTAGGTATAATATTCTGTAATACCTATAACATTCAATTTTCCATTCGTTAGTCGCATTGAAAGAACCTTGTATGCGTCCAAATGATACTGCTACCACATGAACTTGACATAACACACATCTCATTTACATTAATGGATTTTTAAATTAGAATACGAACTAATGTTAATAAAATTAGATTGAAATGGGTGAATGTACTATTAATGTCCGTTATCAGGCACTATCTACAGCACAAATATATCTAATGACATTTCTTCTCAATTTGGAAAGCAATAAATAAAGGGATATTATTAATTGCTCATCAAAAAAACAAATCAGTTATCAATTTATATTTATTTATTTATTTAAACTTTATTGTTCACACATACAAAAGTACAGTACAAAAGGTGGACTTAATGCTAAAAGCATTGTCTGACAGTCAAACCTTAGGGTTGAGCAGAGAGTTCATGTGGGTGTAAATAAATTTTATTATACAAATTAATTAATTAAATATTATTTTATTATATTATAAATAAATAAATAAATAAACTTAACTTAACTTGTGTGAGCACGGTCGCGGCTAGTCACCTAGGTCGCACCGTCAACGCTGCGGCAGCAGCCGCTGAAGACGCAGCGACGAAAAAACGGCTTAAATACGCGGATTTAGAGGCACGTTATACTTTTGTCCCTATTGCCGTGGAGACCATGGGATGCTGGGGACTAGAAGCTAAACGGTTAGTCGGCGAATTGGGACACCGCATAGCCGAGAAGAACGGTGACTCCCGCTCCGGGTCGTATCTGATGCAAAGGATGGCCATCGCCATCCAGCGTGGCAATGCCGCCAGCGTACTGGGCACCTTTGCACCAGATACCCTAAGGGGCAATTGATTTATGTTGTTTTGTATAGTTTATTTAGTAATTGACTATTCTGTATCTTTATCATGAATTTTTTATGTATATTGACATGTTTAAACTAATCTAAAATGTAAAAAAGAGATGACAAATAAATTCAAAAAAGAAATACAAAATATGATTATATTATTAATAACATAAAACATTTTAGCTCCTGCCCTACAATAAATAAATATAAATAAATATATACGGACAAATCACACAGATTGAGTTAGCCCCAAAGTAAGTTCGGGACTTGTGTTATGGGATACTAACTCAACGATACTATATTTTATGACAAATACATATATAGATAAACATCCAAGACCCAGGCCAATCTGAAAAAGATCATTTTCCATCTTGACTTGACCGGGGATCGAACCCGGGACTTCCGGTGTGGCAGTCTGGCGTGATAACCGTTAGGCCACGGCCATTATACATCAATTAAAATGATTTTTACATCAAAGAAATTACAGAAACCACTGCAACATAAAGAATTTACCGCAACTAAATTTAGTTTCGCAAACAGTTCAAAAATATACATCAATTATATGTTATTTTTTTAATGCGAGTCAAAAATATTATTTTCGCAGCAAAATAATTATTGCACATTAAATGAACCTATTCTCATTACAAAATAAGGATTCTTGCAGCCTATTTCCTATTCAGCAACTCAAAGATGCTCAACATAATTTTCCTAAAATATTTTAAAACACGCTTAGCAAACTTAAAGTAGTTATAATGCACATTAGGCTGAATTACCAGCAGCAGTGGTTCTATATCATGGCAAGCAATTACTCTGTGTCCGACGGTGAGATGGGTAACCGGTACCATGTAGTGCACCTCTTACACGTGCCGGTACAGGCAGCGGTACCAGCTGCAGAGGGGAGAAACCCTCTAATAAACTTCCCCTCGCGCGGAAAAGTAGATTTTTTTAAATGAGATTTGTGACTTGTAATCTAAGTATCTTTTTGTGATGTGTTGGTTGCAGGAAGCTGATAGTGTGCCACTACAAGAAGGGCACGGAGATCTGCAACTACAGCTACAGCAACACCATCCTCGCCGTGAAGCTGAACCGCTCGGTGAGTGCTCACTGCTGTCTACTTGCAGAGTTTATGAACAATCCATCAAGAATTTGTTGCTACAAACATTCTATTTAGTATATTCATTCTAGATTTCAATATATGGAAAATTTGGCAAAATTATTTATCATGGTTTATTGTAGCTGTGTTATGTCTATGTATGAGTACATTAAAAAACACTAATTTTCAAGAAAACTATACAAGTTAGGACAAAATGATGAAAGGCTACATTATTTATCAATAAATTATCCACAAAGAAGTTCTTACATTTATTTTGATACGAGTCGTAGTTTCAAAGCTATGGTACATCAAAGTTGATTAAAAATTTATAACCAGCGAAAAATCACAATTTAAATAATACCCAGAAAACTTAAGACTGGAATAAGAAATATACCACAGAATAACCAGCTCCACAGTCAATACTAAAAATTGTATCATGTTACTACGACAAAGCGTGTGAAAACATATGTGGATGTGTCAAAGCTGAATTGAGTTGCTCCATCATGTGTATACATTGTCAGGGGGCCTTGGTTACTTCAGCAAAACTGTAGAAGATAGATAGTGATGACGATACTAATTTGTTTCAAATAATAAATTCAATCGAATCTCCTTCCTTGTAAAAAATAATAAACATAATTGTTACTTGTGTAACAAGATTTATTTTTGCTAAAGTGCTGATTTTTAGTAAACTTTGATGCACCATAGCTTTGAAACTATGACTCATATCAAAATAAATGTTAGAACTTATTTGTGGGTAATTTTTTGTCCAAACTTGTATAGTTTTCCTAAGAATTCAGAAAATTTGTAAAACGGGACACGTTTCATGGGGGGAAGGGGGGACGCCGAAGGCGGGGGGAGGAGGAGGGTAGTGTTTTTTAATGTCATACACATAGGCATAACACAGATACAATAAACCATGATAAATAATTTTACCGCGAAATAATCTAAAATGAATAGACTAATTGACATAATCTTAATCATTATTTTGTGAACATAGGTAAAATAGGATGACATGTTTTGTGATAAATACAGTGTTTGTTGTTACAATCCTAATGTACCTATGTTATAATTGCGAAAGTGAGTTTGTTTATTGTTCGTTACCTCTTCACGCTTTATCTACTAAACTTATCTTCTTGAAATTTCGTATATATACACGTAGTAAGTAAAAATATTTTATTGCACCAACAAATTAAGTATTGTAACATAGAAGAAGAACATTTTAGTTAGAAGCACTGTTCGCGGGTAAAGGTTAGTATAATTGATGAAATGTTTCCTATAACGACGTGTGAGTGATTGCAGCGGCTGATCGTGTGCCTGGAGGAGTCGCTGCACATCCACAACATCCGCGACATGAAGATCCTGCACACGATCCGCGACACGCCGCCCAACCCGCGCGGGCTGTGCGCGCTGTCGCCGTGTGTGGAGCATTGCTACGTGGCTTACCCTGGATCCAGCGCCGTCGGCGAGGTGCAGATCTTCGACGCCGTGCATCTGGTCAGTGGCCCCGAGATCGTGCGGACATGTTCACAGCTGATACATTGACTGCTCATACATGATGCCTCCTCTGTTGCAGAACGCGAAGTGCGTGATCAGCGCGCACGACAGCCCGCTGGCCGCGCTGGCGTGGTCCATGTGCGGGCGGCGGCTGGCCACCGCCTCCGAGCGCGGCACCGTCATCCGCGTGTTCGCCGTGCCCGAGCGTACCAGGTCGCTGTCCTCCCAGTACTGGCTCTCTGTACACACTGTGTGCTGTGTCCGCTGACATCCTGTATTGTTGCAGACTGTACGAGTTCCGTCGCGGGGTGAAGCGATGCGTGTCCATCGCTTGCCTGTCGTTCAGCGCGTGCGGCGGGTACCTGGCTGTCACTTCCAACACAGAAACGGTGCACGTGTTTCGGCTGCAGGTAAGGAACGCGCGACCCCTAGCATTCTGTTCATCCGAAGGCGACACTAAAAGTCTTTAGAACTGGCCACTTGTAAACAGTATAATAAAAAAATAAGTTTAAATTATGAAAATGGAACTCTCTGCCAATATTATTGAATATGTATTTTATTAATCTGTCATTTGTTTTACGATTTGACGGCAAATTAAAAATTGTCTGAGTCACGTCAACATGAATTTAACGCGAGAAAATTTTCGTGCAATGATTTTTAATGACTTTCGTTGTCATTTAAGTCAACAAGAAAGTTACGATAGACTTCGATTGGCCTTTCACGATGACGCCTCATCGTGCCATTGTTTACAACTGGTTTAGTGAGTTCAAACGTAGTCGCACTAACTTATGGTCCGGAAACCAAAAGACAGTCTGCTCAGTGGGTGTTTCCTTCCGAGGAGTTGTCAACTAAAGTGAAGAGAGGTCGAAGCGTGGGAATAAAGATGGTGGCCTCGTTCTTCGGAAGGATTGGTCATAACGCGACAACGAGGGATTTACCGAGACCACACCCGTGACACTTCCTATACGTGAGAGTTCGACCATAAAGGAAAAAAATACTCCTTGAGCCGGATTTTCAACACTAGGGTTGATGAGTAATAAACAATAGCTAAATTTTGGCTTAAACTGTAAACTCTATATAGTATTCGACAATAGCGCCCACCGATCATGACATGATTGACATTTGTGATAGACCGCGTCATTTCTAGCAGCCCTGGGGAAAGATATAATAATATAAACATCTGGTGGAGGTTGGTTCCTGTCCCGCGCGCCTCTCAACGCCCCCGCGCACATCCAGTCACTCACACAAAGCCAAAAGCAATTTTACGGCACACATGCTTAAGTGTCGCTTCTTTTCGCGTTAGTGTATTTTTTCTTTTCCGAGACCCAAATAAAAAAAAAAATAGTTTCAGATGAATTCATAGGTAGTGCTTAGTAAAAGGCGAGACCATTCAAAAAGCAAAAATGCACGGTATTGGCATTTAAAAAAATAAAACCTAATAAATAAAACATGTAAAAAGTATCAATATTGTGATTTGTGCAACTGTCAAATTGTTATGTGATTTTTTTCTACTTCTGGCTGACAATAAAAAGCGCATAATATAGGTACAGCCATTATTACGATTCGGCTTTTAATAATTTTTTATACTGATTTTTTAAATTTAGCTATCAGAAAAATCGCTCATTGTTTTAGAGCAGAGGTTCCCAAAGTGGGCGATAACGCCCCCTTGTGGGCGCTGCAGGTCTCAAGGGGGGCAGTAAGAGACCCAGAAAGAAAATGTTTTTTTTTTTGCTAGGAGCTTTATTTAGCTAGGATGCCTCTTAAACAACGACTGCAAGAGCTCTCGACTCTCAACAACAACTTGTGAACATCAACTAATATGAATTAAAAGATTGCTCAAACTCGGTCCTATATTTTTCTCCGCGTAGTTCATATATCTGTCCTATTTTATTGAATATAGAAAAAATTAAAATCATGTCAATCGGTCGCTCCGTTTCGTAATGAAAGTAGACACAAACAAACAAATAAAAAGGCAACAGACACACTTTCGCATTTTAATAGTTATTAGTACTCGTAGATATCTATCATGTTTTAACAAGTTTTTGTTAAATAACCCGAATTGTGGATTGATTCATTGAATACTTGTTCGGACTTGTTGAGTACGATTGAGCGTCGAATGAGATAAGGTCACAATAAATAATTAATTTAATTTGAAGTTATAGTGGTTTTTAAAAAGGTGAAAAAATGGGGGCGCTAAAAAAATATTTATTCTCAAAGTGGGCAGTAGACAAAATAAGTTTGGGAACCGCTGTTTTAGAGGATCGAAAAACAGTTACTGTGGAGTGGTACACTAATAATTGTTTGTTACTTACTATTTGGCGACATCAAACGTGGAAGTATTAGGTCATCCGCCATATAGTTCCAACGTCGTACCTTGCGATTTTTTTTATTTTCGAAAATAAAAGAAAAATTTCGAGAAAAACGTTTTATGGAGGCCGAGGAAGCAGTGGCTGCGTTTAAAAAGGTCGTCGAAGAGACCTTTAAAAATGAACGGGCAAAGTGTTTTGTTTATCAGATGCAGAGATGTATTGATGTGAAAGGACATCGTTTTGAAAAGATGTAATAAAAGGAATAACTTGTTAGTGTGCTCAGTTTTTGATTTTCTAAGAACCTCCAGTTTGCCCCTTAGTAGATAAGAACTGATGGACAAGGCTGTGTGCTCAGGACACGGTGGAAGCTCCCCCGGCCTTGGCGGCGGAGGAGGCGGCGGGCGAGGGCGGCTGGATGACGTGGCTGCAGTCCGCCGCGCGCGCCGGTGCTGGCCTGCTGCCCGCGCACGTGCAGGACGTGCTGGCGCAGGGGCGCGCGCTGGCGGCCGCGCGGCTGCCAGCCACCGGGCACCGCGCCGTGGCCGCCATCACCAGCGTGGCGCGGTCGCCGCGGCTGCTGGTGGCGACGGCGGCCGGCGTGCTGTACGTGTACTCGCTGGACGTGGGCGAGGGCGGCGAGTGCGCGCTGCTGCGCGAGCATCGCCTGCTCGAGCCCGCCGCGCCCGCGCTCGCGACGCCGCACGGTGAGTCACACTGACCTCGACACCATCTCAACTGCTGCTGCGCGAGCATCGCCTGCTCGAGCCCGCCGCGCCCGCGCTCGCGACGCCGCACGGTGAGTCACACTGACCTCGACACCATCTCAACTGCTGCTGCGCGAGCATCGCCTGCTCGAGCCCGCCGCGCCCGCGCTCGCGACGCCGCACGGTGAGTCACACTGACCTCGACACCATCTCAACTGCTGCTGCGAGAGCATCGCCTGCTCGAGCCCGCCGCGCCCGCGCTCGCGACGCCGCACGGTGAGTCACACTGACCTCGACACCATCTCAACTGCTGCTGCGCGAGCATCGCCTGCTCGAGCCCGCCGCGCCCGCGCTCGCGACGCCGCACGGTGAGTCACACTGACCTCGACACCATCTCAACTGCTGCTGCGCGAGCATCGCCTGCTCGAGCCCGCCGCGCCCGCGCTCGCGACGCCGCACGGTGAGTCACACTGACCTCGACACCATCTCAACTGCTGCTGCGCGAGCATCGCCTGCTCGAGCCCGCCGCGCCCGCGCTCGCGACGCCGCACGGTGAGTCACACTGACCTCGACACCATCTCAACTGCCGCTGCGCGAGCATCGCCTGCTCGAGCTCGCCGCGCCCGCGCTCGCGACGCCGCACGGTGAGTCACACTGACCTCGACACCATCTCAACTGCTGCTGCGCGAGCATCGCCTGCTCGAGCCCGCCGCGCCCGCGCTCGCGACGCCGCACGGTGAGTCACACTGACCTCGACACCATCTCAACTGCTGCTGCGAGCATCGCCTGCTCGAGCCCGCCGCGCCCGCGCTCGCGACGCCGCACGGTGAGTCACACCGACCTCGACACCATCTCAACTGCTGCTGCGAGAGCATCGCCTGCTCGAGCCCGCCGCGCCCGCGCTCGCGACGCCGCACGGTGAGTCACACTGACCTCGACACCATCTCAACTGCTGCTGCGAGAGCATCGCCTGCTCGAGCCCGCCGCGCCCGCGCTCGCGACGCCGCACGGTGAGTCACACTGACCTCGACACCATCTCAACTGCTGCTGCGCGAGCATCGCCTGCTCGAGCCCGCCGCGCCCGCGCTCGCGACGCCGCACGGTGAGTCACACTGACCTCAACACCATCTCGACTGAAGGCCCATTTAGACGGCGCAAGATTCTTGGACAGACAACGGCATAGCAACTTATCCAAATTCATTGCAAATTCACCCCATTTACCGTCGCATATGAAGCCCATGCCGGGTCGCTTGATGTGCGGACTAACTGTACATACAAGAGCAATAATTACATGCAATAATTGCGGCTTTAAACTGGGGATTCACTTGATATTTCTAATTTTAATCGGGAAATATTTAAATAAAACAACGTGATAGCAGAACGGAAGAGCTTATTTTTCAGTGTTGACACACTAAACAAGAAAAATATATATGACCATACGGCTTACATACAGTATAGAGGGCACTAGTATGGTATTTTGAGTATGTCGCAACAAATTCCTTCATCTATAGCCGATGGGCTAGCAACTTGTCACTATACCTGAATCTCTATTCCACCCGAGAGCCCACTATCCACGCTAAGCGTGGCCTTCGAGTCTCACGACTCTTAACTCTGTCTACCCCGTAAAGGATAAAGACGTAATTCTATGTATGTATATAATAATTGCAGTACAACAATTGACTATCAATAATTACAAGCAACTGTTGTTTAAACCATACAAGTATTTACTTGCTCCAATTAAACTGTATGCAACCGACAAGAAACTTGCAGCATCTAAATGTCCCTTCATTTTGAACTCTATTGACATTATTCTGCACTTGGTATTTTTGCCCATATACAAAAGCGATACATGCGCGCCGCGGGAAAGTTACCACATATAAAAAATTGATGTCAATAGGGTCAGGGCTTGCCAAATGAGCGATGACCTCTTATCTCGACTATAAATATTTTAGTAGGTATCTGAATCCAAACCTAACTAATATTATAAAAGTGAAAGTAAGTTTATTTGCTACCTCTTCACAGTTTATCTATTAAACCAATCTTCCTGAAATTTCGCATACACATAGTTATAGTGAAAAATCCACGCAGGCGAAACCGCGGACAAAAGCTAGCAAATAATACAAGAAAACTTTTATAGGTTTAAGAATTTAGATTTTCTCAGTAAATTTTGTTTTTAATAAACACGGGCCATAGATGTGAAAGCGTGCCACTCGACACTCTCCAAAACAACAACAGGTAACGTAACTTCAACAAACTTCTGTGACTCAAGTCGTTTTAAAATTTAAAAAAAAATACTATAAAACAACTAAATATTTTTCGTTCAAATCATAAAAAAATCTAATTCGTTGTTTTTTTTTCTTGAAATAGATTTTACTTATAAGTCTATTCATTTAAAAATTTTGTACGACAAAATTATTAACTATGGTTCATTGCTACTGTGTTATATATGCTCAGCGGACGGCGTCTCAGTCGCACCCTTATGAGTGAGTACTTTATATGTATAATATACAAAATACACGACCTTCCTGCCTTCGGCATGGACAGGTCTAACGAGATTATGAAGATTAGAAACTATAATATCAAATGAAATCACTTTCACATTTGTTAAAACACGAAAGAAATATAGTCACGAAATACAACCCCTCAATTTATCATTAAAATTGCACTTATTTGCTTAACCACACATTAATTTTACTTCTAAAACGATTTTACGTCACTAGTTCTAAAGCTTCGAGTTATTTTTGACACGAAATCAATTTACAATCATCAAAACCTTGTTTACGTTCGACAAGCAAGTCAACAAATATGGCGGCGCAGGCGCAAAAAAATAAAATAAGGTTCTTCGTGCTAAGTCCCGTTAAAATCATAATTTTGTATAGTTTTCCTAAGAATTTAGAAAATCTATAAAACGGGACACGTTTAAAGGGGGAGGGCGACGCGGGAGAGTCTTGTATTTTAATGTATAAGTATAAAATAGCACAGCAGCAATGAAACAATTAATAATTTTGCCACTTTGCAACTTGACGACTCGGGTCACAGCGCCGACTACATTATTATGTCTATTTTACTATAAGATTAATTATTATAAAGATGTTTCTCTAAGATTGTACTCGCCAAAGACTAAATCGGCAAGGCCTGCCGTCCGGCCGCTCTCGGCCGTGACGTCACGCCGCCGCCGGACACCCCGCCACCTTGATCCTCTCCTCACCTTCTATCTCCAAGAGAAAATAGAATGATAGGGATTCGTACGGGATTATTACATTTATTTATCGATTATTCATATTATTGACTAAAAATTTTAATTGTCATTTAGTTTAACATTGATAAGATACTCGTAATATCAAATTAAATTACCTTACTATTATCAAAGTAAAGCCAATATAGGACTTTTTAAATTGTATTGCCATACAAGTGTAAAATACATGAGGACTAGCAAGAAAGCTTGGGAGCCGATCCTGGAGGCACCATAAATATATTTCAGTTACCAAAGTAAAAGTTTTTAATAATTTATTAAAATTACTCTATAATAATTTAAATAAGTTAAAAGAAAATATTTAAACGAAGACATTTAATAATACGGTCTTGAAGGTATTGTCCAAATAAATTTTTTTGTGGACATTCTCCAGCCTAGTGATTTTAGTACTGTAATAATGATTTTAAAATAAAAATGAACCTAAACTAAAGCCCAGTCGAGTAGCAGTTTAGTATAATATTGAAGTATGTATGTATATGTATAGAGTAGGGTAGGGCCGGCCCCTGCAGTGGCCGGACTGGCAGTACACGTTTGTTTCCCGCAGCGGCGCCGCGGCGGGGCTACGCGGGCGCGCTGCGCGGCCGGGACGACTCGCTCACAGGTACTGCGGCCCGCCCGCCGCCGCCGACTGTACTCACGCATACCGGCTCATGCGCTAAATATCGCTTTCGCGAAATGTCCCCTAGTCGCAAAATGTCTCTTTCGCAGAATATCGCTTTCGCAAAATGTCTCTTTCGCAGAATGTCGCTTTCGCAAAATGTCGCGACGGGGACTTAGATTATTATTTTTTTAATCAAAAATGATTATAAAAATGGAGAAAAAAATAAGTGATTCCCAATGCTAAATTAATAAACAAACTTTAGTACCATAATGAGAAAATAGTTATGTTTATGTCGTAATCAATAACTAATCTTCTTATTTGAATGTGTAACATTTTCTTTACCTACCGGTATTTGTTTTATTTCGAATTTATAATTAAAATTTACCAAAACTGGACAACAACCATGGACAACATCCATAATTTGTTTATACCTTTAAACTTTGTCTAAAACTTTAATAAATGATTTTGCTTTAAAACCCAAAATTTTTAAGTCCCTGTCGCCACATTTTTCGAAAGCGACATTCTGCGAAAGAGACATTCTGCGAAAGGTACATTCTGCGAGAGGCATTATGCGACTAGAGGACATTTCGCGAAAGCGACATTTTGCGCATGAGCCCTACTATCACCCCAATTTTATTGTGTATTGTATTTATATGTATATTTACAAAACTTTGAAGTTATTATTTCGCATCCGTTTTGTTGAAATCACAATAATTATTATGTGATCAATACAATTACCTTCCCATAATAGTAAAACCTACTTCTGCGTTTATACATTAAAGACATTTAATTAAAATGGAAATAAATAAAATGGCAAAGTACTGAAATAATACAATAACGGCAGAAAAAAAATAATATCACGAGGAAATGGCTGGAAAATAAATAATACATGACAATAAAAATTGGAGAATGCTTTATAAATGGAATAAGATTGGGTTCGATATAAAAATGTCAGTACACTCGACGTCGCGCGGGACGAGGCGAGACCTTTCTTATTATGCATAGGAACATCCATAGTATCCATACACACAGCTTCACATGACTTGCTCGCCTGTACTGTGGCGCGCGAGCGGCCGCCCCGGCGCGGTGCCAAGGGCGGTCGGTCAGCCCGATCTTTTCCAACAATCATGCGCATATCTATAAACCATCGATTTTTTATTTTTAATAATGATTTTCTGTGGTTGTGCTTATTTCTTAATCCCCCATTATTATTTTTTCTATTAACGATCGTCACGATGAACGCTTCACATTGTAACATCACATTCCACCTTCGCTCGCGACTGACAAATGAAACTAGACTTGTTGAAATTGAATAACGCCTTTGGGCTTGAGCGTTTCGATCCAAAGTATATCTTAATTTGTTTCTTTTATTGCCCGTTTTACTGTTGGCCGATGTCTCACCCGCAAAATGATTTTTTTTAAGAACATATTTATTACATAACATGTTGAATTTCACTGATGTCGATGATTTCAATGGTAGCGGGTTTATAGAATTACGGCGTGGAACCCTAAAGAAAAGAATATGGTATACCAATATAGTAGATTTTACAACAAGTGCACAAAACGAATCATTTTTATCCGAGATTTTTAGCAGCCCGAGCCGAAGGCGAGGGCTGATAGTAATGTCGAGGATAAAAATCGTTTTGTGGACGAGTTATAAACTCTGCTTTTCACTTCGATTGAGAGGAAATAAATCAAATTGAAGTAATTACATAATAAACGCACGAAAAAACAAGAGCCGTTTCCCGCCGCTTTATTTTTTAAAATCTTACGACATTGATAGGCTTGGGCTGCAGACCTATACAGCCTACTATTAAATTAATTTTGTAATAATATTCTTAAATTAATTCAATAACATACCGTACTTGAATTTAAATTTCAATATCTTTTATGTCTTAAAAAACACATAAGGCAAATAAATTAAAAGTAAATATTATAAAATAACAAATTCTATATTTAAACTTTTTATCGTGTTTGGCTGTATAGCTCATTTCCTTTGCCTTAATATAGATACATTTATGAGTAGATACGTTAATGCCCTTGTGCACAAAATTCGATTTTGTGCAGCCTATATCCTGCACAAATAAGCACTTTCAGAGCATGAGAAGTGAAAAATATATTTTTCACTTCTACCAGAAAATGTGCAGAGCAACTACGCTCTGCTGCCAGAAAATGTGCGCAGAGCGAATCCGGACAAACGAAGCGGCGGGAAGAATTCTGTACCGGAACTTCACCGGGAAAAGACCACCGGTAAAAATAAGTACCGGGAAAAAATCTCCACGCGGCACCACGTTTGCCCGACTAAAACCTAATTAACTTAACGCAGTCTGCTACCACCGTAGCTTATGAAGGGAGAGAAAAATATATTTTTCACTTCTCATGCTCTGAAAGTGCTTATTTGTGCAGGATATAGGCTGCACAAAATCGAATTTTGTGCACAAGGGCATTAACGTATCTACTCATAAATGTATCTATATTAAGGCAAATAAAATGAGCTATACAGCCAAACACAATAAGAAGTTCATGATAAAATTTGTTGTTTTATAAATATTTACTAAATTTTTTTTGTCTTCTGTATTTTTGAAGACTTAAAAGATATTAAAAATTAAATTCAAATACGGTAGGTTATTTAATTAATTGAAGAAAATTATTATTACAAAAATAATTTAATAGTAGGCTGTATAAGTCTGCGGCCCAAGCCTAATATTAATGTCGTAAGATTTAAAAAAAATTAAACGGCGGGGGAAACAGCTCTTGTTTTTTCGTGCGTTTATTAATTTCTTCAATTTGATTTATTTCCTCGCAATCGAAGTGAAAAGCAGAGTTTATAACTCGTCAACAAAACGATTTTTGTCCTCGACATTCGGCCTTCGGCTCGTGCTAAAAGTCTCGGATAAAAGTGGTTCGTTTTGTGCACTTGTTATAAAATCTACTATAGTTATTGGTAAACAATTTTTTTTGTCTTTAGTATTTGAGCCAAAAAATAAGTTTTCTTGCGTATATTTTGAGTGCATTGCATACATTTCCTATCGTGCGAGTGAGATAGCTGCCGACACCGCGAGCGAAGGCGGACTGCATCTATGTTTTTTGGACAAAAAGACAGATAATGGTTCAAATGATTTCACTCTGGTCGTTGTATGAAATTATATCTTTATCTCGTTCCAAGAAATTGTGGGAGCGGGGTGATAATATATTTTGCTATAATCGACGATGGGTTCAAATTGTGCTCGGTCATTGTCTTTTCTGTTTGTTCAGAAGTTGACTCAAATAGCTTACAACGTCAAGAAGAATTCGTAACTGAGATAAAGTACAATTCACCTAGACGTAGTAAACTTAGCACCTCCAGAGGCGGGACAGAAGTGAAATGATTCAGATTCCCTGTAATAGTCTGTCATAGCTGTTGCTATACATCTCCGGGCGTGCCCGCCGCCGCTGTGCCCTCAGAGTCCGGCCGCGCGGTGGAGCTGGGCGCGGCCGCGGAGGAGAGCCCCCCGCGCGGGCCCTTCGACCTCCGCGACCACAAGCACTTCCCGCCCATGCGCGCGCATCCCGCGCACCCCGACCCCCTACTGCCGGGGGGCGACCAGCAGTAGGCCGGGTGTACTACCATCGGCTGCGTACGGGCAAACCGACATCTTCTAGTTTTAAA
Source organism: Ephestia elutella (assembly GCA_018467065.1). Classification (NCBI taxonomy): domain Eukaryota; kingdom Metazoa; phylum Arthropoda; class Insecta; order Lepidoptera; family Pyralidae; genus Ephestia; species Ephestia elutella. The sequence continues at coordinate 726,834 of CM031580.1, read as the reverse complement.
ACAAGTTATTATTTGATTGAAGAACATTTTCGCAAATCATAAATACTATGCGTACGTAAAAAAAAAATAAAAGACGCTCATTTATTATTAAAGAGGCAGATGCTACTCCTAAGTAAATGATTTTAAGGGGCATAGAAAATTGATGTCGTGCACTTTCATATTTGAGTAATATAATAGCTCCCCTTACACGACTGCAGAGTACACCCGCGCCCCTGTACATAACCGCTAGCGTATCGAATTATTGACGTTTGGCGGCCGGGCATAATGTGATTTTCTATATTCGTATAAGTACAAGATTTTGATTTTTTTTAGTTAATGAAAGAAAGTTATTTAGTCTTTCGAAACATTGTGATCACCATAATGAAATAATGAGGTACAATTTTAATTTTAAAAACTGAAAAATAAAGGTATATTCTAACATGACAAAAAAGAGCTTTTCTGAAGTCCCGGTCGCCGTCTCTGCTGTAACTAGTTTTATATACTTTGTACCAATGGTTTAATTCCCAAATTGTAAAAAAATGTATATAAGCATTATCTATTGATATTAATATTAGCGACGAGTGCGACGCGCACGCTCGGCGCGGGCGCAGCTACACGCTACATCTGTCACCGCACATACTCGCTTTACAAATCCATTCCATCTTTTCCCAGATACCGAAAAAATATCAGATTCATGACCTTATTATTTTAGAAAAATAAAGAAACCGGAACTTTGTTATGTGCATTGTTATTTTCGAAATTGTTAAACTACTGGACTTACTACTATATTTTTAGTTTATTTTACCGCGCCATTTTTATCTAGTTTTTTTGACTACAAAGGAAGGGTTATATTTTTAACTAAAAAAAATTATTTAATTATACTATATACCATAGAGCTTCAAAGATTTTCCCTTAGTACTAGAGAGATATCCTATTGTTAAATCCTATTGTTTTCTGCGTGAGCAGAACATTCATAAACAATATTGAATCAAATGACAAGATAGATTGTATTAGTGATTGGCACAGCCGACACTCGCACATAAAATATCATAATCAATAGATTTATTTAAATATGGAGTTCATTTGTTAATTGTAAATAAAGTAATGTATAAAGTTCATAACACAAAATAAAAATGCAAACGGGCTGTTTGCATATATAAATCAAATATTTATCTTTTATTTTATTATAATCGAAATTAAATTAAAAAAAAAAGCATGATTAATGATTGGAAAGTTTACATTCATGTCCCATCACATCGAATTTAACTGTCAAAAGATGCACCACGCGATGCACCGACGTGTCACGATTTGCGAATCATATATAGGCTTGGCTTGGTCTATACTAGGGAATGATTCAATAGTACCGATATACCGATAGTACCGATATACCGGTAGTTCAATATACCGATTTGCAGTCTTAACGCACATAACTAGTTCAAAAATTATATAGCGTGTAGCTGGGTTCAAGTGAAGATGATTGCATTCTGGCATAGATAAAGTGATGCAAGCAAGAATTGTCTGTAAATCGAGTCCCGGCGCGAGCGCTGCCTGACGATAAAATCTTTCACGTCATCGTCTTGACAGCTTCTACGCCAATCACAATAGGTCCTAATTTTCTATTGGCCTAGGAGCTATCAAAACGTTAGACGCCGTTGACCTGCGTGTTCAAGTTGCGGTGGAGTGTAGCTCTAGTGAACTGTGATCTGTGTAATAATTTTGCGATATGTTAAATAGTTCTGTTTTGTAGCTACATGGTTGTCAAACACAATATGGTAGCCAGTTGTAATTGTATTTCAATTGTCTCGTAGATAATGTAAGACATGAGTGTTTTGCTGCTGGGCAGCTTCAATATTCCAATGTTAATAATAGAGGAAATGGTTACGGATCCTTTCAGAATTTTCACATTGTCAGACTGTCAAAAGAGATTTGATCTTTTATACACATTTTTGTTGTAGCTATTTTCAAACACCTCCATACGAATAAGTAATAGAATCGCTCTTGCATAATTTATTTTTTAAATCTATTTTGACAGACACTGGATGGGTCAAAATGTTTTCAGAAGCGTCACTCTAGTATCGCTTGCCTGCGAAGTCTCCGCAGTTATATAAATGTATTGTAACTATTGTAAGGTGCACTGTCAAATACTCCATTGTAATTTGTTAATAATCCTTTCTATCGCGAACAAGGAGGAAATGTGTGTACATAATTTCTTTTGCAAAACTATTTGGCCCAATCTAATAGAGTAAGTAGCCAACGGCAGCGCGTCGCTCGGCGCAGCGTCGCCGACAGCTTAGACACAATATTGTAAATACCTACATTATAATGAATAAATATTTTTACAAAATCTCAGCCCACGTATTTTCTTTCCCTTTCCTCGATCCCGCCTTCAGTACACTTTTATATAAAAAAAAGACAAATAGGCGAGTCTGCCATCTCTTGCGCTCACAAGGTGTGCGACTGAGACAGTCTAGTGGGCGCTACGTCTGTGCGTCACGCAAGCAAGTGCCCCGCCGCCGTCTCTGTTCGCTATAAACTTAAATGGTTTACACCTAACACACACTTACACTTTTTACCAAAACCAAATAGGCTGCTTCTGGGTGTGCTCGCTACACCACCGTAGACCTCACCCATGTCCTAGGGCAAGATTGTGGTCAAGAGCAAAACCATCTTGTATAAAAATTGTCAATAATCCTATGAGTAAGATATAATTGTTTAATAATCAAGCCCACTGATTTCATCAACAAAAGCATGCGTCCTGGGAAACTTCGTCAGAAACTGAAGTTCCTTATAAATTATGTAGTTAAAAACAAAAAAGGTACATATTTTAGACCTGTTTATTTTCAGTGTAAAATTACCAAGTTTCTGAAGTGCCCCCGGCCTGCGCTAGCGGGAGCAGCAAGTTCCGAGCCGCCATTTGATTCGTAATGTACTAAAATAAAATATGATAGCTCTTCATAGGATTTATTCTTCAAGTCACATCCTGGCCTGGCCCCGCGCGGCCGAACAGAGGATATAAAAATAAAGTAAAGCTAGATTCACGCTCCCGGCGACGCGATTCAGCTCCGGAGACTCCTTACACCGAGTTGTTCCTGCAATCAAATCGTAATAGTTCGGTCAATAAATGTCTCATAAAGGGGTTTCCCTTTGTGTAGAGTGCGCGAGCCAAGTCAAACTTGGAACTTCAGAAACATGTTTAGGTTGCTTAGATATAACATATACCTGTATAGTCTTTGAGCTAAACGCTCCGAAAAAGTGAAAATTAATTTTTTTAGCGCGATGAGCTTTACCCATATGAAAATGTACATAAGATCCATACCAGTTGTCAGTGTGTATGTATCTCTATTCTACTATGCTTGCACTGTTCTCGTGGGTTATACACGCGGACAAAGTCGCGGGCAAAAGCTTAACTAAAAATAATAGTTATGCATAAAGCAAGTAGACTTATTACGTACATAACATTTATTTTATTTTATATATTCGGATGACCAACAGCTGGATTAACATAATAAACAAACAAAGTTTAGTTTAAACGTATTAATTATGATTATTTGTGGAGACCTGTATTTTGTTATTATTATTTTAATGTAGCTGTTGGTCATCCGAATATATGAAATTCTATTCTTCTATCTACTAATATTAGAAATGCGAAGTTTGGATGTGAGTTTGTGTGAGGATGTTTGTTATTAATCATGCAAAATCTACTGGACGGATTTTGATAAAATTTGGAATACGAGTAGAGGTACTTTTTATCCCGAAATTCCCAAGGGAGCGAAGCCCTGGGGCGCGGCTTGTAAAATAAATAAAAATGAAATATGGGGGTGAGGGAGACAGATGAGTCAGATATGGATTTCGTACGGTAAAATATGAAAGCTGGGTATGAAATGTATGTCAGGCAGGAGAGAGGCATAGGAAGGTGACGTGGTGATAATGAGGCTGGTAGGGATCGGGCACCGACCTGGGCATGGCGCACATCTCGCAGGCGTCGCGCGCGGCCGCGTTGTGGAACGTGCACAGCGGACACGTCCACACGCCCGCCGCGCTGCGGACAGAGAGAGGTTACCGGCTGGCTCATAGCTTATCATTACATTTTAAATTATTGCTCAAGGGCGTGGTGGCCGAATCGTTAGGGCGCCCGGTCGCAGGTTCGAATCCTGCCCGTGCTACATCAATTTGTATACCAATCTGACTTATGTATGGTAGTTTTCATCGACCACGACTTGCTTCTGGTCTGGTGAAGGAAAACATCGTGAGAAAACCTGCACTCTATGGTAATCAGCTGCAGCGTGTGTAAAATGAAGAAGGCAATAGCAAACCACTCCATTAACATTGTCAAGAAAATCATGTGTGTTTCATTCGACATACCCTCAGTAATGAGGAATATGACTAAAGGAGCGTGTCGGGCCACGAGCATTGTAGGGTTTCAAATGTGACTTCTCTCAATAAATATGCGGACACATGAACTTATAGTCCCTGCTTTATATAATTAAAAAATGAAATGACCATTTTTTTACATGTGCGAAGACCGTCATCTCATCCATCCGACTCGGAAAGCCGGACAGGTATGTGGGACTTGAACCCACTAAAACCACACGGTGTCAACGCCTACCGCATATATGCCAGGACCGTGTGCTATTCTCGCTCCACAGCCCCGGCGCGGCGGCCGCTACCACGGCTCGCTGTCGAGACACCTCTCTTATCTAAAGGGTCGGAGCGGCCAGCGGGATGGCCTAACGGCCTCCAAAACTTTCCCCGACACGAGCGCGCCTTTCTACCCGGGGGTCGTTAAGAGTGTATCCCGTCCGCGCGCCCGACCGAGTTTAGGTATTTGATAGACCGCAGCTGGCTGTGTGCAAGTCACACGCACACATCGACGTGAGATTGCCGCCAACCCGAAGTAATAAGTGACCTAGATCCGGCAAAGGATTTGTTGGTACCTATATAATTTTTTTTTCTTGCTTTACGGTAATGAATACTAAAAATAAAATTACGACCATTTTCTTATGTAAAACATACTTGGCGCGACTTGGCAGTAAAATGGACACGAATGCCGCGACAGAAAATAGCATGACCGTCGTGCCAGGATGCTAAGATGTTAAACATCTGCCTGGCATCCCATGAAGGCCAATTTTTCGGGATGAGGTTTACAAAAATAGTATTTTTGGATCCAAGATAGCAGACAACTTTTTTTTAATTTTGCAATATGGGTATCGTTTTATAAGTGTTTCAGTGCGCTGATTACGAAAATAACATTTATTTTGAAATCCAAGATGGCGGACAACTTTTTTTTCACATTTACAATATGGGTATGGTTATAAGGGTTTTTCGGTGCTCTGATGACAAAAATAACATTTATTTTGAGATCCAAGATGGCGGACAACTTTTTTTTAATTTTACAATATGGGTATGGTTATATAGGTTTTTGGGGACGCTGATGACGAAAATAACATTTATTTTGAGATCCAAGATGGAGGACATTTTTTATTTTATTTTACAATATGGGTATCGTTTTATGGGTTTTTGGGGACGCTGATGACCAAAATAACATTTATTTTAAGATCAGCGTCCCCGAAAACCTATTAAACGATACCCATATTGTAAAATAATAAAAAAACTGTCAGCCATCTTGGATCTCAAAATAAATGTTATTTTCGTCATCAGCGTCCCCAAAAACCTATAAAATGATACCCATATTGTAAAATAAAATAAAAAATTGTCCGCCATCTTGGATCTCAAAATAAATCTTATTTTCGTCATCAGCGTCCCCAAAAACCTAGAAAACGATACCCATATTGTAAAATAAAATAAAAAACTGTCCTCCATCTTGGATCTCAAAATAAATGTTATTTTCGTCATCAGCGTCCCCAAAAACCTATATAACCATACCCATATTGTAAAATTAAAAAAAAATTGTCCGCCATCTTGGATCTCAAAATAAATGTTATTTTTGTCATTAGCGCACCGAAAAACCTATAAAAACATACCCATATTATAAAATTGAAAAAAAAAGTTGTCCGCCATCTTGGATCTCAAAATAAATGTTATTTTCGTAATCAGCGCACTGAAAAACTTATGAAACGATATACATATCGCAAAATTAAAAAAAAAAGTTGTCCGCCATCTTGGATCTTGATTTAGATTTATTTTGATTTTTATGATTTCGATTTCTATGATTTCGATTTATTACGATTTCTATGATTGCGATTTATTACGATTTCTATTTCATCAAAAATTGTCGGCCATCATTCATGAGTATGAAAATGGTACCTATATAAATTTTAAAAAGATTAAAAGTAATAAATATGTGACTCTGATCTACATTACTCTCTGCTGTCTGTGAATACATGAACACGCGAAAATTAAATGCCTCCCGAGCAGCAGAGCGACGTGGATTCCCCTTGACTCTTACCGGCAGACTGATTTTTCGCGGGCTTGGAACTCGTATATATTGAGCGATGGCATTGCCATACAAAAAATGTATGGGGAATTTCTTAGTGAACTGTTACGATATATAATATTTTTTTCGAGTTATTTTTCAAAAATCTAAAACGAGCAACTTGTAGCTAGTTTAATAAACTCGCGATTTAACATTATGTAGAAATTATAATTTGTGTTTTACATAATGATTTCGTTAAAGCCGTGAACCTTGTTTTTCGTATTTTTCGTGTTTTCTGGAAGGTATTTACGCAAAAATAAAAGGCAAAATATTTTTATCTGTCTCGTATAAGTAGTAGCAGTTATTTGAGAAGCCTATAGTACTATTTTTATTATCAATAATGATCTAGTTTTGGCACCAGGGTAAATTCAGTAACGCCTGTTTTGGCTAAAAACGTGTGATGCAGGCTTAAGCCGGACGACGGAATCCCGTAACCTCCATACCGTACCATCATATTTAATGAAAATGTGCTCCGGGCGGAGGGCTGCACCACTCCAGCAGTACAGTTACCTGGCAGGAGAGTGCGGCTGGTGCTCGTGCTCCGGCCTCGAGCGTGGCGGCGGAGGGCTGCACCACTCCAGCAGTACAGTTACCTGGCAGGAGAGTGCGGCTGGTGCTCGTGCTCCGGCCGCGCCAGCTGCTCGAGCGTGGCGGCGGAGGGCTGCACCACTCCAGCAGTACAGTTACCTGGCAGGAGAGTGCGGCTGGTGCTCGTGCTCCGGCCTCGAGCGTGGCGGCGGAGGGCTGCACCACTCCAGCAGTACAGTTACCTGGCAGGAGAGTGCGGCTGGTGCTCGTGCTCCGGCCTCGAGCGTGGCGGCGGAGGGCTGCACCACTCCAGCAGTACAGTTACCTGGCAGGAGAGTGCGGCTGGTGCTCGTGCTCCGGCCTCGAGCGTGGCGGCGGAGGGCTGCACCACTCCAGCAGTACAGTTACCTGGCAGGAGAGTGCGGCTGGTGCTCGTGCTCCGGCCTCGAGCGTGGCGGCGGAGGGCTGCACCACTCCAGCAGTACAGTTACCTGGCAGGAGAGTGCGGCTGGTGCTCGTGCTCCGGCCGCGCCAGCTGCTCGAGCGTGGCGGCGGAGGGCTGCACCACTCCAGCAGTACAGTTACCTGGCAGGAGAGTGCGGCTGGTGCTCGTGCTCCGGCCTCGAGCGTGGCGGCGGAGGGCTGCACCACTCCAGCAGTACAGTTACCTGGCAGGAGAGTGCGGCTGGTGCTCGTGCTCCGGCCGCGCCAGCTGCTCGAGCGTGGCGGCGGAGGGCTGCACCACTCCAGCAGTACAGTTACCTGGCAGGAGAGTGCGGCTGGTGCTCGTGCTCCGGCCTCGAGCGTGGCGGCGGAGGGCTGCACCACTCCAGCAGTACAGTTACCTGGCAGGAGAGTGCGGCTGGTGCTCGTGCTCCGGCCGCGCCAGCTGCTCGAGCGTGGCGGCGGAGGGCTGCACCACTCCAGCAGTACAGTTACCTGGCAGGAGAGTGCGGCTGGTGCTCGTGCTCCGGCCTCGAGCGTGGCGGCGGAGGGCTGCACCACTCCAGCAGTACAGTTACCTGGCAGGAGAGTGCGGCTGGTGCTCGTGCTCCGGCCGCGCCAGCTGCTCGAGCGTGGCGGCGGAGGGCTGCACCACTCCAGCAGTACAGTTACCTGGCAGGAGAGTGCGGCTGGTGCTCGTGCTCCGGCCTCGAGCGTGGCGGCGGAGGGCTGCACCACTCCAGCAGTACAGTTACCTGGCAGGAGAGTGCGGCTGGTGCTCGTGCTCCGGCCTCGAGCGTGGCGGCGGAGGGCTGCACCACTCCAGCAGTACAGTTACCTGGCAGGAGAGTGCGGCTGGTGCTCGTGCTCCGGCCTCGAGCGTGGCGGCGGAGGGCTGCACCACTCCAGCAGTACAGTTACCTGGCAGGAGAGTGCGGCTGGTGCTCGTGCTCCGGCCTCGAGCGTGGCGGCGGAGGGCTGCACCACTCCAGCAGTACAGTTACCTGGCAGGAGAGTGCGGCTGGTGCTCGTGCTCCGGCCGCGCCAGCTGCTCGAGCGTGGCGGCGGAGGGCTGCACCACTCCAGCAGTACAGTTACCTGGCAGGAGAGTGCGGCTGGTGCTCGTGCTCCGGCCTCGAGCGTGGCGGCGGAGGGCTGCACCACTCCAGCAGTACAGTTACCTGGCAGGAGAGTGCGGCTGGTGCTCGTGCTCCGGCCGCGCCAGCTGCTCGAGCGTGGCGGCGGAGGGCTGCACCACTCCAGCAGTACAGTTACCTGGCAGGAGAGTGCGGCTGGTGCTCGTGCTCCGGCCTCGAGCGTGGCGGCGGAGGGCTGCACCACTCCAGCAGTACAGTTACCTGGCAGGAGAGTGCGGCTGGTGCTCGTGCTCCGGCCGCGCCAGCTGCTCGAGCGTGGCGGCGGAGGGCTGCACCACTCCAGCAGTACAGTTACCTGGCAGGAGAGTGCGGCTGGTGCTCGTGCTCCGGCCTCGAGCGTGGCGGCGGAGGGCTGCACCACTCCAGCAGTACAGTTACCTGGCAGGAGAGTGCGGCTGGTGCTCGTGCTCCGGCCGCGCCAGCTGCTCGAGCGTGGCGGCGGAGGGCTGCACCACTCAGCAGTACAGTTACCTGGCAGGAGAGTGCGGCTGGTGCTCGTGCTCCGGCCGCGCCAGCTGCTCGAGCGTGGCGGCGGAGGGCTGCACCACTCCAGCAGTACAGTTACCTGGCAGGAGAGTGCGGCTGGTGCTCGTGCTCCGGCCGCGCCAGCTGCTCGAGCGTGGCGGCGGAGGGCTGCACCACTCCAGCAGTACAGTTACCTGGCAGGAGAGTGCGGCTGGTGCTCGTGCTCCGGCCGCGCCAGCTGCTCGAGCGTGGCGGCGGAGGGCTGCACCACTCAGCAGTACAGTTACCTGGCAGGAGAGTGCGGCTGGTGCTCGTGCTCCGGCCGCGCCAGCTGCTCGAGCGTGGCGGCGGAGGGCTGCACCACTCCAGCAGTACAGTTACCTGGCAGGAGAGTGCGGCTGGTGCTCGTGCTCCGGCCTCGAGCGTGGCGGCGGAGGGCTGCACCACTCCAGCAGTACAGTTACCTGGCAGGAGAGTGCGGCTGGTGCTCGTGCTCCGGCCGCGCCAGCTGCTCGAGCGTGGCGGCGGAGGGCTGCACCACTCCAGCAGTACAGTTACCTGGCAGGAGAGTGCGGCTGGTGCTCGTGCTCGGCCGCGCCAGCTGCTCGAGCGTGGCGGCGGAGGGCTGCACCACTCCAGCAGTACAGTTACCTGGCAGGAGAGTGCGGCTGGTGCTCGTGCTCCGGCCTCGAGCGTGGCGGCGGAGGGCTGCACCACTCCAGCAGTACAGTTACCTGGCAGGAGAGTGCGGCTGGTGCTCGTGCTCCGGCCGCGCCAGCTGCTCGAGCGTGGCGGCGGAGGGCTGCACCACTCCAGCAGTACAGTTACCTGGCAGGAGAGTGCGGCTGGTGCTCGTGCTCCGGCCGCGCCAGCTGCTCGAGCGTGGCGGCGGAGGGCTGCACCACTCCAGCAGTACAGTTACCTGGCAGGAGAGTGCGGCTGGTGCTCGTGCTCCGGCCTCGAGCGTGGCGGCGGAGGGCTGCACCACTCCAGCAGTACAGTTACCTGGCAGGAGAGTGCGGCTGGTGCTCGTGCTCCGGCCGCGCCAGCTGCTCGAGCGTGGCGGCGGAGGGCTGCACCACTCCAGCAGTACAGTTACCTGGCAGGAGAGTGCGGCTGGTGCTCGTGCTCGGCCGCGCCAGCTGCTCGAGCGTGGCGGCGGAGGGCTGCACCACTCCAGCAGTACAGTTACCTGGCAGGAGAGTGCGGCTGGTGCTCGTGCTCCGGCCGCGCCAGCTGCTCGAGCGTGGCGGCGGAGGGCTGCACCACTCCAGCAGTACAGTTACCTGGCAGGAGAGTGCGGCTGGTGCTCGTGCTCCGGCCGCGCCAGCTGCTCGAGCGTGGCGGCGGAGGGCTGCACCACTCCAGCAGTACAGTTACCTGGCAGGAGAGTGCGGCTGGTGCTCGTGCTCCGGCCGCGCCAGCTGCTCGAGCGTGGCGGCGGAGGGCTGCACCACTCCAGCAGTACAGTTACCTGGCAGGAGAGTGCGGCTGGTGCTCGTGCTCCGGCCTCGAGCGTGGCGGCGGAGGGCTGCACCACTCCAGCAGTACAGTTACCTGGCAGGAGAGTGCGGCTGGTGCTCGTGCTCCGGCCGCGCCAGCTGCTCGAGCGTGGCGGCGGAGGGCTGCACCACTCCAGCAGTACAGTTACCTGGCAGGAGAGTGCGGCTGGTGCTCGTGCTCCGGCCGCGCCAGCTGCTCGAGCGTGGCGGCGGAGGGCTGCACCACTCCAGCAGTACAGTTACCTGGCAGGAGAGTGCGGCTGGTGCTCGTGCTCCGGCCTCGAGCGTGGCGGCGGAGGGCTGCACCACTCCAGCAGTACAGTTACCTGGCAGGAGAGTGCGGCTGGTGCTCGTGCTCCGGCCTCGAGCGTGGCGGCGGAGGGCTGCACCACTCCAGCAGTACAGTTACCTGGCAGGAGAGTGCGGCTGGTGCTCGTGCTCCGGCCTCGAGCGTGGCGGCGGAGGGCTGCACCACTCCAGCAGTACAGTTACCTGGCAGGAGAGTGCGGCTGGTGCTCGTGCTCCGGCCGCGCCAGCTGCTCGAGCGTGGCGGCGGAGGGCTGCACCACTCCAGCAGTACAGTTACCTGGCAGGAGAGTGCGGCTGGTGCTCGTGCTCCGGCCTCGAGCGTGGCGGCGGAGGGCTGCACCACTCCAGCAGTACAGTTACCTGGCAGGAGAGTGCGGCTGGTGCTCGTGCTCCGGCCGCGCCAGCTGCTCGAGCGTGGCGGCGGAGGGCTGCACCACTCCAGCAGTACAGTTACCTGGCAGGAGAGTGCGGCTGGTGCTCGTGCTCCGGCCGCGCCAGCTGCTCGAGCGTGGCGGCGGAGGGCTGCACCACTCCAGCAGTACAGTTACCTGGCAGGAGAGTGCGGCTGGTGCTCGTGCTCCGGCCTCGAGCGTGGCGGCGGAGGGCTGCACCACTCCAGCAGTACAGTTACCTGGCAGGAGAGTGCGGCTGGTGCTCGTGCTCCGGCCGCGCCAGCTGCTCGAGCGTGGCGGCGGAGGGCTGCACCACTCCAGCAGTACAGTTACCTGGCAGGAGAGTGCGGCTGGTGCTCGTGCTCCGGCCTCGAGCGTGGCGGCGGAGGGCTGCACCACTCCAGCAGTACAGTTACCTGGCAGGAGAGTGCGGCTGGTGCTCGTGCTCCGGCCTCGAGCGTGGCGGCGGAGGGCTGCACCACTCCAGCAGTACAGTTACCTGGCAGGAGAGTGCGGCTGGTGCTCGTGCTCCGGCCGCGCCAGCTGCTCGAGCGTGGCGGCGGAGGGCTGCACCACTCCAGCAGTACAGTTACCTGGCAGGAGAGTGCGGCTGGTGCTCGTGCTCCGGCCGCGCCAGCTGCTCGAGCGTGGCGGCGGAGGGCTGCACCACTCCAGCAGTACAGTTACCTGGCAGGAGAGTGCGGCTGGTGCTCGTGCTCCGGCCTCGAGCGTGGCGGCGGAGGGCTGCACCACTCCAGCAGTACAGTTACCTGGCAGGAGAGTGCGGCTGGTGCTCGTGCTCCGGCCGCGCCAGCTGCTCGAGCGTGGCGGCGGAGGGCTGCACCACTCCAGCAGTACAGTTACCTGGCAGGAGAGTGCGGCTGGTGCTCGTGCTCCGGCCGCGCCAGCTGCTCGAGCGTGGCGGCGGAGGGCTGCACCACTCCAGCAGTACAGTTACCTGGCAGGAGAGTGCGGCTGGTGCTCGTGCTCCGGCCTCGAGCGTGGCGGCGGAGGGCTGCACCACTCCAGCAGTACAGTTACCTGGCAGGAGAGTGCGGCTGGTGCTCGTGCTCCGGCCGCGAGCGTGGCGGCGGAGGGCTGCACCACTCAGCAGTACAGTTACCTGGCAGGAGAGTGCGGCTGGTGCTCGTGCTCCGGCTCGAGCGTGGCGGCGGAGGGCTGCACCACTCCAGCAGTACAGTTACCTGGCAGGAGAGTGCGGCTGGTGCTCGTGCTCCGGCCGCGCCAGCTGCTCGAGCGTGGCGGCGGAGGCTGCACCACTCCAGCAGTACAGTTACCTGGCAGGAGAGTGCGGCTGGTGCTCGTGCTCCGGCCTCGAGCGTGGCGGCGGAGGGCTGCACCACTCCAGCAGTACAGTTACCTGGCAGGAGAGTGCGGCTGGTGCTCGTGCTCCGGCCGCGCCAGCTGCTCGAGCGTGGCGGCGGAGGGCTGCACCACTCCAGCAGTACAGTTACCTGGCAGGAGAGTGCGGCTGGTGCTCGTGCTCGGCCGCGCCAGCTGCTCGAGCGTGGCGGCGGAGGGCTGCACCACTCGGCAGTACAGTTACCTGGCAGGAGAGTGCGGCTGGTGCTCGTGCTCCGGCCGCGCCAGCTGCTCGAGCGTGGCGGCGGAGGGCTGCACCACTCCAGCAGTACAGTTACCTGGCAGGAGAGTGCGGCTGGTGCTCGTGCTCCGGCCGCGCCAGCTGCTCGAGCGTGGCGGCGGAGGGCTGCACCACTCCAGCAGTACAGTTACCTGGCAGGAGAGTGCGGCTGGTGCTCGTGCTCCGGCCTCGAGCGTGGCGGCGGAGGGCTGCACCACTCCAGCAGTACAGTTACCTGGCAGGAGAGTGCGGCTGGTGCTCGTGCTCCGGCCGCGCCAGCTGCTCGAGCGTGGCGGCGGAGGGCTGCACCACTCCAGCAGTACAGTTACCTGGCAGGAGAGTGCGGCTGGTGCTCGTGCTCCGGCCGCGCCAGCTGCTCGAGCGTGGCGGCGGAGGGCTGCACCACTCCAGCAGTACAGTTACCTGGCAGGAGAGTGCGGCTGGTGCTCGTGCTCCGGCCGCGCCAGCTGCTCGAGCGTGGCGGCGGAGGGCTGCACCACTCCAGCAGTACAGTTACCTGGCAGGAGAGTGCGGCTGGTGCTCGTGCTCCGGCCTCGAGCGTGGCGGCGGAGGGCTGCACCACTCCAGCAGTACAGTTACCTGGCAGGAGAGTGCGGCTGGTGCTCGTGCTCCGGCCTCGAGCGTGGCGGCGGAGGGCTGCACCACTCCAGCAGTACAGTTACCTGGCAGGAGAGTGCGGCTGGTGCTCGTGCTCCGGCCGCGCCAGCTGCTCGAGCGTGGCGGCGGAGGGCTGCACCACTCCAGCAGTACAGTTACCTGGCAGGAGAGTGCGGCTGGTGCTCGTGCTCCGGCCGCGCCAGCTGCTCGAGCGTGGCGGCGGAGGGCTGCACCACTCCAGCAGTACAGTTACCTGGCAGGAGAGTGCGGCTGGTGCTCGTGCTCCGGCCTCGAGCGTGGCGGCGGAGGGCTGCACCACTCCAGCAGTACAGTTACCTGGCAGGAGAGTGCGGCTGGTGCTCGTGCTCCGGCCGCGCCAGCTGCTCGAGCGTGGCGGCGGAGGGCTGCACCACTCCAGCAGTACAGTTACCTGGCAGGAGAGTGCGGCTGGTGCTCGTGCTCCGGCCGCGCCAGCTGCTCGAGCGTGGCGGCGGAGGCTGCACCACTCCAGCAGTACAGTTACCTGGCAGGAGAGTGCGGCTGGTGCTCGTGCTCCGGCCGCGCCAGCTGCTCGAGCGTGGCGGCGGAGGGCTGCACCACTCCAGCAGTACAGTTACCTGGCAGGAGAGTGCGGCTGGTGCTCGTGCTCCGGCCGCGCCAGCTGCTCGAGCGTGGCGGCGGAGGGCTGCACCACTCCAGCAGTACAGTTACCTGGCAGGAGAGTGCGGCTGGTGCTCGTGCTCCGGCCGCGCCAGCTGCTCGAGCGTGGCGGCGGAGGGCTGCACCACTCCAGCAGTACAGTTACCTGGCAGGAGAGTGCGGCTGGTGCTCGTGCTCCGGCCTCGAGCGTGGCGGCGGAGGGCTGCACCACTCCAGCAGTACAGTTACCTGGCAGGAGAGTGCGGCTGGTGCTCGTGCTCCGGCCGCGCCAGCTGCTCGAGCGTGGCGGCGGAGGGCTGCACCACTCCAGCAGTACAGTTACCTGGCAGGAGAGTGCGGCTGGTGCTCGTGCTCCGGCCGCGCCAGCTGCTCGAGCGTGGCGGCGGAGGGCTGCACCACTCCAGCAGTACAGTTACCTGGCAGGAGAGTGCGGCTGGTGCTCGTGCTCCGGCCGCGCCAGCTGCTCGAGCGTGGCGGCGGAGGGCTGCACCACTCCAGCAGTACAGTTACCTGGCAGGAGAGTGCGGCTGGTGCTCGTGCTCCGGCCGCGCCAGCTGCTCGAGCGTGGCGGCGGAGGGCTGCACCACTCCAGCAGTACAGTTACCTGGCAGGAGAGTGCGGCTGGTGCTCGTGCTCCGGCCGCGCCAGCTGCTCGAGCGTGGCGGCGGAGGGCTGCACCACTCCAGCAGTACAGTTACCTGGCAGGAGAGTGCGGCTGTCGGCCGCGCCAGCTGCTCGAGCGTGGCGGCGGAGGGCTGCACCACTCCAGCAGTACAGTTACCTGGCAGGAGAGTGCGGCTGGTGCTCGTGCTCCGGCCTCGAGCGTGGCGGCGGAGGGCTGCACCACTCCAGCAGTACAGTTACCTGGCAGGAGAGTGCGGCTGGTGCTCGTGCTCCGGCCGCGCCAGCTGCTCGAGCGTGGCGGCGGAGGGCTGCACCACTCCAGCAGTACAGTTACCTGGCAGGAGAGTGCGGCTGGTGCTCGTAGGCGCGCGCCAGGCTCGAGCGTGGCGGCGGCCAGCTCGTCCAGCGACCAGCAGCGGGGCCAGCTCGTCCAGCGACAGCGGCAGCGCGTCGTTCGTGGCCAGGAACAGGAGCACGTGCAGGTCCGACATCGCCTGCAAAGTCGAAACAAACACTGTTTGTAATATATTGGGTAAAACTAAACGCAGGCGTTTCCTGTTATCGCCGCCAGGCGTTTTGGGGTTCTCACATTGCTCGCGTGTAAGATGGGTCGTGGACGGTCGCCATTGTCCCATGCGATATCGGTTTGATTTTAATACGCGAGAGGTCCCGCGTTCTTTGATTGCTAATTAGCTTGAGTTGTATTTGTGAATTTCCTGTTTGTTAAATAACTATTGAACTTTGTGTTTGTGTACCCGTCATTGTGACTTTCTCCTGTGGGATGTGACGCGTGGCTGCTCGCTCACATATATCTGTTGCCGAGCCGATTTCGGGAAGAAATCTACTTATTTGTTCTGGGGAATTGAGATCTCATGGGTTAGGTAGGGTGATTAGGAATTCCCCCTTCCCGAAGACACTCAAGTTTGGATCCGAAGAGAAAGAAGATTTAGCTTGGTAAGTGGTTTTCCATTGTAATTAATTTATAGGTTAGGTTATTATATAGGGCCCTGTAGCTCCCTTCATAAGCTACGGTGGTAGCAGACTGCGTTAAGTTAGTTAGGTTTTAGTCGGGCAGACGTGGTGCCGCGTGGAGATTTTTTCCCGGTACTTATTTTTACCGGTGGTTTTTTCCCGGTGAAGTTCCGGTACAGAATTCTTCCCGCCGCTTCGTTTGTCCGGATTCGCTCTGCGCACATTTTCTGGCAGCAGAGCGTAGTTGCTCTGCACATTTTCTGGTAGCAGAGCGTAGTTTATCTACCCTCTATTTGTTCGTTTGTAAAAAAATAATTAATTGTTTGTAAAAATTATTAGATTTTTCTTAGTTTGTTTGTATAAGAATATTTGTAACCTTTTTTGTATTTGTTTTCGGTTTGTACCGTGCGTTCCGGGTTTGTGCCATTCTCATTCCTACCGCGGCTTTGCGTGTCGTAGTTTGATTTTGTTTTTTATTTACCTTTTATCTTTTTTTATTTGTCTGTTTGTTTGTGACTTGACGCGATGGCGAAGGTCCCCAATGCTAAGGCGACACTCGCCAACGAATTGAGATGGTTTGTGACGGCCGGTGGACTCCTGTCCCGGAAGGACAGGGAGGCCGCTATACTGGAAAGAGCGGATCCAGCTCCGCTCACGATTGAACAACGCGGAAGCGGCCATGGCGGCGCTTACCGAAGCCGACCTTACCCCGGAGGTCTACGCAGGTCACGTGGCGGACCTGGACCAGATCCTGAGTCTGCACGATGACATCGTGGAGGCGGCGGCCGCAATAAGGGCGAGACAGGCTGGCGGACCAGCCCCTCGCACACCTGTTAGACAGGAAGGACCAGCGGTTACTGGTCGGCTCCCCACCCTTCAGCTGTCCCACTTTGGGGGTAGGATGGAGGAGTGGGTGGCATATAAAAATATGTTTGAGTCCCTGGTCGTAGCACGACAGGATTTGTCGAAGGCCCAGAAGATGGCCTACCTCCTCTCCACTCTTGAGGGTGAAGCGCGGTCGCTCATCCAGCACCTCCGGGTGGAGGACGACCAGTACGATACGGCTTGGGAGTTATTGAACTCCCGCTACCAAAACTTACGTTTGTTAGCGGATGCGCACGCCGCACAGTTGATGGCCCTGCCCAAGGTGGCCAACAGGGCACAGTTGCGCCTGCAGTTGCTCACGCCCGTTACAGTGGCCTGTAACGCGCTCCGCACACTGGGGCTGCCGGTGGACCAATGGTCCTTTTTGTTGGTGCACATTGTATTGGGCAAATTGCCCAATGACATCCGCTCGCGATTTGAGCGCGAGAATGCGGAACGGGATAGCACCACCCTACCAACATTCACTGACTTGGTGAAGTTTTTGGAGTTTGAGGCACGGGCGGCTGAGAATACCATGACGGACTCAGCGCCATCCAGAGCGCCTGAACGTAGGCCCTTGGAACCCTCATGGCGAGGGAGGCCCCAACAGGGACGGCAACCGCCACCGCGTGGAGCTGGTGCGCGGGTTGCACACACGGCAGCAGTCGCGAGGGACGCGGACTGCCTGCAATGTGGTCGGATGGGCCACAGCCTGCTACAATGCAGGGACTGGCAGAGACTGCCAGTACAAGATAGGCGCCGCATGGCAAAGCGGCATGAACTTTGCTTTTATTGTTTGGGCGGTCACTATGCACGTGACTGTCCCAGGGCCATACCATGCAGTGCATGCCGTGGGCTGCACCACGTGATGCTCTGCATGAACCGGAACGGGGATGGCCCCCGGATGTTGAGGCAGGGGTCCCCTATGGGCGGGGGCGCTCCTGCGCGAAGCCCTCCACCATCGGACGGAGGACGCGGCTTCGCTCGTCGCACCCCCCCTCGGGAGGGGGTCGCGTACCGGCGCGGGTCTTGGCGGACCGGGACCACGCGCCCCAAGGTCATGGCCAGTATGTGGCTGGCCAGGCCCGGATAGGGCCCCATGGGCGGGGGCCCTAGATCGGACGTGAGAGTGGGGACACCCCTCCACGCGGGTTACCAATGCCCAACACATGCAGCCGCAGCGGTTTTCTCCACCGCTGCACGAGTACCCACGGCTGGAGTACCACCCGCCGTACCATAGGTATGGCCGGGCCGCGGGTTATGCCCCCCCTCAGATGGGGATGTGCACTCGCCCGACATATTATCCGGGTCAGTGGCGCCCCCCTGGTTTGGAGAGAGTGGGGAGCCCGTAACTAGCTTGCTCTCTTGCTGGGACAGAGCCGCGGACGGTTCTGCTCCCTACCGCGGTGGTCCGCGTATGGGGTCGTGGGGGAGAAGCCATTAATTTGAGAGCTCTGTTGGACTCAGGGGCTCAAAGCAGTTTGGTTACCACTCGAGTGGCACGCCAGTTAGGTTTAGTCGTGGAAGACTCGCCTGTGCCACTTCTTGGAGTTGGTGGCATACAAGTGAAGTGTCTGACGGGCCAGACACTTCTGTCACCTTTTCTTCGCTGAAGTCCTCCACAATGAGGATCACGACTTCGGCTATGGTAATGGATACCATTGCGGGTTGGCACCCCTCGACAGACATACCGCCGGGTGTGTTGTCTTTGGTTTCGGGTCTGGATTTGGCCGACCCCTTTGTTTTTCATCCCGGCCCAGTGGACTTGCTCCTGGGCTCGGACGTATTGGGTTGGATTTTGTTGGGTACACAGAAGGCTCTGGGTTCGTCTTCACTGATGGCAGTGTCTACGATTTTTGGTTTTGCCCTGATGGGCCCTGTGTTTGATAATGGCACCGCGGAAGGAGCCACCGGTTGTCGCATCTGCGTCCTTGGCCAAGACCATGCAAAGGTTTTGGGAGGTGGAGGAGCCACCTATGAGTTCCAGGATGGATCCGGAACACGCTGAGTGCGAAGCCCTTTTTCGATCGACCACGGAGAGGTTGCCCTCCGGTCGGTTTGTAACTAGGTTACCCTTTGTTGCCTCTCGTCCTAGCCTAGGGCAAAGTAGGGCGCTTGCGGAGAAACGACTGCTGTCCATGGAGCGACGTATGCAGCGTGACCACGTACTTCGCGATAAATATATTGAATTTATGCGCGAGTACGAGGATTTGGGTCACATGTCTCCGGCTCGAGTTGATTGGAGCTCAACTGAGCATTATTTTTTGCCCCACCACGCGGTGGTGAAGGCCTCAACGGGCAAATTGAGGACCGTCTTTGATGGGTCCGCACCCACTTCGAACGGGGTTTCGTTGAATCTGTGTTTGCATTCGGGTCCCAAATTGCATAGGGACATAATTGACATCATCTTGAGCTTTAGAAGGCATCAAGTGGTTTTTGGTGCGGACATCCGGATGATGTTCCGCCAGACAGTCATACATCCTGAGGACAGGCGATTCCAGTTGATACTCTGGCGTGAGCGCCCTGAGGATCCTGTGACGGTGTATGAACTCAATACAAACACGTATGGTTTGAAATCTAGTCCCTATATCGCCATCAGATCATTGCTTGAATTGGCAGAGCGGGAACGGATCCGCTTTCCCCGTGGGGCTTCCGTGCTGTCACGTGACTTGTATGTTGATGACGTGTGCACCGGAGCCCAAAGTATTGAGGAGGCCCTCCTACTGCGGGATGAATTGATCGAAATATTGAAGACAGGTGGCTACGAGCTACGTAAGTGGTTGTCCAATGAGCCTAGAGTTCTAGAAGGGATCCCGGAGGATCACCAACAGAACCCTCACCTGTTTGAGGATGTAGATGATCCCAACAGGATAGCGGTGCTGGGCATGCAGTACCAGCCGCTAACCGATATTTTTACATTCCAAGTGGACTTGGAAATACCAAAGGTCTGGACTAAGAGAACGGTGTTGTCAGTAATAGCTCGTATGTTTGATCCAAGCGGTTGGATCAGTCCAGTAATATTCTCTGCGAAGTGTCTTCTTCAGAGACTTTGGACTTTGGGCGTCTCGTGGGACGAGCCGCTGTTTGGTCCTCCATTGGATGATTGGCTCGAGTTGTTTTCATCGATTAAGGAAGTCAATCGGATTGCCTTGCCTCGTCGAATATTGCCCCCCGGGAAATATCGAGCCAGCCTGCATGGCTTTTGTGACGCGTCGGAGCGAGGCTACGCCGCGTCAGTCTATATGCGGACAGTTGACGCCGATGGCCGGGTCAATGTCTCGCTTTTGCTAGGGAAGAGCAAGGTCGCCCCCATCAGGACTAGGCTGACTATTCCCAAGCTTGAGTTGAGTGGAGCTCACCTTCTCTCTAAATTGTTGCATCACGTTGCCAGTGAACTGGCGGCCACGGTCGAGATACGAGACATCTTCGCCTGGTCGGATAGCCAGGTCGCGCTTGCATGGTTGCGCGCGGCCCCACATACCTTGGAGGTTTTTGTGGGAAATCGGGTTTCCCAAATCCAGAATATCGGAATTGATATAACATGGAGACATGTGCCGGGAGAGCTTAACCCAGCGGACTGTGCCTCCCGAGGTTGTACGGCACCAGAATTGGTGTCACACCCGCTCTGGTGGGGTCCAGAGTGGCTGATGGGATCAGAAACTTCTTGGCCTGTCTGTCAGACAGATGTTACTTCTTTGAGTTTGACTGGGCTCCGTGTACATGCTGTAGTCGCTGAGACGACGTCGGAGCCGGATTGGCTACTTGCTCGGTATAGCAGTTTGGATAAGCTTCTGGGTGTTACCAGTTGGATTAAGCGTTTCATACATAATTGTAGAAACCCACAGGCAAAGCGGTTGGAGCCGATTGCAGGTGCAGAAGAGCGCCGGAGCGCATTGTTGCATTGGGTCCGTGTCGTGCAGACCGGACGGTTTGAGTCAGAGCTTCGTATCTTGCGCGACGGACGCGCTAAGTTGAAGGGCGCGGTCGCTCGTTTGAACCCGTACATCGACTCGGATGGGCTTCTTCGGGTTGGAGGCAGGCTCCGGAAGGCGGATCTTCCATATGAGACTCGCCATCCTCTGTTGTTGCCCAAGGGCGGACCCTTGGTGCAGCTTTTGGTGTCTGATCGACACATTCGTAACGCCCATGCTGGGTGCAATGCTTTGTTGGCTATTTTGCAACGCGAGTTTTGGATTTTGTCTGCCCGAAGAGCAATCCGTAGTGTCCTGTTTCGATGTATTGCATGTTATAGGTTGAAGGCATCCACGATGCAACCACAGATGGGTGATTTGCCCGCTGATCGAATCCGACCTTCGAGACCGTTTGACGGCGTTGGAACCGATTTTGCCGGTCCCTTTTCGATCAAGGCTTCTCCCTTTCGTAATGCCCGTATTGTGAAGGGCTATTTGTGTGTATTTGTTTGTTTGGCCACCAAGGCTGTCCATTTGGAGGTGGTATCGGCTCTGACTACGGAGGCCTTCGTCGCCGCGTTGGATCGCTTTGTTTCGCGTCGAGGTCTACCTTCCCTTATTAGGTCTGACAATGGCACAAACTATAAAGGAACTGTAAATTATCTTAAGGATGTTTCTGTGTTTATTGATAAAAATTGTACTAGTTTAAGTCAAATTGCTGCCCAAAGGGGAATAACCTGGAAGTTTAGTCCCCCAAGTTGCCCCCATTGGGGAGGGATTTTTGAAGCGGCTGTGAAATCCGCAAAGACCCACCTCCGCCGCATTATCGGAGAAACGGCTCTAACTTTTGAAGAGCTGGCCACAGTGTTTTGTAAAGTTGAGGCGGTCCTCAACTCTCGTCCTCTCTGTCCGCTATCTCCAGATCCAAATGACTTGGAAGCTCTCACCCCTGGTCATTTTTTTGGTGGGAGGGCCGTTGAATGCCCTGCCCGAATACCCGTGGAAGGATGAACGCGTATATCGGTTGTCGCGTTTTCAAATGTTGCAGCAAATGAGCCAGGACTTTTGGCGTCGCTGGTCGCTTGAATATTTGCATTTGCTGCAGCAAAGAGTGAAGTGGACAGACAGGACTGAAGCCTCCCAGGGAGGGTGATTTAGTATTGTTAAAAGAGGCAAATTTGCCCTCATTGCTTTGGCGACGAGCTCGCATATTACGTTTGATTCTTGGCGGAGATGGCACTCCGCGTGTGGCTGAGGTGTTGGTCGACGGTTCGATTTTAAGGAGAGGTGTGACCTCTCTCGCCCGCCTTCCCGTAGAGTAAGCTAGCGGTCTGCTTCTCAGACCGGGACGGGGGGATGTTTGTAATATATTGGGTAAAACTAAACGCAGGCGTTTCCTGTTATCGCCGCCAGGCGTTTTGGGGTTCTCACATTGCTCGCGTGTAAGATGGGTCGTGGACGGTCGCCATTGTCCCATGCGATATCGGTTTGATTTTAATACGCGAGAGGTCCCGCGTTCTTTGATTGCTAATTAGCTTGAGTTGTATTTGTGAATTTCCTGTTTGTTAAATAACTATTGAACTTTGTGTTTGTGTACCCGTCATTGTGACTTTCTCCTGTGGGATGTGACGCGTGGCTGCTCGCTCACATATATCTGTTGCCGAGCCGATTTCGGGAAGAAATCTACTTATTTGTTCTGGGGAATTGAGATCTCATGGGTTAGGTAGGGTGATTAGGAATTCCCCCTTCCCGAAGACACTCAAGTTTGGATCCGAAGAGAAAGAAGATTTAGCTTGGTAAGTGGTTTTCCATTGTAATTAATTTATAGGTTAGGTTATTATATAGGGCCCTGTAGCTCCCTTCATAAGCTACGGTGGTAGCAGACTGCGTTAAGTTAGTTAGGTTTTAGTCGGGCAGACGTGGTGCCGCGTGGAGATTTTTTCCCGGTACTTATTTTTACCGGTGGTTTTTTCCCGGTGAAGTTCCGGTACAGAATTCTTCCCGCCGCTTCGTTTGTCCGGATTCGCTCTGCGCACATTTTCTGGCAGCAGAGCGTAGTTGCTCTGCACAAACACAGGTTGACATGATTGGAAAAGATGAATAATTAATATTACAAGCAGATCTCACTTTCTGATGTACTGAAAGTGGAGTATAGAACTTTACGGAACGTATGACAGTATTTTCCATTTCACAAGTACGTCAGATCAATGTACAAATAAAACTAGTACGTAATTAATAAAATTAGGTACGATGTAAACAAGTGATACCTCGAGATAGTTGGGCGCGGCCTGTATGTGTTCGTGCAGCGCGGCCAGCGTCTGCACGTGGCCGTGCAGCGCGCGGTGCGCGGGCGGGAAGGTCGCGGCCGCGCTGAAGGTGGCCGCGCCGGCCGCCGCCACGTCCACCAGCAGATACGATGTACACAAGTGATACCTCGAGATAGTTGGGCGCGGCCTGTATGTGTTCGTGCAGCGCGGCCAGCGTCTGCACGTGGCCGTGCAGCGCGCGGTGCGCGGGCGGGAAGGTCGCGGCCGCGCTGAAGGTGGCCGCGCCGGCCGCCGCCACGTCCACCAGCAGATACGATGTACACAAGTGATACCTCGAGATAGTTGGGCGCGGCCTGTATGTGTTCGTGCAGCGCGGCCAGCGTCTGCACGTGGCCGTGCAGCGCGCGGTGCGCGGGCGGGAAGGTCGCGGCCGCGCTGAAGGTGGCCGCGCCGGCCGCCGCCACGTCCACCAGCAGATACGATGTACACAAGTGATACCTCGAGATAGTTGGGCGCGGCCTGTATGTGTTCGTGCAGCGCGGCCAGCGTCTGCACGTGGCCGTGCAGCGCGCGGTGCGCGGGCGGGAAGGTCGCGGCCGCGCTGAAAGGTGGCCGCGCCGGCCGCCGCCACGTCCACCAGCAGATACGATGTACACAAGTGATACCTCGAGATAGTTGGGCGCGGCCTGTATGTGTTCGTGCAGCGCGGCCAGCGTCTGCACGTGGCCGTGCAGCGCGCGGTGCGCGGGCGGGAAGGTCGCGGCCGCGCTGAAGGTGGCCGCGCCGGCCGCCGCCACGTCCACCAGCAGATACGATGTACACAAGTGATACCTCGAGATAGTTGGGCGCGGCCTGTATGTGTTCGTGCAGCGCGGCCAGCGTCTGCACGTGGCCGTGCAGCGCGCGGTGCGCGGGCGGGAAGGTCGCGGCCGCGCTGAAGGTGGCCGCGCCGGCCGCCGCCACGTCCACCAGCAGATACGATGTACACAAGTGATACCTCGAGATAGTTGGGCGCGGCCTGTATGTGTTCGTGCAGCGCGGCCAGCGTCTGCACGTGGCCGTGCAGCGCGCGGTGCGCGGGCGGGAAGGTCGCGGCCGCGCTGAAGGTGGCCGCGCCGGCCGCCGCCACGTCCACCAGCAGATACGATGTACACAAGTGATACCTCGAGATAGTTGGGCGCGGCCTGTATGTGTTCGTGCAGCGCGGCCAGCGTCTGCACGTGGCCGTGCAGCGCGCGGTGCGCGGGCGGGAAGGTCGCGGCCGCGCTGAAGGTGGCCGCGCCGGCCGCCGCCACGTCCACCAGCAGATACGATGTACACAAGTGATACCTCGAGATAGTTGGGCGCGGCCTGTATGTGTTCGTGCAGCGCGGCCAGCGTCTGCACGTGGCCGTGCAGCGCGCGGTGCGCGGGCGGGAAGGTCGCGGCCGCGCTGAAGGTGGCCGCGCCGGCCGCCGCCACGTCCACCAGCAGATACGATGTACACAAGTGATACCTCGAGATAGTTGGGCGCGGCCTGTATGTGTTCGTGCAGCGCGGCCAGCGTCTGCACGTGGCCGTGCAGCGCGCGGTGCGCGGGCGGGAAGGTCGCGGCCGCGCTGAAGGTGGCCGCGCCGGCCGCCGCCACGTCCACCAGCAGATACGATGTACACAAGTGATACCTCGAGATAGTTGGGCGCGGCCTGTATGTGTTCGTGCAGCGCGGCCAGCGTCTGCACGTGGCCGTGCAGCGCGCGGTGCGCGGGCGGGAAGGTCGCGGCCGCGCTGAAGGTGACCGCGCCGGCCGCCGCCACGTCCACCAGCAGATACGATGTACACAAGTGATACCTCGAGATAGTTGGGCGCGGCCTGTATGTGTTCGTGCAGCGCGGCCAGCGTCTGCACGTGGCCGTGCAGCGCGCGGTGCGCGGGCGGGAAGGTCGCGGCCGCGCTGAAGGTGGCCGCGCCGGCCGCCGCCACGTCCACCAGCAGATACGATGTACACAAGTGATACCTCGAGATAGTTGGGCGCGGCCTGTATGTGTTCGTGCAGCGCGGCCAGCGTCTGCACGTGGCCGTGCAGCGCGCGGTGCGCGGGCGGGAAGGTCGCGGCCGCGCTGAAGGTGGCCGCGCCGGCCGCCGCCACGTCCACCAGCAGATACGATGTACACAAGTGATACCTCGAGATAGTTGGGCGCGGCCTGTATGTGTTCGTGCAGCGCGGCCAGCGTCTGCACGTGGCCGTGCAGCGCGCGGTGCGCGGGCGGGAAGGTCGCGGCCGCGCTGAAGGTGGCCGCGCCGGCCGCCGCCACGTCCACCAGCAGATACGATGTACACAAGTGATACCTCGAGATAGTTGGGCGCGGCCTGTATGTGTTCGTGCAGCGCGGCCAGCGTCTGCACGTGGCCGTGCAGCGCGCGGTGCGCGGGCGGGAAGGTCGCGGCCGCGCTGAAGGTGGCCGCGCCGGCCGCCGCCACGTCCACCAGCAGATACGATGTACACAAGTGATACCTCGAGATAGTTGGGCGCGGCCTGTATGTGTTCGTGCAGCGCGGCCAGCGTCTGCACGTGGCCGTGCAGCGCGCGGTGCGCGGGCGGGAAGGTCGCGGCCGCGCTGAAGGTGGCCGCGCCGGCCGCCGCCACGCCGCACGGCACGTCCACCAGCAGGTACGCCACGGGCACGCGCTTCGCGGACACGCCCACCTCGTTGCCGTACGCGTCGCGCTCCTGGGAAATATTATTAATAAGTACATGAGCCAAATTCTCCCCTTTCTCCAGACATTTAATTATAGGTCTTCACAAATAAAAGCACAGTAGAAATTTAGAATTTACGGGAACGCCAACAACATATTTAGGTAATCACAGAATGTTTGTAATATATTGGGTAAAACTAAACGCAGGCGTTTCGCATTGCTGCCGCCAGAGGGCGTTCGGGGTTTTCACACTGCTAGCGTGGATGGCGTCGCGTGTGGTGTCCGCCATTGCATTGTCCAGGGCGATATCGGTTTGATTTTAATACGCGGAGCGGTCTCGCGTCTTTTGCTTGCTGTTTAGTTTGAGTGATAATTGTGAATTTCCTGTTTGTTAAATAACTATTGAATTTGTGTTTGTGAAAAACTCTGTTATTGTGACTTTTTCTTGTGAGAGGTGAAATGTGGCTGGCTGTTCACATCTGACTGTTCCCGAGTGAAACTACGGGAAGAAATCTATTTAGTTGTCCTGGGGAATTGAGATCTCAAGGGTTAGGTAGGGTAATTAGGAATTCCCCCTTCCCGAAGACACTCAAGTTTGGATCCGAAGAGAAAGAAGATTTAGTTTGGTAAGTGTTCAATTCTAGTTAATTTATAGGTTAGGTTATCATATAGGGCCCTGTAGCTCCCTTCATAAGCTACGGTGGTAGCAGACTGCGTATAGCTTAAGTTAGATTCTAGTCGGACAAGCGTGGTGTCGCGTGGAGATTTTTTCCCGGTACTTAATTTTACTGGTAGATTTTTTCCCGGTAAAGTTCCGGTACAGAATTCTTCCCGCCGCTTCGTTTGTCCGGATTCGCTCTGCGCACATTTTCTGGCAGCAGAGCGTAGTTGCTCTGCACATTTTCTGGTAGCAGAGCGTAGTTTATCTACCCTCTATTTGTTCGTTTGTAAAAAATAATTAATTGTTTGTAAAAATTATTAGATTTTTCTTAGTTTGTTTGTATAAGAATATTTGTAACCTTTTTTGTATTTGTTTGCGGTTTGTACCGTGCGTTCCGGGTTTGTGCCATTCTCATACCTACCGCGGTTCTTCGTGTAGTTGCTTGATTTTGTTGTTTTTTATTTACCTTTTGTTATTTTTTGTTTGTGACTTGACGCGATGGCGAAGGCCTCCAATGCTAGGGCGACACTCGCCAACGAATTGAGATGGTTTGTGACGGCCGGAGGACTCCTGTCCCGGAAGGACAGGGAGGGCGCCATACTGCTAAGAGCGGATCACCTCCACTCACGATTGATTAGCGCGGAAGCGGCCATGGCGGCGCTTACCGAAGCCGATCTTACCCCGGAGGCCTACGCAGGTCACATGGCGGACATGGACCAGATCCTGAGTCTGCACGATGATATCGCGGAGGCGGTGACCGCAATAAGGGCGAGACAGGCTGGCGGACCAGCCCCTCGCACACCTGTTAGACAGGAAGGACCAGCGGTTACTGGTCGGCTCCCCACCCTTCAGCTGTCCCACTTTGGGGTAGGATGGAGGAGTGGGTAGCATATAAAAATATGTTTGAGTCCCTGGTCGTAGCACGACAGGATTTGTCGAAAGGCCCAGAAGATGGCCTACCTCCTCTCCACTCTTGAGGATGAAGCGCGGTCGCTCATCCAGCACCTCCGGGTGGAGGACGACCAGTACGACACGGCTTGGGAGTTATTGAACTCCCCGCTACCAAAAATTACGTTTGTTAGCGGATGCGCACGCCGCACAGTTGATGGCCCTGCCCAAGGTGGCCAACAGGGCACAGTTGCGCCTGCAGTTGCTCACGCCCGTTACAGTGGCCTGTAACGCGCTCCGCACGCTGGGGCTGCCGGTGGACCAATGGTCTTTTTTGTTGGTGCACATTGTATTGGGCAAATTGCCCAATGACATCCGCTCGCGGTTTGAGCGCGAGAATGCGGAACGGGATAGCACCACCCTACCAACATTCACTGACTTGGTGAAGTTTTTGGAGTTTGAGGCACGGGCGGCTGAGAATACCATGACGGACTCAGCGCCATCCAGAGCGCCTGAACGTAGGCCCCAACAGGGACGGCAACCGCCACCGCGTGGAGCTGGTGTGCGGGTTGCACACACGGCAGCAGTCGCGGGGGACGCGGACTGCCTGCAATGTGGCCGGATGGGCCACAGCCTGCTGCAATGCAGGGACTGGCAGAGACTGCCAGTACGAGATCGGCGCCGCATGGCAAGGCGGCATGAACTTTGCTTTTACTGTTTGGGCAGTCACTATGCACGTGACTGTCCCAGAGCCATACCATGCAGTGCATGCCGTGGGCTGCATCACGTGATGCTCTGCATGAACCGGAACGGGGATGGCCCCCGGTTGTTGAGGCAGGGGTCCCCTATGGGCGGGGGCGCTCCTGCGCGAAGCCCTCCACCATCGGACGGAGGACGCGGCTTCGCTCGTCGCACCCCCCCTCGGGAGGGGGGTCGCGTACCGGCGCGGGTCTTGGCGGACCGGGACCACGCGCCCCAAGGTCGGGGCCAGTATGTGGCTGGCCAGGCCCCGGATAGGGCCCCCATGGGCGGGGGCCCTAGATCGGACGTGAGAGTGGGGACACCCCCCTCCACGCGGGTTACCAATGCCCAACACATGCAGCCGCAGCGGTTTTCTCCGCCGCTGCACGAGTACCCACGGCTGGAGTACCACCCGCCGTACCATATGTATGGCCGGGCCGCGGGTTCTGCCCCCTCAGATGGGGATGTGCACTCGCCCGCCATATTATCCGGGTCAGTGGCGCGCCCCTGGTTTGGAGAGAGTGGGGAGCCCGTAACTAGCTTGCTCCCTTGCTGGGACAGAGCCGCGGACGGTTCTGCTCCCTACCGCGGTGGTCCGCGTATGGGGTCGTGGGGGGGAAGCCATGAATTTGAGAAGCTCTGTTGGACTCAGGGGCTCAAAGCAGTTTGGTTACCACTCGAGTGGCACGCCAGTTAGGTTTAGTCGTGGAAGACTCGCCTGTGCCACTTCTTGGAGTTGGTGGCATACAAGTGAAGTGGTTCTGACGGGCCAGACACTTGTCACCTGTTCTTCGCTGAAGTCCTCCACAATGAGGATCACGACTTCGGCTATGGTAATGGATACCATTGCGGGTTGGCACCCCTCGACAGAACTACCGCCGGGTGTGTTGTCTTTGGTTTCGGGTCTGGATTTGGCAGACCCCTTTGTCTTTCATCCCGGCCCAGTGGACTTGCTCCTGGGCTCGGACGTATTGGGTTGGATTTTGTTGGGTACCCAGAAAGCTCTGGGTTCGTCTTCACTGATGGCAGTGTTCTTTACGATTTTTGGTTTTGCCCTGATGGGCCCTGTGTTTGATAATGGCACCGCGGAGGAGCCACCGGTTGTCGCATCTGCGTCCTTGGCCAAGACCATGCAAAGGTTTTGGGAGGTGGAGGAGCCACCTATGAGTTCCAGGATGGATCCGGAACACGCTGAGTGCGAAGCCCTTTCTCGATCGACCACGGAGAGGTTGCCCTCCGGTCGGTTTGTAACTAGGTTACCCTTTGTTGCCTCTCGTCCTAGCCTAGGGCAAAGTAGGGCGCTTGCGGAGAAACGACTGCTGTCCATGGAGCGACGCATGCAGCGTGACCACGTACTTCGCGATAAATATATAGAATTTATGCGCGAGTACGAGGATTTGGGTCACATGTCTCCGGCTCGAGTTGATTGGAGCTCAACTGAGCATTATTTTTTGCCCCACCACGCGGTGGTGAAGGCCTCAACGGGCAAGTTGCGGACTGTCTTTGATGGGTCCGCACCCACTTCGAACGGAGTTTCGTTGAATCTATGTTTGCATTCAGGTCCCAAATTGCATAGGGATATAATTGACATCATCTTGAACTTTAGAAGACATCAAGTGGTTTTTGGTGCGGACATCCGGATGATGTTCCGCCAGACAGTCATACATCCTGAGGACAGGCGATTCCAGTTGATACTATGGCGTGAGCGCCCTGAGGTCCTGTGACGGTGTATGAACTCAACACAAACACGTATGGTTTGAAATCTAGTCCCTATATCGCCATCAGATCATTGCTTGAATTGGCAGAGCGGGAACGGATCCGCTTTCCCCGTGGGGCTTCCGTGCTGTCACGTGACTTGTATGTTGATGACGTGTGCACCGGAGCCCAAAGTATTGAGGAGGCCCTCCTACTGCGGGACGAATTGATTGAAATATTGAAAACGGGTGGCTACGAGCTACGTAAGTGGTTGTCCAATGAGCCTAGAGTTCTAGAAGGGATCCCGGAGGATCACCAACAGAACCCTCACCTGTTTGAGGATGTAGATGGTCCCAACAGGATAGCGGTGCTGGGCATGCAGTACCAGCCGCTAACCGATATTTTTACATTCCAAGTGGACTTGGAAATACCAAAAGTCTGGACTAAGAGAACGGTGTTGTCCGTAATAGCTCGTATGTTTGATCCAAGCGGTTGGATCAGTCCAGTAATATTCTCTGCGAAGTGTCTTCTTCAGAGACTTTGGACTTTGGGCGTCTCGTGGGACGAGCCGCTGTTTGACTCTCCATTGGATGATTGGCTCGAGTTGTTTTCATCGATTAAGGAAGTCAATCGGATTGCCTTGCCTCGTCGAATATTGCCCCCGGGAAATATCGAGCCAGCCTGCATGGCTTTTGTGACGCGTCGGAGCGAGGAAGCTGCACGCCGCGTCAGTCTATATGCGGACAGTTGACGCCGATGGCCGGGTCAATGTCTCGCTTTTGTTAGGGAAGAGCAAGGTCGCCCCCATCAGGACTAGGCTGACTATTCCCAAGCTTGAATTGAGTGGAGCTCACCTTCTCTCTAAATTGTTGCATCACGTTGCCTGTGAGCTGGCGACCACGGTCGAGATACGAGACATCTTCGCCTGGTCGGATAGCCAGGTCGCGCTTGCATGGTTGCGCGCGGCCCCACATACCTTGGAGGTTTTTGTTGGAAACAGGGTTTCCCAAATCCAGAATATCGGAATTGATATAACATGGAGACATGTGCCGGGAGAGCTTAACCCAGCGGACTGTGCTTCCCGAGGTTGTGCAGCACCAGAATTGGTGTCACACCCGCTCTGGTGGGGTCCAGAGTGGCTGATGGGATCAGAAACATCTTGGCCTGTCTGTCAGACAGATGTTACTTCTTTGAGTTTGACTGGGCTCCGTGTACATGCTGTAGTCGCTGAGACGACGTCGGAGCCGGATTGGCTACTTGCTCGGTATAGCAGTTTGGATGAGCTTCTGGGTGTTACCAGTTGGATTAAGCGTTTCATACATAATTGTAGAAACCCACAGGCAAAGCGGTTGGAGCCGATTGCAGGTGCAGAAGAGCGCCGGAGCGCATTGTTGCATTGGGTCCGTGTCGTGCAGACCGGACGGTTTGAGTCAGAGCTTCAGATTTTGCGCAACGGACGCGCTAAGTTGAAGGGCGCGGTCGCTCGTTTGAACCCGTACATCGACTCGGATGGGCTTCTTCGGGTTGGAGGCAGGCTCCGGAAGGCGGATCTTACATATGAGACTCGCCATCCTCTGTTGTTGCCCAAGGGCGGACCCTTGGTGCAGCTTTTGGTGTCTGATCGACAC